>OZ026576.1:20591858-21191858 GCA_964020215.1 Aurelia sp. 3 sensu Dawson et al. (2005) | reverse complement strand
TCATATTATTGGCTACTTTTTGATGACATTGCATTTTAAAGTTTTGCAGGGTGGACCAAAAAGAACTTCAAGTGTGTTTAAAAATGGGGTGCGAATGACGTATTGGACTGGATCAAAGCCTATTTGATAGGAGAAAGTGAAATATTTTATTGTTGGTTTTCTGTTTTTCTGAGCATTAGAAATTAGCATAGCAGCTATCAATCAAACGTTCATTCATTCCACTTTTCATCTATTCCTCAGTATTCGATGCACTGCAAATTCTCGAATAGTCGAAGTTCTTTCCATTATGCTTTGTCTAGCTCAATTAACGTCTTATTCAATTCAGGGACCAAGTTTTGGTAGTTACGTCATTTAGTTCTCATTAATTTGATAGAGTTTTTAAAACGTTGAAGGTTATGCTCTCCTTGCATTTGATCCAGAATAAACCATATGAGACTTAGCGGAGAAAGAGTCTAAATGGAATTTACCCGAGCCTTCTTTGAAAGGAGCATTATTGGACATTCGTGATTTATGCGAGTAACCTAGCGGTAGAACTGTAAACTATGATTGTGAGAGCATTTTCTGCATCCTTCTTAGTTGTTCACATGCTAGCTTCCAAATCTTTAAAATTCCTTTACTCGATATTTTGAGAGCTCGTTATTTGATGGCTCGATATACATTGTAAGATTTACTTCATTATTCTGTAATATCCAGTATGTTACGATATACTTCTAGCGTATGCAAACATGGTGTATCATTGTTCAGATTCTAATGTGTCAGCAGTTTTTTTTCTGAATCCTGAAATGATCCATTGAAGACAGATTGTCTGCCATGTTATGTCCATTGGTCTTTATAATTCTATTAACGTTTGATCAATTCATCTAAATAGCCATTCCAAGTCGTGAACCATCGTAGTTGAAATGCGCAAACCGAAATATTGCAGTAATTTTGCATATATACTTCGGGGGGATCTATCAACTAGGAAAAGGGCAAAAATTCCCAAGGAAACCACGAGGAAACTATTGTGAAATTGCCAGAAACATGACGAATCTCACTTTGCGAAATGCTAAATCTCCGGAAAAATATCTTTTACACGACATGTGTGCGCTGAGGAAACTTGAGATCTCACAATGATTTAACTTGAAAACCTGTAATTTAACAAGCGTTTCCCTTGTTGGAAACGCAGAGTGTGCACATTGAGAAAATATGGGAAATGGAAACGTAGTTTCTCGTGTTGGAAACTAATGAGTAAATCTCACACTTCCTGTTCGTGTATTCAAGAGAAACCACAGGAAACTGGACTTTTAACAGTAGATTACGACTTAAAAAACATTGTGAAATTTGTGTATTTCTTGCCGTGTAAATTGTTGTAAACATTCTGAGATAATGCACTTCAAGGTAAATTTGTGGCAAATTTATTTCTTGTCCGCAGACTGGAGTTCATGTCCGCAAACTGGAGAGAGACAACAACACATAGAGGAGCCAAGAAATCCGTTTTGGAGACATCGATGAAATTTAATTTAGATATTCTGATAGCACATATTTTAAACTACTTTTGTTGCGATTCAAAGGTTTGTATGCAATTTCTAAGTGATGATGATTACCAGTTGAAAAATACTGTCCGCAGACTGAAGGCGTGACCCTACATGATTCATTTTCATGAGTAATTACATAGTTCGTTGTAAGTCTACGTTGCTCTGCACATGGGGGGAAAATCAATCTTTGCTTTCCAGGGATGTTATTTATGATCACTCCTTGAAAAGAAACATAGCTGTTATGAAATGTATCTATCAAACATTCATCAAGCAAGAAGAAACAAGTTGGTAACCTTGGTTCAAGGAGACTGTTTAACCCTATAGTGGTTGGGCTATTTGATAGTACTATTTTGGTTGGGTACCTAACTCTTTACTGGTAATAGATAGAGCGACCAAATTTGGTGTGCTAAAAGCCTCAGGCATGTACTTTCTGTAAATGTAAAAATTAACTTAAAAATAGCCACCATTTTTGCTTACGTCAGCATTTCCTTTGTGTGGTCAAGAAAAGCGGCAAAATTGGCCAAAATCAGGAAAATCAAGATAAAATTAAATTTGGAGCATATTTTCCATCCAAACATGGTATTTATGATAGAATGCATCAAATAACACAACATTAAAAAAGAAATTTGCAAAATATTCCACTTCTGGTCCTTTTTTCGCGATAATTGAGATTTGAGAATTTGCGATTTTTCCTGGGTCAGTCCCAGAAAATCGCCTCCCGCCCCCTCATTTTTCAAAATATTTCAATGAAACTTTTTGAGAAGTTGCACAATAAGTAGTTGCAAAAAGTCAAGAAGTTTCATGGCTATAAAATTCTTCCTCGCAGAGTTATTTAAAAAAATCTACTAGGGGGGGCAAATTTGCCCCCCCCAACCAAAATAGGGTTAAGTTGAAATGAAGATGTGCAATGAAGCGAAAGGATAGACAATTTAGGGCCAGGTTGAAAACTCAGAATGTTTCCCTCCGTATGTTTCCTTTCGATGAAATTTTCCGATTTTTGCATATTCTATCAAGGTTTTTTGAAATATCACCACTTTTTTAAACCAGACTTTTTGAAAAGCAGTTTTCATAGTCGCATTGTGTGATTTGTTGTATATTTACAGTAGAAAATTTGTTAAGTATGAGCGAGACGATCTCCTTCAAAGATAACTTTTGCCGGACTGATTGTTATTGCCTTCAAACCTTGCCCTTCGAAGAAACTGTCCGCTTTGTGCCTATTCTATCATAGGTTTTTTAATTTGTCGCTAAATTTCTAAAACCAGAGCTTTTGAAAAGCAGTTTTCACAGTTACATTGTATGATTTGCGGTTGATTAACTGTAAAAAAATTGTTAAGTATGAGCCAGACACTTCCTTCAAAAGTAACTTTTTCCAGACTGCATTGTTATGGCCTTCGAATGTTTCCCTTTGAGGCCATTTTCCGCTTTATGCCTATACTAGCACGGTTTTTGAAAATATGGCCACATCTCTAAAACCAGAGTTTTTGAAAAGCCGTTTTGGCTGTTGTGTTTTTCAATGTGTTGTGTTTTAGCTGTGGAGAAAATCTCTCAGTATCAGCGAGGCGATCCCTTTGGAAAAGAACTTTTGCCAGGTTCATTGTTTTGCTTCTCCTCAAAGTGATTTCAAGCTCCATGCCTATTTTATCAAAGTTTTTCAAACGTTGCCACTCTTCTAAAAATTTTGATCTTGAAATGGTTTACTAGTCATTAAATCGCCATCATAGTCATTAAATGGTTTACTAGGCATCCTTGAGTTGCTGATAAAAACTTTGAAAGCCAACCGGCAAAGACGGGAATCCCAAAAATGCAAACAGTTACCCTCATGGGTGCATGCATATGAGGCTTGAACTGTATGCAGATCCATGGGTCAGCAGTTGAATCGAATGAGAGCTATGCTGACTTGCCATACAAGTTATGACCAGCAGCAGCAAAGTATGGTAACATTTCATAGACAGATGCAAGATGGAGTTTGCGATCACCAGTGTGCTCTGCCTTCAATGATTTCCTCAGAATATCAATCATTTTTTTATATTCATCCAAAATTTTACAATAGATGTTACACCTACATCCTACTATACTTCCTAATTACTAAATACAAACTTTACAAACACGACAGGGACAGGACCACAATGAGCAAAGGACAATGACTACCCTGTGGCCATTAACATAAAGACATGTAAATATTAACTAAATGAAACCTACAAAACGCTAAACATACGATTAATTACTCGAATCCGTTTCACATTGGATGTCAGGCCAGCATAAGTAAATGTGCTGAACCGTCATTGGTTATATCAATCATATCAATGCATTGAATCCATAGACGGGATGTACGAGCGACTTTCAATGAATTGATTACTTGAACAAGCTTATCGTTGATACCATCAATGATTTCTTCTTAGCAAGCAGTTTCCACTGTTATTTCCTTTGCAATCAAATTATCATACAATTGAACCAATTCACTTGAATCAAAGGGAAAATCTTTGAAGTCGGTTTCCATGTGGCTCTCTTGCTCTTCCTCTAAAGGTATTTCTATAGAGCAGAGGACTTCAAATGACTGGCTGGGGGTATCATCTACTTGCATGTTATCAGAACCATCAGCTTGATCCTGGACAACCTCAGCTGCCCAAGGCTCGTTTTGCTCTTCTGAAGCAAGGAGATCAATGCCAAATGCGTTTGAAGCAATGAATGGAAGTAGTGTGAATCCATCAAGAAATGCCCTTGAACTGCTCTTGGATGTGCATTACCAGTTAGTATGTGGGTGACTGTGTTTGCACCGTAAACAACTTATAAAGCTTCTTGTGATCTAAAACCTCCCATTAAATAGCCAATGCAGCCAAGGAAACTCATTTGCACATGGAATGTACCCAAGCGAAGAATCATGTTCTTTAAAACACTTCCTTTAGTCTCATTGGATTGAATCATGAGTGCTTTCCACCACAGTGGTTGGTCAAATGCAAGAATCGAGAGAAGCCAGGGCTCTTCAATCTGATTAGCAGCCTTCCATATGGGAGGGGGTACAGATTTTTTTGGAACAAACAGTATGCCTTTCCTTCTTATGCTGATTTATGAAATTGCAGGACATTTAGGTATTATCCTCCGAGTGCTCTAGATAAAACTAACCCCTCTGAGTGCTCTAGGTAGGCTACCCTTTGACGAATGGGTCTTTTGTTTAAAAATCTCTTAGAGTTGCCCTCAAAGATTGACAAATTTTTGTCCCAGTGAGTCTTTCCTCTGAGTACTTACGGAAAACATCTTGAATGTAACCAGGTATGAATTTGAAGTTGAATATGAAACGTTCCAGGGCATAAGGAACAACACTAGTAGGGCAGATTTCAGTTGTTTAATTTTTTATCACTGATAATATTGGTTTTTGAACAACCAGAAAAATTAGTTTACTCATGGTACAAGTCTTCTGAGCAGCTTTAGGGTTGAAATATTCTTTGTTGCACGGGAGTGAAAACGCTCCTTTCCTATGAAGCCAAGCTTGGTCTTTCCTTTCTCCTTAAAAAATAGCTACACATGTTATGAGTGCAGTGTCATTAGGAGCTGTCATTGGTGCTTAACATTTCTCTTTTATAAATTCCTCAACCACTCTTCCAAATTTGTCTGTTCTTGAGCGTGTCACATATATACATGCTCTTGTGATGATATTGGACATGTCATCAAACTTATCTAAGAGTTCTTTGTCTGCAGGCAGTGCCATGCAATACCTTTCAACTGCATTCTCGTTGAGATCATGTGGGCCAAGGTTTCTTATCACAATTATAATCAAACTTTTGAAATGTTCCAGAGCTTAGGCCCCAGTTACACTATACCAGATTGCTATCGGAGCGGAGTGACTTTCATATCAGATAGGGGTTTGAGTTACACTATGCCGCACCAGTGTGATACTCATCCCTCTGATTAGCAGAGTTAAAATCATTCTGCTCTGGAGGTGGTATGAAAATTGCTCCAAAGCGAAGGGTTTTAGTGTAATCACATGAATCTGATATAATCCGGTTTGAAACAATGAAATTTAAGATTAGCAAACAATAAACTTTGGTGCCAGACTGCAAAAGCACCCTGCAGTGTAGAACAGAACTGGGGAGGAAAATGGCGTGGGAGCAAGGGAAGCGTCGTAGTGTAACTGCTATCCCAACTATCAGTACGGAGTGAAAGTCACTCCGCTCTGCTCTGCTTCGATAGCAATCCAATGCAGTGTAATTCTAGCCTTAGCCAAGTGGTACATTTCCACCAGGGCCTGACTTCAGCAGGTAGAATCGATTCCACATCAACCTGTGTGCACTGTGTGGTGTCAAAAGGCAGTTGACTTTTGCTGCAATTCTAAACCATGGATTGCTCCATAGACTATGATATGATGCTGCAAGGCGTTGGGAGCACAGGAAGACACAAGGAATAGTCCAAGAGAGGCAACCAGAAGTAAATGTTAGAAAGCAACAGGATGATGTTTTCAATTGCCCGTCATCATTCCTTGAAGTTGACAATTGTTATTGTGCCATACCTAAAGGAGAAGGGGCCTGTGTGGTAGCATGCTGGAAATTCATGCTTTCGTATCTAAAGGTGGATGGTGGCAGCATAAAATATGCCCTTGAGGCATTATATAGGGAAAAGTATAAATATATATGTATAAATGTATAAATATATGTATAAGTATATAAATATATGTATAAATAGAAGTGACCCTTGCTTTTGAAACAGTTCTTGTGGTAGATATATCGACGCAACCTTCCTCAGCTGCTCCAAAGATTCTATGTACCGTCCTGTTCTCTGTCTCTTTGTTTATGGTGTTCTCTTCATCTTTCTCCATGGTTGCAATAGACCAGGCTGTGGTTACGGCAAGTACCACCGGAGCCCGGAGAAATTGTGGTGGACTTTTTCAGTTAGCTATTGACTTGGGTGTTCAGAATCGTGATGGTAAACGGGGATCTGCTGGTGCGTCTGGGGGCAGGGGGCCCTTCTGTTTAGTCTCTTAGGCTGAATGCCTCTGTGGAGGAGCTCTCATATGATTCGTTTTTTGAAAGCACTAAAACGCAATCTAATTGAAGACATGTCAGTCTCAATGATATTGACAATCATCAAAATCAAGTTTATGCATCGTGTTTATGCATCGTTTGGATGATTTGGCAGGTCACGTGACGTAAAACACCCCTTACCAAATATGGAAAACAAGCTTCTATTGCAGATATGTGGTTGAAATCTAGCATTTTTACCGTAAGTTATCAATGAAAATTACTGAATATGTGATTTTGGTTGGCACCATGTTTATTTCGGGAAAATTTGTCTTCTGGGTAACGTTGCGTCAATTGGCTTATTGCGACACCCTTTACCATATACGGAGAAACTGGATGTTTCAAAGTATTTTTCATTCACCTCTCCTTATTATGTCAAATTTAAGTTCATCAGATATTGAATACTGGGCAAACATACGAGAATGGTATCTCAGCGTTCATAATCGATCTGATGGTAAGCATACGGCAATTCACGGAGATTCCTGAAACATACGAAGAGCTTACATGGAAATTTTTGAGAAGTTTTCCGACCGGGTACGACAGAGTAGATGTAGTTGCAGATACATATCGTGAAAATCTATCAAAGGAGCCGAACGTTATAAAAGAGGGAGTTCAAGAGAGATCATCATTCGCTGACTGTGGGCGTCATCAAGGGGGATAGAAATCCGCCGTTCCGCGCGGTTTACAGTTAGAATCCGCCGTTCCGGTCATTTTTAGGCAAAGCTCCGCGTCCCGCCACTTCGCTATCAAAATGATCGCACATATTAGTTATGTTAGACATTTTCATCCATCCAGGTGGAAAGAGGAGGAGAGTAGCAGTTTACATTCTTGTGCAAAGCTTTTAAAATATTCCCATAGTGCTTACCAGAAAAGCATAGATGTGTGACCTCTTTTCACAAGACAACAAATGAAGTATCCGCAGATACATAAAATTTCATGAAAATTCCGCATTCCGCTAATCATTTTCAAGAAAATCCGCGTCCGGTAGGGGGGAAGGATTCCGTCATTCCGCCGTGAAATTGCTAGAATTCCGTATTCCGCCACAAATTTCTTCAAATTCCGCTGTTCCGCAAACCCTGATGACCCCCACCTGACTGCAGTCAAAGAATTTCAAAGGATGGGAAGAATAAGCCAGAATAAGACCTGTATGATTTTGCTGATAAGAGAAGTAATGGTGGGTAGCAGAATGCACTGCTTGGAAATGTTGGGTTGCAATGAGATTTACTTCTCTAGGGAAAATGAATGTATAAGAATTAACCACGACGCTGCGACCTTCGAAAATGATCTGACGAGTAATCAAGAAGAAGCTGATACCAAAGCGATTCTTCTCAGCAAGCATGCATTTGATAGATCACCTGAGGAAACAATCAATGTTCGATACCCCTGCGGAAAGATAGATATCAATATCACAATGATTTGCATCTTCATGGATTGCCCTTGCCCAGAACACTTCTATTTAGACATTGGGAGCGGCAAAAATCGCAAGGGTCTATGCCCAGACGAAATTGACTTAGAGCCTGAGGTGAAACAGAGTCTCATAGGATATCCTGCTTTCACAGGAAACGCCTATGTCTCATAATTTTATCGGAAAGGAAAAGAAACGTGTTAGAGCGTCGTTGAAAAGAACCCAAGATGCCTACCAGCATTCCGACATTTAGGATCGAGTTGGGAATTAACTGATGAAACGTTTGAGCTACTTTAGGACTACGTCTGTGTACTATATGGCTGTCGGAGGAGGAACGTAAACCAAGTCCGTTATCAGTTATTTGAGCGCAAACATAACAGAGAAGAGAAAATAATTGATATGTCGATCCTACCATTATGTCAATCTGCATTGTTGCTTCATGCAAAAAGAGCAAACTACGTCGCAAGAATCTAGAGGTGTTCTGATCAGGGAGATTAAGTACTTTATCTCCCTGGTTCTGATGAGGCACAGCTGCAGGGACCAGACATTGAATTGCACGGTTGGAATGTCAATTGTGAAATCAAATGGCTCGGTAAAGAATCTCCAGCTGACATTGAAGATTTACATTTAGTTCAACTCCATTGTAGTTACGATTGACAGGTTGAGAAAAATTGAGAAAATGGATAAAAAGAAGTGTTGACTTCATGTTCCATATAACGGTAATTTCCCTTATGTGGTAAAGGGTGACAACCTCGCAAGAAACTTGGTGTTACCCTACATACGAAATTTCTGTTGAAGTAAAATAGCGGTTACCCAAATAGCATCAACAACCTTTCTTTAGACCTAATGATTCAATCTCCAAGTTTCTATTGCCTAGTATCAGGAGAAACAAAAATTTCCTTATTTGGAAATGGGTATTTTAAGTCACGTGACCCGCAAAATCGCCCCCAAGGGCTCATAAACTTTTCTTGATGATTGTCAATATATTGTCAATAAAAGCTTCAGTTAGGTTGCGTTTTGCGGTTTTAAACAACGAATCATAAAAAAGCTCCTCCGCAGAGGCATTATGCCCAAGATATTGCCCAAGATATTTGCGGGGTGAGTGGCCGAGTGGCTTATACAGTCTTCGTCAGGTGACTGAAGTTAAGCTTGGTCGAGTGAGGTCAGATTTCGGATGGGTGACCTCTGAGGACTGACCTCGCAACTCACCTCGTCGTCCTTCGGAAGGGACGTTAAACTAGGGGTCCCATGCCTGGATGCGGCATGCACAGTGGGCCTAAATTAGCTTTCAGTAGCTAGAAATCCTGACAAGCTCACTCAAAATAAATTGAAAAACAAAAAACAAAAATACTAAGAAGAAAAAGCCCCCAGCCCCCAGACGCACCGGCAGATTCCCGTTTACCATCACGATTCTGAACAACCAGGTCAATAGCTAACTGAAAATGTCTATCACAATTTCTCCGGGCTCGGGTGGTACTTGCCGTAACCACAGCCTGGTCTACAAAGTAATCAGCCAACGTTATATTCCTGGAATTGTTTCAAAGGAAAAAAAATTTGCAGTGGAACGTAAGCCAGACCAAGATTTTATTCTATAAACATGGTTAATGGATGTCTTTAATTCACACACAAGTGTGCCAAAATCTGGCCTCCCAGTAGGCCAGTTGGCAACCCTGAGCCCAAGAAGAAAACAATGGGAGACTTGATGTATGGAAACACGAACATGCGCAGAAGCATATATAGGGACTTAGCCATTTTGCAGAACATTTTAGGCCCCTTCGCAGTTCCTCTACTCAGTGGGCACGGCTGAGTTTGTTTTTGTGGGAATAACGAATTTGTATTAATCAGAATTATCGTGCTTTGCTATGATGACTTTTATTTAAAGAAAAGTGTGGCTGAAAACTGAAAACTTTCTCTTTCTGAAAACTCTGAAAACTCTCTACCTATTCTGTCTACCTTGAACTTGAGGATCACCGATACTTTAACGTTATGGAAAAACTGTAGTACTTTGGTTTCTTTGTATTTACGTCAATCTATTTGACTAAACATTCAGCCAGATTCGGTACTCATTGTCCCATATTTGAAAGAAAAGGTACTTCCGCGTTGAAAAAAACAATCAACTGGCATGCATACAATTGAAAAAAGCAATCAATTGGCTGATTGTTTAGTCAAATAGATTTACGTAATACAAAGAAACCAAAGTACTACACGTTGTCCATAAGGTTAAATTATCGGTGATCCTCAAGTTGAGTTTTCAGAGTTTTCAGAAAGAGAAAGTTGTCAGTTTTCAGCCGCACTGTTCTTTAAATAAAAGTCATCATAGCAAAGCACGATAATTTTGATTAATACAAATTTGTTATTCCCACAAAAACAAACTCAGCCGTGCCCACTGAGTAGAGGAACTGCGAAGGGGCCTAAGATGTTCTGCAAAACGGCTAAGTCCTTACATATGCTTCTGCGCATGTTCGTGTTTCCATACATCAATTCTTCTATTGTTTTCTTCTTGGGCTACGCGCTGTACCTAATGTCTTGTAGCTGAGCGTTGGTGGATATTATCTGCAGAATATAAGCATCATGTTGAGACAGGTCAGTATTCTTGGAAAATTGGTCCTGGAGAAAGGTAATATGTTTGTTCCTTTCAATACAGACTCTACATGCATTAACATCACTACTGATTTGCCAGAGAACTTTTTATCAAAACAAGTTGTTGGTCCTCCTCGTATAGTTTACACGACTTACTGTAAATAGTTGAAAAGAAGCCACAGTTTTTCAAAGCACACCATGGTTAGGCGGGTGATTGTAGCAATAAAAGTGTTAAAAGTCAGTGGCTTATAAGTTCCATGACCAGGACCGCTGGGAAAGTGGGTAGACAGGGCAACTGCCCTGGGGCCCAGGCCCTGCCAAGGTCCCATAAAAAGAAACTTTGTTTTTCATGTAATGATGTCATCCAGTTGGGCACCACAAGGGGACCGGAAAATCAAACTTTCTTCTTGCGATTGTACTGAACAATAACATTATGGACCTCAGCTCATGATTTATTCGAAAGTTGTTTGTTACATCTGAAAATGTAAATCTTAGCAAAAACGCTGAATTTAGTCCTGGGATTTTTTGCAAATATTTTATTTTTTAGTTTGTAGAGCCATTCCAGTTTCTTAAAGTTTTCGTTTTTGAAATCCTGTGGAATAGCTTCTGCCCTATTCAAAAACCAAAACTGCAGACATTTTGCATTTGCGGACTTTTGAGTCTGCGGTTTAGGTTTTACCTTATTAAATACCAGAAATACAATTGATGGAAAGCTTAAGAAAATTTATTTGTCAGCCTTCCTCTTCCTCCTATGGACTTGCCATCTGGGAGCTTGGCATTGCCAGATCTACTATTTAGGGACCGAAGGCATGCTGACATGCGTTACTGTGTGCGGCAAACACATTCAAGTTTTGTCACTGGAATGTCTCCATACACATTTCTGTAGGTAATTCTTTGTAGGCCTTGCTATCCCCATCTCCTAAAAATTCACTTTGCCTCAATGAGTGTTTGTCAATGGATCTTTTAAATATTTTATTGCAACCAACAGGATCCATTTTGCAAGTAGGTCCATGGAATTTTGTATGGCATTCATCTTTATCATTCTCCCACCATTGGTCAAACTCAGGGGTACCCTCTTTCATCTTGTTGATAATGCAAGTTCTACATTCTCTGGAGATGATTTCAGTATCCAAAACTTTTCCAGTTACAATTGACATGACTGTAAGTATTCCCGAAGAAGAACTGAAATCACGTTTACGCCATGTTCCATCACCAGATATTCCTATGTCATAAATTCCATCATCCGCAACTTCAGATGATGGTTTTGTCTCAGAAGCAGCTATGTAAATGCTCCTCTCTGCAACGTCTTTGGCAGCCGCTTTCAAATTTTCTTCATCTTGGTCTTGCATCTTAGCATCTACAGATAGAGCTGTAAGAGGCTGAAATATAGTAATTATAACCGCCATTTTGTATCATCCTCGTTTTGAGTTTTGAAAAAGAGACCACCTCGTGCTAAAAACGTTGCAAGTTGTCAATCAAGATGGAGTTATGGAAAGTTGATTTGAGTTGTGTTTTTGGAAAGAGAAAAGCATTTTCGTTGAATCATAGTGTTTATTCATCTCAACTCCTCGATCCTGACAAAGAACCCAAGTCGTGTGATATGTGATAGCTCTTGTTGTTCCTGTAGTGTTGCTGAATGGCTATCTTTAAAACATGGAATCTGGAATCTGGACAGGCTATCTTTAAAACATAGAATGTGGAATCTTCAGGGATGTATCACAGCGATCTCAAAGTCAGCTCTCTAACCACTTGGCCAACCTCCCGCCCACCCACCTATCATTACCAGTGATGTTATTTATACGAAATGGTCCTGAGTGTGACTGCACGCATTATGCAATCCGTAATCATGAAGTTTGGGAAATGATTTGAAGCTTTTCAGTGCAAATGACTGAGGAAATTCAACCGCTATCATGCTTTCTTCCCCACATAAATGGAGTCAGATCGTTATCATTTTTCGGAATTTAGCAATCAAATAAATGTCTACGTAACTAATCCTGTTATTTTAACTATATTTCTTTTTGCATGTGCCTAATGATGCATTGCAAAGCCCCTGGTTGCAAATGTATGAGCAATCTTAGAAAGCTGGCGGTTCTTTCAATTTCTGGTTTTGCTATTTTGAAGAATTTGTCTGTTTTCTGTTGAATAAAACCAGGAAGCACTGTAATTGATCCCATCAACCATTTTCATAAAAAACCGTCTTTATTATTGATACCCTGGGTACAGGAAGCATCATTAGGTACTTCCTTTACATATACCCTTATATATATGAAAAAACACGAAGCACTTTAAAACAGCTCCCCATTTTCACCTCCACGTTGTGCATGGACTTGCTTCAAGTCTCGCTCTTGATCACAGGTAGCGGGGGAAATTAGTGTATGATGGAATTAGTGTAAAATCAGTACAAATACCTCTCCTTTCTTGGTTCAATTTCTGCCTAGTTCATCTGCCATCATAACAGTAGCCAACCGCCAAATCTTCTTGCATGCAACTAGGCCAACCGCCATTTCTTCTTGCATGCAACTAGATCCAGTCTCCAAAAGAATCAACGCGGCCAAAAGTAACGAGAAGAGAGAAAAAGAACAAGGTCTGCAGGTTTCTGCAGGCCGTTGCAGCTTCCCTTGACTTCTTTGCCTCACTCTGCGGTCCATCGGCCAGTATTCCTGCGGCACTTACCCTCAAAATGTTCGCCTATGACTCCTCTTTGTGACTGACTGTTTCAGACTGAACTTGCGTCTTGGTGTTGACGACACGAAATGAAAATATCTAGCCCATTGCCGTTCTCCCTATGATCGAGGAAAATTAAGCGTCCATTCCTGCGCAGCGCCATTTTTTAAACAATAGCCACGCATCGCAGCCAAGACACTGGACACCAGTCTCTCGCTGTCGAAACGCCGGTTACGACAATATCTGCGATTTGGCGGGAAACTCTGGTCGCTTGAACAACGCTGCTCGCGTGGGGAGGATGAGGAATTTAAAATGGAAGGATCTTTGCGACACAGCAATACAATCAAGCGATGGTAAGTAAATTAAATGTTTGTTCTGACTTGCACTTCACTTTCACTAGCCGGCGAGCTTTTACTAGGCCCGCCATAATAGAGATCAGCTTCCCGGTCAGACCTAACGAAACTCAGGGGGGGGGAGGGGGTGGGCAGACACACTGCTAATTACTTATTATGACAGGAGAAAAGAAGCTCGTTTATTTTTAGTGGTTCCATACAATATATTTGCAAACTGTATGTGGAGACATGCAACATTTTGGAACTGATTTGAATTGCCACAATTTGAATTTCTGCCAAGCACCATGCCTCTCTCCACTTCACTCCTCCCACCCATGCAACAAGCAAAAGCTGACAGGCAGGCAGGCAGGCAGGCAGGCAGGCAGGCAGGCAGGCAGGCAGGCAGGCAGGCAGGCAGGCAGGCAGGCAGGCAGGCAGTGTAAAAACTTTCATCTTGGGTAAGGGGAGTGAGGCAAAATTGGCCAGAGTAGGGAAAAATGGATCACTTGATTTACTGCTTGTAAAGTAGAGAAGCAATGTTTAAACTCTCAGCTTTATCAATCAATTTTATCAATGAATGAAACTGTCCCTTTTCATGATAGAAACTGATTTTCCCTGAACTGGAGCACAACAACTCTTTGACTTCACCCAGTGTGGCCCAAATATTCCTCCAAATGGCAAGCTGCTATTTCGAACTTTTGAGCAAATGCAGTGGATTAATTCCAGGTCTCTGGAACTGTTCATACTGAATTCGTCCCAGAGAACAACATCGAGATTGGTAAGTTTTGCAGAGCACTTATTAACTGCTTCATCTACAATTTTCTGAAACGAGCCATTAGTTATACCGATTCCAAAAAATGTGTTTAGCACCAAGGCATTTGAAAGAGGCCAGTCTTCTTTTGCATAAACTTCACATGAAATACCAGTAGAACAAACCAACTGAAATTTTTTGCCCACTGAAAGGAATGATTTCATAATTTCTATTGTCAAGAATGACTTGCCTGTTCCTGCTTTTCCAATTATTGTAAAATTGTGACCTTCCAGAGCTTTGTGAAGACACAATGTCTGTTTCTGTGTCAGCAGCATCTATCATAAGAAAATATGAAATAAGGAACCAACATGATTCCAGATGAGCTTGTTTCTGAAATATTACCATACTTAGATCCAGGGGGTACTCTGGTAAGTTTAGGATAGGGGAGCTCATGTTACTATTTTGGGTCTAAAATTTGGGCATTGAGTTTTTCTTTTTGAAGGGTGAACCTTTTGTACAATATTTGTTTGGTTT
The DNA here is from genome assembly GCA_964020215.1 of Aurelia sp. 3 sensu Dawson et al. (2005). Lineage (NCBI taxonomy): Eukaryota > Metazoa > Cnidaria > Scyphozoa > Semaeostomeae > Ulmaridae > Aurelia > Aurelia sp. 3 sensu Dawson et al. (2005). The sequence continues at coordinate 21,177,069 of OZ026576.1, read as the reverse complement.
CTGAAATCCTCTATTAGTTTCTTAAGGCCTCAAATATAGAATAAGGGAACAAGAATGGAGGAAAACATGGTCACAAACAGAATTAATATCATGTAGCATTACTGAAAGGAAAATGCCAAAATTTCAAGAACAATGATTTCTATCAGTTGGGAAACATTTTCCATATATTCAAGATGAAGACTTGATGACTTTTGGGTATGTAGGGTCAGTAAAATCACTTTTTGGGTCCATCTTTAGAATATAAACTATGATTCTGTGGTTGGTCTGAACACTCCATAGCACAATTGTACCAGAATACTCCTTGGGAATAAGATCTTCATTGTTCACTGTTGTGGTTTGCAGGTGAATTCAACAGAAATTTATGGCTTTGCAGCTCTAACATTATCACCTCGAACATTCAACCAATCTTTTGCTGCATGAAGCTATATCTTCCACCAAAAAGTGATACTGCATATTTAAATGAAATTTGTTTTTATAGTAATAGACTTGGTAGGAGATAATAATGTTGAAAACTTTTTAGAAGTTACAGTCTTGTACCTAAAAGAAAATGAATTGTTGAGGTAGCCGTAAGTACTACAAAAGTAGCACTCTCAAATGAAGTAGCACTCTTCCCATCAGTATTTCATGTCTTTGTCAATGTCCAAAGACTTCCATATACTGTGAAAAATTGTTATGATTTTTTGATGCACATCCAAATGAACTCTGAAATTCTCATTGTATTTTGATACAATGCTACCTTCTTCAAATGTAAATTATCATTCTTTCTATTTATTTATTCATCTATTCCAAATGTCTCAAAATTTAGCATCAGTCTAAGTGAGGGTAACCAGTGAACACAAGAAGCCTTCCTATACGATTCCAATACAATAAAAAGGTATTTTAAAGTACTATGAAGTTGGGTGAAGGCAAAGAGGGTCTTAGAAGAATAAAAAGATTTCACTGTTGTTGTGCTCCAGTTCACCCCCTCCCCCCCCCTGAGTTTCGTTAGGTCTGACCGGGAAGCTGATCTCTATTATGGCGGGCCTAGTAAAAGCTCGCCGGCTAGTGAAAGTGAAGTGCAAGTCAGAACAAACATTTAATTTACTTACCATCGCTTGATTGTATTGCTGTGTCGCAAAGATCCTTCCATTTTAAATTCCTCATCCTCCCCACGCGAGCAGCGTTGTTCAAGTGACCAGAGTTTCCCGCCAAATCGCAGATATTGTCGTAACCGGCGTTTCGACAGCGAGAGACTGGTGTCCAGTGCCTTGGCTGCGATGCGTGGCTATTGTTTAAAAAATGGCGCTGCGCAGGAATGGACGCTTAATTTTCCTCGATCATAGGGAGAACGGCAATGGGCTAGATATTTTCATTTCGTGTCGTCAACACGAAGACGCAAGTTCAGTCTGAAACAGTCAGTCACAAAGAGGAGTCATAGGCGAACATTTTGAGGGTAAGTGCCGCAGGAATACTGGCCGATGGACCGCAGAGCGAGGCAAAGAAGTCGAGGGAAGCTGCAACGGCCTGCAGAAACCTGCAGACCTTGTTCTTTTTCTCTCTTCTCGTTACTTTTGGCCGCGTTGATTCTTTTGGAGACTGGATCTAGTTGCATGCAAGAAGAAATGGCGGTTGGCCTAGTTGCATGCAAGAAGATTTGGCGGTTGGCTACTGTTTTGATGGCAGATGAACTAGGCAGAAATTGAACCAAGAAAAGAGAGGTATTTGTACTGATTTTACACTAATTCCATCATACACTAATTTCCCCCGCTACCTGTGCTCTTGATCAATAAACAAAGGAAAGGGAAGAAGAAGAACATGGAAGGGAAAAGGGAAGGAGAGCGAGACTTGTGGACTACGTGTTCCGAAAACGAGACCGGTCAAGATCTTGACCGGCGGCTTTCTTTCATGTTAGCGGAAGAGCCAATCAGAGTTGAGCAGATAAATGCTGAGCCTCGTTTTCGGAACGCGTAGTCCACAAGTCTCACTCTCCTACCCATTTCCCTTCCTTTTTCTTCTTCTTTCCTCCCATTTGTTCATCGATCAAGAGTGAGACTTGGAGCAAGTCCACGTTGTGCAGCGGAAGGGAGCATTCAGCTCAGTAGGCGTTGAACTTTGACTCTTACGCACAACAAACATTGCATACACACTTGAACATACAAACGGCGGTTATCATTCTATTGAAATTGCTAAGTCTCCAATTTCATTGGGTTTTACCAATAAATGGTCCTTGCCCTATTGCCCTATGGCACTATAGTACTATCGTCTCGCGCCTGTTTATCACGAATACCTGAGTAAGGGTTTGTAAGTGTATTCGACTAGGATTCATATAAATATTGCTTCAAACATAAGCCACAATTCAAATATTGGGAAGGAATTCCGCTGGAATGAATTGATTTGAGAGGACGATGACCAACGCCTTCAAAAACATCTTTCAAAAGCAACAGAATCAGCCATAGCAGAAACTAAACAAACCATCAAGAACTTGTGCCAAGTACTTAAAGTTTCTTAAAATTATCAAATTTTCAGTACAAGGAGTCTCTTCTGTGTTTCGTACGTCTTCCATGCGTATTCCCTTCCATAACCATTGCTATCTTTACTTCCTTTTCCCACGTGAAAATTTCAAATGTAGGTTTTTACAGGAAGCAAGTGAAGATAGAGGAAGAATATGCCAAAGATCACCTTGACAAAACTAAGGTTTCTTAAGCTGATTTGGGGAGAATTGAGTTTCTTGCGGCCCTTTTTTCATGGAGACCTTAGCCCCGTTGCTGTGAGTTGGAAAATTGCAAAGATTTGTCAGTCCCTTCCTCTACTTTATAACGCAACTTTTACGTCCCCATTGGCTTTGTTCCCTAAAGCAAGGAAAGTTACAGCTGGTGATTCCCTGGCTGCATCTCATCGAGAAAATTCTCACTGGCTGAACGAGAATTCATGATGGCAAATGATGAACGAGAACGGGAGTACATCGTCAAAAGTAATCAAGACTATTGGGCCATAGGGCTATAGGGCCACAGGGCCAGGGCCATTGATTGGTAAAACCCAGTTTCATTGCCTACTTTCTAAGATAAGACATTGCTCATACATTTGCAACCAGGGGTTTGGCAATATGTCGTTAGGCACTCGCAAAAAGAAATGTAGTTTAAATAATAGGATTAGTTACGTAGACATTTATTTGATTGCTAAATTCCGAAAAATGATAACGATCTGACTCCGTTTATGTGGGGAAGAAAGCATGATAGCGGTTGAATTTTCTCAGTCATTTGCACTGAAAAGCTTCAAATCATTTCCCAAACTTCATGATTACGGATTGCATAATACATGCAGTCACACAAAGGACCATTTTGCACAAATAACATCACAGGTAATGATAGGTGGGTGGGCGGGAGGTTGGCCAAGTGGTTAGAGCGGTGACTTTGAGATCGCTGTGACACATCCTTGAAGATTCCACATTCGATTTTTAAAGATAGCCTGTCCAGATTCCAGATTCCAGGTTCCATATTTTAAAGATAGCCGTTGCTGAATTGCACAAACAGACCAGTACAGGAGTGTTGAGTATGGCAAATGGTGGCCATGTGTGTATTTTGTCAGAGAGGAAGGGAGTTCAGAAGGGAGTTCAGAAGATGCTTTGATCATTCATTTGCACTGGAAAAGACCTCAAATTAAACCGTTTTACAGTGTAATTTTACTCGCTGAAAGTTTACCTGTAGATATCAACTCGTAATCGATTGAAAAGATCGTGAATTCAGCCATTTACAGTTGTTTTACTTGATGAAATTTACGTGCAGATTCGTACCTATTCGTAGCTAAGTGATTGATTGCTCGTTACTCAAGACTGGGGACATTTGGTATCCTTTCACAGTGCAATATTGTTGGTTTTTATTACGGTTTTATTTTGAGACTGGTGTTGTGAATTTGTTTGCTGCAACTGAATTATTTTCTGCTTGTTTTTGTGAATTTGTTTGCTGAAATTGAATTATTTTCTGCTTGTTGAAATGTCCGCTGCAAATTGATAATAGTACTGTGTGTGCTGCAAGTTGATAATAGGTCTATTTTAACCTATTTGCCTTCTTTTGTTCAGGCTATCCTAACAGGATTGCAAACAATTTCATTTTTATTTTTTTCTGTGTTTGTTTGATAATGGCATCAGAACATTTCAGGGGGTTTGGTTTCAAAGCTTAACATTAGATATAAAGAATTTATCTTCTAAAGAGTCTATGATGTACTTTGTCAAAGTTTCTTGTGGAGCATGAAACAAATTTTGGTAATTAAGAGAAGATTCAGATTACTTTGCTCACAAAGTCTAACTTGTTTGAGCTTGAAGTAGGGCCAGCAGAAAAGGGTAGACTTGGCAAAACTTGAAAGTTTCCTCCGAGGAAGCAACTAAAACAAGAGCATTTCATTGATTCCCAAAAAAATTTGTACACCTCTGGTAAAAACTCTTTTGGTTTTGAGAAAATCCATCAAAATCTTAAAAATCCTTTGCTCTGAAAAAATCTTGACAATGAGTGAAATTCCCACAAAATTCCCCTGGAACAGACATAACATTTTCATGAAAATCCACAAGGTTATTGAGGATACCATTGCAATTGCATCATGTTAGCCATGGATATTGAATATGAATGGAATGATGTCACTCATTGATTCCCCATTGATTTGATAACAATGTTTTGTTGTGATCAAAGTCTGAGTCAGAGGCAATTGATCACTTGCAACGAAGCGATTTAATTTATGACATTTATGAAGTTCTTCTTGAAGAGGAAGAAGACTACCACTTAGCAGAAGGCGACAACTTTGCTTCAAAAATACTGATGAAATATTCAGTTGGCTAGATGCATTTTGTCTTGGCAGCCATCTTTCCTCTGGTGTTTCCTTGTGCAACCCATACATTACCCAAGGATTAATCAAAGTACAATGCATCTATTAGCAAAGCTTAGCGGCACCATTGAATTTTAATCATGATTGACATTCATTTTAACTGCAAAGTTCAACATGTCCAACTCTTACAAAGTCTGATTTATCTAAACTGATGGTCAGAAAACTGTCAGTTTTTTGCCGTTTACACGATCAGTTTTCTGGTGTTCAGTTAAACTGTCAGTTTAAACTGATTGTGTATTTCAGCCTTTAGAGGCATTCTTGAAGGGGACTGTATCCCATCGTGTTCACCATATCAAACTGTGTACATTTACCAAGTCTCATGCTTCTATAACAACTTCCATGACTTTTCACTAACAGCCCTGTTTCATATTTGATGACCCAAAAAGTGGCAAAGAGTTGATTGCAATGATTCCCATAAGAGCGCTGTTAGTAAAGGCAAAAATGCTTTTTCTAAGACATTAGCTAGTGGAAAGCCTCAGATTGGCAGCAAAGGCCGTTTTTCCAACCATCAAGCGTCATCATGTCGCTGGTGGTCCATACAGTTATTTGGATTAAAGCAGAAATCTGGTGAGATATCCTTTGTTGTGACTCCATGATTTAATGTCCAAGGAGATGAGTCAGGTATTAAAAACCCTTGGAAAACAGAGTGCCAGGCTATAGAGGAGACTGTGTATGACTTCCGACTTTCTGTATTCTCAGAAATACCTAATGATAGATTCGTAGAGAGAAGCATGTTGAAGAAGTTGGAAGATGAGGACATTTTGGTGGGAGAGGGGACCCTTTTGAAGGTGGCTATCATGCAGTATCACAAGTGGCAGTTGCTGTGAAAGAACTTGAGGAACTGAAAGACTTCTCATTTTAAAACATAGGAAATTGTCTTTTAGGAGAGGCCAAGACAATGGAGAACATTAGCTCATGTGAAAGCATTCCAGTATCACATGGTGTCATCGTAAATTTGAGACCATATTCGCTTGTAATGCAGCTCTCCACACACAGTAACAAATGCCTGACATTATTGATAGTGATTTCAAGAAATAAGGAACGGCTCAACAACTTTCACAACCTCCACTGAACCCGTTTTGGCATCTCAATACGCTCATTTTTTATAAAAAATGTGGCTCTAGGCTTTGTAATTTTACATGGACCCAGTTCTTACCAAAGAGAGTTTCTTAACTCTTTTAACTTTCATGAAAAGAAAGTAAATGATCGACTTTGCTCACTATGTAACAAACACGGCAAGAAAAGACTTCGTTTCGACACATGGGAAACTATGGGGAAAGGTGCTGATTCCAAAGGTTACACTTAGAAACGTAGTGAAAATCCGAGATTTCCAACTTCGGAAACTAAAGGGAAAGGGACATTTCGTTTTCCCCTAATTTCCAGAACGAGAAATTCGACATTTCCGGTGTTGCAAAACGTGTTGTGTTGAAGTGAAATTGTAGAGAAACGCCAGGTGTGCAAAGGGAAATCAATTCGAAATTCGAAGTGGAAGTTCTTCGGCATAGATTTACTGGTAGTGTAGTTGTTGGAAACTTCGGTGAAATGCGAGGTTCTTTTTAGGAAATTCGCGTAGAAAATAACAAAATTTCTATGGAAATTTAGCGCTGTTAATGCGAAATTGATCAAATTGATAGATTCTGATAGATTTGGAGGAATTCCTTATTTTGTTTCCGTATACAGCTGCTGAATAGACTGGCAATGGACTCAGTAAATCAGTCACAATAATAGTTCGGAGAGAAATGTACTGTAAAAAAGGCAATTATTCTTCCAAATATATATGAAACATAAACCATTGCAAGTTGATTACTCAATGATCAATACAGAAAAATGCTTAGCGACATAAATTTAAAGAGTTCTCATGACTGTAATTTACAGTACCAAAATTACACCAAATGTTAGAAGTGATGGATACACACCACAACTAGAAATTAAGTACACATATTTTTTTATAAGAAACTTGGATCAGGCCATAGTACTTAAGAGTTTCTTAATTCAACGTGAAATTTTGTCCATTTTAGTACTAAAAGATTCTTAATTGGTTTTTTATTTTTTGAATGCATGAAATGTCAATGTGGTCGCCAACACTGCTGCAGATATGTTTCTTCATTTTTCAAACATCATATTGGAATAAACAGTGTTCTATTATGTTGAAAACACAAATGGTTAGATAGTGCCCAATGATAAAGGTTCAACGATCTATTTGCTATGAAATTCATGCTTTTAAGTTTGAAAAGTTTCTTAGTACTTCTCAGACATAGTACTAGAGTTTCTAAAATTTTGGCCATCTTAGTACTAGTTTCTTATAAAAAAACGTGTACATAACGGAGACGTTTACACGATTTAAGAAGCTCTGAAAGATGGTTTTCGATTTCGATTACAGAAAGCAATGCATCGTTGCCACTATATTCAAAGTAACCGTGTAGTGTATGCATCGGTGGTTCGGTCTTTGGGAGGCCACACCCCACATTCTATTTTCATATAAGATCAAACTTGGACGACTACAACTATCATTGTCATTGTTATATAACGGTATTGCGGTGTGGCATGTGGAAGGTAATCATAAATCAGTTTCATCTATGACAGCTGCACGTCTATTTACCTAAGAAACTAGCTTAGGATGGCTGAGAATTCAAAAACTATGTTTCAGAAGCGCTAAGAAACTTTTACAATGCTCAACTCAAGAATATCATTCAAAGTTTTCGTCAAGTCGCTTTTACTGTGTTCACTACAATTTTGTTTTAAGTAAAAAAGAACTTTTCTTTACTAAACAGTATGTTATATCAAAAAAAATACGTAATGTAGTTATGGAAGTAAAAAATGATTCATGCATCTAAAAGCAGGGAGAGGATCAAGAAACTTTGAGTCCCAATAAACAGAAACTTTCGTGTAAGATTAAGAATCTTTCAGTAGTATGGGCTGATCCAAGTTCTTAATAATTTTTGAATAAAAACATTGATAATACCAGGCATTTAGGAGAGTGAAATCGTTTAATGCCTCACACAATCATACAGTGGTAACTTTGTTGAAACAAAAATTTCATTGACTGTTGTCTCCTTAGAAACGACAACTGAACCTGTCAAACTTAAGCTTATCCGCAACATGAGATTAAAGTCTCTCAGCAAAGTTATCTGCTGTTTCAAATTCATGAGCTCAAATATGGTTTATAAAACTATTGAACCCCTCTTGCAGCTATATTGCTAGATCTTTGCTCTTCTCTCAGATACAGAATAAAAATATTTTGTTCAGAGATGATTTTAGAAATGGACCATTCTTATTCCTTATCAATCGTCAGGCAGGTTCAACCACTTCAACAGAAGCATCCGAAAGTACCTAAGTGTTATTTTGGTTGATGCCCTGCAAAGAAACCAGATTGTCGAGAGGAACATATGAACCAAAGGTTTAAGTAATTGCCATCAAATAAGAGTAGCTGCTTCAAGATCAAGGCAATAGCATATCAAAATTGAGCTGTCAGATTGATCCAGTTGGCCCTCAACTTGAAAATTTCATCGATATGAAAATACCCAGAAACCCATGAAACCTACTAGATGATTGCACTAAAGATGACGGCGAAGAACTTTTCACCAAGATGCATTGCATTCTGACTGCACATCTTTAACTAAATCCACAGGAATTCGACTTTTGCCGCATTGTGTTCTTTGGATTGCTTGGTAAAAAGTTCTGCGCAGCCATCTTTAGCACAATGACTGTTCATAACTTACAACCCGACAATGGTGGGTAAAGCTAGCCTTTTCGGTATAGTCAAACGGGGGAAAAAGTGCGCATTTTTCGAAAATTTTCCCTCTCCCTCCCAAAATTTGGGTTTTCAACAAAATATTGATGCAGTCACTTAGGGCCCCTAAGGCTACATAGAAACAGCATAAAAGTTAAGACGAATTGTCACTTCCAAAATTTTACGAGTAAAAAAACGATGCGCAGCTTTTCACCTCAAAAAAGGAGAAAAACTGCGCATTTTTGTTGAAAAAGTGCGCACCCATGGATAGGGATAAAAATAATTCCTTTTTCGCTTCGTACATGTGGTAAGTATATGTAGACTTTAATTCGATAGAAACACCACAATTTCTTGCAAATACAATGATCCATAGCCATTTTTTACTAGATTGTGCAGCAATGAGAACGATGCAATCAATGTCATGGTTATGATCAAAATCGACGACAGTTTTCCTCTCGCAATTTTTCTGTTTGTTTGTCTCTTGGGTTCCTACACCTCATACACCATCGGCAAACTAAGTTTTACACGGAATAAGGTTTGAAATGGAAGAAATGAGGTAATCTTGTCGAATGATTTGCTGTGACCAGTGTCAGGTGAAAATTAAAAATGTTGATTTTGTAAATTAAACATGCAGTTTTATGGTAGAAAGTCGCGAAAATAGCCAGAACATCAAAATAAACATTACTAAGCATTGTCGATATCGTTGCCACTCGCCTTTCGAACCATTTCGAAATTCCCTAAAAGTTCTCATTTGCCAATTGTCTTACAATGTATTTTACCACTCTTTCCCTCCCTCCGACCTTTGCCTCTTCAAAGGCATCTAAAACTTGTGTTTAACGCTATATCTTGTCAAAGGGCTAGCTTCTGTATGTTTTCTTGGTAGCGCAGTTTTTCCCCCAAAATCGAAACTTTGCGGGGAAAAAATGCGCATCTACTTCCTGAAAGGGCATTGCGGAGGAGCATCAAAACTAGTCTCTTACAAATGACCTCACTCCTAACGTAATACAATATCGTGTTAATCTTGTTTGGAATGCGAAGAATGCCTGCGCTATTGAAAAGTTTCCAAGCAGCAATAAAAACTTGATATCGTGATGGAATCGAACTTCCCATTTTGAATTGAGATTACAATAGAACAATACATTATTTTGGGGAAATTTTCCAGGCCAATGATCTTCGATCTTTCGTCTCTCAGGTGCATGGGTCACAGAACACAAAGCTCCCTCGCATTCCCTAGAAACTGGGTGCGCATTATTTCGACCGAAAGTGTCCGTGCGCAGTTTTTCCCCCACTTGACTATATCTACATTGCCTTACATTAAGCCTTGAGAGATAAATATCTGTAGGCGAGATGCAAATCCCTACAAGTGTACACAGTTTTTCTAAATCTATTCAATTCAGTTGTGTGATGTGAAGGCTTTCTTTTCATGGGTGATTCAGCGGCAATTCTTTCCCACCTTCCTGTTTGTCCTGAGTCAGTCTCATTTCTGCCGTCTATGTCCTTCATCAGGTTGACTTATCAGCTCTGCTAAGTTTGATGTACGCCCAGGGAGGCTTTTGAGGAGAGAATCCCAAAAATCCTCCTCCTCAACATTCTCCTCATTTGACATGTATTGAGCCACCTTGAGCCACCCCTCATAATTCTTACAACTCCTGAAAAAAAAATTTTAACAATTAGATCTTCCATGCATTGCCAAAAATCGAAAAAGCTGAATATCTTCGTAAGAGACCATTGAGAATATGGCTATCAGGGATTCATCAGTCTCAAACCCCTGCAGAACTCTACTGAGGAGACGTGACAAAATTTAATATTGACAGGGTGCCTAATCATAACCTCGGGCGCCTAACAATATTCCTCCTTCACTAAACAAAATAGACTAATGAAAATAATATCAATCACCAATGCTAGTGCATGAGAAAATTTTGCTATTTTCACTAATAAAATCATCATAGTGAGTGCCTACCAGCAAGAATACTTTTATGATAGGATGCTTCTTCTTCTGTCCATTCAACTGATTAAAGAAACTGAGATAGTTATTCATAAACCACAGCATCAATTATTTCTACATGTCTTCCACTGGAAGGGATCAAAACCGAGCTTGCACGCCTAACTCCTACAATTTCTTATACATCAAGCACCTACAAATAAGAAACTGCTTTTGGTCCAGCCCTGGTCATAAGCTTCTAAAGCCTTAGGTGCATTTGCTAGCACACGATTTTAGGAGATTCTCATATCTATGATATGGTAAATGTACTAGGATCAATTAATTTTGCAAGCAAACGGCATCTAAAATGTCAAGTAAGATTGCAAGAATTCCTACTCAAACTGTCTATCGATACTGTATGGTGTTGCAAGAATCCCGTATCAGAAACCATAGTAGCTTCCTCCAGAAAATCAAGAAGCCCTGCTGGAAAGGCTCCAAGGTCAGTTCGAAGCTATGACATTTCAATTCTTTAAACTTGCAGCGCATCTTTGAAAGAAAAAGTATATTTTCATTCAGAGGGAAAATGAAATAAAAGTGTAGTGCGATTTTTGTTTATCATTTGCTTCTTTCTTGTAAATCTTGTTGTTTTCGAATTCATTTAATTTTTACCTAAAATAACTACATTTATTTTCATATACTTGTAAGAGTCTTTTATGATAGTTGCCAGTCAGTTTTGAAGTATTCCGTTTCCAAAGGATCCTCTATGAACTTTACTGAGCAATTGAGGAACTCCACAAGAAAGTATGCTGGCGTATGAGAATTGCATTTTTGCTAAGAATCTCTTCTACCGAAAAAAAGAACCATGCTTTTTTGCCTTGTTCCTTAGATAGTCACAAGATGGCCTTTTTTGAAAAGAATATGAAATCTCCAGTAATTGTCCGATCCTTTGTTTCTTTATAAGAGAATGTATCTCGTATCGACGACGATATTCTATCTTCGCATCGTAAAATCACACTTTACACAGTGGGCCAGGGTGGACAAAAATAAAAAAATGAAAAAATCTAAATAATAGTTTTATCAGTGGAATTTGATGTCATATAGCTCATAGAGTAAGGAAATCACATTCGTGTTATCCAGAAAAATCCTTTTTATCAATTTCAAATCACAGGATGTTAACTGTTATTGAATGCTGCAAGAAGCTTACTGTTTTCAACTTCAATTTTACCAACTGCGTCTTCGAGCACCCATTTATCTGCAAGCGACATTTCGATAGCATCTTCATAACGTTCGCAGGCAGTGATCTAAGTGCAACTGACTGCATTTTGATTGAGTGCAGACTCCTATTCCAAAATTGTGATTTTGTTCACAGTACTTTAGAAACACATTGCTGCCCTTTGTATGCTGTGTTTTAAAGCTAAGAATAAATTTCGCTTGCAAACGCCAAACATCTTCTTTGCATATTTACAAGCACGGAAGCATCCTCTATCCGTTTGATTGGCATTTGGCTGCCAAGAGGTGCCATAGAAAATACAACGATGGTTATTGCTACGGCAAAAAATTGAGGTGTATAGGGAACAGGGCACTGCTGAATAACTGTCAGATCGATGAAATTCTATTCATTTTTTATGCCAAGTCTGTTTCAAAGCCTCTCCTTTTTTAGAGTCATTTCAGATCATAGATTTATAGTCATTAATTCTGCTTTCCTTATCATTGGTACGTACTTATCAGAAGTTATTTGATGCAGTGACTTTGGTTGTTTCAAATAAGGACTTAGAAGAACTTTCCAACAACTGCGCACATAACTAAGCAAAGAAATTTTGTCTTAAAGACGTTTTTCTTCGTAAGTTTCAAACTTTTATAGCATTCTTTACCATTTTGTGCCTTGTACGATTTATGTCCAAAAAAATCGTAATCTGGCCCACTGTGCTTTATTTCGACATTGTGCGGAAAGGGCCAAGGGGCATGTCACTCATTCGATAAAGCATACAAGATTTTGTCACAACAAGGTGATTTTTACGGATTTTTGATCGATTTCTCTTGAAAACTAAAGAATTTTTGCCAAAGTCCCAAAGGTTTTTTGGGAGTGAAATGCCCCTCGGAAAGAGCTTTATAAACGACGTTTTCACTTGTCACAGAAGGGAAAGAACTATAGAGCAAACATACAACCAGTGACAGGATTTGCTTATTTGCAATTGTCTCTTCTGGTCAAAATTTAGAAAATTGTACTCTAAGCAATAAGGGTTTTTCCAGGAAAATGTTGCCCCGTATCTCTGTGGCTGCTGCAGAGGAGCTACAAACTCTATTGAGCTGTAAATTCTGCAAATTCTTCGACTTTAGAGTTTGAGACCTTTGAGGCAACTGGAAAAGTTCATGGTGCAAGAAAAAGTCAAAAAACGATTGTCAGAATCAAGCAAACTTTGAAAGAAAAGGTCTTTGCAATGTATAATATTATTTCTAAATTTGAAAATGCTAAAATGTTATTGTGTCATCGATAGAAGTGCTATACTTCTCTCAGTTTTTACTTCATTGTAACATTTTCAGAAGAATAAAGAAAGTGCTGTTTTTGTCACATTTTTTTATTTCGTGTTCCATAAATCAGCCTCCACTTTTCTGACGGGTTAAACATGATCTCCAACTCTAAGTTAAGACCTATCCTATGTAACTGCATCAAGAACAAGACAATAAAATGTACATCTCCTCTGCAACAGCCACTAGAATGTGCACATTTGATTGGGACATTTTGACTTGTACTTAAGGAGCAGAGAATCTACTTCTAGGGCTAGAATATATTCTATTTAAAAATATGACTCAGGTTTTATAGAAATTTATGTCATGGAAACTTTTGAGGGGGCACTTCACTCATTCGAAAAAGCATATGAAATTTTCTGAGAACAGCAAGGATTTTTTTGGAGTTTTTCTTGAAAACAAAAGGATTTTTGCTAACTGTATACGTGATTTTTGGGAGTGAAGTGCACCTCGGAAATTTTGGCACAGAAAGAGTAAGAAAAAAGCTCAAATGGCATTGTTGAGAGAATCTTCTGTTTGCATTAGATGTACTGGAGGTCATTAACAAGGAAATCATCCAAGAAACTGCTAAGAAACTTCGAGAACTGAAAATCTGATAATGTTAAGAAACTTTCTGCAAGCTAATCGCCTTTAGCTTCCACAGGGCACAACAGAAGGTATGTCTCAAGCCATATCTAAAATTTAGTGTCCTTTTCATCTCGATAGAGCAATTTGGTCTTGAAGAAGATAAATTCTGACCTCTGACCCCTATGCATTTCTGGTTTCATGAGATTCCCACCCACTTTCGTTTTGAGAGAGACATGCAATGTGCTTCAACCGTACAGCTGCTTGTGCGCATTTGACTTACTCTGGGCGCACTTAGCGGAAGCTGAAAAAGAGGAGCAACAAAACGTCAAAAGTGAATGGATGACTTTTTATATCTAAGGGTAGAGTAGACGTACCTTTCTGTTGGCATAGCTTTTTTCTATTGATGCTTTTGATGACTGGGGAAAGTTTGTTTTCGTTGTAAGAAGGATGTTGGTTGAGCAATAGATCTACAAAACAAACGTTGTGTGCTTCAGGTTCATTTAGCTCATTTGCAGCTGTTACCCAAAGGCCCGGCCAACTACTCAACAAAGTTCAATGAACGAAGTTTAGCCAAGGGTTGAGTGAAAAGTTCAGTCATTTGGCCGCCTTGTTGAGCGTTGTTGAGTGAGGTTTGATCTTGGTCAAAAAGGTTGAGTGAACACAGTGGCGTATCCAAGGGGGGAATGGGGGTCCGGACCCCCCTACTTTCCAAAAAGTTGGTCCTCGAGATTCGCACAAAAATGTAATAAAATTGGTGGTGGGGGGGGGGTCGGGCAGATCTGTCAAGAAGTGGTCTCTGAGTTTCTTCAAAAGAAAGCAAAGAATGGTTTTTCAAGGGTTGGTAGCAAGGTTTGGTTTCTAAGAAATGCTTGAACACTGCTGGCAGAGGCATTCTAAGCCAAAGTTGAGTGCATATCTTCAAACATTTTCTTGGGGTCTTGCCCCCAGAACCCAATCATTTCCATATCCCTTTTTACCTCAACTTGAACATGCCACTGGCTATAGGGATTCCCGTTTGCTGCCATTGTTGACACAATTTCATCAAAACAATTTGAAGAGTCTGTGCCATAACGTGCATGAAATGCAAAATATGGCTAAAAAGGGCGCTTTGGCCCCAAACCCCCTCAATTTTTCAGTGCTGCGTACGCCTCTGCTGCGATGCGAACAGGATTAAATTTCTGTTGTTCTCAAGTGTTGTTGAGTGATGTTGAGTCGTTTGGCCAGGCACTGAACGAAAATCAGTTTGTGCACGCGCAGAAACGCGATCTTAAGGGACAACGAACGAGAGCGAGTAGTTCCTCCATGTTCAAAAGTCCTCTGCGGAGCACTACAGTAGTGTCCCGCATATAAGAAACATGAATTTAAGAAACATCAGACCTTGATCGTCAAAATAATATCCCCTCCTATAAGAAACTGATGCAGGCCTGAAAATGGCTTGTTTCTTATTCAAAAGACTATGTTTTCATAAGAAAATTGAAAAACATGACAAATTCAGCTTTGCATTTGAATCAGCCTTTACCTATTCAAATGAAAACAAGAAATTCGCATGTAAATGAAGCAAAAATCACCTTCCTGGAATAAATGTAACCTTTTTTAATAACATTGTGTATGTCAATGATAAAGCTCGTGTCTGATTAGTTCACTGATAGTACATGATTTTTCTAATAAGAAACTTAAGAAACTTTACCCTGATTTGAAGTTTATATCTCATTTTATAAGAAACACATCAGACCTCAAATTGAAAATGTTGTTTCTTATATGCGGGACACTACTGTATGATGCTCAGTCAGTTAAGGAGGCAGTCAAAAGCAGCACACTGCACAAAATAGAGAGTTGATGACTTTAGGGCAAGTTTTAGATGTTTTTGGGCATGGTATGTTACAACCACACTTCTCTTAGGCCCATAACCATAATAGTGGCAGACTTTTATTTTGATTTTCAAACTGAGTTCCAGACCCAACAACTTGGTTCCAAGCCCCTATTGCGTCCGAATTTCGAGATGTTGAGTCAAATGTTCCGAGGGGCACTTCATTCATTGGAAAAAGCGTACGAGAGTTTTTCAGAACAAAAGGATTTATGCGGATCTTTGATAGACTTTTCTAGAAAACAAAAGGATTTTTGCGAAAGGTGTACGAGATTTTGGGAGTGAAATTCCCCTCAAAATGTTCAGTGAAAAGTTCAGTCGTTTGGCTGGCCACCCCCTTCTCAACAACGCTGAACAACACTGAACATGACTCAACATTGTTTAGTACAATTTGAGTGAAGAGTTGAGTCTTTTGACCAGCGCAATTTGCGCGCCTAAACCCAACGAAAATTGTATAGAATTTACCTTATGCAACGTCTGAAACCAGTTGTGTTGTCTTGAGGTGATGAGCTTTGGCAAGAGAGAAAAAAACATTGGTTAAAGGAAGTTGCAGGATGCTATTTTAGCAAAATTAAACAAATGACTGACAGATTTGTTAGAACCATGGGAATGGGAATCTTCGGCCTCTTGTACGGATCGTGCATTGAATCACGCAGATCCGCATCACATATAGCCCGCCATCGCTTGCCATATGCAGGCCTGAAGGGCCAAAACAGCAGACTAACAAATTCAAATTTAAAAAGAACACTGAAGGGCAAGAAAGCATACTAACCCTTCAGCTGAGGATCCCTGGATACTGTAATCTTGTAGCGACTTTCGAGTTGTGTTTTAACGTTCCTCTTCGCACTCTTCGTTCTTCGTTTCAACATCTTTCGTTGTGGCTCCTTTGGCGCCTCGAGATGCTGTTTTCTGGCTATTTTCAAAACATTTTTCTCTTTGTCCTTTGAGAAATGTAGCGCGGTTGCGGAAGGTGTGATCTGTTTTCAGTTAGGTTTCACAATTTCCCACATGAGACCACGGCTGACTTTGATCATAAGACATGTGGGAAACATGGAGGCTGCTTTAAGAGAATGGAACAATCAAGAAGCAGAGCTAATGCATTGTCATAACTTTCATTTTTACAAATTCAAATTCATTTATACAATGTTCTCAAGCATATTTCATGTTTTGCATGTTTATTAAACTATGCTGTTGTCGCTACTACATCTCCAAAAAACTGAAGAATTCTGGCTTTGAGGCTGAAATAAAAAAAAAGGGCGGAAATGTAATCTGTCCCTTGTTGAAGTGTTATTTCAAATGGACATTTGTGCAAAAGGATTCGTACAAATTCGTACAGATAAGAGAGCAATGCTATTTTGAAAAATATCACCCTGGCTACTTGATTTTAGTGAAGAATCGGTCCTTTTCATAATTTTGCATTTCCTTCGTAATAATTCCATCCTAAATGTTTTTAAACCATCCTTGCTACTTTGAACTAATCTAATTCATCTTTCTCCGTTATTCTTATGAGCTTTGGTCTACAACAAAACCAGTTTTTAAGTCCAGTTTCCTTGCTAAATTGTCAAGCATTATCGTGCATAGATTGTATGATTGCCTCTTCCTCTGTCAACGGACGCTCCTCAATTTTTTTGTTGCATTTTCGTTTTACAAGGATGCTTCTGGCTTTGGAGATGACGGGTGAGGATGTTACAAGCATGTGCACAAAAACATTTTGGATGTTGTTTTGGGTGGAATTCTGCCTTGCCCTACACCCTGCACCACCTCTGAAATTTTGGACGTGTTTATTCCACGCCTCAAGGCCACTCTCGGACCAAACACCAATGGGCTTTCCCTCTAAGATATTAAAAAACCCCCAGTTATGTGCCAACATTTGGTGCACTGAGGGACTCATCTGTACCCAAGGGAAGTTTAAGGCAATGTGAATCATTGTATGAAAGCAATGGCGCATGATTTTCTCAATGTTGACGGTCTTGGCGGCATCCACACTCTCAGCAACAGCAAGGCATATATTTAACTGACCAAGGAGAATTTTATAATTTTCTCGATCTTCAGTTCGAGATCTACACTTCTCCGCTAAAGTTTTCTTAGTAACACAACGTTTCTTGTTCAGTTATCGGAAAAGGGCGATGGGGCTCTACTCATTTTCTGTAATGTCTCATATTTTTGTGGCTATTTTTGTACTTACTTTTTGTAGTAATTCTTGTCGTTCTTTCAAATAAGTTGCATGAGTCGGACTTTAATGTGAAATGATGCTGAACTGAAAGAGCAACAAGTTCCCAGCACCAGAAGCAGCAGTCAAGTGAAGAATTAGTTTAAATGCCTATTTGTTCACATGAAACATTGTAATTCAAACTTCCTTTCACTTACCACCAGTCCACCTGTATCCATCGCTGGTTCACTAACAAATTTTACTTTCAGCCGCTTTTTTGGGTCAAAGAAATTCATTTTCAAAAATGGTGCTGCGCAGGAATGGACGTTTAATTTTCCTCAATCATGGGGAGAACGGCAAGGGGCAACAATGGGCTAGATACTTTCATTTTGTTTCATCAACGTGAAGATGCAAGTTCAGTTTTAAGCAATCAGCTATCAAGAGGAGTCATACGTGAACATTTTGAGGGTAAGTGCCACAGGAATACTGGCTGATGGACCACAGAGCACGAGAAGTTAGGGAAGCTGCAACAGCCTACAGCAACCTGATGACGCAAATAAAATTGATACAAATATGATTAAGAATCTGTAGAAATCTCGTACACCTTTGGCAAGATCCTTTTGCTTTCAAGAAAATCTGGAAAAAACCCCTACGAGGTGCAATCATATAAAGAATCTCGTAAGCTATTTGGAACAGTGATATGCCTCTTGTTTCACGCCTTTTTCAAGGCAAAATTTATTTCACTCTGAATAAATTTCATATCCACTTCTTTTAAATTTCAAGAAGAAGTAGATAACAGTGCAATTGCATCATTGCAGTTTTTGGTGCAGATCATGCAACTTTATTGTCAATGAGGCAAGCACAATGATGGTTGAGACGGGAACAAACAGCAAGGGGCACCAAGACAACAGTTCTTGGAGATTTCCTTTTGAAAATGGTTAGGCTTCTTTCTCTTGTTACAACCTGCTCAGTATTCTCTTGTAAAGGCATAAGAACTGAAAAGGAGATGTTATAACCTGTTTATCTGGTTATTCTGGATCCAATGGACACTTGAATACACATGTGTTTTGCTAACTATCATTTTTGACTGGGAAATGGATATTCTTGCACAAATTTGATAGCCTATCAACTTAAACGCAGATAAATGATGGAGGCGAGTATTGTTAGATGGAGGCGTTTCAATGTTTTGGACAATGTCTCACCTTAGTACACCCATCATCAACATTCTAGCGAGTATAGCTCAAAGGGACATTAAGGTTACTCTCCTAACGTCCTCATGAATGAAATACTGAACTACTTGGAAATGCTGGGTAACCTGTAATAACTTGTGAATGTGTCGGTTGCAGATGAACATGTCACTTGACTGTCTTCTACGAGACTCTGTTTCCTGTGTCAATATGCAGCAAATTTTGTCAAAAGATGTTTTCTGTAAAATTATATTCATTCATTTTCAGCTAAATAATATTGGACTCTTGAGCTTTTGATTCCCGTCAAAAGTTTGTTGTTGCCATGAGATCTGCATTTGGTTCTCAGTTATAATGGTTGCATGATTTTTTTCGATTCTTTGCTAACTCTGTACCTAACTTAGAATATATCATGGACTGGTAAGGTGCATATGATCGTTGCACGACTGGTACTAGGTGAGTCAAAAAAGTCCCAACGCTTGAAAGGCTGGTGCTTCCCGAGTATATAACTGATGATGTTTTGCAATATCTGATTCAATAGCTAAAATGCTCAATTATTCAGAACAATGATTCAGAACGATAACATGAAACTGTGTGCTCCAAAACCATACAACAACAGAAATTACTTACAAGCCTTTTTAGGCTAACTTACATGTTTCATGAGTCAACAATTGCTAATAGCCTATGGTACCAGCATCTTCTTGCAATGTAGTTTCCTTTGCACAAACTTGGGTTAAGGTTTAATCAGGAAATAGTGGTTGCTAGAAACTTTCTTTCGAAACCAATCCTTTGAAGCCCGTTTCTAAACTCATCCATTTTTTAAGTGGGAATGTAATAGTGGGATAGTGGAATACTGGAATACTGGAATAGTGGGAATGTAACACAGACAGGAATAACTTTGAACTCGTTTTGTAAAATTGATTGGGCATAACGGAACAGAACCGTCAGTACCCATTGCTGTTGACTCCTCTTGTTCAAATTGTTTCAGCATTTAATCAATCATATGTTGTTGCGTTGCAGCTTCATCTGGGAACAAAGCAAGTTATTCCATACCACCAGTGCAAATACTTCATGTTGCACCAGGAGAAACAGGAGCGATGTGCATAAATGATGATGCTAAACCTGAAAAAATATTGGTTGAGGAAAAGACAAATGCATCACAATCAATAAGCAATATATCTTTCATAGTGAATAAACTGAGTTAAGAGCAGTTTAGCTTAGGTATTGGGTCAATCTAAGCATAAACTATCATACTCTATGTTCAAGATGGATTGAAACAATTGAGACATAAATGGCACATAAAGTTCTGTTTTGCTATATTTAGACTAGGTTGCTATATCTCCGATCTAATACTTTAGCCACTTTCTTCAAGGACATGATCATTATGTATCACATGAATTACATGATCATCATGATTATAGCAGATAAAATTTTGAATCTGATTTATGCACAACTGGCAAGCAATCAGGAACTTCATCTCCATGCATCATATGAAATTCTGAAGTGGGCTTTGCCTACATCAGGCATAACTATGCACAATACCGGTCAATGTATCTTGCAGATATGCTGAAACTTGAAAGTGAGTACCAGGAGGTATGTGAGGAGTTTTTGACAGGACATGTAAGCGTTCAAACATTGAAAGACAATGCAGTTCGAAGAAATGAAGCCGATAAAACCATTTAAAATACTGTCAATCAAGACTCAAAAACACCAGGTGGACCGACAGCATTTAGTAGGAAATATGCAGCAGTATGCAGATGGGCATTGAACATCAGCTATTTGTTTTTGTCACATGCCAATTTTGTCAGGGAAATCAAGATGAATTGTGGTTAAAGCTTCTGTTGAAGCAATATGAGCCAAGAGAAAGATCAGAGAAGAGGCAAAGAAAAGAGGACATATCCTCGTACCCCTTCCCCGGAGAAGGTGGTTATGAGGTGAAAATGATGGTTATGGACTGAAGATTTGGATGCAAAAACGGAGAATCAGCATACGTTACTGGGCCATTGTGAAATGCAGCGCCACCAGTATCATGGAAAGGCATTCAGTTAGTTATTGGAGCATGACCAAATTTATGTGTCATATCTCATTGCAGGCCAGAGCAAAATTGGAACCATAGAGAATGTCAGTAAGGAGAATTGTTTTACCAATGTGCTATTTCTGGGAGAACATGCTCTAAAATTCTGACAGTTTGTCAAGATGCATTAAATGCTTTTAGAGGTGATGCTGGTGATATGAAAGTTGGAACTGAACAGTTTTGCAACATGGCATATCATGAACTTGCCATTTGCCAAATCCCAATGTGTACTTGATACCTTAAAGAACTCCTGATTCTAAAGGAGGATGTCAAGGAGGATTATCATCCAAAGAGCAGTTGCTTCATCGATTGAAAAGGCTGCTCATGTGCAGTCCTAGGATATCAGCCTTCTGCTTCAGTAAAAGCAGTACCTTGCAGTAAAGTGGCCACATGCAGTTAGGTTGTGTCAAGAGTCAGGACATCTACAGCTACATCAATGGCTGTAGCGTCTGCTTGAGATCTAGTAGCTGCTCTACCCATCTCTCCCCTCTCCCACCGCCCTTTGCCCTGGCATTGGTAGATCCCATAGCAGTCGTTGATAGTGGAAGTGATATTGAGTCAGATTCAGTGAGGCATGTTGCTGTTTGGTGACAGAAGATACAAGGAGGAAAATTTGGAACGGTAGCCCCTGTCAAGCAGCATGAATGGCAGCAAAGTTAAAGGAGATGGGATTGTTTCCTGGTGCGATAAGATACAACCAGTGGCATTGCTGAGAGAGTAAATCATCATGGAGATACCCACTATCTCCTGGGGTACAAAGAAGATATCCTGCTGCATTACCAGAGTCTGCTGTTAATTTGGGCACCATAAACAGTTTCCAGGTCACTGTGGCCATCTCTGGCTTGTAAAGTTGAAGGCTGTCATAGCAAAGCAAAGAGGCAAGGGCTTGGCAAACCTTGTGTCACTGAAGCCAGGCAGTAATATTTATTTGCTACAGAGCTGATGTGTGGCACATGTGAAATCAGGCCTTGGTCAGCTGCTTCTCCACAATATTTGAAACATCTACCAGACTGTTTGAATTCCATTTTTCCTGCAAATGAGAAGGGAAAGCAAAACAGGTTCATGTGTGACTATCAAGGATGCAAAAAGCGATTTTGCTTTGATGGTATAACCAGAAGTTGTCATCGGGAGAAATGTCCTTGTAAGGCTAATGGTGAAATTCACTACAGCAGTAACACTGCACAAGGTGAAATGAATGTGGATCATGCTGTTTCATCTGATCCAGCAGAGAACTACAAGTTCAACTATTCCTGCAAACTGCTCGGAGATGGGTTGCTAGAGCTAACAAGAAGGTTCTAGGCTGTTTGTCCACTGGAAATATGAGAGGGAAATGGTTCTAGGCTGTTTGTCCACTGGAAATATGAGTTTGTTTCTTTCACTGCAACTGGGCGTACCACCTATGCTTATGTAGCATTCTACCTGGTGGCAAAATTGAATTTCTGCTAAGTGAAAGAAAAGCTGCTCAACTGATGCATAACAGGTCAGTCAATTTCTATGGGAGGTAAGGCTATGAATGTACCAATAGATTATGCCATTGAACTTTTGAATGGTGAGGTTAAACCAGATCTCAAGACCAAGTATGGCACACTAACACATTTAACAACAGAGTGTGTGGGAAAGTCACTCAAAATGAACAAAGAGGTAGAATCAAATGTGGACATCCACACAGGTCAGCTTTCTGTACTCTGACGACACAAAAAGAGCATGTTTGAAGATGAAGTAGGTCTCATGGTCAACTAACTCAAAAGTGAAGAACTGTTTCACAAAACTGCAGGCAGACAGGACAAAAGCTTTCCAAATTTCAAAAGAAACTACAAAGTGAATTGGACTAAGCTGGAGTTTTGGCTAAAAACAACGATTGATGTCCTTGCAAGAAAGAAAAGTCTTGAAAAAATTATAAATTCATACATCATGCATCATTCACATCACACATTAGAACCATTAGAAGCGTCAAATTGACAATATGAAAATTTTTCTCAATCAATGAATTGTTGTCAGGGGGGGGGTGAAGCGCAATTATTGTTTAGAACTGAAAAGTCGGTGAAATAGAAAGTTCACACTTTAAGATTTTGCATAGGGGTAAATCCTAAAGCGCAGACCTCACAGAACTAAATTATTTTTATCCTAGATGCTTCAATAAAGTTGATAATGAATGCGCAATAAAGTTTGATTATTTCCAATGTCGTAGTTCTCGACATAGCTTTTCATTTCCAACTTCATGAGTGCAGATTTTTCGAACAAAAATACTTTATTTCAAAATGAATCTACAAACCTGACAGCGCACATTAGAAGCATGAAATTCACAATGTGACCATTTTTCTCACTCTATGAATTGTTGTCAGGGGAAAACAAGACACAATTATTGTTTAGATCCAAAAAGTCTGTGAAATAGAAGGTCTGCATTTTAGGATTTTGCATAGGGG
This sequence comes from Aurelia sp. 3 sensu Dawson et al. (2005), assembly GCA_964020215.1. Taxonomy (NCBI): domain Eukaryota; kingdom Metazoa; phylum Cnidaria; class Scyphozoa; order Semaeostomeae; family Ulmaridae; genus Aurelia; species Aurelia sp. 3 sensu Dawson et al. (2005). Next base: position 21,153,780 of record OZ026576.1, on the reverse strand, counting down.
CAAATCTTAAAGTGCAGACCTCACAGACCTAAATTATTTCTATCCTACATGCGTAATAAAGTTTGCTTATTTCCAATGTCGCGGTTCTTGACATAGCTCTTCATGTCCAACTTTATGAGCACATGTTTTCGAACAAAATTACTTTGTTTACAAAAGTTTACAAAATCTACAGAGTTTACAAAATCATTTTTTCATAAGAAACTACTTATAAGAAACTCCAGTACTGGGAAAACCTAAATTAACAAACTATTTAATTTGATAAAGGAATCCTTCACTTCTTTTCACTATATTCTTATCGTTTTTGTATTATGCTGCAATGGGACATTACAAATTGTTGACCTTCAAAGAGCTTCAACTGGAAACCCGACAGCAATTCATTGATTGACAAAGATGGTCACGTTGTGAATTTAACGCTTCTAATGTGTAATGTGGGGTTTGTTTAAAATAAAGTGCTTTTGTTCGAAATGTATGCACTCGTAAAATAGGAAATGAAAAGCTATGCCGAGAACCGAGACATTGGAAATAATTGAACTTTATTGCGCATTGAATTTATCAACGCATTTAGGATAGAAACCGTTTAGGTCCGCTAGGTCTGCGCTTTAGGATTTGCCCCATGCAAACTTCTAAACGCGGACAATTCTTTTCTGGACTTTTCAGATCGAAACAATATACTTTCTGTTGATAGCTTTAGGTATGTGCGCAGGCTAAACTTTCAGCTGTTATTAAAACATTGATCTTATTTCGCATTAGTGTTATTGATTTCCGATGAGTGGTAAGCTTGGCTGACGGAGAATTGCATAGATAAATAGATAATTCCCTCTTTACAATGATATCCCTTCAGTATGCAACTTGAAAAATCAGACTAAGAAAATTAACTTAGTAGATAAATAAACCTGATCATCACTACAATTATCCTGAATGTATTTACGAGTGTAAGTGATGAAAGTTAAACGGAAAATGTAAGCCGGAACTACAAAAAGAGATTGTCCGCGAAGTCCATGTTTTAGGATTTGCCCCTATACCAAATCCTAAATTGCAGTCCTTGTTTGGCGGACCTTTTTCCCTGTCTGGCCTTGGTCTACGAGGTCCGTATGGTCCGTGACGTCCGCATCATAGACCTGGCCCCCAAAGCAACAAAAATACAAAATTATTCTGGACGTGCCATCAAAGATTATGCAGATGACCAACAGCTTTGAAGAAACGCATCTCTGCCCGTCTGTTCCACATGCATTTGAGTGATGAACACCCCAAACATCATCATTGCCCAACAGGTAAACATTCTTTGTGTTTTTGGCAGGGGGCAGCTGCTAACTCAGAGGATCCTAGGAGCCATAATGAGCATGAAACCGTGCCCCAGATTTTGAAAGAAAGGTTGTGCCTGTGTTCCAAACTGTTGTATTCTTACTTATGCGGAAGTGTGCCGAGACCCGACGACAAGAAGAATGCCATGTTGCATTTCGAGACAACTCTCTAGTCTGACTCTTAACCGAACATAACATAACATTCATACATACAATAAGGGATCTGGGTTAGAGTGTCATATCACTACATCACTCCCCTTTTAAATGAAAACGCGATTATACATTAATGTATTAGACTGGAGTCAACAAGCTCTCCATAGCGATTGGTTGATCGTCGTTCTCTGTTCGACCTTCTCACAACTTGTTGTTGTTGCTGCAACTGTTCATTTCCGCGGTAGTCAACAGGAATGTCATTGTCGTCTTCTGTTGAATGTTCCGTATTCTCTACTAGTTTCTTGAAGAATGACGAGTTTCTCGTTATTCTACGTCCCTCGAACTCTGCAGTAATCCTCGATCCTCTCACTTGTGTTACGATATGAGGTCTTGTATCAAAGTTTGTACTCAGTTTGTTCTTCTTTGTCTGTTTCACAAGAACTGTATCTCCAACTTTGAGATTTGCCTCTTTCACGTTTCGTCGTTGATTGGCATAATTACGTGATTTCTCTTTGTTTATCTCTTGGTTGTCTCTAGCTTCTTTGTGTCTGTTTACAACTTTCACCTTTCTTTGTAAATCTGGTAACTTTCCTTTGATCTTACGGTTATACAGAAGTTCAGCTGGAGGAACTTTTGTCGTTGAATGTGGAGTAGAACGATAATTCAAAAGAAACTTTGAAAGTTCTTGTTGCCATGGTCGTTTTTCGATCCATGCTGCATGAATAGCTTTTTCTAACGGCTTATTAAAAGCTTCTACCTCTGAATTTCCTTGTGGCCATAGAGGTGTTGCCGGATCGTGTTTAATTCCGAGTTCTTTCATATATCTACTGAACTCATCACTTTGGAATGGTGGACCGTTATCAGAAGTCACAGTCGTGGGTATTCCATGTCGAGCAAAGATTGTATCGAGCTTTGGAATGACTTTGGGAGCGGCTGTAGATTTTAAAATTTCAACCTCAGGAAAACGCGAGTAACAGTCAATGACGACTAATAGGTAATGTCCTGACGGAAATGGACCGCAAAAATCAACTTTTATTTCTTCCCATGGATGATTTGGCATAGCAGTTGACTGCAATGGCTCAGGTGCATTTGGTCTTGCTGAAGCTTGACAAACAATGCATCAATCAATATAGCTCTTAACCGATTGTCCCCTATTCGGAAACCAAAAATATTCTCGCAACAAAGCTGTTGTTTTTGACTGTCCTTGATGTCCCTGATGGGCGAGTTTTATTGCATGTTCTCTCAGCGAGGCTGGTAGAATAATTTGCGTACCTCGTAGTAATATCTTGTTTGTATGGTCTACCGTAATCTCGTGTTTTATTTGCTTGTAAGGAGTCAAACGATCTGATGTCCAAACTCCTGTTTTGATAGCAGCTCGCAATACTCTGAGTGTAGCATCTTCTTGCTTAGCTTCCTGAATTTCTGCAAGGGTCATCGCTTGTGGAACAGCAGCATGTGCTATGTCCTTCACTGTTGGAATAGGATGTCTTATTCGCTTAACAGCTGTATTTGCAGCTCGCATATCAACACAAATGCGAATCTTTCCTTCTTTCTTTGGCACCACAACTATTGGTGACACCCAATCCGTGTGCTCACTTTCTGGGACTTTCTCTATGATGTCCTGCGATTCCAGGTTCTTGAGCTCCATTTCTACCTTTTCTCTCAAATGAAAAGGAACTCTGCGTTGTTGCTGTGCCACTGGCTTTACACTTTGGTCAATACTAAGCTGTATTTGCTTGCCTTTCAATTTGCCAAGACCAGTGAACCTTTTTGAAAATTGATGCAAAATTTCTTTGACTTTAGGGTCCTCGACTTTCACTTGTTCCATGTGGTCCTTGGTCCGGGTTTTAGATGCCTGCAACGTCTGCAAGTGTAGGCTGATCAATCCCAACCCTTGAGCGGTATTTGAGCTGAGAAGGCATCCTCCGTCGTCTGCAGTGACATAAATCGTAGCAACAGTCATCTTCTTTCGAGACTCTATTGTTATCTGGAATTTTCCTTTCATCTTGACGGGTGTTGTTGAGTGAAAAGGAAATGCCTTTATGTTGGTTCCTTTCAACTGCACGTCTTGCAATGATTGGAATGCTGATGGACTGATAACATTGATGGACGAGCCTGTGTCAATCGTGAAGTTGATCTTTTGTCCATTCATTTTGAGGTTCACAGTAGGATGTTTGTGCGGTTTGTTTCTACGGCATAACAATAGTTGCTATCGTTAGAGTCACTATTATTTGCATCAAGTGGGCGGACTTGAGTACTTTTACCTGTGATCGTTGACTTGGAATGACATTGAGCTGCGAAATGGTTTTGTTTATTGCACTTTCTGCATGTTTGGCCTTGGGCTGGGCATTCACCATTTTTATGAGGCCATTCTCTGCCACATTTCTTACATGTCTGGCCATTTTTGCGTGGTTTATTTCGCCGGTTTCGTGTATTTTTAACAAAACTAACTTCGGTTTCTCTCGGGGCTGAGCTGTCTCTGCCTTCGATTGTTGCTGCTTGAAATTTGCTAACTTCCTCTTGACGCCCTGCCAACAACACATCTTTTAACTTGATTTTCGGGTCTTTTAAGGCATATTTTCTCAGGTGTGTAGATTTTCCATGAGTAACGATTTGTACCAAAATCTCAAAATCAAGATCATGGAAATCGCATGTCGCACCGAGAGTGCGAAGTCTCGTATGATACTGATCAAGAGTTTCTTGGGGGCCTTGTGCAGCTTGCCGGACTTTGTATACCTCGTAAGGAGTGTTTTTCTGTGGCTCAAAGTTTTCGTTTAACTTAGTTAAGGCAGTGTCAAAAGCATCTTCCTCACCTGTTTCGGGAATCTGTCGAAAGATTTCACGAACTCGCGGGCCTGCCAGATAAAGCAGCAAAGCCTTCTTTCGTTTGTTGTCTGTGATGGCGTTCGCAACCAGGTACGTTTGGAAATCTGCAACCCAAATTTTCCACCTTGGTGCAACACTTGCCCCTATGTCCGAATCTGGATCAAAAGGCGGCATTTGAAGCGTTAATGTAGCCATCTTCGTCGCCAGTTGATGTATTCTTACTTATGCGGAAGTGTGCCGAGACCTGACGACAAGAAGAACGTCATGTTGCATTTCGAGACAACTCTCTAGTCTGACTCTTAACCGAACATAACATAACATTCATATATACAATAAGGGGTCTGGGTTAGAGTGTCATATCACTACACAAACTTTGATTGATGATGATTTTTTAAGGTAGATTTTAGCAGTATATCTAAAAATGGTGCAGCCAACTTAATTCTTTGTATACTGGCGTCATGCTTGGCAAAGTGTCAGTTTTGGTTGATAGCCATTTACCTCTTTTTGCTCAATTTTGATGCAAGAAAATTTCGAAATGCAAAAGGGCGTGGCAGCAGTCACCGTGGAAACACCGAGAATCAAGTTTTTTGAGTAAGAATTGCATTTGCCCTTTGCGAGAACGATTTTCAGAAGAAAAAGTCAGAACGATTTTTTAGAAGCAAGGAAATCTTTGATGTATAATCCAACACCACCCCTTTTGACATTTTAGGATGGTTGTTTTTAATAAACGTATAAGCCAATCTATCTTCATCAACAGTGCCATTAAGGTGAGTTTCAACAATGCCAATAACGTTGTCATTATACACCAAATTGTAAGCCTCTATGAGAGAGACTCGTACAAAATCATATTATATAAAATACTATTCAAATTCCAAGCACAGATATCAAGTGTGCCAGGGCCTGACTTTGTTTCTACATCACCACTTGGTAAAACTGCCCAAAAAACCAACCTCTGCGCATGAAGTGTGTTACATTTTATACACCCTATGAAAGAGTACGCATACAAGAAAAACTGCCCCACAGCTTATATTGAGAAAGGCCAATGATACCAAGAGGGATTTGCTTGAAAAGTTGAAGAGTTGTGTAATGTACCATCTTCTCAAAATGATGCTGGCGGGCAAACAGCGGCCAGAAACAAGGCTGTGTTGCCACACAAATCACAATTAAAATTGACAAAGGCATAGTGCTTTTATTTAGTGGTGACAATGTTGGCACAGATAAACGAAAACACTTATTGATGTCAACCAGCATCTTCAAACTGTGATCTTCATTCTGGTCACGCTGGTCACATGTCTCAAAGCAACCACCATTATAAATAAGGGAAATCAAAATGAGGAAACACAAAGGACTCAAAAGTACACGCTTTTGTGTGTGTACTTGAGAGGTTTTTAATAATTCCCTTGCCAAGATTTGATTTACGGCACAGTAGACTGTTCCAGACTCATAAAATGTCAAATTGATAAGAAACACACCCTTACCTGTCCTTTCAATTGTCAATTGGCGCTCTTATTTGGCATTACCTATCAGGATCCCTACTTCTGATGCAAAAGTATCCATGGGCCTGTTGATGCTGTTGATTTCCGTTCAAACAAATAAATGGGCCATCGGTTTTTACTGCATTTTTCTGCTCTCATCTTGATATGAGTGGTCTTCCAACTCTATCACTCACTCTCCAGGTTTTCCTCCTTGTTTTTCACCCGTGCATACCGCTGCCTTCACATCTTTAGAGTCTATCAAAAACCTTTCTTTGTTTCAGAAGCAGCATCTAGAAAGTAGTTGACATTTGCAGAGCACCAATAAGCATTTTTCGCATTGTCTTTGACAGCTTTCGTATTTCGTGCCTTATGAAGCAAAATTTTGTGCACACAAGGAATTCATAGAGATTTCTGGCATAGCATAAAATGACAAACTTTCTCGAATGTTTGAACTTCTGGTAGAAATTTTGAAAAGCCCTCTTTTCTCACCATTGCCTTCAGAAAAGGGCCAGCACCATCACTTCCAAATGATAACACCTTAATGTCTCGCTACAACAAACCATCTTCAATGTGCATCCATCCTTGAGAAACACATTTGTGACAGTACTTTGAATCAGTACCCAACACAAACGGCACAAATGATGATACAACAGGATCAACTGATTTCACCACAACACAATGTGCATGACCCTGTTCACACAACACAAACTAACCTGGGGCGAACCTGGGTTACACTTAACCCAGGTTCAACCCGTGTTTGTTCACACAAGAGGATCCTCAAACCATGTGTGAACACAAAACCAAGGCGAAACTGGGTTATTTACATTCACACATGCGCAGCTAGTGAGATAACAAAGTAACAAAATGGCTGATGACATGAGCTTGCTGATGTTTTGCCGGCAGATTTTCGTTTTGAAATGTATGGTTTGACGTGGCATATCTTTATGAAGAGGCAAATTTTTTCATCAGCCCAAACCTCTATCAATAAAAAAATGTCTTCATCCTCCCAAGTTGATCCTTGGTCTGTTCTTTCTCGATTCATAGTGTTTGAAATAAAATAAATTTACAGTTAAAGATAAATTTCTATTTCTTGGTCAATATGAAATATCTGGTGTTTGTGTACCAGATCCAACTTATGGCTGGCTGAAAGTATGTGCATACGTAAGATCAAAACTAACCCAGGTTTGCCCCATGTTTCCGTTCACACAACATTTTGCCACAACTAACCCAGGTTTGACCCAGAGCGAACCCACCTCCTGAGGTGGGTTAGTTTAACCCGGGGCAAACCCAGGTTAGTCGCGTTCACACTACGAAAACCTAACCTAGGTTAGTTTAACCCGGGTTTGCCCCAGGTTAGTTTGCGTGGTGTGAACGGGGCTTAGGGCTTGTTTCATTTGTTCAGAATTCCTCAAAATTTTGAAGAATTCTTACATTCTGATAAGAATTCTTAAGTGATACAAAAGAGTGCATGATTTTTTAACAAGGATTCTAAACTGTTCCCATGAAGTAAAAAGAATTCCTCAGAATTCTTGTGCAGAAAATTGGATTAATGTTTGCCAGGTGTGTATTTTATACCAGAACCTTTTTAAGAACCTTGCAGGCTGGAATTTAGAATAACAGACATTTAATTAAGAACATATTCAGGCTGCCCAAGACGAACGTAGATGCTGTTATTTGGGTTTCTACTGTAGTTGCTGATTTATAGAGCAAGAAAATCAAAATTGATGGTTTTCCCTAGTTGTTTTTTCTCCCATTTCACACACACTTTATCTTTATATGGCGATTTTGCCCATGTTTGGAATTATTCCCAATTCCCTTTAGCGTGTATCTTAATTAGTATTTATTGCAATTCCACCCAGTCAATTTGCTGAGGATGGACCTAGGAAGGTTCGAAACGTTCTACTAATGTGGCTTAGCCACTCGATTTATGTCATTTACTTATTGATTTGCACTGCGCAGCAGCATGCAAATCATTAAAACGTCTTCGGTCTTCCACTCAAGACATAGAGTGCACTATTGTTTCAGGGCTTGCTTTTGCAATGGCTCTATCTTTGTCAACCAATGAGTTATCCCTTGCGCAATAGCGTTTGCGTGCGCGATGTTTGCTAAAAGGGCACAAGCTCGTATGCGCAGATGATAAAACGAGTTCAGTTGCGAATGGAAGCTTCAGGGATATCTCCTGGAAGAGCCGAGCCGTGAGGCCGTCGTGAAAGCCTAGAGGCAGTGAAACGAACGTATGTGAGTGCTATTTAACTGTGAAACTTTACCTGTTATATTTCCTTGAATGCCATTTTCTCTTTCCTTGTAGGAAAGTAGGATTTTTGTAAAGTTGCTGTGTGCCGTGCCTTCACAGTCTGTGCCGTCACTGATCATAAAACTTACGAAGTTCTCACAAAGGCACCCGTCAATACCTTTCGAAAAACATAACGAAAATTTGAGGAGGATGCTCAGAAACTGCTGAGAGACCAGCAGTATTCAAATCTGATAATTTCAACTGTTTGCGAAAGCAGAATGCGACGTTCAGCTAGGAGTCATGTCAAATTTTGATTTGTCAAAACATACTGAGCTGATTGCTGACACGTCCCCTACTAGTCCCCTTCTGGACTTGGTGCAATAACATTACCTATCTTTACTCATACCCCCAGTTGGGATATAATATTTATGAATATGTAAAAATATGTACATCAAGAGTCACTCTCACATCGAATAGACACTACTTGAGCAACTCTTTTAAAAAGTAATGAAAAAATATTAATTAGAAATGCAACAGCTGACAGCTAACAGCCGTTAAACCTTAAAATTAAGATTTACAGGAGGTTATTTTTAATCGTAATTTTGCGAAATGAGGATAACTTGGAGATAAATGTAGAAACTTTTTTATAGCGGGAAGGATTCCTTTCATTCAATAATGATTGAAATTTGTAATAAAACTTCTGATCTCCTGACATAGAGCAAGTTACATCGGTCCCAGATTCCGTTTCATCATTGAACTGGATGATCACACTTGCATGGCACAATACTTCAAATCACTCAAATCACAAACAAGCACAACTGCGACATGGAATCAGTCTAATGATGATTTTGAATCGAAAAGGAAATCTGCAGCTACATCAGAATGCGGAAGTTCGTTCTGGTGCTGCCGGGGGTTTCGACACAATAACGAAAACTTCAAAGCCTCTTGGAATGTGAATTTGTCTAATTTCAGGTATGACCATAAAAGATCTTTTGTCTGCAACGACTGCAATTTTCAATGAGATCAAAACAAAAAGCAGTAACGGCCAAATTATTCGCAAGAAGGGGGTGGTTAGACAGCGCTCATCATGTCAACAGCACTTGAAAAGGCCTGCCTTCCTCCGTTGAATTGAATTCATTTACTGACGGGAGATCTCAACTCTACGGAAACAATAGACAATAGGGGATGCACGCTACAAACAACAAACCTCATTCTGTGAAATTATAATTTATTTTCTTCAGCACGGTGGCTTCTACACTATACGGCTACTAACTAAAAAATAACATAACATTTATCCACCAGAGATATGCTATTTTTCCGGGCATCGTTTTCGCCTATTTTTCCTGGAAAGGGGTGTCAAAATAAAGCAATTTTTCTAGAGCCAATTGTCAAAACATGTGAAAAGGGGAAATTTTGCTAGGTTGGGTTATTATATTGTCCAATTTTTGTGTTTTGGAGTATGCTTTTCACCGATATTTTCTAGAATCGGATATCATTTGAAGGCGAAAATTCTGGAGCTGGACAATTTTTTTTTCCGTAAGGACACCCCCGTACAAATTTAGATCCCTTTCCGCCGCTGCGTCCCCATCCTGGTCCCCAACGAAAAAATATCATCAAAAATTGAAACTTCACAGAATTTGATGAAAATCACCAAAAAGTACAATTCTGATATGGAGATTTTGAAAATTGACTGAAAATTTGAAAATTGAATGGCTGGGAGGAGTGGTGGAATTTTCAAACAGTTGCTTTGTAAAGCCGCTTAATGAATCCGGAAAGAAAACAATTAATTGCACTTGCATATCATTTCAAGTGAGAAGAATCATTCAAATTCCTGGTGAATGGTAGTGAGTACAGGTTGGCAAACGATTGTCTTTTCCACCTTAGTGTTCTGAGCTGCACTCACTTAACTTTGTTAACAGCTAATTTTCATCATAAATGTCGCTGTCAAGTTGCCAGATAAAAGTTCAAAATTATCTAGCCTAATTGAGGCTCTGATGACTACTTTAATGGTCAAACTATTTCAGGTATGCCTATCTATTGTTACACTTTTGGCACGAAAAGCGTCCGTAGATACCTAGCTAGCTACCTACCTACCTCGCTTCCTTCTTATACAAAATCTCCCCCACCACATAATGTGCTCATTCTTCGCACATAAAAATAGAGCCAGATGAAAGTGAAAGTATGTTCCAAGTCTATTCCGTGGTATATCAGCACTAAGCAAGTCTAAAGTGAAAGGGGCCTGTAAAATCAGAATAGCGAAATCACCGTCATGTCAATTAATCAATGTAAAATATGTTGGATTTTCTTTATCAAAATGAATAGTACCTTACGAGGGACGTATCATTTCTTCTAAATATCCCCTTCAACTTCGGCAAAAACCCTTCTCTTTTCAAGAAAAATCCGCAAGTCGCTTTCTTAAGCCCGATTTCCACTGAGAAAAATCTTTGCGAAATGCGAAAAATTTCTCGTGAAAAACTGTCTGCTCATGCGCACTAAAATTTCACCTGTTCTCTGTTAAAAAAATTTCTCTGCGAAAAAAAGTTGAACTCAATTCAACTTTTTTCGCATTTCGCTTGCGAAACAATGATTTGGCCAATCAGGATGCAGCTGATGACGCACTACCGCATTCCTGCAATGACTGAAAGTTCAGGATTGGCCTAGACAAGTTTCTTCAGAAAAGATTTCGCAAGAATATTTCACACAGAGTGGAAATTGAAGAGCGAAAAAATTTATCGAGAAAAAAACTTTAAAGACAAATGACGGAGATATAAGGCGACTTAAAGCTTTACTATCGCTATAACTACATTCCTAGCCTCGCTTTGTCAGTTGTCTTCTAACGCCACGAGAGATGGTCGTCAGATCCATTTGTTTTGTTTGTTTGTTTTTTTTTTGTTTTCAATTTGTTTTGAGTGGGCTTGTCAGGATTTCTAGCTACTGAAAGCTAATTTAGGCCCACTGTGCATGCCGCATCCAGGCATGGGACCCCTAGTTTAACGTCCCTTCCGAAGGACGACGAGGTGAGTTGTGAGGTCAGACCTCCGAGGTCACCCATCCAGAGTTTTGACCTCACTCGACCAAGCTTAACTTCAGTCACCTGACGAAGACTGTATAAGCCACTCGGCCACTCACCCTGTTTTCCTTGCTTGGGAAGTTACACCTTGTTGATCTTCAAAGAACTTCAAAGGGAAACCGCGCTAATTCTCATGACCGAACGATACATGCGAGGCTGACAACTGAATTATTGGCTGCCAATAATTCAGGCGCGGTTTATATAGCGATAATAAAGATTTAAATCAGGGGCCTGGGCAATGTAAAAAATAGCCCAATTGTATTCCTACATATCTTATGATCTCAAAAGATTGTCAAAACAATGGACAAATGATGGCAGGCGGCCCTCTTTTGCTCTTTTTGTAAGCTGGGCGTTATAAGACATAATCAGGGCCCTGGGAAACCTGGATATAGTCTATTGTATTCCATTATTGTATTTGATGATCTCCAGAGATTACATCAAAACAAATGATGGCAGGCGCTCTATTTTTAAACTTGCCGCTATATATCCGTCATTTGTCTTTAAAAAGAGAATTTTCTGAGTGGAAATCAGGCTTTACGTTATATTTTTCCCAGTGCTAGAGTTTCTTAACTTTATGGCGATATGTTTCTCTTAACCAGTTTCTTGCAACAAAAAGATACAATTACTTGTTCATTTCACACCGCAACAATTTTTGGAAATTTCCGTTGGAATTGACGGCCCTTGCGGCAATGTTAACGGTATCTCGTGAGGTTCAGCCATGTACTCATGCTGATTCCATGCTTTGCTCAATGCGTTACTTGCTTGTTCCGCTTGTTACTGGCCTGTTCCTGGCTTGTTCCGCTTGTTACTGGCTTGTTCCTTGGTTGTTCCGCTTGTTACTGACCTGTTCCTTGCTTGTTCCGCTTGTTACTGGCTTGTTCCGCTTGTTCCGTGTTTTAGAAACGTCGATTCATTGTGGCCTGTCAAAAGTGCATAGTTTATTTTGGTGCACTCAGTACCTCTCCACATGCAACAATTGAACGTCACATTTAAAAGTTGCACTGAACCAGTTAGTGATAATGACATGACAATGTTTGAATTGTAAGTAGTAGAATCATTTGCTACAAACCATTAATCCAAAAACTGGTGAGTCTGGTTGGATGATTGTGTCCTGCAGGTAAAAAGCCAGTTTTAATAGCAACATGAGAAAGAGGTTGAGCATGGGGCTCAAATCTTGCAAGCATTCAAATCAAGACCTACTCATCTTACGGATATATAATATTTCACCTTGAACATGATGAAAATTTATCTTTAATGCCAAAAATGTGCTTTAAGAGATATTAATCTGACCTGATATATTGCATCTCAAGACAAGACATCAAAAGTAGGCATACAAACTATATATGTACATATGTATTATTTACCATGAGCCATCTGATAAGAAATATCATGAATGTCAAGCATCTTACCTCTGAGAGCGTTTGTGTACCCAAACACATTGCATAAGTCGTTTGTTATGCTCTGTGCATATGTTCATATGACACATCTACAATAATCCACTCGTTATGCCTTTGTGTTTTCTGCCACACGCTTTGGCATTCATGATCTATACTTGCATTACTCATTGAAAATCACAACTTGCCTTTGCAAACACAAGAATAGATCCTCAAAAGATAGAAAGCTTTCTGATGTTTCACACCTAGCTTCTTCAGAAATTAGACACCAAGAATAAAAAGTCAAGATGTGAAAGAACAAACAAAAAGAGGGGTGATGGAAAAAAGGTAGATTCTACTTATTCGTAGCGTGCATACAAAATTTCAGTTGAATAACATGAAAGCACTGATAAAAAGGTTGTTTGTAACAAAATCTGTCATTTTTCAAATCTTATCAAACTAATTTGTTTGGTTTTAGCCTCTTAGGAGGGGCTCAACCTTGATTAGCTTCTCGACCATAAGGCTGCTCCTTACACTAATATCTCCATGTGTACACCTCCTTTCTTGTAATGTTTCCATTCGTCAACGTATTCATTGTAATACAGTTGAGAAATGCATCATTTATGCTTATGGATTGTTTATCCTAAGCTAGTTTACATAGATTGTATTCTTACATGTATCTGGATATATTTGTAATTGCAACGTTATACTGAAACTTATCAAAACTAGCAAGTGTATATTGCACAGCATTCACCTAACCAACCTTTTCTATATTGAACCAATGTAACAAAGGGAGCCTTACCTCATTTATAGGCAACTGGCAGACTGGTGATTGCGGCAAAAGAACCTAGAAAGGATAATAACAATCAACAAACAGAATGCCAAAGGAATCATGAGTTATGTCAGACGATAGTATTGCAATGTCTGGTTGAAACTGTTGACAAAAATCAATAAGCAAAACAGATACAATTGTAACAATATATGTCCTTGCTCTCACAGTGTCAAGCAATCACTCAAAAGATTCTTACTTAGAATGCACCCTATTGACAGGCATTGTGATGTAAAGCTTCTTCCTTCAACAAAATCCAATACAGAAAGATTGATGCTTGTTATTGCTATCCTCACATGGTGTGTAAAGAGAATCAACTCACATACCTCGTTTTCCCATGGCAAGTTTGTCACGCCATAGTTGTACCTTAATTCTTCATCTGTTTTGATATCTTCTGTTGCAAACTGGCAGAGGAAAGGCTTATCGTCAACAATCACCTTCTTCATCTGACAATTGCCAATCTTATGATGATTTACCAGTCGACCCAACCTGTTGTCAGGTTTTGTCGCATCAATACTGAAAGATACGTAGTATTTCAAAAATAGAAGGTATGCAAAAGGGCATATTGCCTGGTCTCAATCCTTTGTTAATTTCAAGGTCAGATTGACTAATCGGTTTATGCAGTGACTGATTGTCTATATGAGCCTAATCTTCTTCCTTAGTATGATATGTTTCTATTAAAAATCATTGAGAACTGATGCACTTTAACATTTACTGTGAACATTCTTAAACATTCATAAAATCCAATCCTTCATTCATTCCTTTGAGAAGAGTCAATTACGGTGAATGATTCTCTGATTAGTATTTACTTTTCACTTCATTTTGGCAACTTCCAGATATTTTGAAACCAAGTTAACTACAAAAACTCAGAAAAATTACTCAACACCATCAGTTAGTGCCATCTAAATCTTGGTCTGAAACTAAAAGCTATATTAAATGCCTTAAATTCCTACCATAACTCCTTGCCAGCATGCTTAAAGAAGTACATATAGCTGCCTTTGTTGGCCTTTGCATATTTTATTTCAAGCTTCTGGGCTCTTTCCTCGGTAACTACATTTCCTGCGTATTGCAGGAGAAATTCTCCTTTCTTGAAAGATTTTGTGGTGAAGACACCAAATCCTATGAAAATAAATCAAGGATATTCTACATTGGTGGGGTGAATTCCACGGAAACCGAGGCAAACGCGGAAACTATTGCTTATTTAACAGTAGCTTCTGCAAAGCAAATTTTTGGCGGAATTCACTTTGGATGTAAGGCCAAAGAAAATTCCGCAGTTGAAATGTCAAAGTTGAGGGCTATTTCTCTCATTCGAAAAGCACACTAGGATTTTTCAGAACGAAAAGATCATGGCTTTTTTTATTGATTGTTCTTGAAAATAGAAAGATTTTTGCGAAAGGTGTAAGAGATTGTTCAGGAGTTAATGCCCCTCTGTCAAAGCCAGCAAACTGAAGTCAAACAAACATGCAAATACCAAGTTTATCATATGTGTCGGTGAAATTGCGATGGTTAGTTCAATGGAAACCACTTTAGCTGCCATAAAAAGATCAATTTTTGCCCCTGTGTCTCTTGCTTTACAGTTTTTATAAACTTAGACCCATGCCTAGATGGGAATTTCACTGCCAAAAACTCTAGTAGACTTTGGGAGGGGGAATTTTTGTTTCAAGAAATATCCATCAAATACCCACTAAAATCTCTTTGTTGTGTCATTCGCTTTTCGAAAAAATGAAATGCTCCTCTGAATACACAGACTATACAAGCAAGCCTCAATACAAAGCTTTCCGCGATATTGATTTTCTGCAGAATTCACTTTGGCCATATGGCTAAAGAGAATTCCATGGAAGTTATTGCTTAGAAGAGAAAATAGTTCCGCAATTCACCTGGCCTTCTACACTAACACATATACATAAATATGTACTTGTGATGACGAAAAATCACACCTTTGCCACCACCAATGCTATGTAGGAATTTATATAATAGCTATATACCGGCCTTAAACACATACCAGATGTCCCAAAATGATGTATCATGGTTTGCAGCTATATAATAATGAATCATGCACTGATTTCAATGAGTCACCTCTTATCTTGAAACCCGAAAAGGCCAATTTAGATCCAGAAATTTCTGAATCCCTTTTTATCCCGTTACGAATGAAGATTACATTTTACACGATTTCCGCAGTTTCAGCATTTCAACCTGGCCCTCAACATACATTAAAAGATGCTACCCAAAAAAGGATATGCTTCTCGAACAATTTCTTACCAATGTTATCATTGATGTGCCTGCTGTACAAGCCTGCTTGATCCACCCCTTGCCGTATCCACGATTTAGCAACCTGAAAAGGATCCCCAACAGATCCTCTTCTGGATCTCTACAAATGTAGAAATGTGCAGTGATTAGAGAAGCAATTAAATGATGGGAGATTAATCATAGAGATAGGGGCATTGCCAGCCTTTAGAACATTTGGGTGAATATGCCCACCCCAGCTCACCCCCTGGCTCAAGGAACCAAACATAGATAGAATGCAATACTTAAAATGCTGTGATGCACAAGAGTTGTGATAAGCCAGTGATATGCATCAGACATGCAATAGACCTTTTCAGGTATGTGAAATTTCAGCTTTGTAGGATAGCAAAATAAGCTGCAAGTGGCAATCCTCTTCTTGATACAAATGCTGAATTGATTTGGTAATGCAAAATAGTAAGATCAAACTCTAGTTACTGTGGATCAAAAAGGCTTACAACCAATGAAGGGGTGTGGGTCCTTACATGTTTATCACTTGTTTGGCCTGCATTTCCTGTTGTTTTGCCCTCACTCTGGGTTGTCCTGCTGGGTGGGGATTGCTCCTGAAACCCATGCTCATTCTATGTTTTGTACTGTACTGTGTCCCTTTCCCCATTTCTTTTGTGTCTGGTGTAGGTATATTTTTGTAGTACTCTGTGTATTATTGTCATGTCTTTATTGATTGTCTTATTTTGATTTAGGTAAATTCCTTTTGTATTCTTTGATGTATTTAGATATATTAGTTAATGAAAACTGAAAACTTACAACATGAAAATACCTATCACATTGAGGTTAGTTTATGAGAAACTGTTTATTTCATTGCATTCAAGAAATTTTGAAAACAAATTAAAACCATGGCAATTTCTACTTTTTTGAGGGAACATGGAATAATTTGCAAGAAAACCATGGTTAGCACAATTCTTTCACTCTTCCAGTTTGCAATTAGACTGATGACTTTCGGCTAAGTTTTGCTCCATTGAATTGAATTTTTATTTTACTGTTATAGTCATTCCGCTAAAACTTAGCCTCATAATCTTCCATACATCATTTTGAGACTAATTTTTGAATTTCGCTCAACTTCTTGAGCGGCCAATCAGATTGCTTCCTTTTCACCTTTGCGTGATTTGATTGGTTGAACATTTCTGTAACGGTCAAATTACGTAATGATCGCAAAACATTGACCAAAAGCTTGTTTTGGTCCGCTGTCTTCAAGACACTTGAGTGACATGACACTGAGCGGGCGAGACGTGAAAATGGCCGACAAAATGTCAAAGCTGTGGAGAAAGAATTTTAGGTGAACTGCACAGTTTTGGGAGGCATGGAGCGCATGAAGTTGATGCAAGACGAAGATTTTGGGATGACCCTTCTCCTAGGCAAAATTTGCTGTGCTTTGCTTCGCTGCAGAGGTGCCATTTTGAAAGTTTGGTCAGCATGGAATGGATGGAGAGCGTTCCTTATGGCCGAATAGGGCCGATAGATAATCAAAGCAAATCTTATCAGCTAATAACTCAAAACGTTTGTCCTCTCTAAAGTCTTACGCTGGAGCAAGTGCCGCGAGATCAGCTTATTGGCGAGGCTCAAGAGTGTGTACTCCTGGTAATCTCATTGACATGGCATGGTTTGTGAAATTTATTTAGGCTTACAGTAGATCTAGTAAGAAAATCAGTTCAAGTTCACCAACCATCAGGATGTATTGCCAGTTGGAGCTAATTGTTTGCAAGAAAGTTAGGTTCAGGGTTGGTACCAAGTTTCTTCAGTTTGAGAGCAATTTGTTTACAAAAGCCTTTCATTACAAGTTCAGAACTCTACAATTTTCAGTTGGTAAATACTTTGAAAAACTTTGGTTTAAAGTTAAAGCTGCAAATATCTGCAACTGTAAGATTGTTTCTCAACCGTCTCAACCCCAAGGTATAGTACCACAACTGGTTTTAAAGAGTTGTCCTTATTCTTTTGACAAACAGACAGATTCTTTTAACAAAAACATAAAGTGTGTTCACATCAGACCATAAAATTTGGTACCTACATCAAGAAATAATCAAGGAATATTTGGAGAAATTTTGAAAATTCTTACCTTGAAAGTCATAAGGAACATTGATCATGATCAGTACATCAAGTAATTATCATTCATTTTCTATCCTCCAACCCCACTTCAGATGGTTATGTGTCCTTGAAAAGGCTTTCTTTTGACAATTTGCAGTTGAATTAAAGGACTTTACCTTGACTGTCAATGGTTGTGTCAATGGTTGTGTCAATCGGTGACTGAAGTGTGAGGAGTGTGCTGACGCTGGTGTGCGCATTTGATTAGCAGTTAGGACTACGTAACAAAACTACTCCCTATACTCTTCTTCCTGTTTCAACATTGATGATGAAAATCAAACATTGCAAGTGTCCAACAATTAAATATATAATCCCATAAGAAGTTTTTGTTAATCAAGTTTTTCAGGACTGGGGGGGGGGTAAAATGGGTAAGGGTTGATTGCCAAGAAATGGTAGATCATGGATGGGTCATTCAACATTCATTGTTTCAAAGAGGGATCATCAATTTAAGATTTTCACATTTTTAATGGCATTTGGCCATCAAGATGGCAGCCCCCACCCCCTCCCCATCAACAGCCTACTACCAACAGTGCCCCCAACTCGCTTAAAATCTTCAGCCAAAATGAAAGTTTGGGAGCAGCACATGGAGGTCTTGTGGACGTCGGCTAGACATCAACCAAAGATACGCCATATTGGGAGGTACATTAAATCAAAAACTTCCGGACGGAAAAGTTTTGGCAAAACAACTTTGGACAAAGGACTTTCGGACCAGAATGGGGCAAATAAACTTTCTTTGCCCAAAAGTTTCATAGTCCGAAAATTTTCAGGTTTAATGTATGGTAAAACTGTTCTATTCTGCATTTTGAATTATTTTTCAGTATATTTACACCTTTTCTGAAGAATTCCCTTGAAGAGATTTCCATACTATTTTTCATTTCCTTAACAGCCTTAGGGTAAGACCCCTTCACCCCATCAAGGCCAAGTGCCATCAAAAACTAAAAAGATTGAAAGTTGATGACCCTAACAGACAAAAAATTTGTATCTAAAGCTTTACAAAATTTGTTCACATTTTTGTCTTGCCCATTTACCTATCACTTACAGTATTACCCCGCCACTTAGAAACTGACTTAAAAGAAACTGCAGCCTGTCAGATGGCCCAACATCTACCCTGATATAAGAAACCAATCAGCCTGAAATTTTAAATTTTGTTTCTTAAAAATAATTTTGATTGGAAAGTCTTTTTCAAGCATTTCATAATAGACAACTTACTGTATTATATGTCTAGCTTATTATGTCTCTGTCCGCACTTTACATAGGTAGGCATTGTCAATTTAAAGTTACAGTAACTGAATTTGAATAGTCACTGTCAAACATTTGGTTTAATGTAACCCACATAAAAACAAATTTCATGGTTTCTGTTGATGCACATTTGGTTAGTTTCTTGCTGTAATCATAAGAAATTATTCAACCTGTTTTATCTTTTTTTCTCCATTTGCAAGAAACCAAGCAGCCTGGTTTTAAAAAATGAGTTTCTAATCGGCGGGGTAATACTGTAATCCATTCTACCCCAGTAGACAAAGTACAGTAACAAGGTTTGATATTATGTGAAGCCATTTTAATTTTTTTCTATATTGAACTAATGAAGCATTTTCTTTATTTTCTTCCCTTTCAAAGAGTCTTTGCCTCTGCTGCACATTAACAGTTCAGAGATCTTGAGCCTTGAACTTCATCCACATACTTCATTGAAATACAGAAACCTGTTAAGATGGTAAATTATGCAATAGGATGACATACTGAACATGTTGTTCCTTCATAAGAAATTGGTACCTAGATTACTTCAAGTCTGTTCTTGATAAGGCAACGTTACATATTAAAGCAACATTAGGCCTTAGTGATCTTGCCAGTGGCAGGTTTGAATCAAGGGGGGATAGGGACAATTGCCTATTTTTCACTGGAAGAATAAAGTCCAAAAATTAATTACATTTGGCACCTCTCTGCAAGTTTCCCCTCCAACTACATATGTTCACCCCTTATTTTAGCCTGCTATGCAGCCCATTACAGTAGAAACCCATATAAAAGAACAAAGGCTTTTCTTGAGCAGCCTGAGCAGGCTCTTAATCCAGTGGCTGTTATTCTAAATTCCAGCCTGCAAGGTTCTTAAGGAGGTTCTTACTGTATATACAGTACTCACCTTGCACACTACCGTTCTAAGCACAAGAAATCTAAATGGAATGTCAACTTTTTGAGAATTCCTTGAGAATCCCGAGGTCAAATTTTGATTAGAATTATTGTTAAAAATCTGTTGGTCTTTCGTACCACTGAAGAATTCTGATCGGAATGTCAAGAATTCCTGAAAGTTCTGAGGAATTCTGTTCAGTTCATTTCAGTTCAGTTCATTTCTATTTTAAATTCCACCACATACAAATACTCCAATGTTAAACTACTCACAACAATTATAATTCTGAAGACATGAGACTTGTTATATACAGTAAACAACCTCTGCGAGGTTCTTATTTAGGGGTTTGAAATATTGAATTTCAGCCTCAAGGTTCTTACAAAAATAGGTTCTTTTATGCGGGTATCTACCAGGGTATCTACTGTATAGGGTCAGGCTATCCTTCGTGAATGTGGTGATTCTTCATTATTTCTTTGAATGAATTTAGGCCCGATAGTTCCAGACTCTGACGAGTCCCAAAGGAAGTACCTACGAAAGAGATACTGAAGGGTGCCATTTCACTTACCTGATAATCAACGTCAGTAGCCAAAGACCAAAGCAGCAGCAGATCAGTCTCTTTGACAAAAGTAACACAGTTTGCTGTGTTGTGATGTGATCGTCGACATCATGTTTTCGTTTGGCCAAAAACGCTTTTTACTTCAGTCCCTATTTCTGCTTCGTCCATTGAATTGGATGACGGTAAAACTTTGTTTATGCAGTTAGTCCCTCAAAGAATGAAACTATGATGAATGTAGTAAGTGCACTGCGTCAAATGGATTGTCGAATTCCAGGCATTCCGGCTTTTAACTCGTCCCATTCTGGATTCCACCTTTTTGCCAAGAGGAGCGCCCTCGCAGAAGTTAGTCTCAAAATAATGTATGTTTGATTATGAGTCCTTCGTTGAAGCGGAATGGGTATTGTTGGGGGTATCGTTGGGGTAAATGGAGCGAAAACAAGGGCTCATGTAATAAGTCTAGTTTGCAATGTAGAAATCCCATCCTTAAAGACAAATGACGGATATATAGCGTCTAGTTTTAAAATAGAACAAAAGACGGGCGCCTGCCATCATTTGTCCAATTGTTTTGATAATCTCTCGAGATCAACAAATACAATCGAACACAATAGATTATATTTAGATTGCCCAGGCCCCTGATTTAAGTCGCCTTATATCTCCGTCATTTGTCTTTAAATGAAATGAGCTGATGAAATCTTTCAAAAAGACTCACAATTTCTGGAAGGTCCTATGGTAGAATTATGGTAATGTAGTCAAAGTTTCTTTCAAGTTGTTCAATTAAAATATATAAATAGGTGATAGGATTGTAAACTGAACTTTCCAAGATCTTTAAAGATTTTTGACGTATGCTTTCAATGTAATGTAATTCACTTACCCTGGGTCTCTCCATGGTGTAACAGAGAAACCATGAAATTTTCGTCCTATTTGAGAGAGAGAAATAACGTTTAGAACAAGAAGCTGCCAAATATCTTTGTTCTGTGCCAACTGGATTTTTTGGACAGCCTCTTATTTAACATTGGGAGCCATGCAGTGCATGCATAATTGAAGTGAGGTTGGATAAGGGCATTTAAAAGCAATCTACGAAGGCAGTTGTCCAGGAAGCTTTGTTTTCTGTACAGAAATGGACCCCTCCTCCCCGAGGATTTCTACCTCTCATGAATGCACAGATGAACCACATCTTTGATAAAAAGGGTATTTTCAAGCAAGCTATGAGTGCAGCCCTTTCCAGGGCTGCACTACCAGACCCTCAAACTCCTTGCACCTCATGTTCACTTGCCTTTTGATTTATGCCATTCTTATTGAGCTGCTCTGTGTTCCCTGATGGAGTGTAAAACGCCATGTGTCTACCCCTACAGTTTCAGTTTTAGTTTCATTGATTTAAATTCCACCACATACAAATACTATACATTCAATAACATTACAATAATTATGGAATTAATCAAGAGACATAGAATATACATAAATAAAATGAAAGATGTGTGACGGGAGAATTTGCATGAAGGAGAATTTGGAGGAGGGACTTCCTCAGTAGCTAAGCGAATTGATGAGGGAGCACCCTCGTAAAACCTGCATAAAAGAACCTGTTTTTAGAAGAACTTTGAGGCTGAAATTTGATCTTTGAAACCCCTAAAATAAGAACCCCCAGAGGCTTAAACTGGGAGAGATTCTCAAATAATTGGTTTCTTGTCTTCAGAATTCCTCAGAGTTTCCAAGAATTCTTGACATTCTGATTAGAGTTATATAGTGGTACAATAGACTATCAGGGTTTTAAACAAGAATTCTAACCTAAAAATTTGTCAAGAATTCTCAGCAAGTCTTCATAGTTCTTGCCCTGAAAACCGAATTGAAATGTGGAAGGTGTGTACTGTATTTAAGAACCTTTTAAGAGCCTTGTAGGCTGGAATCTAGAATGACAGCTATTTAATTAAGAACGTATTCAGACTGCTTAAGAAAAATCTAGGTTCTTTTATGCGGGTTTCTACTGTATGGCAAGTACATGTAATATCTTTTACAGGAGATACAGGAGACGGCTTATAAGAAATGGTAGGCTCAATTTTTTTAAAGTTTTAAGGCTATGAAACTTTTGTAATTTGCACTCAAAGTTAATTATGACACTGCACAGCAATAGTGACTATTTTGACATTGTTTTGAGTGCAAATTATGTCATTACTTGTCTTGACATCTACCAAGTAATCTGGAAGCCTCATCGAACAGAAGCAAATTAGCCTAGACTTGAGAAGAAACACATAAGAACCTTTTGGTAACAAAATTGCAAACATAACTGAAATCTTACGTGTATGCTGCAGAAAGCGGGCATCAGGCAGCAAGCTTTCTAGTCTTGGCCAGCAAGTAAGATGATTTTTAGAGTATTGGGTCTACCTGGAAGGTAGGGTAGGCCTAGAGTCTAGGCCATCAGGCAGAGGTGGACTTCGGTAGCTCAAAGCTCGGTAGGCCTGTGTGATTGATAATTCATATGAAACTGAACTGAAACTGTACTGCTTAAGGTCATCCTGCGGGCTTAAATTGGTATTTAAAAGTTATGAACAAGCCATATACTTACAGTAAACAGATGAATCTTTGCTTGTTTTTTCGCGGTCTTTTCACTGGTGTGGTCTTTTCGATGTCAATCTCTTACTTTTGGCCTTTTACTTGTGTGGAACAGCAAAGCATGATGGACAATTGGCGGGAAACTGAATAATATTGGCGCGAAAGTATGCTCTGCCTCACAATGGATTCTTGATATACCAGGATGCAAGTTGACCCAATGAATGGAAGCAGCAAAATTCAGGTCTATGTATTCATAGAATTTTTCAGGTCCCGCAAAATGTCGCAGGAAGAATGGAACTGAAAAGTGATATGTCCACAATGAAATGTGAAAGTTCTCTCCATATCATCAATGGCTAAAACATGTTTTATGCCTAGACTTAAATGTTACTCGAAAAATGTTATCAGTCCACTTTTATCCCGTTGATTTGCTTGTCCCCCCATATGGTCCATCTCCCGCTCACCCTATGGCTCGCGTTTGGAAATTTGATATGGGTCCCGATGATATTAATTGTTATTTTTAGGTAGGCCTGTTGTTATTTGCATTTCGTGTAATTTGTAAAAGTTTTGGGTTTTAGTACTTTTGATGGAGATATCAGTTAATGTCAGGGTTTCAAGCACTCAATGGAGATGCTTTTCTACAGGTCCAGACAACCAACCGTTGATCCATCACATTTTTGATCCTCAAGGCATAAATTGGGAAGTGCTTAATATTTTCAGCCTCACAAAGAAGCAAGGGATACACATATAGACAAAGATCAGTGTACAATTAGCTAAAAGCAGGTGCAATAAAAAGTGATAAAGACATGGTTAATTGTCGCACTAAGGTTACACTTAACATAGCACAGAATAAAGCCTATCACCAGGTTCCGCTAAGTGCTTACATTGACCGAAAATACACATCACAACTGGTCATACCAACATAATGGGACATCCAATAGTTTTCCATCTTTGCCTCATTACTGTGTCTACTTTTAAATGATACGCATCACAACTGGCCATACCAACGTAGTGGGACATCCAATAATTGTCCATCTTTGCCTTATGATACACATCAAAACTGGCCATACCAACTTAGTGGGACATCCAATAATTTTCCATCTTTGCCTTATCATTGAGTCCACTTTTAAATGGTGCACATCAAAACTAGCCATACCAACGTAGTTGGACATCCAATAATTGTCCATCTTTGCCTTATCATTGAGTCCACTTTTAAATGATACACATCAAAACTGGCCATACCAACGTAGTGGGACATCCAATAATTTTCCATCTTTGCCTTATTATTGAGTCCACTTTTAAATGGTGCACATCAAAACTAGCCATACCAACGTAGTGGGACATCCAATAATTTTCCATCTTTGCCTTATCATTGAGTCCACTTTTAAATGATACACATCAAAACTGGTCATGCCAACGTAGTGGGACATCCAATAATTGTCCATCTTTGCCTTATTATTGAGTCCACTTTTAAATGATGCACATCAAAACTGGCCATACCAACGTAGTGGGACATCCAATAATTTTCCATCTTTGCCTTATTATTGAGTCCACTTTTAAATGGTGCACATCAAAACTGGCCATACCAACTTAGTGGGACATCCAATAATTTTCCATCTTTGCCTTATCATTGAGTCCACTTTTAAATGATACACATCAAAACTGGCCATACCAACGTAGTGGGACATCCAATAATTTTCCATCTTTGCCTTATTATTGAGTCCACTTTTAAATGGTGCACATCAAAACCAGCCATACCAACGTAGTGGGACATCCAATAATTTTCCATCTTTGCCTTATCATTGAGTCCACTTTTAAATGATACACATCAAAACTGGTCATGCCAACGTAGTGGGACATCCAATAATTGTCGATCTTTGCCGTATTATTGAGTCCACTTTTAAGTGATGCACATCAAAACTGGCCATACCAACGTAGTGGGACATCCAATAATTGTCCATCTTTGCCTTATGATGCACATCAAAACTGGCCATACCAACGTAGTGGGACATCCAATAATTTTCCATCTTTGCCTTATTATTGAGTCCACTTTTAAATGGTGCACATCAAAACCGGCCATACCAACTTAGTGGGACATCCAATAATTTTCCATCTTTGCCTTATCATTGAGTCCACTTTTAAATGGTGCACATCAAAACTAGCCATACCAACGTAGTGGGACATCCAATAATTGTCCATCTTTGCCTTATCATTGAGTCCACTTTTAAATGATACACATCAAAACTGGCCATACCAACGTAGTGGGACATCCAATAATTTTCCATCTTTGCCTTATTATTGAGTCCACTTTTAAATGGTGCACATCAAAACTAGCCATACCAACGTAGTGGGACATCCAATAATTTTCCATCTTTGCCTTATCATTGAGTCCACTTTTTAATGATACACATCAAAACTGGTCATGCCAACGTAGTGGGACATCCAATAATTGTCCATCTTTGCCTTATTATTGAGTCCACTTTTAAATGATACACATCACAACTGGCCATACCAACGTAGTGGGACATCCAATAATTTTCCATCTTTACCTTATTATTGAGTCCACTTTTAAATGGTGCACATCAAAACTAGCCATACCAACGTAGTGGGACATCCAATAATTTTCCATCTTTGCCTTATCATTGAGTCCACTTTTAAATGATACACATCAAAACTGGTCATGCCAACGTAGTGGACATCCAATAATTGTCCATCTTTGCCTTATTATTGAGTCCACTTTTAAATGATGCACATCAAAACTGGCCATACCAACGTAGTGGGACATCCAATAATTTTCCATCTTTGCCTTATTATTGAGTCCACTTTTAAATGGTGCACATCAAAACTGGCCATACCAACTTAGTGGGACATCCAATAATTTTCCATCTTTGCCTTATCATTGAGTCCACTTTTAAATGATACACATCACAACTGGCCATACCAACGTAGTGGGACATCCAATAATTTTCCATCTTTGCCTTATTATTGAGTCCACTTTTAAATGGTGCACATCAAAACTGGCCATACCAACTTAGTTGGACATCCAATAATTTTCCATCTTTGCCTTATCATTGAGTCCACTTTTAAATGGTGCACATCAAAACTAGCCATACCAACGTAGTGGGACATCCAATAATTGTCCATCTTTGCCTTATCATTGAGTCCACTTTTAAATGATACACATCAAAACTGGCCATACCAACGTAGTGGGACATCCAATAATTTTCCATCTTTGCCTTATTATTGAGTCCACTTTTAAATGGTGCACATCAAAACTAGCCATACCAACGTAGTGGGACATCCAATAATTTTCCATCTTTGCCTTATCATTGAGTCCACTTTTAAATGATACACATCAAAACTGGTCATGCCAACATAGTGGGACATCCAATAATTGTCCATCTTTGCCTTATTATTGAGTCCACTTTTAAATGATGCACATCAAAACTGGCCATACCAACGTAGTGGGACATCCAATAATTGTCCATCTTTGCCTTATTATTGAGTCCACTTTTAAATGGTGCACATCAAAACTGGCGATACCAACTTAGTGGGACATCCAATAATTTTCCATCTTTGCCTTATCATTGAGTCCACTTTTAAATGATACACATCACAACTGGCCATACCAACGTAGTGGGACATCCAATGATTGTCCATCTTTGCCTTATTATTGAGTCCACTTTTAAATGATGCACATCAAAACTGGCCATTCCAACGTAGTGGGACATCCAATAATTTTCCATCTTTGCCTTATTATTGAGTCCACTTTTAAATGGTGCACATCAAAACTGGTCATGCCAACATAGTGGGACATCCAATAATTGTCCATCTTTGCCTTATTATTGAGTCCACTTTTAAATGATGCACATCAAAACTGGCCATACCAACGTAGTGGGACATCCAATAATTGTCCATCTTTGCCTTATTATTGAGTCCACTTTTAAATGGTGCACATCAAAACTGGCCATACCAACTTAGTGGGACATCCAATAATTTTCCATCTTTGCCTTATCATTGAGTCCACTTTTAAATGATACACATCACAACTGGCCATACCAACGTAGTGGGACATCCAATGATTGTCCATCTTTGCCTTATTATTGAGTCCACTTTTAAATGATGCACATCAAAACTGGCCATTCCAACGTAGTGGGACATCCAATAATTTTCCATCTTTGCCTTATTATTGAGTCCACTTTTAAATGGTGCACATCAAAACTGGCCATACCAACGTAGTGGGACATCCAATAATTTTCCATCTTTGCCTTATTATTGTGTCTACTTAAGACGATACACATCAAGCAAGCCATAGCAGTGTTGTGGGGACATGCAATGATTTATCTTTATGCTATTCTTGTGTTCACATTTTTTTATTCAATATAAAAATTTACAAAACGAGATACTTAAGACTATTGGACTACAAAATACTAGACTACATAACAAGAAAGATAACCCGGGAAGCAAGAACCCATGACTATCCAAAGGGTCATTAAGGTAGAAACCCTATAACTTTCGATCAAATTCCAACTGTTCTGGATTGTTGGATGTTTGTTGATGTTGGATATGTTGGATTTGGAAAAGTCATAGGGATTCCACCTTGACATAGAAACATAGAACAAAAACTACATCTAAATATACAATACAAAGAGCTACATATTAACAATGACAAAAACAAACAGATGAAAATGGAAACAAAATGAAAGGACTTAAAGAGGTGAGTATTATGTGGCTGTGTGGCGTGAAACAAAGGTTTTATCTAACTTAAACAAATCGACCCGTTTTGTGGATAAAATCTAAGGTCAGTTCGAGTATACTTCTATCAACGTCACGTGAAAGGTTTTTATCACCATATAGCAAAAGTTGTACAAGAACGTTGTTAGAAAGGCTGTCGATTTCAACAAATGGTTGTAATGCAACCGAAACTCCAGCGAGAAGATCTCGTCGTTGGATATCAAAGGAAGGGCAAAGCAACAAGAAGTGCTCCGTGTCCTCAATACCATCATTCGTTGGGCACATTGGATTTACGGTGTCCCTGAAATTGTGGTTGAATTTGTGGAAATTAAGACTGCGTTCACACGATGCCGGCACATTTTGAAAACGATGAAAAATGTGATGGTAGCAAAATTTGAGCAAGCGTTCACACGATGCCGAAACAATTTGAAAACGGTCGGAAATTTGCTGGTAAAAAGCTCGTTGCAAGACGTTGATGCCAAATAAGTGTACCTAAACCTTAAGAATCGTTCAGTCTCGTTCCAAATGGGTCTGAAAATGTTCTATTTTCATCATTTTTAAGTGTTTACACGATGCCGTTTCCGAAATGTGCCGATTAGAGTTCCGTTTTCAAAATCGACCGTTTTCAAAATCTGCCGGCAAAAAATGTGCCGTTTTCGTGTGAACAGGAGGCCTATCCGTCGAGTTTTTCACCGTTTTCAAAATTTGCCGGCATCGTGTGAACGCAGTCTAAGTTTACTGAGACCGACCCTTATTTGAGAAAGATACGAAAGGCCTACTGGGTTATGAATACCGAAGACCGATTCTGCAGGGGGGCAAATTATTGATAGAAGCTTTGTGTTCACTTAGATGTTAAAAACATCAAATCTTGCCTTCGCAGCAATGAGGGGACATGGCATAATTCCCCAGCCTTCTTTAATAGTTGTATTCACTAAAAAGACACACGTTCATGGCACACTGCCCGTGAAAAACTATGCACCACCCCCATATTCTCGTAAGTTGTGGTATTATGATAGAGCGATTTTCTCGCTATCAGAAGAAGTAATGAAATGTACAACTGGCATGAGTCATTTGAGATACCTGCTAATACCCACATGGTAACATGAGTGAAATGAATTATACAAATCATACTGAAGCTGTTTTTTGACGAAAATTTTTAGACGCTTGGCAAGCAGTGGGATAAAAAGTGTGTGGCCGATATCTAAAACAAAATGTTAATCAGTCAAAGGCTTCATTCATGGTCTTCATTAAACGTGAAATGTTTGTTACGGAAAAGCACTCTTTTTCAGACATTAAGAATTAGGGAAATTAGGAAAATGTCGGCACGGAATTTGTGTGGGTGCAAAAATCCCAAAATTCATTTTGGCCCATGACGTAGTGCCAATTTAAATTTGAATCAAGTAGTGAAGAGAGTCTCTTACAGAATTAGATCTTGAATTTCAATCTTAAATTTCATTGCGCGTAAATCGTGAATGAGAATGGCACATAGAATTCTGTTCTCATACAACCACCTTAAAGCATTTTTCTAGTTATTGGGCCTACATGATGGGTGATTTATACCAAGAATTTATACTAAATTTTCCTTCGACCCATAAATAAAAAATCATTTCATAGCCCGCCAAAGATAAAACTTTTTGTTGCATTCGGTAATTTAAGACTAAATGATCGCCTTAGGATGATTTGAAGATAAAGTCCTTTCCTCGCCTCATTGATGACCCAATGCCTTTGGAGGATATGTTGGTAGAGAGTGACATCAACAAAAGTTTATTGTTCTGGCTTTAACCAATCTTAAACTTTCTAAGACGTGATCGCACAAAGATTGCAACTGACATACTTGAATGCAACATTCCCAAAGACCTTTTTACATTTCTGATACTGCTAATTTTCTGCTACCTTCCATTCCAAAGCAGCAAAAGTCCACAGGTTTTGTGTTGTTTGTTTCATGTATTCAGTTTTTGATAATCTTAAATTTGAATTCTTGAAGGACATGTTTGCTTATTCTCCTAAGTGAAGCTATATCAGTCTCAGATCAAAGACTTCACTATTTTAACTGAGAAAGAAGCATTTTTTTGCTTCTGATTTGCCCATCTTGTGACTCGCCCTATGAATGAGCTAGTATTTACTTTTCATTAGAGCTCACAGGTCAAAATAGGAAGCTGATTCACCACAGGACACTGGGACACCGAGAAATTTGTTGATGTGCATTTTGCCAAATTTCTTGTTGTTTGAAAGGGCAAACATTGTTACAAGATTATTGAGAAGGTATGTCTGCCAAACAAGCAGTCAGTTTTCAGGCAGTCAACAAGCAGTCATCAGCCATAAGAAAGTTTTAACCAATGTTTCAAAATATGGCCTACACGATTGAAGATTAGAACGGTTTACTGATTGCCTTTTAACCAAAAAGCGATCATTGAGTTAGGGCAAGGATGGTCAGAGAACCTTAGCCGTTTCACCCATGGGTGCCTCTAAGATCGATCCTTGGTCCATTGTTATTCTTAATAAATTTCAACGATCTAACAGGTGTAATCAAAAACTTAAAAGCAATGATATATGCATAAGATACAGTGTTGTGCACCTTTTTGGAACAGCTAAATTGATTTCACTGAGAAACTCAACATGGATCTCGGTAGGCTTTGTGAATGTTTCCATAAAAAATAAACTTGTTGTAAACCTCGTTAAAGGAAAAAAAATTCTTCTGTTTGGAACCACTAAAAATGTAGCGAAAGCACCATCAAACTTCAAATTCATCGTAAAAGTAAAGAGATAACAAAATGACAAGCTACAAAAACCTTGGAGTCGCAACTGACAGTATTCTGAGTATGAACATGCTTTTTGACAAGTGCTATAAAAAGCATCCTCTTGACTTGCAAAGTTATGATGTGAACTGCATGTGAAAGCAGTGACGGCTATAAAAGTATGCTCTTACCAATGTTTACAAAAAGAGTTTTTTATAAGTTTGAGTGTTTTCTAGTTTAAACATTCGTTGTTATATATGTTGTTAGATTAAAATTAATTGACTTCATTATATAAAAAATGTCATAATATATGCATGCCTTGGCAATTTATACTTTCTGCCGTTGTCTCAGGCAGGATAAGCAAACTTGGAAATTTTTTGCCAAACAAACGATGTGTTTTCCTTGCATGATATGAATGTATGTCCCCACAACTAAAAAAGATCGAAGTTCCACATAGATGTGTAAACGAAAGCCCACAGCGGTGTGTAGGGAAATTCCCACAAAGATATGTAAGAGATGACCCCACAACAGTGTGTAGAGAGTGTCCTTCAATTTCTTTGTTAAAATGCACCAAAATTAGAATAACCCAATGCAATATTTCAGATAATACCAATTTCTGGTTAATAAATAACTTGAAAAGCAAATATAAAGAAAAGGTCCCCACAACGTAGGCAAAATTTTGCATGTCCCCACAACGTAAGCTAATATTATTTAATCAGTGTTCCCAGATATAGGTCAGGTGTGTATACCTGTGCCTTTCAATTTAGGCGTACAAAGACAGGAGAATTCATTCTGAACACAAAGTTATCATGATACTTTTGCTGACCCCACAACGTTGATGTAACTACCAAGGGCCCACAACGTCGGTCATGTGATTATGTATGTATGCACGTATGTATGTATAATTTCGCCAAAAAAAACAAAAACTATCAAATATTAAAATACAATAAATCCATTTAAAAAGAAAAGAAAAATCTAATAACAAGCGTGTGATATTAAAATAAATACCGCCATCTAAATTAAAAACACCCTTAGGTAAAATGGCAGGGATAGCATTAAAAGGTCAGTGCGACCCTGATTCCATGATGGTCCCTCCAAAGGTGTCAATGAAAGGAAAATCTTAATGGAAGAAAAGAAAATTCTAGTAGATGTTGAAATACTTTTATTTGAACCAAATCAGTAGTAAGAGAGTGTGTGAGGTGTTAAATTTTAAATCCTCTTGTAGTTGCTTCTTAAGAGCGCTATATTTCTGGGGTTCTTTCTTTGCGTCTTCAAATTGATCTAGACAAGCTTTTGCGCGGCCATCAACGCAAAGCATCAAAATCTGACTTTGAACGAGGTCATCCTTTTCGTTGGCGATAACACAGCAACGTTCAAAATTTTTGAGCCATTGATTCAGACTGACGGTGCCATTCCCAGTGAACTTTTCTAATTTGCTAAAGACTATATTAAATGCAGACATGGTGGCAGGGTTCAAAAGCTACTGTCACCAGTGTTATCAGACGTAAAATAGAAATATAACAGAGAGAGATAAGCGAGAGCGCTACACGACACAAGGCCTAAATTATATCGGAGAGCGCGTGGCCGAGTGGTTAAGGCGTCTAACTCGTAAGCCAAAGGTCAGAACGGCCGTAGGTTCAAATCCTGCGCTGGACAGTTTGGTCGCTGTCCGTAAACTCTAGCCCGGGTCAACCAGAGCCATGTGAGGGAAATCTGGTAGCTGCGGCGGGTAGCTGCGGCGGACTGATGGTAAAACATCCGTGGCCCCTGCTGGAAATAAGTCTCTCAGACTTTCGCAGGCTAGCCACGTTAAACATATATACCTACCTACCTACCTACCTTAATAATACACATATACATCATCTTCCTTCCTTTGTATATCTTTGAAAAAATTTTCTTTGATTTTATGTTTAAATGTGTTGACATTGTTGGTGGCTTTCAAGTCTTATGCGAGACTGTTCCATATTTTTGGCCCCTGGTAAGATAGACAGTTTTGGCCTGTGCTACTCTTACAAAAAGGAACGTTTAGTCTAAACTTAGACCTTCGCATTATTCAACTTTGGTCGGCTTGATGGAATGTTTTGTCAGCATAAGCTGGGGCAGTTCCGTTGAAAAATTTCATTATGTTAACACATATTTTGTTCTACTCTGTGCTTAGTGGGGAGCCAGTTTATAGATTTGAATTCTGTGGCCCCAACGTGTGCTGTGTTTTTTAAATTAAGATAA
This sequence comes from Aurelia sp. 3 sensu Dawson et al. (2005), assembly GCA_964020215.1. Taxonomy (NCBI): domain Eukaryota; kingdom Metazoa; phylum Cnidaria; class Scyphozoa; order Semaeostomeae; family Ulmaridae; genus Aurelia; species Aurelia sp. 3 sensu Dawson et al. (2005). The sequence continues at coordinate 21,121,235 of OZ026576.1, read as the reverse complement.
AATCGGATGCATTTGTTTTGAGCCGCCTGGATTTTTTTGGACAACCTCTTATTTAACATTGGGTACCATGACCTACAAGCATAATCAAAATGAGGTTGAATTAGAGCATTTAGGAGTAACCTACGAAGGGAGGAATCCAGAAAATTTTGTTTTCAGTACAGGAATTTAAGCTTGCCATTTATCTTTCCAAGCATTTTGGTCGCCATCGGCTCCCAGAGAGATTCTCATCCAAAACAGATCCGAGATATGTGACCACTGAGTGTTGCTTGATTCCTATATCACCCCTGTAATATTCATCTTTGTTAGGTTTTTGTATTTTTTCTGTCCAAAAAGAATTGGTTTGGTTTTATCCTCGCCAAAGCGTATGCTTAGCTTATTTTCAACAAACCAATTGCAGAGAGAGTTAAAGTTTCTATTCAAGTTGTTTTCAATACACTCAACATCTGTGTCTCTAAAGATTAGGCAAGCATCATCTGTGTACAGAAGCAAGTCGCAGTCAACAGCCCGCACCATGTCGTTGACGTAAAGGAGGAAAATGAGTGAACCGAGAATTGACCCCGGCGGGACTCCACAAGACAAATTTCCAGGGTCTGAGCATTCCTTCCCAATGTTGACTGAGAATGATCGGTCCTGAAGGTAAGATTTAAACCATAAAATGGCAAAGTCACTAAAACCAAGACATGCTATTTTATCCAAGAAAATTTTGTGAATTTCAACAATCTTAGAGAGTTGCGGAAGCAAAGAAATAGGTTGGTAGCTTTTTGGGATCGCCCTTTGATCCTTTTGTAAAAAGTGGTTTCAGTTTTGCTTGTTTGCAACCATCAGGAAAAGTAGATCGAAGGATTGAGAGATTGCACAATTCGGTTATTGGCCTTGCTAAAACAGTTGCACCATCTTTGAGAAATTTCCCTACAATGTTACCCAACCCTGTCGCTTTTGAAGGGTTTATTCCTTCTAAGAGCTTCAGAACATTTTCAAGAGAAGTGGGGGCAAGTGAGAATGGCTCGGTAAGGTGTTTGTAGTACTTACGGACCTCATCTTGCTTGTGAGGAGTCCGTTGGAGTTTTTTTAACTAGGTTAGAGGCTAAGTTTGAAAAGAAAGCCTTATACGTTTCAGCATTTGTTTTATCATCAAAACATGGGCTACCTTTGTTGTTCAGACAAATTTTAGAAGATGAATCTTTTCCTGACGATAGTCCCAGGGATCCTAGACACTTCCATAGTTCTTTGGGTTTTCCTATATTCTCATTAAGTTTGTCAGTGATAAAAGATTTTCTTCTTTGGTTTGATTAAACTCTGCACACGGTTCCGAGCTTTCTTAAAGTTTATAAAATCAGAATAAATTTGGGATGTTCTATATTTTGTTAGTAGTTTATTACGAGTTCTAATTCCCTCAAGGACTTTGTGGTCCATCCATCCCTGTGAGTCCTTTTTTACCCCAATTTCCTTCGCAGGGGCTAACTCATCAATAATGCCCGTGATCAGTTCTACAAAATGGGAGTATGCAGCGTTGATATTCCCGTATTCCAACGTAAGAATTCCACTTCAAAAACCTTTAATGCCTTTCCTCTACTTAAGAATTCTTATCAACACATAAAGAATCTTTGAAAATTCTTAAACATTCTTGAGAATTCAATGTGCAGAAAGTTTCACCTAAGCCAACCTCAGACGGAAATGAAGTATAATAAAGATTTTCTACCTAATAAATCTTGAAATTCCTTGTTTATAAACCTGAACATGAACCCATGGCTACGTCTTAAGTGTTCTCTCAAATCTTTAATTAGGAAGCACTTATGGCCACATTCAAGGCAGATGCACCCCCCCCCCCACTTTCATGAAATTGGACATTATCATCACCATGATTTCTTTTCACATGTCTTCACAAATCGAAACCTCTGGTTGTGGTAAATGAGCAATGATTGTAGTTAAAGGACTTCTGGCTCTTCATCCTTCTACCAATATCTGAACCACTACTTGCATGTTTTCTTCCTACATCCTTTGCACGAGAATCATTCATCTCTACTTCTGTGTTAATGTGGTTATCTACTTTGTCACTATTCTGAACAAGATATTTCTCTGCCACTTCCTCTTTAACTTGACCATTCACCATATCTTCAACCTTGACACAGTCTATTTTATCTCCATTCTCAACACGAAAATCTATTTTGTCAATATTTCAATTTCCTTTATTGCAATATACAAGGAGCCAGTCTCAGTTGGCCATTTGCCTGCAAACCATTCTAACTTGTTAATGGCTGCAAAGGCAATGGGTCCTGCTGTTCCTACCTTTCCACGACTTTACAATAGTGTACCACCATTTGATGTCATCCCGTTCTTAAAGTGATAGCTTGACAAAATGGTGGATTTCTGAGTTCTGATCAATCAATCTCTGTAAAAATGGATGCCTGAGGACGACAGCATGACAACAACGTAGAAACAGCCAAATGAGGGATAAAAATCCCTCTTTGTCCTTGTTTTACAATCTCTCCATGTTTCTAAGGCCAAATAAATCTTAGTGAGTTTTTCACAGGGAGCCTAAGTTCCTCTCTAAGTCCAAAATAAAGCCCAAATACATCATCATATTAGATGGACCCTTGGTTTTTTCTGGGGCAATAAGGATACCCAAATTTTTGGCTAATGATAGACAATTGTGTACATCTGCTTCACAAACTGCTGGCTGAGGTGGGCCAGTGATGAAAAAATCATCCCAGTAATGCTGAATATTTTGGACACAACCAATTTGTTTGACAATTGACTGAAGGACGTCAGCAAAAAGGGTAAAAATTTGAGGCCCAGAACTCAATCCAAAAGGAATAGCTAGATCCAGCGCATCACCAAAAGCCACCAATCCTCAAGTAGAACAGGAACAACCAGTAAGCTCATTTCAGGACAAATTTTACTAGCACAGTACCTTTGCCTAATTTCATAACTAAATCAATTGCTTCAGTGATACCAGCATATGATACTTTAGCCTCTGAATCTTGGATTAGGTCATTGACACTTGCCTCCCTATAAAAGGACAGGTATGTGATTAACCAAAATTTCCCAGGAGTGGATTTTGAGATTATTCCAAAACGATTAAATTGCAAAGGTGTCAAAGGAGCTCCTTTAAAGGGACCTGCAACTGATCCAAAATCTCTTCTGTAAGATAGTTAATGATCATAGGTTGATCATAGGCTGTTACACAGTTCAGGTTACCTGATGTGGGTGTTCCTTGGTTAACGCCCAGATTAACCCTATCTGACCGGGGGGGGGCGGATTCCGCCCCCCCTCGTACATTTTCATTTATACGTTTTTCCGTGTTTGCTGAATGCCTCTGAGATTTAGCAAGTTTAACCTTCTATCATATAGCAATCAAACTGTAACAATTCTGTTGTTCTATTTTTAGCCTTGTCTCCATGGTAACCAAGTTTTCATGCCACACTCTGTGCAAAATATACATTGTATCTCTCTTGATCCTTTTTAATTGGCACAATTAAGTCGAAACTATGAATTTACATCTATTTTAATCCATATATTTCATTTCTTTGCGAAAATTAAAGTTTTACGACCTTTTAACACACTTTCATTTTTATGACGTCATATGACATCATAATGTTAATTGTGCTCTAGCAACAACAACAACAATGCTAATTAAACTATTGTTTCAAAAATTCATTGTTTATACCGGGTGAGCCAGAAAAAAGTTCCCACTTTTGAAAATTCATAACACCAACGCTACTTCGCAGATTTGAATCATTGAAATTCTAGTTAGAAGCCGAAAGATCAAAGTATTTTTGTGATTTTTGTCGCTGTCCTACCAGCACTACAAATATAGGTAAATTCAACTTTACAAAAATTTCATGGTTGATTGATTACTGGAAAATGGCCAAAAACATCGATCAATTCATAAATGACCTCTCGCACAGAATAATGAAGGAAATCCAACTTCTCATGGGTGAGAGATATCCTCTAGGCGTTAATTTCCTTGGCATTGAAAATCTTTTGTATTTGTTTGAAAATTGATGTCTTATAACTCTTGAGGGAGGTAAAACGCCCATGGCTTATTGTTCGATTTGAATAGAATCCTTAAGATTTGATCAATGTTTTAGGCCCTTTTTCCGTAATTTTGCAACCATGAAATTTTTATAAAGTTGAATTTACCAGTATTCGTAGTGCTGGTAGGACAGCGAAAAAAATCACAAAAATACCTTGATCTTTCGACTTTTAACTACAATTTGTATGATTCAAATCCGTGTAGTAGTCTTGTTGTTATGATTTTTCAAAAGTGGGAACTTTTTTCTGGCTCACCCGGTATAATGAACAACCTTTCTGCCAAATTTGGTTGCCATATCTCAAGCAACAGGAAAGATAAACAGGTCCGCCCCCCCCCCCAGGCATTGAGTGTTTCAAATCACCCAGGTCAGATAGGGTTAAAGCCATACCAGATATCCATTAAAACCCATTCAGAGTCTGAAAGATGAAGATTCTCCAGGTAGAGTTTTACATGTAAAAAGTCAAAGGTAAAATACAAGCTGGTAACGGTATATCAGGTAAAGTGTTTGTTGTAACAGATAGTCATTTACATACCCTTTTATTTGGTGGCGGAGAAGGTGAGTGTTCCTTTGACTCTCGTTTCCCAGGTGAAAAATCACTTGGCTGACTTTGGTCATGCAGAGATTGGACATCAAGACAACCAGCCATATCAGCTGTAGTGAGCAATGAATAGGGGTTCTGGGTATTCTTTCTTGTGCAATCTTCAATCACTCTTGCTGTGTTTTGGCATAAGCATTGAAGCCTGGCATAAGCTCAATGTCCATCTCCTTTCTATGCTGTTCTTCTTCAAATTCCAAGGAAATTTGGTCCAGAATTGATGGAATGTTCATTTGGTCGCTGTCTAAAAGAATATTATATCTTTCAGCTCCTCTTTCAGAAATTCTAAGCACCACACAGTGACCTCCGTATTTGTCATTGAATAGATCAAGCAAGAATTGCGTCTTCGCAGTATAATTCCTGACCATGTGACTGCCTTTTCCCCTGCCTTTTTCAATATCTGTGTGATCTATGTACAAGTCAAAAGCATGCTCAAAGCTCAGAAATGAACCAATTCTGCCTCTGAAACCATCGCCTGTTTGCTCCATGTCTTCGTTTATGTCATGTGTCGATGGCACAAGAACAGATTCAAGCACTGTGAAAAGGTCATTGATGCGGTTGATTAATCTCTCATCTTTCGTTGATTGTTTGTGTGCGAGAAGGACTTTCTTGTTATTTTCAGCTTTACATGTTGGCTGAGAGACTTGCACATTCTTTGAATAAATTGATGAATTGATGAATTGATAAACTGATGAATAAATTGATAAATTGATCTCCATTTTGAGTAATCACTTGGATCATTGCTCCCCTTTCCTCTATGATTTCCAGAAAACATTGGTCCTGTTGCCTCCTGTTGCATCAGTTCTTAGATGAAAATGACACAATGTTGCACCAATGATTTCATCCTTTTTCAGGAATACGAGAATTTTCTGCAAGAACTGATAGTGATGGTTTCAAAGGGTTTCCCAACAGGCTCGAAAAAGCTAATTTCTAGTGAGTGTAGTTTTCAAAATCAACAAAAACATTATTGTTTGCAGAAGAAACTTTCGCTTTGAAATTAAATAGGAATCCATGGCTCAGGTGGCTTTTGATTGTTTGATGCTAAAAACTATCAGCCAAACGCAGGGGTGCAAATGAGGGGGTGTGGGGGTGTGACACCCCCAATAGTTTCATCACCTGGTCCCAGTTGCCATTTTATAGTGTTAAAGTCTGTCTCGATCCGGTTCTGAACTTGAACTGCTTATGTTTGCCCACGGTTGTTGCCAATGGTTCTGAACAGAGTTGTACCATCAAGTCTGACTGGGGCTGTCAGGGGCACGCATGCAAGGAGGGGATGAGAGAGTCCAAGAATTGTAGCTCATAGCCATAGGGACCCTAGACTTGCCCAAGTTTTGTTATACGACCATAGACGTCCACAGGGGCCCATAAATGGTAACTTAGCTTTTTCACAATATGACTGAACAGGGGTCTCTAGACCATGGTCCGTTATCAAAAAGGACCCACAAACAATTCCTCAGCTAGCCACAATACATTTAAAATCTAGGAGAAGCGGAGACAATGGTCATCATTAGCAATTAATGTCTCAGAATTTACACGTTTTGGTTTCATAGATCAACAACAGCTACAGTATCATGGCCTCAAAAGGACTTGGATTCAAGAGATCTTCTAAAAACGGTACGTTTGGACTTATTTTCTGTGCTAGATCTGTTTCTCGTCTGGTATGTCATGATATCTTCCACTAAACTCCATTATTCTGTTCTAGATACCTTAACCTTTGATGCGGTTTACGTGCCAACATAGTTGTGCCCTGTCGCCTTTGACCTTATTTGTGTCTTTTACGGGCTATTCCGGTCTTTGCTGACCCCACTAAAACTCGTGCTTCTCTTACACAACTGTCCGTTTACCTACCACAAGCATTTTCTCTTGTTGATTTACCTACCACAAGCATTCTTTCATACCTCATTTATTTACACAATTTTACAACTTTTATCTAGAAACTGATAGGCGACCAATCGCAAAGAACACCAACCGAATACCTCCCAACTGTCGTAAAGCGGGAGTACAAATGGCAGCTGAACTTCTTGCGGAAGAAAACATCCTCATAGACTATCAGGAGGAACAAACAACGGACAAAGTTGTGGAGGAATAGCTCAACAGACCAATAAATGAAGCACCAACGACATCAGAACACGAGACAACCATCACGCCTTACCAAAAGCCCGCCAACAAGGAACCACTACCAAGTGGGACCCCAGTGCCGGATCCGTCGGATGATCTTCCTGATCACGTATATGAGGACCTTTATGGCTACTGGCAGTCTCACTCATACTACCAGTCAAGAGTAAGTTTTTTTGAAGGGTTTGCAACAGACGGCCCATTCCCGAGAAGGAATTTTGCCTGGCTTCCCCATTTCAAATTTTTGTCAATCATGACACCAAGATATTTAGTTTCATGCACAAGCTCGATATCATTCCCATTAACTTGGAAGCAAGGGCTAATTTCTGATGTTTTGTTTATCTGCCCTAGATTTTGTGCTGAACCAATTATCATGGCTTGTGTTTTGTCGATATTTAACGAAAGCTTATTACCCTGCAACCATGTCTCGAGGCAGGTAAGTTCTGCATTGACAACAGCGTCAATTTCTTCGATTTTATCTGAAGAGTAGGAGATCCCTGTATCATTCGCGAACATAGTAGCGTGTGCCTTTCTTAAAGTGAAAGGGCGATCATTTATATAAAGCAAAAATAGAAGAGGTCCAAGGCAAGATCCTTGGATACCCCAAAAATTAATTTCTGCTGTTTCGGTCATGACGCCGTTGATTTTGCAGCACTACCTGAGATTATGGAGATAAGAGCTGAACCATTGGTGTTTGAGACCATCAATCCCGTAGTGGTGCATTTTATCAAGGAGAATTTTATGGTCTACTGTGTCAAATGCTTTCTTTAAATCAATTAAAACCATTGCAGTATATTTACCCCAGCCTATGTTGAGGTACCAATCATTGGTACAATTAAGCAAACAGGAAACAAGCGAATGCAAATGTTGAAATCCGTACTGATCTGAGTACAGATGTTTGTTAAAATTGAGGTACTTGTAAAGTTGATCATGTAAGAGTTTTTCAAACAACCTTATTTCAAACAACTGGTAAGACCGATATTGGCCTATAGTTCAAATGATCATCAGCCATGCCACTGTCAAAGGAAGGAGCTACACGTGCTTCCTTCCAACTGTCCCGGAACACCCCTGTCTCTATGGAAAGATTATAAATCTCACATAAAGAACTAGAGATGACCGGAAATGCGATTTTGAGAAAATTGCTAGTGATGCCGTCCGATCCAAAGCCAAAAGAAATCTTGATTTTCTTCAGAGCCCTCTCTGCACCAAGGGGACTGACGGCCTCAAACCTGAATTGCGTACCAGGTTAATTAATTCACAACATATTCATAAGATAAAAGGGGATTAGGTTGCTGTGGAATGGCATCACTGAGTTTTTCACCTACACTGCAAAAGAAGTTATTCATAGACTGTGCTACTTCAGCATTATCTACAACATCCTGATCATCTACCTTAAGCCTGGTTCTCATATGTCCTAACAATTGTAAAAATCGGGGATTTTTCCGATCCCTGATTCTTACGATATATGAGAACGTCCAGAAACAAGCATCCAAGTCTGTCCCCGACGATCCCAGTCGCATGTCGTCAGAATCGCAAGAATCGGAAGCATTTCTATTCTTCTGATGCATCCCCGACCATCCCCGATCGACTGGGATTTTTACGACTAATGAGAACGTGCTTTTACCAGACTGGGACGTGTTTTGAGACTTTGTTACGTCACAACTGCCATGAGTTCAGCTTCGATTTCGTGAAAAAGGCGCCAAAATTAACTTTGGAGCCAAAAATGTTGCGATATTTATGATTCTTCCGACATATGTGAACCAACCCATCGCAAAGATCCCAATGATCGTAAGAATCGGGGATCGGAAAAATCCCTGATTTTTGGGATTCTTATGACATATGAGAACTAGGCTTTAAGACTTTCTATGTTTGTGGTATTGGATCTCTTGTTCCAAGACTTACAAATATGCCACTGGTTTTTGCAACATAAACATACAAAGCCTTGATGGGTTTGAACATACCATCTAACATGTTTCACCCACACTTCCTTAGAAAGTCATCACCAAATGCTTCATCCCAAACTCCACACTCATCACCATTAACATTTGGGACTAGGAGAACGGTAACAACAGCTGACTCGAGCATAGTATCATCAAATGTTCCCTCATACACTTCTCTGCTTTGGCTCCATTGCCATGGACATTTTTGCTGTGGAAATCAGTTGTTTTCATGTACAATTGTTGATGCCTGAATTGAAGAACTTCACTGCGCTGAAAAAACTCAATAAGACAATCTGGAATGGTGGTAGCCTCTATCTCTGACTTAAGTAGCTCTACAAGCTTACAAGTATGACGTTGGTATTTGCAACATAAACATACAAAGCCTTTGTGATCAACAATTGCAATACGAACACAACTTCTTTTACAATTTCTTCTTCCTCGTTACTCGAAAGTAAAGTTGTGCTGTCTTCAATACCTTTCCATGCTTACTTACAACAATTGGATGATGTTCAAAAATGAGAAAAACATGTGGAAATTGATTGCATGTCGGTGAGGCAGGTAAAGATAAATATGTTTGGCCAGACTTTAATGAAAAACATTTCACATTGCCTTCATAAAATTTCCACATTACAGACAAAAGACTAAAGTAACTTTAAGAACTTACTTCAAGTATCCAAATGCTTACCTATAAAAAAGCTAAAAATTACCAAACTATATTCATGTTCATACTCTTCAGCTACTAAATACAAATAAGAAATTGAACTCAAAGTGGTAATTGAATAAGGCCATCTGGCTAATTCAAGAACAGACACAACCCTTACGGTAAAACTAGGAAAATAAGAAAATGTTCTTTCATCAATTATTATCTGACATTTGCAACTGTAGTTGGCATATCAAATTTAGTGGTTTAGCTATGAAATGAGCTAATGACAAAATATCAACCTAGCTATGTAATAGATTGAACTGATTCGCGAGTTGATTTTGTAGCGTTAAATGATGAAAGTAGGACTGTAGGCAATGTTTCTGTAGCAGTCATTATCAATCGCTACCATTCACAGTTGGCATATCAAAATTTGGTACTTTCGCTACAAAATACAGAAAAAGACAAAGTACAATCTGGTACTGACAAAGAAAGACAAAGACAAATCTGCTACTGAAAAAGACAAAGTACAATCTGATACTGGCAGTACAATGCCTCAAAACTTACTCCCAGTGACATTGCCAGTCCTAAACATGTTTCGTTCTTGACTTTTAAGACAATCTTTGTCATTACTTTAAACTCATCAAATATCAGAGTTCCAACCCAAAATGGGGCTGGGTAGCCATTACTGACAGTCTCCTTTGCAATTAATCTACAATTGGGAGCCATTTTTGCTATGTATTGCTCATTGATTCCAGGTTGATGGTTTCTTGTTGACAAAAACTGCTTTAAACTCTGTTTTGATGGCAGCTGGGGATCTGATGAAAACTGCTAATACTAAAATAAGAATGGGAAAATATGAGCTTTTTGACAAAGAAATAGTCAGGCATTGGACCAATCAACGTTGCAAGAATTCTAAAGCAGCACATGGAGTCTACTTCAGGAACTCACTTCAGAAACCTTAGAGGTGAACTATTGAGTTGCAATCAACGTTACTAAAACACGGAACACGCGGAACAAGCCAGTAACATGTGGAACAGGCAAGGAACAGGTCAGTAGCAAGCGGAACAACCAAGGAACAATCCAGTAACAAGCGGAACAAGACAGGAACAGGCCTGTAACAAGCCGAACAAGCCAGTAACGCATTGAAAAAAGAGTGGAATTAGCATGGGTACATGGCTGAACTCAGCGACATTGCCGCAACGATAAGGAAAAAAGGGCCGTCTATTCCAATGGAAATTTTGAAATGCTGTGCATGTGAAATGAACAAGTAGCTGTATTTTCTTGTTATGAGAAACTGGTTGTGAGAAACAGATTGCCATTAAAAGTCAAGAAACTCCAGCACTGGGAAAAATATAACGTAAGAAAACGACTTGCGGATTTTTCTTGAAAAGAGAAGGATTTTTGTGAAGTTGAATGTGATTTTTAGAAAATGATACTATTCATTTGATGAAGAAAATAAAAAATATTTTACTTTTATTAACTGATGGCACATTTCTTTGCTACTCTGATTTTACCACGAAAGGGTTATAATATGGGTTGTTCCCTGGACATGGAGCACTTAGTTTTTATTGTTTGCTTTGTTTTATTGGTGCACTCACTGTCCGGCGCACAAAGGTTTAACTTTCCATACTTGGAGGCCCCTTTCACTTCAAATGTTTTTGAGGAGGAAGAGTCATATGCACAGTGATCCAGGGTTGGAAAAAATACCCAAAATTCAAATTTGAAATATGATTTTTATTTTATTTTTCCGTTGTTAAGAGGGAATTTTCCATCATTATGCAAAAAATTTGAAACGAATCGAGCCAATCGTTCCGGAGAAAGAATTTGTCAAACTTATAGGAAATTGCATTGCATCATATCTAAGCAATTTCAGGAAGAAATTGACCATTGTTTACTAAACATAACAAACTTCAAAATACTGCTGCATCACACTTACTAATCCGATTTGCAAAATCTTTTTTTTATTTAAAAGCCAGCAGAATCCATCGATACTCTTCTGGAAAACGTATTCGTTGATACATTTCATCAAGGCAAAATGTTGCAAAATTCAGACTATGCTATTTTTCACAAAGTTAGGCCTAAAAATCGTTCCTTTTCAACTTTGAAGCTGAAAATAAAAAATAGATGTCAAAAGATGTCTTAGCTATTGGTTTAGATAATACATTTGAAGTATTTTGTATATATTGGCCAAAGATTCCGTGCAGAAACGTACCCAAAAATTTTTCATAAAATTTTTAAAATGTGTACTTTTTGTCAGTGCTTTCTCTCAATTTCGAGAAACAACCAAAGAATCAATGAATGAACTTTTATGATTATTTTAAAAGGTGTCTACGATAACAGATTGATGTGTGATGATTTTACAAGGTACCTTAGGAAAGAATACCAAAAATTTTGAAAGAAATTGATTACCATTTTTCAAAATTTAGGCCTAGAAGTAGTTAATTTGCACCTTTAACGTTGAATATGAAAAAGGTATCAAAACTATGTCTTACATATTAGGTCAGCTATTGAATTTGAAGTACTGTGTACGTATCGACCAAAATTTTTCAAAACTCCCTGACCTGCAACCTGTTAAAGCCTACTCCGGCGTTGTCCATCGAGGACGAGTAACCAACAGCACAACAGATATTTTTCACAAAACTCAACGATAAATCAGAAATCAACGACACAGTCCAACTTCCAAATCATTTCCAATTTCAGTCAAATGTACATTGCCTTTATTATTGACTCTTCATGACTTGCTACGGAGAAAACAACTGTTTACTTTCGCTCTTTCCTCAAAAGATGCTGCCTAGCATTTGCAATAGCTGGAGCGGGAGTTATTAGCATTCTGGCAAAAATGCCCCACTGTGGTCAAGCTGAAGAAAGAAAATACAAAATATCGGAAAAATCAAACCTGACCAAAACATTAATCGTAATATATGGTCTTAAAGAGGATACCTTAATGATCAAAATAAAGCAAAAATTAGACTTTTCTGACTTTTAAGTCCGGAGATATTTGCTTGCAAAGGTGGATGAAATTGACATTTTATTATTTGGTAGATTTCTACCGAAGACTAATTACACCAACAAATTCATTTGCTAAGATTTCTGCCCAGGATTATCCAATTTCAGGTCTGTTTGTTTTAATTGATAGAACTACATGTCAGCTTACAGATGAGTCATTCACAGCCTCTTCTGGTTCGTATTTTTTGTTTTCTTATTGTTTATCCTCTGTGCACTTTTTTTCCTGAAATTGACATCAAAAATGCGTAATTCGAAATTAAAAATACAAAATGAAAAAATTAAGGAAAATAAGTCTACCAAACCTAGATATTATTAAAGAAGCACATTTCAGCAGGTAGTCTGCCAAAGCGATCATTCAGGATCGTGCAGTGAACAAAGTTATGTTATTTTGAATATGTCCACTACCACTTTTTTGCTATTTTTGACCCCCCCCCCATTATTTTGATTTTCACCTCCAGACAAACGCAAACCCTGCAACCTAGACTATGCAAACCTGAATGGTCTTATCCTTTTAAACAAGTTTTCTGACATAACTGTGAGAAGTTTTATGAATTCTACGCCTCCTCCTCAGAGGCCTTTTGTGGCTTTTAGTTGAACGATCTCAAGCCCAGGGTAAGCATTGTCTCAAAATGCAATTTTAGCCTTGCAAATGTGCATCAGGAACATTTTGTAGGCAACCAGCTTCGGGACGTAGCAATATTATGTGGAAAAAGTTATTTCTGATGTTTTTTGTGTGCAAGCTGATCATCATACTTCAGTAATTGCCATAAAATGAGTTGTTATGGTGTCAAAGTGATGAAACTTTGCACTTCCAACTCTATCAGTTTTAGGGAGCCGTCGTTGATGACATCTACAATTTTGTATGGATCATTTCTATCAATAAGAGTCGAAAAAGCATTTAAGTATAACATTTTTACAGTGTTTTTTCAATTGCATACAGATAGCATTCTCAATGCAATGACAGTTCAACTAGAAAACCGCAAAAGGCCTCTGCGGAGGAGGCGGTGAATTCAAACTTTCTCTCAGTTATGTCAGAACACTTGCTGAAAAGGACAAAACCAGTCAGGATTGCATATCTCAAGTCTGCGTTGCAGGATTCGCGTTTGTCTGAAGGCGAACATCGAAATAGTGGGGGGTCCAATGTCGTAAAATAGTCGTAGTGGACACATTCAAAATAACATAATTTTGTTCCCTGCACGATCCTGAATGATTGCTTTGGCAGAATACTTGCTGAAATGTTCTTCTTAAATAAAATCTAAGTTTGGCAGACATCTTTTTCCTTAATTTTTTTATTTTCTACTTTTAATTTAAAATTACGCATTTTTCGAGTCAATTTTAGGAAAATAAGCCCATTTAAGAAAAATAACATGAAAACAAAAAAATGCGTACCAGAAGAGGCAATGACCAAATTATTTGTAAGCTGACATGTAGTTCTATCAATTAAAACAAACAGAGCCAAAATCGGATAACCCTGGGCAGAGATATTAGCAAATGAATTTGTTGTTGAAATGAGCATTCTGTAGAAATCTACCAAAAATTAGACAAAAAGTAAACAATGTAAATTTCATCCAACTTTGCAAGCAAATATCTCCGGACTCAAAAGTCAGAAAAGTCTACTTTTTGCTTTATTTTGATCCTTAAGGTATCCTCTTTAAGACCATATACCACCATTGATGTTTTGATTAATTTTCATTTTTCCGATATTCTGTAATTTTTTCCAAAATTTGCACTTTCTGGATCATTGTGATATGGAATGACATCAGTGAATTCTACATCTATTTTTAACAGATCATCGTCCATAGCAAGATGCAAGGTTTGAACAAAAAACGACAACTTAACACTGGGGGGGGGGGTAACATAACATGTTAAGGGTAGAGGTATGTGCCTCCCATATGGCTGGGTTTTAGGTCCAAAATTCTCTAAACAAGGGTCCCTTTTTTGGCAGATTTTCCTTAAACATGGTTGGGTTTTCCAGAAATTAGGAAAAAATAGTCAAGAATGGGTAGTTTTTCCTCAAAATTCCTGATAAAAGTGGGTATGACGGCAACTGTCGGTAATTAGAAGAGGGTAGCTTTCTAAAAACTGGGCGGCAGACCCCCGTCCATCCCCTAGTCATGCACCCCCCAGGACTTAAGATTATCGCAAGATAAGTTGAGATGGAGCACAAAAATTTGTGCATTAAAGTATTCAAATGTAACTAACCCTTGAGGTCGCATACACATACTTTTCATAAGAAACTGCTTATAAGAAACTCACCTCCCAGGTCGCAAAAATTAAGAAACTCCAATACAGGGAAAACATAACCTTTGGCTGAAAAGGTTGAAAGATTACGTCATAATCCCTCCCACTTTTTCCCAATTTTCAGAGCTGGCGCCACCACTGTGATTCCTGCTCTCTTGGTGTCTTTTTCTGGTTATGTTATTATCATTTGCCGCTACTTTTTCATTTTACACCGCAACATATTTCGAAATTTCCATTGGAATGGACGGCCCTTTTCTTCTCATTGTTGCGGCTGTTAACGGCAATCTCATGGAGTGCAGCCATGTACCCACGCTAATTTCACGCTTTGTTCAATGCGTTACTGACTTGTTCTGCTTGTTACTGGCCTGCTCCTGGCTTGTTCCACTTGTTACTGGCTTGTTCCTTGGTTGTTCCGCTTGTTACTGACCTGTTCCTTGCTTGTTCCATGTGTTACTGGCTTGTTCCTCTTGTTCTGTGTCTGCGGTTTTCCCCCAGAAGAATGACATTTTCCTTGATGGAAACTTGAGGTCAGTTTGTTTTCAGTAGCATTTCATGAAAAACTTTATGAAACGCATCAAATCTAGGAATTTCTTACCTTACTGTTCCTTTTGCATTTGTATTATTGACAACGGCTTTTCGTTTTGTGTTTCTTCAGCTTCGTCACAATGACTGGCCTAGCAAACATGCCACTTCTTTCTGGAGATCATCTGCTGCTGCTGTCCTTTCATTCATGCAGTAAGTTACAGATTCTTGGTGAAATGACATGACATTCATCATAATCACTGGATCAATTCAATTTTGCTGTCAATTTGTGTGAAACGCATTATAAGTTCCCACATTTTCAGCTCACAGCTTGCTCCTTTTCCTGTGAACAAGGCACCCTTCTGAGCACAAGATTTTTAGCCCAAGCTGCATGTGTCAAAAATCAATGACAATTTTCCCTCCTGCTGAGGAACGACAAGAGCATGGGATAAGTTCCTATGACACTAGGACCCACCGCAGCTAGGGCATTCGTGTCTGCCAGTTTTGAAAAGGTGCAAAATTGTGAACTTCTCATAAATTTAGAACTCGCCAATCAGTACATACAACCTTAGAGCACATACAAATTTAGATGTACATGCAAAAATTTTCCATAGCCTGTCTACAGGCCTCCTTTCCTTCCTTTCCTTTCTTCCGTTTCCTCATTTTTTTCTTCACTTTCAAAAAAAGGCCTGTTCACAGGCTACAACATCCATGATTTTGCTGAAAAAAGGGGGTATATTTGAAGCAGAATCCTAGGACCAAGAATCTAGAAAAAGGGGACCTTAGAAAATATCCCAAAACAGTTAATGCTACTGGAATCGAGACTATAGAATGTAGTCAATTTCATCTGGTCCACATTTGACATCCTTTGTTTTGCGGGACTTCACCGCCCCCTACAAAGAGACATAAGCAAAGTGCAAAGTACAACATTCAGTACAAAGTGGAAAGTCCAACCCCCCCCCCCCCCATCAAAAGCGACAATCGTAGGGTAAAAATCACTTCAAGCAATGCTCCTTTGAGGAGTCGGAGAAAAGGATATTCTATGAAACTGTATGAACGACCGTGGTTTGCCTTTCCTATTACTGTATAATTGCACTCACTGGGAAGAGGACAGGAAGGAAATACGAAGACTAAACGTTCTCAAATGAACAGTGTCAATTAAATTTACACAGACAGCTCAACTTTTGACGATGTGAAGTGAGGGCTCTAGGATAACAAACTGCTCTTTGTGTTCATCCGTTTCTTGTGTTCTTGACATCGCAGCTCCAGCACTTGGAACACATCGACAGAAAAGAACATTGGTTTGCAACCCTCCCTTCTTATGTAAATTTTGAAGGCTATCTTGAAAACATGGAATGTGGAATACTGGAGTGGAATGGAATACTAGAGCCCCATCGCCCCTTTCCGATCACAGGCTGCTGTGAGCGCTTTTTGTGTACAATCACGCGATGTTTGTTTACAAGAGGACTGGGGCTTCTAATTAAAAAAGTGTGCGAAAAAATACTTTGCTGACGCCATGAGCTTCATGTTCATACGTGGTTTACTTTTTTCTGGTGTGTGAATCCAAAGATATGAGAAGTTGAAAAAGATCTACCTGTGATGGAATCGTAAGTAGTCACCATTTTTCCCTTCGTGTTTCCTTGTCGCAATTATGTTTTCCCTTGTTCCTCTACTGCTGTTCATCAGAACCGCAGTCAAAACATTTCAACCTTTACTCCAACTCTCTAAACGGATATTTACAACAAAATTTTGAACATAATATCTCCGGCTTCCCAGCCAGGGGTAAATATCTGATTGCAGTCAGATAGGCTACATATCGCCCTTTTCCGATCACGAGGTTTGGCTTCGAATCATAAGCGTACGTGGCATTGGGGGGGGGGGGTAGTCCCCCCAACTTTGGAAAGATTTTCAAAATCAGCCCCACTCGGGAAAAACTTTGCCCCTAGTCGGGCAAAAATGTTTGTAAACGATGGGCTTTGTGTCGGGCAGCCCCCTAGATCTTTTCTTCCCGTACGCTTATGCTTCGAATCCTGTGAATGTTTGCTAGTGAATGGATTCTCTCAATGAAGAGATGGGGTGGGAGGTAAAATAAACAAAGAAACCTCATCAGGGGGTTCCGTTGATTTTGGATGTGCGTGAGGTAGGGTCTGAATTAATTCCAGGGGGCGTTGAAGAATGGGACGGGACCAAAGAGAATTGACGTTTTCATGGGCAAAAGAGAGCAGCCGAAAAATAATTTGCTGCTTTTTAAATCCAGCTTAGATATTCAAAGACCCCAAATATACATTTGATAGAAATTTCAGATCCAACGTATGAAATATCTCCGTACTTCCTAGGACAATAAAAAGTTTTGCGGTGCTGCTGTGGTAGAGTTTTGCCAGTTATCTTGTAAAAGTCAGTAATTTTCAATAGTAAATTCGACTATGGTGCTATTGAACAAATAAAGCGGCAAAATTTCACTTACCAAACGATAACATGAACAAAACATCTCCTGCTATCTGTATGGCACCCATTTCATCCCGAAACTGCGCTTTCTTGAGCCCTCTGCGGTGGTGCTGCTCGAAATTCATGCGTAAACTTGCGTGATCGGAAAAGGGCGATGAAATATATATATCGCGATTTTACCGCTGTGTCTTTCGATGACGATTTTACGGAAGAGGGTGGCTGAAGTTGTAATAAATGGTTTTTATATTTCAAACTATTAAATTAGGAATAATTCAACAGCAAGAACTTTTCCTCTAAAACTTTCTTAAGCCAATTAATACAAGGTTTCTTTTCCAGTGATAGGAAAAGGGCGATGGGGCTCTACTGGAATGTGCTGGAATGGGATAGAATGGGATGGCCTTATTAGTAGACTTCGCAGTTATTGTTGCTAGAACAGTAGAAAAATGGCACGTTACAACATTTGGAATAATTACGAGATTGTTCCACTAGAGCAAAGTCCTACCGTTATGAAACAACTTTATAAGAAACTTAGACCCCTTGATTTTGCTAGAACAATTGGAAAATAAAGGGCTGATCAAAGGGTTGAACAAATCGCTGAGGCAGGGAACTGAGTTTTCATGAGTATTTGTCAAGGGCATTTTCTGATGTTGTTTTCCATTTTCGACATTTGGAAATGTATCCAGCGGTTTAAAAACTAGTCTTTGTGAGCAATGCCATTTGAATGTTCTTTTTTTTGACTGAGTGCCACGTTTTGAAGGTGCGAAACTCCATTTGTTTTGAAAAGAGCCCAACAGGCTCAGGGTCAATAAAGGCATTGTAGTTTACGGAAAACTTTCATTGTCACTGGGTACGAGGGTGAATAACTTGTTTCCTATGTTACACTTTCCCAGTACTGGAGTTTCTTAATTTTTGCCCATCTGAAGGTTGAGTTTATTACAAGCTTCTTGTAAAAAATATATCTCAGGATACATTTTTCAACTTTGTCACTTTGATCTTCAATTTTCTACATGTAATTATCCTACCTGTGCTGCTTAGTTCTGTTTTGTTTATCAACAACGAGATGAGAACCTTATAATCATAAAAATAACCAAGAAATTGACGGTGTACTTTCTTACGTTGGAATTTATCTGGGACTTCCCCCTATCCCAGTTTCATGAAAGCTAGGTCTCATGCAAATAATGCTTCAAAAGCAGAAATAATTATTCAATTCATCTCCTGAACTTTTCAATCACAGTGTTTCATTTCATTGAGGTATTTATTTCTTTGACAAAAGAAATAAGAGAAATAATAGCTGCCACTCCGACAAATGTCATTGAGGATGATTGGTTGATAACGCAACAAAAGTGATAGCAATCGATCACCATGAAAAGATGTCTGGGATAGTTCGGCAGTCTGTAAACCACGGAATCACTAAATGGCGGAGTGAAATGACTAAACGACGGAATAAAATGGGGTCATTCCATGTAATTTGAACAAATGCATGTCAAGTCATGTTTGAGAAACGTCTTCAAACTTTTTTCATGTAATTGTTACCTTGAGGAAAAGTCAAATTTCAATTTTCAGCTCCATATCTTAAACGGTTAATTTTCTATGGCAGGTTGAAGTTTTTGATAACAGCTCAATCAAAGATGAAGTGGCACTTTCAACGATTTCTAATTTCACCTACAACACTCTGCAACGAAGTCTGATCAGTGAAAAGCATTGTAAACGCAGCAAATAATCAGGAGAAAACTTCATTTGCAAATTGAAGATTCCAATTTGGTGCAGATGCTCCTCAAAATCCTGACATGGTAATGAAAAATTCTGAATTAATCCATTTTGGAAGGATATTTCATTGGTTTTCCTGCTTCAACGGCATGGGCAAATTAACTACAAATGATAACTTCGATTTAGCATGCTGTTTATAGTCAGAATAAAATATGAAAACCCTCCTACGAGCTTCCACTCGAAAGATAACTAGATATGGAAATTGGACAAAACGCATATTTGTGCAGTTTTAGCAGATTTGAAAAAATATTTTTGCTAATGTTGGTATGAATGATCCCAGATTGATTTGTCTAATGTTGTGTGCCAGCTGAAGTTTGCCAAGAAGCAATATCGTCAATTGATTCCATTTGCTAGTCAGTGATTTCACCTTTTGAAAATGCCTCATACACCAAAATGGCTGATATGGGTCATCTTCAGTGGCTTTAAAAAGTACCGGTCAGTAATGTCAGAGTCCTGAGAATTTTTCAATGAGTAACATACTAAGTTATCTTCTGTTGAAAAGAATTTCGTGTCTCAAATGGAATTATAACCCATGCATTAAAATATTTCAAATTGTCTTTTTCTTCCGAAAATAGTAATGTTAGGGAAACTCTCTTCATCAAGAGCAAACTTAAAATCTCATAAAATCATTATCGATTATGATAAAAGCAAAGCATCGCACACCTTCAATGGTTAGAAGACCGTCACATATCCCAAATACAGGGTCATTATGAATTCGTTGAAGGGGGGGGGGGTAATTATGTAATGTAACTACCATCAAGTAAACCCATTAGCTATAAGGACTCATCAACCTGGATTTTGTATGGGAATGATCCATTAGGTGTATCTGACAATTCTCTGGTAAAGCCTCAGCCTTTAACGTGGATATAATTGATATCAAAGTCTCAGCTTATAACATATATAACCCCCCCCCCCAAGAAAAAGAACAGGATTTCACAGTGAACCTGAAACCCTCCTGAATTTAGGATTTAGGATAAATCTCAGTCTTCTAACCATTAAAGGTGAACAATGCTGTTGCTTTTATCATAATCGACAATGATTTTATGAGATTTTAAGTTTGCTCTTGATGAAGAGAGTTTCCCTAATATCACTATTTTTGGAAGAAAAATACAATTTCAAATATTTTAATGCATGGGTTATAATTCCATTTGAGACATAAAATTCTTTTCAACACAAGATGACTTACATAAGTACATTACTCATTGCAAAATCCTCAGGACTCTGACATTACTGACCGGTACTTTTTGAAGCCACTGAAGATGACCCATATCAGCCATTTTGGTGTCTGAGGAATTTTCAAAAGGCGAAATCACTGACTAGGAAGTGGAATCAATGGACGATATTGCTTCTTGGCAAACTTCAGCTGGTATATATTAATATAAGACAAATCAATCTGGGATCATTCATACCAACATTTGCAAAAATATTTGTTCAAATCTGCTAAAACTGCACAAATATGCGTTTTGTCCAGTTTCCACACCTAGTTATTTTTCGAGTGGAAACTCGTAGAAGAGTTTTCATATTTTATTCTGACTATAAACAGCATGCTAAATCGAAGTTATCATTTGTAGTTAATTTGTCCATGCCGTTGAAGTAGGAAAACCAATGAAATATCCTTCCAAAATGGATTAATTCAGAATTTTTCATTACCATGTCAGGATTTTTACAAGCATCTGCACAAAATTGGCATCTTCAATTTGCAAATGAAGTTTTCTCCTGATTATTTGCTGCGTTTACTGTGCTTTTCACTGATCAGACTTTGTTGCAGAGTATTGTAGGTGAAATTAGAAATCGTTGAAAGTGCCACGTCATCTTTGGTTGAGCTGTCATCAAAAACTTCAACCTGCCATAGAAAATTAACCGTTTAAGATATGGAGCTGAAATTTGAAATTTGACCTTTCCTCTAGGTAACAATTACATGAAAAAAGTTTGAAGACATGACTTGACATGCATTTGTTCAAATTATATGGAATGACCCAATGACAGAATAATAAAATAATTCAATATATCTATTTGGTAGGCTCCTACTAACTCCAGACACTGTGTCATTGACCCAAGTTTTTTTTCGCAGTGAAAAATTAAAACTTTGGTAAAAATGATGTCAGAAGAGCAATGGAAGCTGTGAGGGCTTCCCCAGTTCAAATTGTGGATGTTTATGAATGCACCAACGTACACGTATTTTTGTTTTTCCATAAGAAACTGAGGTCTGAGGCTGGTAGACAGTTTGTTTCACCTTGGGGCCATTTTGCAGCCAGAAGTTTTGTATGCGTTTCTTTTGTTAAAAGGGCTCCCAAATCTCCTACTCATCCACGGTAGTAAGATCTAAAAGCAAGTACATGTGTGTTAGCTTTAATGACACTACTGAGCATCGCCATAGCATTTTGCTCAATTACATATGAGAAATGTATGAGACGCATATTTTGTTATAAGAAACGTTTGATAAGAAACTCAACTCTCAGATCGCCAAAAGAATAAGAAACTCAATTTTATTTTCTGTTATGGAACCTTTAAGAAAGTCGTAAGAAGCTCTGAGTACTCAAATTCTGATAATTTTAAGAAACTTTCAGCACTGGCAGAAATTCTTAGTTTCTTATGAAGAAAATTTGTGTAAATTCTTAGTTTCTTTTAAAAAATACCTGTATTACGTTCAATGTAAGTTGTAGGTTATTCCTGCTATTTTCTAAAACAGCATCAAATTCCTGATACTTACGCATAATGTTGTAAAGAATGTTTGAGATCACATCTTGAGGAAGCCTACGAAAAGACCCTTAAATATTCTTTCCTTTTGATGGTAGAATACTGTTCAATTCTTTACAGGAGCCATGTTAAAAAAATTTTCAATTTGATGTACTAAACACTGATCATGATTACTGTCATTAGGGACAAAATATCACATCTGGCACACACAGAAGAAAAAAGTCAAGTTTTTCCTCAGCACTGGTATCATGCCTTACTACTAAATGTTTAACCCCCGTTTTCAGCTCCTAGGTCCCAGCAGATCAGGGTTCACCATCACTTTTCTGAACCCCCACATATGTGGGTACTTGAAAATATCAATCGCAATTTCTTCGCTTAAAGGTGGCACCTACATCAAAATTAACCCGGTATATAAGTTGTGCAGACAGACATCAGTTGTGTTTCAAGGGAACTTGCAGCAAGTTAGCTGAAGATGAAATTTTGATGAATCCTATTGCAGATTTTTCAATAGATAGTTAAGAAGCATCCTTTTGCTTCTAGAATTACCATCACTGATTGCCAAATGTGATGGTATAGAATTACCATCACTGATTGCAGAATGCGAAGAGACTCTTGCCTCAGCAAAAGAAACTGAAGAAAAGTCAAGGACATGGAAAGATAGAATGGGTGCATTAGAGGAAACCTGGTCTGAAAGGAGAAAAAAATCATCTAAATTTATACTGGAATGTGAAACACCATCTGCTTCCATCTGTGAAATGTGTGGCAGAAAGGATTTCGTCATTCAATGGGGAGATTGTGAAAGCTGGAACAACTGTTTGTGTGAGGGTTGTGATCATGAAGTTCACTGTTGCAAGCCATTCCACAATGGTATTAATTTTCTGTATTATCATTCTATTAATCTTGATGTTTGCTGCATTTGTCATATTTGCATATGCACCCCTGGGTGGCTGGCTTCCATGCCTCGTACTATGGGAAAACAACCCGTAATTTAGTTGACCGCTGCAGAGAACATTTGGGAATTAATAAAGCAGGTCAAAAGATAAAGAGAAGTCCTTCTGCGATTGGGGACCATATTTCTAAGTCTGGCCATGATGCGTCCCTTGAGAGCTTGCAAATCATCAGTAGGACTGACAACTCATTTGACCTTCTTATCCATGAGAGCCTTCTGATCCTACGAGACCGGCCCTCACTTAATTCACAATTGTCCTCTATTCCCTTTTCACTGTTCTAATTTAGTTGTTTACCCGCTTTTGCTGTTTCCATGTTTACCCCCTGTTTTTGGTTTTCCTTCTTGATTGACATGTTTCCCCTTTACTCGCTGTTTATTGCACGTTTTTTGCCTTTTTTGGTGCCTGATGATGGACCTTGGAATTGGTCCAAAACGTTCGTAATCAAGTTATGGCTTGGCCACTTACTTGTCTCATCATGCATTTGTCTCTTGAATTTGCTTAATTATAACATAGATTTGTCGAAAAGTATGGAAAGCTGAAAATGAATAAAATGATTTCTTTGTTGTTGTTCTTGTTCTCCAATTCATCGTAAAGCTGCGATTTCCACCTGATGTTCCTGGCTGGCTTCAGTTCCCAGGAAAACTTAATCCTCTCAAGCTATTGTGTCAGAGCTTTGCTATGGGGGAGGTTTACCCATTAATGCATCCAAAATTATAACTGTAACATTGTAACTTCCTCCAACAGTAATTGAATCTGTTAGTATTAGTTTATCAATAAGTCCATTGATAAAAGAGGGGGAAGGATGTTTGAACTTTCTGAAAGTTTAAAATGCAGCCCCCGTGAGTATGATTTAGGTGTGCATAAGAGCTTGATTTAAGTAGAATTTTTTACTGCATATGCCAGCTTGCAGCATCACCTGCACTGGAAGGAAGACTCAGTCAAGCTTTAGCGTAGTATGTTTGAGAACAACTTTCGCATGTGATTCTTCTCATGAGCTCTAACCACATGCAAACTAGCCAAGATTGTGTCAACACACTCATTTCAAGCGCCTTCAAGCCAAATTTATGCTTCTATCTAGCTTGTGCAAGCTTGCTGCAAGCTAAACTTTGTCTCAAGGGGCCCCCAAATTTCTTTCATAGAGATCTTGAATTCCAAACTGATGACCTTTTACTTTAATGTGTCACATGTGCACCTGACTGTTTCATAAGAACTTAAAAGTTTACTCGTTTTGTTCAATCAAAGTTCATTATGATTCCCACATTTCTACTTTACAAACCTTAGCCTACAAATCAAGCAAATGAATTTGAGAAGAGTGCCAGTAAAAGAAAGAAGATTGACAAAGCCAAGCTAGCTGTTTTGAATGAAGCAGTAAGTTACAATTGGTTTTATGAGTTTAAATATCAAAATGCTATGAATTGAACTTCTTGGTCTCTGAAATCACTTCGTATAAAGAAAATTTCAGGATGATTGCATATGAATTTTAATGCATCATGTTTCAGTTGACAAATTGGTACAAGAAAACATCAACAGCAACTGTTGCCTTGACATTGATGAAGAATGATAATGGTCAGCTTTGCGTCAAATATTCATGCAAACAGACTCTTCTGCAAACAGATTCTTGTCAACCCAACAAATCGAAACTGTTCGCATGCTATGTAACCAATTTAGAGAGCTGTTCCAGGCTTTATTTCCTGACAGAAGTTTGACGCAAAAGATGCATGAACTAATCTTCACAGTACCTAAATTTGTCAAAATACATCATACCCTTGGTAAACTAAGTGGAGAAGAAGGGGAGAGTCTCCATTCATCAGTCAACCAGGAGTTAAGGCAACTGGCATGTGTAAGAGATCAGGCAGAAAGGCTTATGTTGGTATTAGGAAGGCAAGAGTTGAGGGCAACAGTTGATAAATCCTTGCTGAAAGGAGTGGCAAGGTTGTGTGTTAACTGTAAAGTCAAATGACACTTTCTCAGAACGGGGTCTGATAGGAAAAAGCATTGTAGAGTTTGTGAGGCAATTAAATTCTGAAAAAAAGTATATTTTCAATGTATCAACATAATGAGGAGTCCCGAAAAAGGTTAAAGCATTTGGTGGTCTGAGGGATTAAAAAGTATGGCCAATTATTCAAAGCTATGTTATGCTATGTTAATTTATGAGTAAGGCTAAAGACCCTATTAGACCAGGCGGAGAAAGGGGGTATCGTCCCCCGAAGGTGAAATTTATGGCATAGAGTTTATTTGGTCAATCTTTGGGCTCTGATTTCAAAAATTGATGTTATACGGGCAAATTCTGGGGCTTTCAGCCTCGTTTTGACCTTTAAATTCTCGTTTTCAGCCAAAACGGCAATTCTCCTCTCGAATCGTGTTTAAACGTGTTAAATGCTACTTGAATGGACTAAACTGATAGAAATTGAATGTCTAGTGATACAAAATCATTATAAAATATTTTTTCAGCACTACTTGCCGTTTTCCTAGCCTCAATTTCATTCTTAGAAGCACGTTTTAGAACGAAATTCGTAAAATTTTGTACAAATACGGAGGGAAACTTTTTCAATCAAGACAGAAATGAATCTTAGCGACCAATAGCAATATTGGGATATTTCAAATCCGTTTCAATTGTTATTTGTAAATCGTTATTAGTTATTTGTCTCGTTCTGGTCTTACAAAGATTTGTGGCAAGCAAAGGAAACATTAAAATCTTTTTGATAAGACTTTAATAGAAACAGTATGTTAATGTGTTAACTTGTGAAACATTTTCGCACCTCTTGTGCTTTCACAATTGTTAAGATACTATTCACATTGGGGTTATTATGGCTGCCTGATATACAGATACACATCAGATCAGCAGGTTTTCCTGTTAATTCCGGTTGAGATATAGTTACGAAATGGCGAAGCAAAACTGTATTATTCACTACGATACGATTAAAACATCTGAAAATCTAATTCGCATGAGCGAGAGCTCCTATGAAACACTTCTGGAGTGCAAGACTATTAGAGAGTATCTTGGCGGAGAGAATTGCCACAGCGAACAGTGTAGCGGGATTCCCAGCATTTTCGATGATAAGGAATACCATTAGCATCGAGAATGCTATCAAAAATTTATGTACGCCCGGACTTTGAAGAAAAGGAAGCTAGAGAAAGACGAAGTGCAAGACCCCGGTGCCAAAGTTATCCGAGCAACAACACGACAACAACAAGGCTTGGAACATTCACGTCCAAGAGGACTTTTTCCTGATATTCGTATGATTTGTAAAAAGAAAGTGATAAAAGTGAATAAAAAGAAGCAACAATAGACGATTACGCTAAAGATGGCGGCAAGGAACTTTTTACCGAGATGCATCGCGTTCTTTAATTGAATTCCTATAGAATCGTTAAGGATTCGTAATTAAAACGCAATGCATCTTGGTAAAACGCAATGCATTGCCAGCCATTATGCGTTCGAATGGCTTTTGATACAAGTTTTATTTAGTAGATTCATAAGTCCATTGGTTTGATAGAGATAGATGTGTAAAACAATGAAAATACTTGACTGAAAACTACTTACTGATTCGAAACTACATTGTTTGCTTGCGTAGTTCAGAGCTCGTAAAAGAACGTCCGCACGCCGCATGAGCAGCAAAGTCGCACAATGTACATATTGCATATCCCATATATATGACAGCCCCGATTCATCAAGGATATTTTTAATTTTGCTAATCCATTTTACATTTACCCAGTCACTGAGTAACATCTGATACAGATTGTACGATAATTTTTCTTGCTTTCCAGTTAGCATTTTCCCCCAAAATCCAGCCATTCTCAACTTAATTGTAATGGATACAGGTAGTCTCCCCAATTCACCGTACATCATACACTTCGGGATAGATCTTCGAACGTTCATCACTAATTTCAAGAATTGAAGTTCTAGCTGATCCAACATATTCAAATGTTCAAATCCCCAAACTTTGGCTCCGTATGTCATAATCGGTATTACCAATGTATCAAATAATTTTAGTTGTATATCTACAGGCATATTTTTAGCCCAGGCTCTCGAGATAATATATCACATTGCTTTATTAGCCTGTGCTTTAATCAATTTAATTGCACTTAAAAATCTTCCATTATTTTTAAATACTATCCCAAGATATTTAAATTCATTAACTATATCAACTGTTTCTTGATAACAGCTTGGTTCCTTTCTACTTACTTCATTGCAGAATGGTACACCCACATCAGATGGTGGAACCCAAAACCGATGACACAAAACCCGAGACACAACAAAACACACAACAAAACAACACACAACACAAAAAAACACTAAAAAACTACTTTTAAGTACTGAGTAATGAGAAATGTTGAAATTTAAGCTAATGAAAAAGACACTAGACCAGTAATTTTTGTATATACAAATTCTTGTAAGAAACCAGCTACAAGAGACTGTAGTTACCCCATCCAGAAAATGAGGAACCATACCAGAATTTCAAATTGTCAAAATCAACATGTTATATTTGATCACAAAGGGCAAATTGTTTTAAAGAGGAAGACTCTTGAAGAAACTTTACTTGATAAACTGTGGCCAAAATTAGGAAACCCCAAACCAAGTTTCATAAAAAAAAGGATGTGGTGTAGTATCCTATCCTTTAATTAGAATTACATTTTTCGTAGAATGGTTAGTGTTTCCTATTTCCTTGCATCAGTGTATATTTCACCGCAATGTACCGGGTGAGCCAGAAAAAAGTTCCCACTTTTGAAAATTCATAACACCAAGACTACTACACGGATTTGAATCATACAAATTGTAATTAAAAGTCGAAAGATCAAAGTATTTTTGTGATTTTTTTCGCTGTCCTACCACCACTGCAAATATTGGTAAATTCAACTTTATAAAAATTTCATGGTAGCAAAATCACGGAAAAAGGGCCTAAAACATTGATCAAATCGTAAGGATTCTATTCAAATCGAACAATAGGCCATGGGCGTTTCACCTCCTTCAAGAGTTATAAGACATCGATTTTCAAACGAATGTGAAAGATTTTCAATGCCAAGGAAATTAATGCCTAGAGGATATCTCTCACCCATGAGAAGTTGCATTTCCTTCATTATTCTGTGCGAGAGGTCATTTATGAATTGATCGATGTTTTGGGCCATTTTTCAGTAATCAATCAACCATGAAATTTTTGTAAAGTTGAATTTAGCTATATTTGTAGTGCTGGTAGGACAGCGAAAAAAATCACAAAAATACTTTGATCTTTCGGCTTCTAACTAGAATTTGAATGATTCAAATCCATGGAGTAGCCTTGGTGTTATGAATTTTCAAAAGTAGGAACTTTTTTCTGGCTCACCCGGTATAATGATTCTAAGTCATTAACATCTAACATATATAAACAACCTTCTTGTGTGCCTGTTGGAATAGACAAATAAAGTACTTTATAACAAATTGTGTCATGAACAGAGCTTTGTTCGATCCCAGATTGGAAAGTTTGCCTTGCGCGGCCGATTTCTCTGCCGCGCACTTTAAATTTCAGCCACGGTTCCAGCCGCGAAATTTTCGCAAAACAACAAAAGGAAACAATAGAACAATTGTTTAGTGACACAAATACAGCTGCGCAAGCATTTTGCACGAAGGAGAGATCCCCCGCGCATTCTGCAAACTTTCCAATCTGGGTTCGATCTAACATACATGTATTCTGTTGGCAGAGATATCTCTGTTGTCCAAAGTTCTGCATTTAAGGATTACTGTGTTGATATGGATGTTGGTAGGGTCCTGCATTGAGCATACGGCTAGTGTAAAATGCAGGTCAAATTTTTGCAGGTCACTGCGACAGGTCACTACGAGGGCCAAGGGGTCATAGGCTGCATAAATGAATTCTGTTGTGTTTGAGATACTGAGAGCCGTTAGTGTTGACATGTATTGTGTCAAAGTGAAGTGGCTAGATGTGCCCCCAATGACTAAGCCAAGTCATTTACCTAATAATCTTTCAGATAATACATTTTCAGAAAATTGCCGAGAGCATACCCTTGACCCCTTCCCTTTTGATTTTTGGTTTATAAGCGATTAAAGTTCTGTTTGTTTGGTCAAAGTCCGGGCAAAATGCAAGGGGCATTAGGCTTCAAGAATCTCGTACACATTAACTGGAAATCCGGGAAAAAATCCGGAAATCCTTCAGAAATTCTTTAAAATCCGGAAACCCCTGGAGCTCTCCTTGAAATCTACATGAAATCCCAAGATCCCATGAAATCCTTAAATCTTTCTTAAATACACGTTTTTTTATAAGAAACTAGGATCAGGCCATAGTACTAAAAGTTTCTAAATCTAAGATGAAATTTTGTCCATTTTACTACGTATTAAAGGTTTCTTAATTGGTTTCTTATTTTTGAATGCAGAATCATCAATGTGGTCGCTAAGGTTATTTGAGGTATTGAGAATTATAGCACCAATTCTTCGGTCAGAATTACATCACCAGCTGGTTAAAGCTTTCAGTCGTTTGATTTCTGCGCAGAGTATCGTCATGGGGTTAGAGTGGCTTTCTTCAATGTCAAGGTATTGTCACTTTGTGTAACGTGCAAAACAAAGGAATTTGATAACCATCTCTCACGGTGTAACGAGGTGTGTGTAATGACAAAAGTGGGGCTAGGATTGCATTCACATTTTAACACCAAAGTGAGAGGCATTATTACACAGTTTTGTGAGCTTTCGGAGAAATAAAAAAATCATTTTGCCACCTTCGTATCTTTTGCGAATACTGCAATTAAACAACAGAATTCCTTTATGCAGCCTATGAGCCCTTGGCCCTCGCGGTGACCTGCCGCAGTGACCTGCAAAAATGTGGCCTGCATTTTATACCAGCCGTTGAGCATACCTTGTAATAAATTAAAACCACCAGTGATTGCAGCTATTAAACTGTTCATGCTGTCGGCAATACCCTGAATGCTGTTTCCAAAACGCTTGTCAACTTCATCCATCTTCTCCATGGCCTTTCTCTTCAATGCAATTTCCTCCTTCGCAATGTCAAGCAACTGTGCATCAGCAGAGATGCATTTTGTCAGTTTAGAGTGTCTGCTCGTCTGGAGATGCTTGATTAGACTTCTCCTGGCCTCACCCATATTTTTCATTGGCTCTGTATGAAAATCAAGTTCTGAGTCACTGTCCAACCTTTCTGCACTGGTAGACCTTACTGGTGTCACAGCTGAAGTATCAGACAATTCTTCTTGTGCATTGCTTTCCATCAACGAGGTACTTTCAATCCCATCAGGGAGACTTTCCAGAGCTGGAGATCCACTCCAAATCTTGTGACATTCGTCGCATAAGGCCAGCACTATCCTGCCTCCTCCACTTTTTCTTCCACTGTCAACAGCCTTCCTAAAGTTTGCTTTAATATGTTTAATCTTTGGGGCTATCTTAGCTTTGTTAATTTTTTCTGGACTTTCACAGTTGGGATACTCGTCAAGATTAACTCCAGAATCAGGATTGGGACATCTTGCTTGAAAACGAGCGGCTATCTCATCGTATTTGGTTCTCACAGTCTCCCAATCAAGACCTTTTGCCATCTTAGCTGCCTTGTAGTCGATAACAACTTGAATCAAAAGTGCAGTTTCTTCATCAGTCCATGTAAAATTGGTGTCCTTGTCAGCTTTCCCTTCTTTCTTTGCCATTTCAGCGGGCCTTTTCATTCCAGAGAACGAATTAAAACTTATTATACTTCGTCTGAACAGGTTGTACAGAGCAGAGGAGTGTTTGTATGTTTGTACCGTCTGCATTTTGGCGGGAATCTTGTTGTTATCATTACTTTGTTGCTTAGTGTTAGTGGTAGCTTCGTTTTAGGGCAATCTGTGCATGACTTTCTTTGACCTTGGTCACGTGACGGCAGCTATCCGGCACAGTGTAAATGGGAGGGCTAAGTGGACAAAATTTGTGTGGCACAGTGTAAACGCAAATCAATCCGAGCAAATTTTGTGCGGATAAAATTTATCTGGCACAGTGTAAACAGGGTCTAAGTCATATATTCCCAGCACTAAAATTTCTTGACATTTTATAGCTCTGAGTGAGGGGCATTTCACTCCCAAAAAATCTCGTACACCTTTGGCAAAAATCCTTTTCTTGTCAAGAAAAATCCACCAAAAATCCGTAAGAATCCTTAAGAATCTCCTACACTTTTTCGAAAGAGTGAAATGCCCCTCAGATCTGAGGGCTTACCTCACAACCAGCTTCTTACATAAAAGTACTTGCATGGAGACATTTCAAATCGGATTGAAGGAAAAGAACGCGATTCTTTCATTAGTCATTTCTATCTGTGGAAATTTGTCCGTTTAATAGCAAGAAGTAATTGCCGACCTGTTTTGAATCTGAGATACCAAACCTGCACCAACATTTGCAGGTGGCTGGAGCAATCCGTTGAGGAACTGATAACAGTTTTCCACAAAACGTTGAGATAAGGGGTAAATCTAAAACATTTTTGAGGTTTCAAGTAATTTCAAACACAAAATACGAATGTATTAGTCCTGAAGTCGAATCTGCGCCTGTATGGTACCACGCTAGCGAACCTATACGCACTACTGTGGTGGATACGCCATACAGAGGCGGGGTATTATGCTTGATGTGGTGGATACGCCATACGGAGGCGGAGCATAATACCCCACCACGTAAGCATAATACCCCGCCTCTGTATGGCGTATCCACCACATCAAGCATAACACCCCACCTCTGTATGGCGTATCCACCACATTAGTGCGTGTAGGTTCGCTAGCGTGGGTACGTTGAGAACGAGCACAAGGTGCCCAGTTTGACATGAAACAACTTTCACATATCGAAAATAAAGTCGTTCTTCTTCCTTCCCCTGCCTCTAGAATCGAAATTTACAAATTTTCCTGCTTGTAAAAGAGTAAGAAAACGCAGTCCTTTTTATTTTTCATTCCTTTCCATGTTTTGTTCGAATAAAAAGTGAAAAGCAACTTATGACTTGGAAAGTCAAAGGATTTGAAAATTTTGGATCTGAGATACCAAACCTGCACTAACGTTTGCAGGTGGCTGGAGCAATCCGTTGAGGAATTGATGACAGTTTTCCGTAAAACCTCGAGATAAAGGGTAAATCTAAAACATTATTGAGGTTTCAAGTAATTTCAAACACAAAATACGAATTTATTAGCCCTGAAGTCAAATCTGCGCCTGTATGGTACGTTGAGAACGAGCACAAGGTGCCCAGTTTGACATGAAACAACTTTGACATATCAAACATAAAGTCGTTCTTGTTCCCTCCCCTGCCTTTAGAATCGAAATTCACAAATTTTGCTGCTTTCATTAGAGTAGGACAACGCAGTTCTTTTTGCTTTCCATTCCTTTCCATAGAACTTTTCCATTTGGCAACATGGGGAGGAAAAGTTAGGGATTTTATAACTTTCTTAAATGGGGCACATGACTCGATAAAATTTACTGCAGAATGGTCCACATAGTCCAGAGGGTGAAGGGGGAGCATTACCACCCGACGAGGGATTTTACGGGACAAAGTTGTTCTAGATCAATTTTTGGCGTAGATTACGAATCTGGGTGTTGATCGACGATTTTGGGGGGCTTTTCCGAGATATAGGGGGTTTAGGCCAAAAATTCTGGGATTTTTACAAAATGGGTGCATGCATAGGAAAGGGAGCTGCTGATGCATGTGTGATGGTTGAGGCTACAGTATGATAGCAAATATACATATTTTCTTACTGAAGGGGTTCATTGGGGGTCAAGGGACTCATTTGGGGGATCGCGATAAAACTTTAGCGAGGGGACTTAACCATTTCAATGCATTCATGCAACTTCTTACATAAAGATATCAGTATTGGTATGTCGGAGGACAGCATAATGATGCCAACCCCCATGTCATCCTCTGGACTAAGATCGTCATTTACATGCACTTGGTCAGAGTTGAGAAAAACTTCATTTCACAGATTTTATGCATGTGATTTAATCATTTTCATCATCGTCTGAAAAGTCTGCCTCGTCCTCAGCTTCTGCAACTCCAGCTTCCAATTCTTCCTCCGTCATATCTACCAATAGCTCTGTAATGTCTTCAGGAAAAGGAACTGTTACTCACTCCTCCGTGAGGTCTTCCTGCCATCCGTGGTGCTTTGGATCTTCAATTTCCATTATAGGCGTCGAAGCTTGTCGCCAAATTCTTGCCACGTAGTTAGCCCTTTTGATATGCAGGAATAAACTGCTCTGACAAGGAGGCAACAGCGACAAGTCCGTTATTCTGTTTTCCCGCGAATAATTTTTCCAGAATACTTTCTTTCGTACTTCATTCACTGATGTAAGACGTTTCTCTCCGTAAAGCCGACAAATAAACCTTTCTAAACTATGTAGTAAGCTTTCTGATGCTCTCATCTCTAAGCCTATCTCGCTGAATGCAGTTAGAAACTCTGGATTTTCCTTTACTAGGTTCCAGCAGACCTTCTTTCCTTTCCTCATAAATGACGAAACATAGTCGTTGCCAGAAAATGTGTGAAGACCAAGCAGTGCTTGCTTTTGCTCGTAAGATAAATCTTAAGACGCCAAATCGAGCAATTTCCTGTGCTTACCAGCTCTATTATCAACGTAAACATGCATATTTGGTACTTCATTGGCAAGCAGAATGATGGGGATGTCTGTGTCTCCTGAATGCGACCGTAAAATACAATTGGTTTCCTCGCCCTCATTGTGCTGGTGGGCATGATGTAAGAGACAGCATACTTTAGTATCAGCTTCTTCATGATTTGTCTGCAAATCGAGTACTCTTTCTGTACCTTCTCTGCTCATCTTTACGCAAACATTCTTCCTTGCAAAGAAGATTACCTTATCGCCGAGATCATATGCATTCTCTATCCAGACTTCTTCGATCAATTCAAAAAGTCTTTCCTTGTTGACACCATTGTTCATAAAGTTCTTGAAATCTGGAGGAGTCCGTATGTCTGGATTTCTAATGACAAATCTCTCTGACTGCCCTCTGAGTCGCCTTTCACAGCCTTTGATTGATCTTTCAGTGTAGGAATCGCAGGCTACGTAAAATTTGCTGTATTTTCTTGGAAGGTCTTGGCGTAGCTTGACAGCAAGCTGTCTGAACGTGTCAGGAATCTTGTTTATGCATCTGATTGCTGCAACCAAATCAACGACATAGCAAGTTACGTTATCCACGACATCATTTTCTGCGATTACAGAACTCAAGGCTGCATCCAGCAAGCTACTTTTTGCAGTCTTTCTTCTTATTCCATCACCTGTTGCCATCGACAGTGGTACGGGAGCAAGAGGGAAGCAAAGAGCCTTATCAATATCTATCGATTTGTTTTCCTTGTAAGACTCTGCCATCAAAACCCCAAGAATATCTCTTTGGACCGCAAGATCTCTCGTCTTTCCCTTAGAACTCACGCAGACTTTTTTATTAATTTTGTCAAACCCACGCCACGGTGCTTTCTTGATTGGATCGAAGAATTCTAATTGTTCTACTGCACTAGCATCAAGTCGCTTGCTGAACTCCAAGAACATGACTTTGCCTCTGCTTTCAGTGGTCAGTATTTCGTTTGATATTTCTAGCGGTAGCGGCCTTCCTGATGCGAGATTGAACAATCTGCTTTGATCCATTGCATCACTAAAAGGATCCAGGAAATCATCCTTTAGAACTGTGACAATTCTTCTTACTCGGTCCTCTGACTTTACCATCTCCTTTTCCCGTAAGCATTTGCGCGGATTGCTGTCTACAGAATCAATTTGTGCCAGTGACCGCAACTTGTCTACCATTCTTCCCTGAAATGGTCTATTTAGAACCCATTTTTCGTATGTCACATCTTGGTGAGCGAAATTTTTGATGCCACCTACAAATGAACGTTGATTTTTAGAAAGCTAGAGGGCACAAAATATTTCACTACAAACACTTAAAGAAATCTATTCATTAAGCTACTCTTGATGAGGAGCTACTCTTCTCCACTGGAAACCTTACTTTTAAGGCAATTTCAAACTTTATGGATAACCATACGTGCAATCTTTACTGCACACTTCTTGGCTTAAAACAAGATTGAAGAAGAGATGACAGACAATTTGAACATACATAAGATACTTTGAATCTACTAATTGTATGGTGTCCAGAAGGAATGATTTTTATTGATGCAAATGAACAGCACTGTTGAAATGGTACAACATACCGTAAAAGCTCTGTTAAACCCCCAGGACCTTATTTAATTTTGGACACTCCAGAGGGGGCTTATTAGAGAGAGGGGCTTATTCACAAAAGCAAATGGCAAGAACATATATGATAGCTTTTCGGTTCTTTTACTCCATATTTTGTGGATTGAACAAAGAATTTTACAAGTCAAATACATTCTCCATCCCAAACAATATCAAACTAACATGCAGGCTTGTTTAGCTAAACAGATGGAAAATTGTTGGTTATTTCTGGAACTTGATATGAGCGGGGGAGGGGCTTAATAAGAGGGGGTTTATTAAAAATTTTGGCATGGAGGGGAGGGGCTTTTGGAGGGACTAATAGAGAGGGGGACTTAATAGTGCTTAATACTGTAATTCTCAAGATTTTTATCACTTCATTTTCAAGTTATGTGATGATGTCATTTTGTTTGCAAAACATCAGCAAAGAAGGTATTTGACCATGGCTCACACAAGGATATCTAATTCAAAACGTTTCAATTTCACGCCTTTGTAAACATAAGATTACTTTGTTAGACATGTATATTCCATTAATGTAGCTGCAAAGTTTCCTACAACTATAACCTTTCAAGGATGAAATAATGCTATCTTCTCATGATGTCTTTACTCTAAATGGCAAATAAAGTGACAATCAGCAGCTGATATTTAAGATATCATGGAAACCTTGGAAACAAGGTAGTACAACAAACAATTTTATAAATTATTTTCTTCCTGCTGTTAATTTGCATCAATGAAAATTTTAACTTCAGGTCGTATTTCAAAAATGCTGTTCTTGTTTTTTATTAGCACAGTTCTTCTTTTGTCAATGAAAATTTGTTTTGAGATAAACGTAAGAATTTGCACATTCTTTGGAGTCAATATCCTTTGGATTTGGAATCAACTGTTCACATCTGTTTCGAAAATCTGGTTCAAGGTAATCTTCTTTTATGCCAAGAACACCTGACTGAATTGCAACTTCTTGTAATTGTTCCTCTGTCACTGGCCACCCTATCAAAAAATAATGCATTGAGTGAAAATTTGGTGTGGCTGTTCATTTCATTCAATAACATTCGATCATACTATGAACATGGGATCTGATATTGTACACAAAATCTAGACACCAGAAGTTGTTTGCCTAACTTCCTGCACCATTGATATTTCTGCCACAATGGTCTTGGTCCACTGTGGGGAAAAATGGGTAAGTCTGAGATAAAATGGACTGGGTGGAAAATTTGGATAAGTTTTGCTAAAATCTATGTTCAGAGTTGATTTATGTGAATGCTGATTTATCAGTTGCAAGTCTATTGTTTTCCAGCAATCAACACCACCTATTTTACCTCCAGCCTACCCATTTTAACCCAGTAGACCCTGATTTCTTAATATGACCAACGTTTCATGAAATCAAATCCATTGAAAAGTGCAATCTGAAAATTGTGGCCACTTATGGATTTTGCCATCAGCTAAATGCCCCTTCATCCATATGAAGCCAAATCAGAAGCTTCTCTGAAGAAAGGAACATATTATGTTTATCTTTACCACATTCTTCAAGGTTATACTCCTCAGGAAAGTTGTAGATGTGGTCTGGAACTCCATTTGGCAGCACTGCATCTCTCTGCACACAAATTCGATGGCTGTTCCAGATGGTGTCTTTGAAAATGGCAAGTTCCCTCTCCATAATTGGTATAAAGATATAAGCAAGTAGCAGTCTGCAAATAAAAAAATTCCAACAACAATAACATAGACATGAGGGAGTTCTTTTGATGCCTGATTGGTGCAATAAACGGTTTGAAAAGTTTGAAAAGAATGTTTTTCAAACATTGGTACATTCAAACTAACCTCAAAGTGCGTTTTGAAATTGTGATAAGACTGCATCATTAATTAGCAGTGCTAATGTTTGGTAATGTCAACATCCAATGAATTGTAAGGTCTATAGAAGCAAAGAATTAAAGGATTAGTGCCAAGTAAAAGCTTGATTTTGCAAAGAGCAGAAAAATCTAAAAATGTCCTATGCAAATTGACCTCTCACATATATGCTGTAAGGATTGGATAGGCAAAGAAACATTTGTCTGAATGTTTTCTTTGTTCTTTTTATAGACAAGCATATTTGCCCAAGTATCATAACACGCATGATTTTTATACAGTAAGAAACTAAGAATCTGGGCGAGTGCTGAGATTTCCTTAAAATTATCAGATTTTGAGTACTCAGTTCCTTTTAGGATTACAACAAAGTTCACTTACAGAACATTGGAAAACAAAATTTCTTGAAGCCTTTTCAATGTGTAGACATTATTCATTGTGTAATTTCCAAGTAATAAGATACAGAAAGGATCAAAACAATTGAAAATAAAGTAGAAATATGTTCATCATTTCCTTTATCACAATACAGTAAATAGTTCCTTAAGTTATATTTTTCCAGTGCTGGAGTTTCTCTTTTTTGGCATTCCGAGAGCTTAGTTTCTCATAAGCAGTTTTGATATAAAAATAAATGTATCAAGCCACTTATAACATACTGTATGCTATGTTTTAATCATCCTAGAACACATGGAAATCAGAGGAGGTAAAATGCAGGGGGGGGCTGCCCAATAAAAATCCACTGTTTTGTGGGATTTTTGCCAGACTTAAGGCTGATTTTCTGCCCAATATGGCTGTTTTTTGCAAATTTTCCAATGTTGGGTGGGGGCGTTGCCCCCTGTCTCTTACGCCTATGTTTCAACACATTGAAATTTCATTTTGATCATTTCAAGTCTGCTAATCCTCAAGGCAGAGGTCTATCCATACATTACAGTTTCTTACCTATCAACCTCATTTGCAAGATCATAAAAATGATTTTCTTTTAGCCAAACCAGATGATGTTTGAAATATTTTTCCAGTCTTTCAGTCTTCCACCATCGTTCAATCTATGAAAGGCAAAGAAAGTGTTATCATTTCAGGCCCAAAGAAAACATGAGGCAGAGCTAGGTGCCCTAACATATTTAAAACAGTGATGTTGCCTCAAAAGCATGAATTACATGCATAGACGTAGGAACCGGGGGGGCACTAGGGGCTCGTGCCCCCCAGGATTTTGCAATAAAAGAAGTGCCCTTTTTATTTCTAGAACATGCTCCTTTTTCTTAAGGAAAAAGTGCCCTTGAAGTGTCGTGCCCCCCCCAAGCTTGAGATGCTTCCTACGTCCCTGATTACATGGATGTGTAATGTTGCATTTGTGTTGAGATCATAAACCCCCTTCAATCAGCAGTTGCGGTGTGTCCATTGCTATATGTAAAATAATAAGATTGACAGGATAAGCAAAAACTCACTTGATTGGCCATTGAAGAGCCATAAATCACTGTGTCATTTGGTTCTATGTCATCTGGATGATTTCGTCTAAGAAAAGCATGCATTGTGGAGATGACTGTGGTCTCAGAACCTTTATCCAACCTGAGATGGCTTGCAATTAGCCTTGTTTCATACAGGTAATCAAGGTACCATCTACCAATAACAAGGGGGTCAGAATTGGTTGGCCATATACGTAGCCACAGCAATTTCCTGCTGGCAGTGTCAATGCACCCATAGACTGCTAGTGGGAAAGTGCTGTTCTGATATCCCATTAATTTGTCATGGCCATCCAGAGAGTGGACCCAGTTTGGCCCTCTCGAGACAAAGTGCCCTTTAACTTTTCTTTTCTTTGCTCCAGGAGCACGCTTTGCAAGAGCTTCATGGTCTAGATCGTACATTACTGCATTGACAAGGTCTCGAGGCACATTAAGCCCATGCTCGATCCTCACTTTCTTCTGCATTGCTCGAATCCCCAAAAGCTTCCCTGGGCCCTCCAGTTCTTTTTCAACAGCTTTTTTCACCTACTCAACTGAAACTGTGGAGTCACTGCTGAATATCTCGAAGTGTCTGAGTCGTCGATCCAAAGTCCTGATACTCCACAAATACTGGCAATAGTCACGTTGCATGAAATGGAGAATTTCATGGCGCGTTAGTCCTTGGCTTATGTATCCAATAAGGTCGTCCTCGAAATTTGAGTCATCCTTCCAATCTGTGTTGCGAAGATATCCAGCCATTTTTATTTTTAACCTCCCGGATTTCCTGCGCTTTCTGAGAACATTCGCGCAGAGCATGCTGGTATACTATGGCAGCCATAGGACAAGCGAAAGTTTGATTTGAAATGTTGGCTTGGTAGGTTTTCATTTTATTTCTCTATTTTTTGTTTACTTATTTTATTTTTATTTTTCTTACTTTCTCATTTTCAATTAAGTTTTATCTCAATCGACATTTTTGTTTCAAGTTATTTCCAATTTAATTTCTCGTCAAAAAATTTATATTCACATACGATGCTTTCAGAATGTTTTTGATTCTGTATTCAGTTTCCTTTTATTCACCTTGAATTTTTGAGTTTGATTTTCATTTTATTTGGTTTGATTGAAAATAATTGGAAAAATTAAGTTCATTTCTTCTAAATTTTTGGAAATATTTTTCTTTTTGCCAAATAGTATTGGA
The DNA here is from genome assembly GCA_964020215.1 of Aurelia sp. 3 sensu Dawson et al. (2005). NCBI lineage: Eukaryota > Metazoa > Cnidaria > Scyphozoa > Semaeostomeae > Ulmaridae > Aurelia > Aurelia sp. 3 sensu Dawson et al. (2005). Next base: position 21,081,668 of record OZ026576.1, on the reverse strand, counting down.
AAAACTGAATGGCAGTCATCGAACACCATACACCATAAGGGTAAGATGACAGATGTATAGGATTCCAATCATACAGCTTTATTGCTAGGGGCATTTCACTTCTTCAAAAAGGCGTACGAGATTTTTTCAGATCAAAAGGACTTCTAAGGATATTGATTTTTATGGAAACCAAAAGGATTTTCCCTATAAGGTGTACATGATTTTTTGGGAGTGAAAAGCTCTCGGCTTATTGAGTGTGAGGTTGCAAATTTTCAAACAATAACAGTCCTAATAACTAAATTGAGAATGCAAGAAAACCAAATGTTAATGTGCACTGTATTTTTCAGAGCTCCGCAAAGTCCTAACGACGATTTCGAAGCTGAAAGGTTTTTGAGGTACTTTCAGAGTGGATTCAGTCTTGCGTCAACCACCTACGTTGGAGTGCGACAACAACACCAAGTGGTGATGGAAATATCATTCTTGCAAAATTCAAGTCGTTCCTTGGCCATATTGTAAATAAGCATGAAAATTTACCAAACCCCTTGTTCCACAAATGTGCACACGATGATGACATTCGAGGGCGAAAATGGCTGATAAAAGGTTTGGGCATCTTAACTGTAAAAGATAATGCTATAGGAACCAGGGGGCACCGGGAGCATGTACCCCCAATATTTTGAAATAAATAAAGAAATGCCCTTTTAATTATTAGAAAATGCGCCCTTTTTCTTGAGGAAAAAAGTGCCCTCAAAGTGTCCTGCCCCCCAAGTCTGAGATGCTTCCTATGTCCCTGGATTCTACATTGCTGTATTAGTGCGTGGGACAAACATTTTCTTGTTAGGAGAAAAGAGGAAACATTTTTCCTTAATATGCAGATGTCTGTATACTTGAGGGACAATGGTTCCTCATTTCCCTTTACTGTAAAATGAAATTGGTAGCAATGGCAACTATCCTCTAAAATAATGATTACTTTTTAGATATCAATACTTTCTCCAAGGTGATTTACATTGTAAAATGCTTGTAGAAACTAAAAACAAGAGGCATGGCCCTCTTTTGGCTCTTGGCTCGTAATGACTTTGTTCTATGCTTCTTGTTTCTATTGCAGACTCAGATATCTATGAGAAGCTGGAATCTTCTCTGGACAATAAGTCTTTGGAGAAAGGCATTCGGCAGGCTTCACCTCTCGCACAGACCAGTTGTTTGGAAGGATTTCATTCCGTTTTAAACCACTTTAGCCCAAAAATGATTGGTTTCTCTTACGTTGGAATGTTGTGCAGGTATATACAACTTGAAGATACAAACTTCTCAATAAATTTAGATTCCATATTCATTTTGTTTCAAAGCAACAAAGGAGACCCAGATTCAAAAGAAGTCAAAACTTCTTGGAGTCCATCGTGGAGCCAGCATTAAAAAATAATACTATGATCACCATGCCTTTAATTCTTATCTAAATAGGTACGTAATGTGACATTAAACAGTTCACATAACAAGATTGGCTTGGTGCTACCTCATATTAATTTCATTTCATGATGCAAAGCATTATCTTTAGCAGGCACCAGTGCAATTGATTTCCTTTAATTTTCCTAAATTTCATCTGATGCCTTATGATGTAAGAGTAACCTTTCATTTGTCACAACTATAGTGTTGGAGATACCAATCATCAATGTTCAAAGCAACTGAGGAAACCTGTGATCATGTACAGAGAGCATGTTTGGTTTGTGGAAAGAATCTGGGGGGAGAATCGAACCACAATGCAAACAAGGGTTAGCAAAGAAACAAGGAGCTTCTTGTGCATAGCAGTAGGTTCCTTGGCTGTTGATCTGCTTTTGATCTGCTTTCAAAAGGTCAATCTTTTCCAGGCATGCATTGGCAGCTATGCACTTCAACTTTAATTTGAACAGAGATGTGAGGACAAATGAGGATGGTTCATCTCAGATAACAGTGCACTATCCAAAATTCAAGAATGGAGAGGCAACGATCAAAGATGTTAGATTGCAACAGAATTTCGGTGAGCTTTCTTTATGTGACAACCATCTGTGTGATAAATCCTTTGCTCTGTATACAGAACTGGTTTATATATAATGAAGATGTTTAAACTATATATTGCAACACTTGTTTGATATTTCCCATAATAAAAAAATCAGCGCAGAAAATTTTTTTGGTAAGTCAAATGAAAATATTAGACCTGTCTACTACTGCATATTTCTGAAATCTGTAGATGCTAGAGTTCAACATTACGTAGTACAGTATATGGCGCATAGAAATCATTGTATTGTACAAATTAGAATATTTATCTACCCATTATTAAAAAAGAAAAAGGTCCACAAAACAAAGAGCGTAAACTATCCTTTATTCAAATATGTTGTGAAACACATCTAAAAAAAGGCAGCATAAGGTCCAGAAATCTGATAACTGCAGACTTTGCTCTTTGTTTTGTATTGTGGACCATTCTACTTTTGACATATGGGTCCACTGAAGGCTAAAAAATTTAGAGCTACTACCTACAGTGGCCCATAAGGCTCACTGATAAATATTTCGAATGTACATGAAAATTTTAAAAACATGTACAAATTCAAAAGTGATGCAAATGCAAGTTTAAACAGCATTAAATTTTCAAAAAGACGACTGCAAATAAAAAAAGTTGCTGCAAATAAAAAAGTTGCTGCAAATAAAAAAGCTGCTGCAAATAAAAAAAGTTGCTGCAAATAAAAAAGACGACTGCAAATAAAAAAAGTTGCTGCAAATAAAAAAGTTGCTGCAAATAAAAAAGTTGCTGCAAAAGAAAAAGCTGCTGCAAATAAAAAAAGTTGCTGCAAATAAAAAAGTTGCTGCAAATACGGAGTTAATCAGGCGTAGCCATAGCATGAAATCGAGGCAAAAAGTGGTTGGGGAAGTTGAGTTGCATCAAATAGAGGCTCGTGTTGATTTGCGTAAGTTTTGGCGCCAAGAAGACATACGAACAAGCGAACAAGACGGAAATTGAGTCTTATTTTTCGTTGCAAAATGTTACATTGCGTCAGCTGCGGAAAGGCAGTTTCCGAGGCCAATGCAAACTTTTGCTCAGGTTGTGGTGCTACTCTTGTAGCACCAAGTCTACCTACACCATCACATACCCACGAAGCAGAAAGCCGCCCAAGACAGTCAACAAGTAGGCCTAGCCTGACTCACAGACCAAACGAGGGTCATGCTGCCACGAGCAGGCCTGGCAGCACAGAGAGCAGATCATCGCGGCCATTAGGTGTCTCATTTTCAGAATTTAGGAAGCGGAAAGAGACAGAACGCAGGGAGAATTTTATTCCAAAAGGAAAAAAGAAAGCCCCATTACCGAAAGAAACAAATGTCACAATCAACATTGGAATTGTAAAGTATATCGATTGAAGGCTTAAGCCCTGTAGGGGACGAACCCTACCAATTACCGTATCATCGCAGGCAACGAGAGAGGAGCTGTTGACTGGAGCAGTGGAGAAGCATGTGAGACATGATCGTTCTTTGGCACAGTCATTACGCTACACACTACTATATCCAGATGGAAGTGAGGTGATAAACATGCCCGGATCCGATTGCAAGCCATTTGTGCTCATGAAGTACAATAAAGAAGAAGTAGGAAAAAGCTATGCTAGAATAACACTTAATCTGTGCACTGTGGCAGACCACTGTCTTGCAGAGATGCCAAGAGGTGGTGACACCTCACCAACAAATACAGATGATGATGGCTCATATACTGATGATCATGAAGATGATGGTGATGATATATTGTTAAAGCCAGCATTCCTATCTAAAAAAGATAAGTTACCTGCACATAAGTTACCTGAAGGTTCATCTTCTGCAAAAACAGTTGTTATTGATGATCAGGCTGGTCCTTCTTCCATTACGTCACCACAGCAGCAAAGCTCAAAGTTAGCAGAATGCCCCATGTGTTTTGTGATGCTACCATTTGATTGTATTGCTGAGCATGCAGATAAATGTGGGGACATCTGGATAGGTGAAAGTTCTGATGCTATTGTGCTGCATGAAATTAATGAATCTGACAACAGCAATCCAAACACTGCCAAAAGCAGTACACAGGAAATTACAACAATTCAAGCAGTTTTGGCATCTTTACAGGAGAATACAGGAAAAGAGGCAGTGCTCATAAACATCAGGCGAAAGGCCCTATGGAAAGACTTTGTAAATGCAAAGGACAAATTCAAGATCATGCCAAATCAACCAATACGTTTTGTCTTTTTGGGGGAGCCTGCTGTCGATGATGGTGGACCAAAACGTGAATTCTTCTCAGGTATGCATAAATTAATGTGTTTATCACTTGGCCACCATTTGAAAGAAATTAAGCATATATACAGTACTGTAGTACATCCCTTCCAGTCTCTATCATGCATGTCTCTTTTTGCATAATATGGGGTGGAATCAAATCATATTGATGTGTACTGCAGATTTTGCAGTGCTAGATATATTTATGCGTCACAGTCTCTTAAAAAGTTACCCCTCAGCCAAGGAAAGGCTCATTTTCCATTTTCAACACTGAAAACTTTCTATTCAGGCCATTCCTATAATATACTCTTTTAAGGAATTCATAAGAATTACATATTTGGAAAAAGAAAAGCATTTTAATGCAAATGACTACAGCTTGTTTCTATTCTAAATTCTTTGCCTAATTTTGGACGTTATATGAATGGTCACAATATTTTGCATGATGAAATGGTTAGTGCTAAAATTTGAAATTACAAAAACACAGCAAAGAAACAGGCCAACAAACTTAAATTAAAATTTCTTTAGTAAAATGGTGAAGGGAGATGATGCCAACAGTATGTACTGGTTGCAGGTGGGAGGTTATTCCATAGTTTTACACCTCGGTTATGGAGCCTTTTTCCATGCAAGGAAATTTTTATTTAAAATCAGTCTATTATCCAAACTTTTACCATTCTAGACTTATAATGCTGCAAATGACGAGGAAGTCCAAGACGTATTAATGACAGATGAAGGGATGAACATGCTGGAAGCCATTGGCTACAAGGGTGTTCCTCAAAGAGAAACCAAAGAAACCATAACAGCTATAGTGCAGTAAGTATGTTCCACTTTACAGTATAGGCCTTGCACACATCAATATGACAACGATTCTTAAGAATTTTAAAGACTACATATTCTGGTAAGAATTCTCAAGTCGTATGAAAGACTACTGGGTGCACCAAAATAAACTTTTGCACTTTTGACAGGCCACGATAAATTGTATGCTGAGCCGATTTTGAAAATTTATGGGTTAATCTTAAGCTAAGATCCTCAATTAGAGGCTGGTATTTTTTGTATGTTTTTTAGTCTTCTACAGTATTTATGGAGTTATAAGCGAATTGAGGATCTTAGCTAAAGATTACTTCATAAATCTTTAAAATCGGCCCAGTATACGATTTACTGTGGCCTGTCAAAATTGCATAGTTTATTTTGGCGCACCCGGTATTAACAAGAATTCCAGCGAAACTAAAACATGAAGAGTGTCATTCGTGGTAATTAGGCAGTGGTACAAATTCCATCAAAAAAGTTACAGCATCTGTTTGTACTGAAGCTAGCAATTTCTAGCCTAGACATAGACCCATCATGCAGAAGAAGAAAGGGTCCACAAAACAATGAGCAAAAGCTTGCTACGGCTGGTTCCAGATTTCTAGAACTTAATTTATGCTGCCTTTGTTGAGACGCGTTTCACACCTTAGTTGAATAGCGGATTAGAATAATTAAAGATAGTTACTCGAGTGGTCATAGCAAGCTTTCGTTCTTTGTTTGGTTGACCCTTTCTTCTTTTGAATAACGGGTCTACTCGTAGGCTAGCAATATCCAGCAGATACACATCATCTTCATGGGAAGCCATCAGTACCATTTCCAAGGGCAAGCAGGCAAGGTCAAAAGCCAAAAAATTTGGAAAACATACCAAAATACATTCACAATTTTGTATATTTGTGAATCATTTTTATTGTGAAGAGATTCAACTTTCCTGAAGCATCTAATTCTGATTCTAAAACAAAACATCTACCAGTTACTCTTGGATGCCTAATACAAGGTGGGGGATGCTTATTAATTTTCAAAAATTTTCTCCACCCCGACCGCCCTTATTAAGACCCCCCCCCCATTTATTAATTTTGGCAAAAAGTGTCCAAGGCTCAATAAAATTTTTATACGAAATTTTGTTTCAAAGGTAAGAAGTCATTGCAGTGTACTCGTAAACTAATTGGAATGCTTTCTTTCAGAAAAGGAATTCATTGCAGTGTACTCATACAATGTACTCCTACTCATTGCATTGTAATAGTTTTTACGAATTTCTGACCCCCCGTTTATTAAGACCCCCCCCCCCGTTTATTAATTTCTTTCAAAGATTCCCACCCCCCATTTATTAAGACCCCCCTTGTATTAGGCACCCGAGAGTAAAGGCTATAACTTAGATGAGAATTTTGTTTGATAAAATCACACATTTTCAAGTCCCAACAATTAGAAAAATGCTGGTAAGGGGTTTGTGTAGGGACTGAGAATTCCACATTCTATTCTGGTCTATGATTTATGTGGCTTTAAAGTTTACATTGCCAGTTTCAGAAATAGAATCTTAATTTCAATAGAAAGTTAGTCATGGACCAGAATGGAACGTGGAATTCTTGATGCCCACACAAACCCCATACAGACATTTTTCAAATAGTTGGACCTTAAAGATGTGTGATTTTACCAAACAAAATTTTCCTACCTAAGTTAGCCTTTGACTGATAGATTAACATTTTAGTTTTGAATATTGGCCTAATACTTTTCATATCACAGCCCATACACACAATGAGCTTTTTTGACTCACCTGGTAGAACATGCAAAGTAATAGCTTCATAACCTTTATCCTAAATATTTATCACTATTTCTATTGATTAAGCCTTGAAGAGAGCTGGTATAGTATGCTACAGTTCACCTGACTGAAAGTATGTTATGAGCAAGTACAGTATATGCTGTATAACATGATTATACTACAACCGATTAATAAATGATTTCACATATTGCAGATCAATTTGCATAAAGGAATTGCTACAAACTTCGATGCCACAAATTTTGCAGTTGCAGAGTGGTCTTGCTGCCTGCAATGTTTTGTGTTCAATACAGAAATGGCCTGGATTATGGAAAGCACTCTTTGTGGCTGGAGAGACGAAGGTTCTATAACCAACAGAGTTTTTAACAGAAATTAACGTCGAATACTCGCAATCACAAGTGAAAAGGGAGAAAGAGATTGATGTCTTCAAATTATCTTGTGACGTTATCCAAAGCTTGGACCACAGCCAAGGTTACTACTGTGAAAGCTCTATCAAGCCTCTGGAGCTTTACTGTGAAAGCTCTATCAAGCCTCCTGGAGCTTAATATTTGATTTTGGACACTCCTGAGGTGGCTTAAAAGCGTGGGGGGGGGGTTGTTAGAGAGGGGTACTTATTCACAAAATCAAATGACAATGGAATATATCGTACTGTTTGATAACTTTTCAGTTCTCTTATCCATATTTGCATAACGTACAATTCATGAGTCGAAACAAAAAAGTTTTGTTGCAAACCATATAACCTTCAAACTTGCTTAGCAACAGTATTTGAATGGAAAGTCTTTGGCAGCCACTAGAATTTGATATAAGTGGGGGAGAATTGAAAATTTTGCCCAGGAGGGAAGAGGCTTACTAGAGAGGCTAAATAGAGCATCTACGGTATTCAGCAAAATAATTCCTAGTTATACAGTGCCTTCTTGCATTACTGTATATACTGTAAGGAGGGTCCAGAAAAGGAGGTCTTAATTTGATTGATCATGTCATATTTCACAGCCAATCCCAGTCACATTTTACAATAGATTAAATCTATTTCCCATTTCCTTTTGCTTTTGGTATTCCCAGTCCCTGTTCATCAAATCTTGGTCCCATTGTAAAAAGCTCATAGAAATGACATTAGCAACTGCCAGTTGCACAAGGACAAGGGTCATTTATCACTCTATTGCACTATCTTAGACACTTTGTTCTGTAAAATGTCTTTTGAAGTATTTTCACACTTTTGCATGATAATTTCAAAACAACACATGATGTAAAATTCTTCAGATGTCCTTCAGTAAGGCATGTATCTACTGACATTGATGTGTGATTTGGATTTAAATTACATTTCAGATGATGCCATAACAATACCAAAATTTTTGAAATGAATGACTGGTTCCAAAGCAATTCCACCACTAGGATTGCCAAAGAAAATTGCGATGTCTTTTCTGCATAGTTGCCCTGTTGGCTGTAAGTGTCGGCCCACTGCTTCAACATGTGATATTAGATGTACCATTCCAGTTCACATTGCAAGTGAAGAATTCATGAAAGAGATGCTGGTATCAGCACTGGATGATAGCTATGGATTTGGGTTGATTTAAGAGTTGATTAATTCTAAATAGCTTAGACAGTCGGCCCGGGGGTTCCTGTAAACCGTGGAACGACATAACGACTAATAACGACATAACGACTAATAACGAGCTATCAAATTACAGTATCGAGTTGTCTGTCCAAATGGGTGTATCAACCGGACCACCATGAGTACGGAATGGACTGATCAGTGGATCTAGGGAATAGCGGAACTCGCGAATGTTCTGTTTCTTTAGAAAGCAAATTAAGAAACAAGCAAGATCATCAATTCTTTTCCTCTGTATCCCTTGTTTCGTGTAAATGTGTAAGTAGAAGATGGAAAGAATGCTTCCCTGTCTCCTTACAATTTTTTCCTGACACAACAACAACGACTTTTGCAGGTACGGATATAGGCAACATTGCTTGGCTTCCTAATAATAGTTTTACCATGAGAGAGAGAGTTCTTGGCAAAATAACACAACAGTTTAATGGCTCGATAATAGTTTTACCATAACCAATAGAGTATTTGGCAACATCACATAGCTAATACTGGGTGTCCCAAAAAAAAGTTCCGACGTTTGATGGAACACAGAGACAAAGGTTTCAAACCTGACAATTTCTATTCACTCTAGTTACATTCTAGACATTTCAACTCAACTTACAGTTTGGCATATCGTAGGAAGAAATTAGTAATCTGAAAATGGAGTTATGAGCAGCAACATTGCATGTTCATGCTCCAGACAAAACCAGAGAGATTAGTGCGGCGTCCTGCTTCATGGCGGTAAAAGAAGCTGAGGTCCGGGGCTCATGGATAATTTCTTTAATCATAGGTATACTTTGCTGCAAAGCTTTCTTACATAATACGTTAATATCTAATACCTAATGTCTAATAATTAACGAATGAAATTTTCAAAAACGTTCTTAGGAGCCTATTGAGACTTTGAACATTTACACGAAACAGGGGATACAGAGGAATAGAATTGATGAGCTTGCTTGTTTCTTACTTTGCTTTCCAAAGAATCTCAGGACAAGTACAGCGATAAAAAACATGTTGTTGGTTGCTTCATATGTTAATCATTTCATTTTCATTTTGACAAATCCATGTTTTGATAATAAGAAGTGTCCAATGATAATTAAGTTGACAAGTCCATGATAAAATAAAATTAATAAGTGAATGACATAAATCGAGTGGCTAAGCCATATTAGTAGAACGTTTCAAACCTTCCAAGGTCCATCCTCAGCAAATTGACTGGGTGGAATTGCGATTATATACTAATTAGATACACGCTTAAGGGAGTAGGGAATAATACCAAACATGGGCAAAATTGCCATATAAAGATAAAGTGTGTGCGAAAGGGGAGAAAAACAACTAGGGAAAACCAGTAAAACCAGTTATACTGGTGGAAGTACGAAAAACCAACGGAGAAAAACAACTCAGAACAGTACCAGGGGGATTGATGATTGCTGAGAATTAAGGGGAGGATGGTCCCGAAGGATTAAAAGACTTTCATGAATAAGAAGGTCAAGAGAATTCTCAGCTTTCCAAAGAAACAGAAAATTCCCGAGCTCCGCTTTCCCCTAGATCCACTGATCAGTCCATTCCGAGCTCATGGTGGTCCGGTGGATACATCCAATTGGACAGACAACTCGACACTGTAATTTGATAGCTCGTTATTAGTCGTTATGTCGTTATTAGTCGTTATGTCGTTCCACGGTTTACAGGAACCCGCTTTGACTGGGATGCTGCAAGGGAGAGATATTTTTGTATCACAGCCTACTGGGAGTGGAAAGTCTGCAATTTATCAGTCCACAGCTTTGGCCATACCAGCACCTTATTCTTAACATGAAGCAACAAATTGCACAGTTATTCAAATTAATTTTCAATAATTGCTTCATTACTCTAATTTTCAAATATCAAAGGCTCTTACATCTTAATCATAGAACTTTTTCCATGGTTTTCCAAGAGTGGTCTTCAACTTTTGGGCAAAGCTTGGACTGAAGGTTCTCAACTGTAATATTTTTTCGTAAGATTTTGCAAACAATTCATAGAAAAGTGAACTGTCCATAATGTAAAGTTCAGCTGAATAAACAGTTTTTGGGTCACACCCCTTGTCGGCAGAACCACTACAATTTCCGAGAAGTTCTGCAGATTTCAATATGCAGTCACGTCAAGGTGGGCCAATAATAAAAAAAAAACCACATCAAAATTCAGAATCTATGTGGATAGCTGACCTCAACCAACTCTAAGCGAGCAAATCAGGTAGAGCACTAGGGTTCCATTTTGTTACCCCAAGAAAAGTTGTTGAACAAAGAGTGGTCTTAAACTTTTTCCATGGAAAGTGACTTAGTTCTTATAATCATGGTTAAATAGCATGTGTCCAAAAACAGTACAGTAGTGTCCCGCATATAAGAAACAACATTTTCAGTTTCAGGTCTGATGAGTTTCTTATAAAATGAGATATAAATTTCAAATCAGGGTAAATGTTTCTTAAGTTTCTTATTAGAAAAATCAAGCATTATCAGTGAACTAGTCAGACACAAGCTCTATGATTGTCCTTGATTTTCATACAAAACTGACCATTTTGATTTGTATTAGTAAATCTTTACTTCCAAGAAAAGACACAATTATTCCAGTGCTTTTTGCTTCATTTGCATGCAAAATTCTTGTTTTCATTTCAATAGGTACAGTTTGAGTCGACTGTAAGGCTGAAAAGAAAAGATTCTTGTGGTCAAGGATTGTAAAGCCCAACTTGTTTATCTTTAAATACAGTTTATCCTCATTTCCAGGAAAAGCTTCAGTTTTCCAGGAAGTTTGCTTGCTTGGAATACTGCTCAATACAGTAGAATACAGAATACAGTACTTCAATGTTGCCCCCATGCCTAATAATCTTTCAGTTTTCCCCTTCAATTTGAGTCACATTCCTCACTTCAGGGACTAGTTGTAGCTTGCTCCTAAGGCTTCTAAGATAGGGGAATGTCCCAGAAAACTTTATGTCAATTGGAACTTCCAGTCCCATTCCAGTTCCTGCATTGAAACGACATCCAATCACTTCTGCTTCTGCTTCTGCTTCACCACCATCAGAAACAAATGTGTGGACTAGTTTTGAAACTTGTATAGGCAAATGACCAACAGTTTCTTCATCGGAAATTTGTACTACAACAGCAAACTCATCATATTCATTGTCAGGTTCCTCTTGGCAAAACAGCTTTTCTCCCAGTGTTAAGCAAATATCTTTGTGCACATGGTATTTTCTTAGGCACTCAAGGCTTTTCTTCTTCTGAAAGAAGAATACTGCTAACAAAGTGGGTTGGCCAGGCTTGGAATGACATGCAGCAATACAAAAACTTTCGACAGAGGCTTTTCCAGAAAACAGGACTCTTAATGACTGCAGGAGAAGGTGAAGAAGATGAGTTGATAAATCCTCAAGGATATAAGGACTATAAATTTTAAAGTGATATACAAACTTTTTAAGTAATCAACAGACTGACTGCTGTAATGTAAAAGCAAAGAGGGCAGTATTTTAACCCTATTTTAACCAGGACCCCCTCCCAAACTTTTCTTAATAGCTCCTAAACGATGACAGCTATGGCACTGAAACTCACTGACTTTTCCCAAAACTTAACTGGCAATCAGAAAATAAAAATGTCAATGCCTGTTGTTAGACTACGTGACCACCAGATGCCCATATTTGGAGAGTGGAGAGTGGTCGTCAACATATGTACCATTCAATTTGTCTCAATGAGTACTTTCATTTGATATATAATTTATCTACATTTGCTGACATCAGCAATTTATAATTTCTACCGGGTGAGTCAATAAAAACGCCCGGCGTTTGAAAAAATCTTGCTCCCTGAATATCAAAGCAATGATGTTGAAAACTGTCTTGTTTCATCCCAAATATGTCAAATTAGGTTCACTAATTTACCCGGCTTTAATCGGTCATTCCTTCCCGTCGAAATAGGAGATTTTCTGCAGAAAGCCTGTTTCGAAAACCTGCAAAAACGAGCGAAAACAGCAAGCAAAATTTCCCTTTGTTCTCCTTCCTAGCAATAATGACTCCTGGATGAGCTCATGTATTTTGTCCTCATAGGAGAATGGAATCCCCCTCAACATGTTATTCATACTAAGGGGAAGACTTTTCAACCATCCAAACCGAAAGCACGTGCTGAAAGTCATCGCTGTGAGGTAGACACATTAGGGACTTTTGCTTGCAATTTTACCACGTTTTTTAACGTTTCTCAAAGGGACTCAACTTGGAAAATTGCCTGCAGAATTTGAACGGAGTGACCGATTTTAGTCACTTTTACTTTTTTGTGGGCCCTACTGTAAAAAATTAACACATTGTTAATTATTGTAGATTACCCACTTTGAATATATTCTATTATTATTATTTGACTATGAGGTCTTATCCAATATTTGCAAAACTTGCAGCAATGCCCCAGATGTATCTGACCCTAATTACGAACAATGGCAAACAAGTCACAAGCCACAATGCAATAAGAATTATGAAGGGTCTTCCAATTCTATGGAAGCAGAGTGTGCAAAGCGAATTTGGGAAAGGTCAGTTGAGCTGGTAGGACTAAGGTGCACCGTGATGTTGTGTGATGGAGACAGCAAGTCTTTCAATACTGTGTCTGTGTCAAAGGTCTATGGAGACAATGTTGAAATAACAAAAGAAGATTGTGTCAATCATGTTGCAAAGAGAATGGGTACAGCCTTAAGAAATTTAAAAGCAGAAGCAAAAGCTCAGAAGCAGCCAATATCTGGTAAAGGTAAATTGACAGAAGATATGATGATAAAGATACAAAATGTTCATTGCCCCCCCCCCCTGGTGCTTCATCATGGTGTTTTTGGCAAAGGGCCATTGCCAAAGACGAGGCACCAGGTAAGCATAAAGAGCATGCTACATTGCCCAAAGACATAGGTATGAAGCTTGTCCCAATATTTCATCGACTGACAGAAAGAGTCTTGCTCGAGAGGTGTCAAAAAAATCGCACGCAAAATCCCAATGAATCTCTGCACAATGCCATTTGGAGGTTTTGCCCAAAGATAACATACGTTGGTAGAAAGGTTGTGGAAACAGCTACATGCTTAGCCATTTGCCAGTTTGGAATGGGAAGCTCATTCAAACTTCTCCTTCACTGTGTATTAGAGATGGATCCAGGTGTAAACCTGGAGATCTCAATGAAACAGGCAAGCATTGAAAGATTAAAAAATGCAGATAGAGAAAACAGTGAGGAAAAGAAGAAAAGAAGAAGAAGGCTGAGGTTTAAAAAAAGTAATCAGCAAAAGAAAGTTAAGGAGAAGGAAGGGGAAACATACAAAGCTGGTGCCTTCTCTTGAACGTCAAATGTAGTTTGAAATAACTTATGAGACAGTGTCACAGAATTCAACTCAAGGAACGGTGAATTATACTTGTTTGCTATCTGACACTGTTTTTCTAGTAACAGGGTGCATTTATTTCTTTCAAGTAGGAAAACAAGAGTTACATCAATGAGATATTCCTGTTCGATCGTTTGCCAATGTTTATTGGTGTTTTCCCAAAAACTTGATTTGCGGCTATGTTTTGAAATTGCAGCATCTTAATTTCAAAGGTCCTTTTTCCAATGGTAGATTGCTATATATCATTGTGCTCCTTGTTCTATGTAGAATACAATTGTACATATGTATCTATCATAGGCCCTAAGGTCTTAGCAATAAGAACTGATATAACCTTACAACATTCACCGAAATCACTCAATTTCCAAATTTGGTGCTAAAAATAGAAAAATTAATATATTTAATTGCGTTTAAGTACCCAATTGTACTCTTCTACATTTATAGAGTTGGAAAATGTACAGTTATCATCACACCCTTTGGAAAGATAAGGCTCTGCAACCTTTGCTAGTAAAAACTCTTTGGCCTCTGGTTTCCATGGTAACCAATGCTATTTTTAGACTTGGTTGTGATATTTAGATTCAGCATGTTAAATTACCCCTTCATGCTAGTGTTTGATCAGGTTGAATTAGCAACATAGATTTTAGAATTTGGACTAGACTAGTACCTAAAGTCACCCCTCATTTGTTGTAAGCAGTAACCTATACATTCAAAAATCTGATTTTCCTTGAGACTGGCATTTTGATAGTGAACCCCGGATCTCTGAAATGCAGTTATCTTAAATCATCACGTTATTATAAACAATGTGACCCGGTTCCCGGCTGTTGCTCCGTATAACTGGCTTTTAGTCATTTTTTACTGTATAACCCCGTATTTACCAAACACTGTTATCCAATCTTGAAAAAACACCGTATAACTGCAGGAGACGTTATCCGGTATCCGGTTTTCGCCAGAATGACCATAAGTGACGGATAGCCTCGTAATACTCTGTGTACCACTCATTTTCCTGCATTCGGAAAACCAGTATATTGACCTTGTTTTTGATGTGGAAGCAGCTGTTTCGAATGTAGCCATGAACATCACTCTGTCTCAAGTTCCGCTTCTCAAGCCAAACCAGCTAGTAAATGCCACAGCCACCATCTCCCCTGCAAATGACCCACCAAAGGAGGTCTACATCAAAAGGTCGGGAGAAACGCTCAAAGTGAAGGAGGACTGCATCGGAGAAGATGACACTGGCAAAGCGGTCATCAACCTTTGGCAGCCCTTCTTTGTGGAATTAGAGCGTGGCAAAACTTACTCGTTCAAAAACATGTGCGTCAAGTTGTTTAAAGGATCAAGCCACCTTGCAACACAATTGGATACAACTTACAAGGAAGTACAGCAACACATAACATAAGTGACTGGGCATACTATGTTAGTTGATCCATGAAAAAGAAATAACGGTCCCAGAATTGAAGTTAGTCAGAAATCTGACAACCTTCATGGCCTGCCAAGGTTGCAAAAAATTGCATCATGGATTTGAGCAGACATGTCGTCCGCTGCATTTATTGCAATACCAGCCAGCGAGCTAGGGACTGTAAGAGACACACCTTGGCCCAACTTCAAGTGGACATTGAAGGCAAATCGATTTGGCTGACAGCCTTTTCATATGCAATCGAAGACCTCCTTGTTACAAACAAAGATGTCGGCTTGGAAAGTGACTCTGACAAAATTGAAGATGCTTTGCTAGCCTTAGTAAATATAATGCTAAAATATAACATAACAAAATTGGCAGTTACTAAAGTCTTGAAGGTTTCCTCTTCATCCAACCTAGATGCTCCAAATGTTGCATCAACGAGTTTGATGAAGGCTTAATATGAAAAAGGACAGTTGCATTTTGTTGGACTGTTTTATGCAGTAAATTCTGTGCACTTTTCTTTCACTATTTATTCAAACCTTGAGCTACAAATTCAAGATTTTATTAGATATATATTTTCATAGGAGGTATGAAGAAATCGTTGTCTCGTACGAGAAATTACAGGAATATATCGACGAGCAGATGCCAAATTACTTTCTCAAGAAGATCACAGGTGATGGGCTTTGTATCCTTACGTCATTTCAAGAGGGTTTGCGAAGTCTTGGTGAACACGTTACAATTGGGATTTCTAATGGATACACTGCGAAGTGAAATCTTACAAAATTTCACCTTCTACAAAGAATTTTGCCGTGAAAATGTTGATTTGCTATTTGAGCTCGACAGCTTCCTGAAGAAACCTTTGGAATATTTCAACACTGATAGCTGTGACACATTCTTAATGGCTGTTGGCAATGCCATGAAATGCAATACAGTCATATTACAATCGTCCAGTGACAAATGTTGGACTGTCAATCTAACCAAGGCAGAGAACAACTTTTCCAGAACTATCTTCTTTGCACGCAGCCTCTCGGATCACTTCGATGTTGTTTTACCCCGTACAGTTGATTTGCATAGTGATACTTCGGATTCAGACATTGAAATCATTAAAGTAGTGGAGAAGCCATTTTCGTTCAATTTGTCGACTGTCAAAACTGAGGTCCCAGGAATGAACGACAAGCATCAAGATGATGAAGATTTGGTTGTCATAGGCTTCAAGCCTGCACCAGTGAATCCTTGCATAACCGTCAAAATCGAAAAAGAGCAGGAGCAGTCTTTCGAAGAAGGTAAGTAAATAACTTTTAAAAATTGATGAAACCATGAGCAAAGAGGGCAAATATAAATATAAGTGGTTCAGGCCAAGTTTCAGGTTCTTAGCTTAAAAGATATCAGTATTTCTGCACGGGCTTTAGGAAACTGTAGATTGACCCAGTCAATCCGCAAAGAAACTGCGGGTCGTACGAATTGCTGAACCTAAAACTTACATATGATGCACGCATTTCTCTTAACAAACGAAGAATATGTGCCAGTACTGCAAATTTCTTGAAATTATTAGATTTTCAGTACACAGAGTTTCTTACAAGGTTCTTAAAGGTTCATTTCACTACCGGTGTCCCGTGAAAATTTCAAAGCACGATTTTTTTGATCCGTTCCAATAGTCAGACGCTACTCAAGTACCTTCTAAGTAAACAGGAAACAAGTGAAAATAAACTAAGAGATGTGAAGGATTTCCTTTATCAAAATAAACAGTTTCATAAGTTATATCTTCTCAGTACTGGAGTTTCTTAAAGGGAACAGACATAGCTATATCTCGTAGCTACTATAAATAGGCTAGAGAAACGCCCACAAATGCGTTGTTTCTTTAGCCACACAATGAAACCGGATGTGACAAAATTGTCGAGTACAATAGATTATATTTTTGACCTGGCCCGGGCCAGCTTTTAACCATATCTTTCAAGGTGAAATCAACGAAGATTGCTTACAAAAAATGTAGAAGTTGCGAAATTCATTAGATACTTTTGCAAGTCCACGTCTTAGGCTTTTTGAAGATTCCAGAACTCTCCCTTCAGGGCTCCCTATTTTCTTTCATTTTATCGTATTTCAAATACATTTGTACTCTTCTTTTATCTTCTTTGCCTCTCCCTCAACCTCCCCTGCAATGGCAGTGTGTACAAGCTACGGAGATCTTTCTCTTCTGGTTAAAGGTGATCTGAAGCGAAAATTTTTATTGATGCAGATGAATAGCGCTGTTGAATGATGAAGAATGTCATTAAAATTTTTTTGATACTTTGTTTCATCTTCGAGTTATCCACTAATTTGTACGGTTGGCTGATAACGTCATTTTGTTTGCAAAAAGTACGAGAAAGCATACAAGGTTGACCACGTTTCCAAAGGGAAATAAAGTCAGTGACCTTTCCTTCAAATGAAATGCCTTCCCAAAGGTCACATCAGTTGATGAAACAATGTTTATTGCATTTATTCTGCTCAGCTAAAATGTCTCCAAAAACTGTAACCTTCCAAAGATCAGATACAGCTTCTCTCGATATAGAATCCTAATAATTTGCAAACAAAATGACGTCATCAACTGACACTTAAAATCATTGGATAACTTACAAACGAAATGAGATATCAAAAAAATTCCTACAGGATTTCTTATCAATAGACAGGGCCCTTCGTTTACATCAATAAAAATTTTCACTTCAGATCACCTTTAAATGCTCTCAACTTCCTCCACAGGCATGGTTTACTTCCTTCAGAAACGGTTTACTTCCTAATCGAAACAGGTTCACTGACTTTAAACAATTGCGTACCGGTTCACGGAAATCAATCCACCGGTTCACTCAACCCTTATTGGCTCATCAGATTACAAAAGTGATTATATCAAAACAATGTGAAAAGTCATGACCATTCAAAGCAAATCACATGCGGAATTCATTGCGCAAGTTTCGAATGACGTGCCCCCGAGAGGACCATGACAAATAAAGCATAGTCAGTGCAACCATCATGACATTTCTTATTGTTTTCGAGCGAATTATGAGGAGCCACAGTGTGTCATGCCTTTAAAGACATCTCACCGTTAGACTTGCAATGGCTTGAAGATCGCACGAAAGGGTGACGCTTTTTAATTTTTCTAAAAATTTTGCTAAATAACGTCTTTCTTTGGTTTGGAAACCTGACTGATGCACGGAAACCGGTGAAACCGGTCTGAATCCGCCCCTGTACGTCCCCCTATGCTTGAGACAATCCTGAAAAATCATTCCCATTTCAGGCACTATTGAAGCATACGAGGCTGCACATGATGACATTAGCAGTTTTATCAGTGCTAAAGAGGAACGAAAATGCTTACAGAGCTGGCTAAATTGGTGGCATGACAGACGTCATTATATTTTCCGAGCATTCACAACGGTGAGTGCACCAAGATCAAATCTGGCGGAAGTAGTGCATGCAAGCTGGACAAACCGCGATTCAACTGGTTTGTCTCTATTGGAATCAACAGAGTTTGACACCCGTGATTCCTTAATTCTTGAGACACATATCATACAACTGATGACAAGCTCTAAAGGCCAAGGAGATGGTCCAAGTATGGCAGCGTTAGCAGAGCGTAAACGGGTGCGAGAGGTAGAGTCGGCAACAAGAAAAGGATTAGATCTACTTGACCATGGGGTCAGTGCAAGTACCGGGAAGAGAAAGCTTCCAACAGTAGACTCTCATGGCGGCTCAAATCCCCCAAAAAGAGGACTTTTTTTTTTTTTTTTTTTATTCTCATAAAATTTACAAAGACAAACAATTACAATACAAAAGCTAAGGGAGCATGGAAATACATAACAACCCTAAGACCTACACTTAACATGGAGACACAAATATTACAACAAGTTACAAGGTATTAAGCTACAAAAATAATTAATTATAATTAATTATAATTAATTAGAGTGGTGTTGCCTATCCTGCCCGTCACAATTTTGAGTAATCCTCACAAGGAGTTTTCAAAGGAGAAAGCAAGTATACCTAGGTTCCTTGCTAACCTGCCAAGTTGTCACCCAGGCATGATGGGCAACACCACTCTAATCACAAAGAAGAGACAAATTTTACACAAAAGAGAGAAGAAAAAAAAAAAAAATTTTACACGAGAGAATTAGAGCATAAGCATCAGATCCTCAGAAAGACCGCACGCACCCGCGCTATCCCCCAAAGGACCCAACACCCATGCTGGATTTAGTAACTTATTGGAACCGTTCCGAGGCCTGAATATATTTTAACGTTGCCTCAAGAATGTTTGTATTAGAATTAAAAGGTAACTTTTCGTGGCCATAAAGGAGTATTTGCAATAGTTCTTTGTTTGAAGGGTTTGATAGGCCGTGAGGACGCAATATTGCATTAACGCTGTCGAGAAGATCACGTCTGTGTATATCATAAGCACGGCAGAGCAGCAAAAAGTGCTCCGTATCCTCAATACCATCACTAATCAGGCACAAGGGATTTACTGTATCCCTAAAGTTATGTTTGAATTTGTGGAAATTTAGCTTACTGAGTCCAACGCGCAGCTGCGTTAAAATAGATAAACGTTTTGGGTCGTGAATGCCATATACTGATTTAGCGGGTGGACGAATGAGTCCTATTAGTTGTTTCTTGAAAACATTCACTGAGCGGGATTCTCGAATTTCAGGGTCAAGTTTTTCCCATTCCGACAAGCAGTTTGGGTAGAAAGTTGATTTGAATCTCTCTGTTCTCGCACGTATTTGCCCCGTTGTAGCTCGCCTGCGAAGACTGTAGTTTGACGGAAGGAGGACTGACGGAAGGCATAGAAAGAATGTTTATCGCTCAGCGCGATGCAGCTCTTAAGCTGGTAGACAGCATGAAGATCAGAGAACATAAAGTCGTTGCTGTCCTAAAGCGAAGATACAAAGTATCAAGCAGTACTTCTGGGAGGAAAACATATGTGGTTGAGATCAGCAACACTCCATCTTGCACGTGCCCTGATTTTCAAAAGCAAGGAGCCAAGGTGCTTTGCAAGCATGCGTTATTTGTTGTTTTGTTTGTGTTGTCGGGAGAACGTATGGAGATCCAGCTGCAGGACCGTTACCTTTGTGATGCAGACTTGAGACGGATTTTTGATGCAGCTGGCGAAACCATTCCACCAAGGTACTTCCAAGAGCGAGCACCTGCCAAGACGAAGAGAGAGTTCGCCGCAATCTTGAAAGATCACGATGACTACGGACGTGGACAAAAATGGACTTTGCACATCAAACAAAAAAGAAGTGCAATTTGCCTTGGCTGTAAGAAGGTCTTGCAAAGAGGAACAGAGTGTTTCTCTGTAGAGGGAGCTCTGACAGTTCCGTTCAACAAGAACAAAGCAGTGCTCCAAACATTCTACTGCTGCGCTTCCAAATTTTGCATCACGCAGTCTCCCCCTTGGACAAATCTGAAGAAGCCTGCATCAATCGAGTGTGATCCACAGATTACAACTGATCGAAAGGAAATTGTGATGAAGCAACTGGACATTTAAGTGTAAATCTGGTTAAGAACGTAGAATGATTATGAGGCTACTTAATGACGATGACAAGATATCCATAGTTTAGAAGTACATCAGATAGCCGCACCATTTTTGCAACTTCAAAAGAGTAAATCGTTCAGCAGTCTTCGACCTGCCTTAATGTGGTAGACCTTTTTTTAGATTAGTAGAGCTATCTGTCCAAATTATTTTTGAGAATTAACTCAATCTTTCATAGATTGCCCAGCTCAAATGCTTCAGATCAACATTTACTGCGACTAGTGCTTTTTAATCTCATATTTAATTAGTTCATACTGCATATTTTGTTTAAATTAAAGGGAATCTGAGGATATATAACCTTGAGATAAAGTAATCTTACACGAACAATCAGTTGTAACACGTGTCACACCTTATTTGCGTAACTGAACTCGTCAACAAGAAGTAGTGATATCTGATAGGCTAGAAAATCTGACCGTAAATGGCTTGGGCCACTTTTATATGCTTGCATTCCCTTTAACTCAACAATTCCATTTTATGCTATAGCTGAAAAACCAATCCATCGTGTGGAAATTGATGGATCCTTTTGAATTATAAACATTAGCTTTCCTAATGCTTCAAGTTTTACGACCTTGCTTCAAGGCCTACATGTCAAAATGAGGCTTTCAGGATAGGGCTTTGTGTTATTTAGCCAATCATGATTAATAGTTACGGGACTAATTGAGGTGTTGGCAAGGCTGACGTTTCACCAAAATCGAAGAACCTGAACTCAACGTTGCAGTTACAGGATCAATTAGGGGCATTGATGTTACATAGTTTTCTGACTCACTTGCATGTCTTTAGGAGGATCCAAGGCGTATGTAATTTTCTTACTTTCAGGTGGTCAGAGATTTTGATTCTGCAACACAATCTCGCCAGTGATAAGGTTTCATTTCATTCTCTAGAGTTATTGTTCAGTTACTGTTTGTTGACCTTTAGGTTACTTTTGTTTGAGTTTAATAAATAGTATGCTTTTCTAAACAGATGATGAAGTTTGATTACTGTATCTGCAGTACCCATAGAGAAGTAAGGGTGAATTTTGTAATATGAAAGATTCATTTCTCTGATGTGATATGCAGATGTAGTTGGTGGTTCACAAGAATGGTTCTCGCATGTTCAGTTCAGCTAGTTGTAAGGTTTTAAAAGTTACCCTTGCTCAAATAGCATACCTATGCATCAAAATTGAGTTTCTGAATCGCTCAGAAGTAATGAATAACCGAGTTCAAACATCTGACCTGAATTTGAAAATTTATCATATATTTTGAAGGTTGCACGCCAGATTGCATGCTAGCATCAAGGAACTTTAAATCATGACAACAAATTTAGATATTCGATGAAGATATTTCAAAATATAGCCAGCCTGCATTTTTAGGGTGCTCATAAGTAAAACAAGTTTCAAACTATAATATCGTCTGCCATAATTAAATGATCTCCTTTATTAGCGCAGCATAGCTGTTAATTTTGCTACTATTAGATACATATCGTTGTTTGTGTTCGTTGTTAAAGTTTGGTTTCTGTTTTACCTACGAAACTTTATTTCTGTTTCAAATTGATTTCTACATCAATGGAACGTTCATTATTCAGCCAGGGGCTAGGAATGAAGTGAATTAATTTGATAGTGAAAATATCTTTACACAATCCGTTGAACACGGTTCAAATATTCGTTAAGTGTACGCACTGATGACGATCATCATCAGCATTACCTTCAACATAGGCTTCAACATTTCTAGGGATGGAAAATTTCTCAACTATTTTCTGGCAAAATACTGAACGGCCCCTGATGTTCATAACAGTGCAAAAACTTCGACTTTCTCTAATATTTTAGATATTTGTCTGAAACTTATGCTTTATTTATGCTTTGAATCTTTGCACACTAGCATTGAATGCACGAGGGCACGAGTTCAAACATCAAAAATTTGAGTAGGCGGACAGGATGGCACGAGGGCACGCCAACTTCTATGGCACGAGGGCACGCCAAAAAATTGGGCACGCGGGCACGAGGGCACGAGGGCACGCCAACTTCTATGGCACGAGGGCACGCCGAAAAATTGGGCACGCGGGCACGAGGGCACGAGGGCACGCCAACTTCTATGGCACGAGGGCACGTAGGGCACGAGGGCACGCCAACTGCTATGGCACGAGGGCACGTAGGGCACGTAGGGCACGCCATTTAACAGACTCTCAGATTTGACAGTGTTTCCTTTCAAATCAACAAGTAAAGGATAAGTAAGACTTACATCTTGCTTGTTTCTAGTTACTGAACGACGACATGCCTCGCACACAACACCCTCTCTCTCTCTCTTCCTGCAGCTCAAAACATTTCCTCATGCAACTTGTCTCAAACTTATTTGAATCAGTATACCTCTTTGAATGGCTTGTCTTTCAAATGCAGCATCTTTGTTTTGGCATTACATCAACATCAAAGAAAATCTTTTGAAACTTTTGCACAGTTTCCTCAGCTAGCACCTCTTGGCTGGTAGTTGCAAAACATCAAATCAGCTGACAGCGTGCTGCGTGCAGCCATTTTGGAATTATGTAATTTGCACCAGTGCGCTTGCGTGCTAAGGCAGAAATGCACCACTGACCAAAGGGATTGCATAAATTTGTTTTGTGCTCAAAGCAGTTGTAAAAACAACCATAAAAAGCAGAGATCAGATGCAACTGATAAGGATGTTCCAAGATCTTTAAAAAACCAGAAAGTTATAGGCGTCACAAGTGGATACATGACATTGGCCCAAGAGTTAAATGTGGACTTGGCAACTGCGAGAAAGCATCTGCACAAAAACACTTGCTTGAATGGCACATGGTTTGTCACACAGGTGACAAAGTGCTACAATGTCAGAATTGTCCCAGGAAATTCATATACAAGGGCAACTTAACAAAGCACCTTTCAGTTGCACACAGAAGGGCCACATTCTGGAGGGTGCTGCAGGCGAGGCAGCAAAGTACATGTGTGAAGAGAAAGGCTGTACAAAGGCCTTCACTGATGCAAGAGGTTTGCAGTGGCACCAAAGTGCAGAGCATGACGAAGGTGCAACATTCATGTGCACAGTCCTGGTAATATGAGATCTACTGGCGTGCTGGTGATCTGGTGATTGCACCCCTTGAAAATTTTAGGCGTGCAATGGCGTGTGATGCCCACTATGTAGCTTTTTCAACATTTGTGAAGACCTGATAATCTGTTAATGACCCATTGCTACTGATGATCCTTTGTGCGCTGCATAGAAAGCAAGACAAGAGGAATTTACACCAAAAGGGACTTCAGATAATACGAAAGTCAACTTTGGTGCCACGGAGGATCATGGTTAGCAATGGGTCTTGTGTATCATCCCATTAATGGGAAATTTCAAGAGGTGTATCACTCTGTCGATAAAGAATAGAAGATCTTTTGTAAACGAAAGGCCCTCTGTATGTTTGAAGACCAAGTACCTCCTCCAGGGTTTGTTTCTTACGAACAAATAGTTTAACCAAATACGTAAAAAAAAGGAGTGATATGCCCCTTGGACATGGTCATTGTCACTAAGATAAAGCACACAAAGAAAACAAACGATCGTATGTTCAACAAAAATGATGAAGTCATTTATTCTACCTTGCAAGCATTATAACGAAATGTAATTTGGTTCTACAATGGATACACTCATGTTGCAAAATAACATACAAATGTTATGTCTCTTGGTCGTCCTAGCTAATTAGATATTTTCTCACTCAGTTACATTTTCACTTTCTCCATTGGTGTGATTGTCCTCTGAAGCAACAATGATTGATTCCTGCATGCACGTTTACTTCTTCTCTGTGTTGCTTTCTTCAAACTCATCAAGCTTTTTTTTCTGTTTTTCATTAGGTACAGTTCTGTGGCACGTGTCAGTAAGTCTTCCCGCTCGTTTTCTGTCCAGATTACATCGTTTACAGCAATGTGCAAGCGCATTTCCATCAATGGGTGTGATGTGCTCAGTCGCCTATCAGACAGATTCCATATCCAAATCGTAGTTAAAAGAATTTTTGATAAATGCTTATTTACTTCAAACGTGATTATTGCCTTATGAATTTACTTCTTCTATGGTTAGTCACCTGGTTATACTGCTATCAAAAAAAATATTTTAAATCTTTCAATGCGGGGGGAGGGGGAGGAAGGGGTCCTCTCTCGATTAGTTTATCTATTTTGAGGATTCTTGGAAACAAAAGAAAGGGATAGAGCTGAGGAGACGACAACGTCAAAGGGATGGTGCAGCGATACCGAGGATCGCCCTGGTAACGTTTGTGCACAACTGGGCTGGATTGTTTCAGTAGTAGTCTGCATAAAGGCCGGTTACACGGGTGTTTATTCGCAAAATGTTTGTAAAGTTTTTCTTAAATTCCCAACACTTCGAAAAAGTTATCCAGAAAAAGGAAGACATTTATCTCCCACTTTCAATCTCCTGAATGGCTTTTAAAGAGCCATCGTTGAGATTTTATTCTCATCCTGGGTCAGAATAAAATCCCTTCCTACATTTTCTCTAAAGGAGCCAACAAAATTTGACATAGTTGACTGACTTGTACTTGAATGTATGTATGTTTGTATGCATGTACCCTTGCTATCAAAATAGAATATTCTGGGTGAGTCAGAAAAACGTGGGGTGTTTGGCGGACTGTTACATCGCGTTTAGCCACCCGATTGTCACAAAATAAATTTTTCCGTTCAGCTAAGGGTCTAACTTACATCATAAACCTTCCCCCATTGAAATCAGTCATTTAATGCATTTTTTATAAAGGATTTTCTTCGTAAGATTTTGTACCGGAATCTTGCAAACTAATAAATCTTTCCCTGAGCCCCTTTCACATTTTATCTTGGAAAAAGTTACATATAACTAGTATGCTAGAATCTCGCTTGCTGTTGTCACTCGTTTTCACAGGTTTTGGAAGGGGGCTTTTGGCAGAAAGTCTCCTATTTCAACGGGAAGGGATGGCCGATCAAAGCCGGGTAAATTATAGAGCCTAATTTGACACATTGGGGATAATATAAGACAGTTTTCAATATCATCGCTTTGAGATTTAGAGAGCAGGATTTTTTCAAATGCCAGACGTTTTTAATGACTCCCCCAGTATTTTCTTGTTCTTTAAATTTACACAAAAGAAAGACTGCACACAGGCTATATGCGACACTGATTTTCTTGCAGAAATCGCATTCCGAACCACAGGAAACAAAAATGGCTAAATAATATATGTCATATTTGTCCGTAATACTGCATTATATAGTATGAAACCAGCTCTACTCAATGATTGGTTAAACATTATCAGTAATCAGAATGAAGTTAAACATTATCACTTACCCTTTTCAAAGCACCATTGTTATTTCTTTGTGTATCTAACTCCGGTATTGTAGAGCAAAGAAGCATTGTTTTCACGCTAACCTCCATCAGGTCTGCTATTTTTTTATTCAAATTTTGAAGTCAAGGCAGTCAACCAGTCCTACTCGATCTGAAGTCGAGGCAAATTTAATGCTGATCAATGGTTTGCAGTGTTGTGTACAATACTTTTGTTTATAAAAATAGAACAAGGAAAGAAAGTTTTCCAAGGCAAATCCCGAAATCGTTTTCCATTGCCCTCCAATGCAGCACACCAAGCTCCAAGTGAAGTTTATCATACATCACAATGAAGCTCATTTATTCCTCAAAAAACTGCAATAAAATTAGCCTGTGTACAGACCCATCGTCCAAAGGAGGAAAGGGTCTGTGCAACTACGAGCCAAAGCTTGCCGAACTTTCTCGTAATTTATTCTGGCGGCCTCGTAATGAGTCACTGAATAGTACTGATTCTTCTTCCCGAGTGGCATCCTTTTCTATGGCTTTTATATCCTTGTTTTCGAATTTTTCTTGCAAAGTATTTTTGCAGTGTCAAACGATTGTTTCAAACACAGAGGACAGATTAATGAAGATAAATGCATATTTTGACAAGCTCGTTTGAATTCGTCTGCAGGGATTAATCACCCCTCCCTTGATTACCCTTGTGTGCTATTTTGATTTCCCTGTTATTTACCGATGTGTGTTTCCTGCAGTTGCATAATTACATGATCTTTCGTGATACTGCATAAATTAAATTCCAGAAATTTAGAACGATCGGCAAGCTTTGGCTCGTAGTTGCACAGACCTTTTCCTTCATTGGACAATGGGTCTGTGCACAGGCTATAATAAAATTAGTTCAAGTCAGTTTCAGAATCAAGAAATTATTAATTCTAAAACACGGGGCAGTCATTGCCAATTTGATTTCCAACCTTCCTCTGTACAAGCATCTGGGCTTCAAACTCGAAATTCGCGCTCGAAAGTCAAACAGCTTGCAGAAGAACTTAATGAGTAAGCACCCATAAACATTAAGGCAAAGACAAAACTTCGGGTAAAGCGTAAGGAAAGGTGGGTGTTTACTCATCAAATTAAATTTACTCACTGCAAGCCGTTGATCAGCGTTATGTGACGTAATACATTTGCCTTGACTTCAGATCGAGTAGGAATGGTTGCCTGCCTTGACTTCCAAATTCGAATAAGAAATAGCAGACCTGATGGAGGCTAGTGTTAAGACAATGCTTCTTTGTTCTACGATGCCAGAGTTAGATACACAAACAAACAACAATGGTGCTTTGAACAGGGTAAGTGATAATGTTTAACTTCATTCTGAAATAAACTAATCATTGAGTAGAGCTGGTTTCAAACTGTATACTGCAGTATTACGGACAAAAATGACATCTATTATTTAGCCGTGCCATTTGGGCTTCCTGCATCCGAACATTGTACGGCCGAATCCGACTAACCACCACACATAAAGGCCCATTTCCACTTCATTCGCAATTCGCAAATCGCATGCAATCCTTTGTTTGAAATTCGCATGCGAACGTTCGCAGTGCGATTTTGACCTGTTCGCAATGTTTGATTTCTTGCAAACGTTCGCATGCGAACCATTGTCTCCAATTGAAAGCAGCCAATCAGAAAACAACCTTATGAAACAAAGGGACAAAGGCGACACACGCTATCGAAAGGAGACAGATTTGATTGGTTGAATAAACAATCAAAATTTGTGCGAATAAGTTCGAAGTGTGCATTGAATTTGCAGGCTTTTATAATTCGGAATTCGCAAATGGCATCCGTTTTGCGAATTGCGATTGAAGTGGAAATGGGCCTTAATAGACCCCAGTTTGCAGGTTATGTGTTATGGAAAAGGGTCGTATTGCTGTGCCAAGTGGCTGTCACCCACAAAGTGCTAGAATTTGTTCAGGGGGGGGGGGATTGCAAAGCCAGTGCAAAGCTTAGGTATGAAGAAACCAATGTTCTTTTGAACATACATACCACAAGCTTCTCTCGTTCGATTTTCATCAGTTAACTCCGATTATTTCCAGCACTTTCCCTTTCACCAACTCTCTGCACCTCATTTTAAGCATTGGAAAGCTTGTTTTTCAAGCTCAGTTAAAGGGTCTGTTTCATCCAGCATTCCTTGTACGTGTCGACTATTGGTTGGCCTTTGTTTGTCGCCATCTCCATAACTATGTGGACTGTATGACTTTGAAACCAGAAAAAAATAGGGATTTTGAATGGAATACCCGAAATTCGAGCCCCAAAATGGCTAGACCCGCAACCTGTGAAACATCTCAAAGCCAGAACGATTGAAATGTAAATCACGAAACCTGATGGCTAAAATTGGCCAAACTCGCAACCAATGAAACCCCATAGCCCCCTGAACAAGAAGAAGCCCAGTCATTCATTTCCAAGATTGTACAAAAATCCTTCAACCATGACAAATACCAATTTGCATCCACTGGACACTAGACAGGATTTACCGGCTATGCCTGGCGGGAATCAGTTGCAGCAAGGATTTTCATTTTGTTTACGGTATATCGTCTTTTCATGCCTGCATCAACAATCAGTGTCTTGGGTCCTTTCAAGAAATTTATTCTATACATGTCATTGTCAAATTTACTACATTGAAAGCAACTGACTTTAGAGATTAGTTATAGATAATAAGTGATGATTGGTTGTCAATAACATCAATTTCGAAGAAAAGATGTAATGATTTCTAAATACCTTTCATTGACGTTTCATTTTCGCTGGAGCAGTAGCTACATTTTACAAGGAGCAGTTGACAAGATGAAGGTACAATTGGCGATGATGATCGTTGCAAATGCAATTTTGCTAGCAGTTATTGAAGTTTTCATTGACAAGTGGACCAACAAGACGCGCCAGACAGGGTGTTATTTTTTCAAAGACTTCCTGTGACCGCAAATTTTCAGGCGAAAATTTCCTGTGAGGGGTTTCTAATGAGAACTTTGTTGAAAGTGTGGTTAATCCTCGAAAATGCAATGAAAGTCATGCTTTTTAGGTATAAAGGAAACAAGAAGACAAACATAATTTAAAATACTTTTTACGATGTTTATGTTTGATAGTATCAGAAACAATCACCAGCTAATAGGTACCGTTGCATTTTCCTGAATAGGTCCCAATGTGTTTCTATCTGTGCATGCAATACCACTCTTCAGAGAAACTTTTCTTTTCCCGGCGCAAAGTCATAAACAAAAATTACAAGAACACACGTTTGTTTTCCAGGAATGGACTAAGCCCTGCAGTGCTTTACTGCATCAATGTCTCATGACAGAGTGAAACAAAACACCCCCAGTAATGACAGGGTAACAACCCTGCCAGACATCAAACGTACAGTGGGAAAATTATGAATCATCCATTTTCAGCGGGGATCGAAAATATTGAGACGGGGAAATAAAGGTTTCGCCTATGATCAGTGATGAAACTTGTAGCTATAATTTTTGATGGGGAAACAAAAATTTCAACAGGGAAGCTACAGAAACTAGGCGGGGAGAGTACTTTAAATTCAAACTTGTTGGGGAAACACATTCTCCTGGCGGGTCATCCTCGGTCATCCTTTTACCTTGGAGGGGCAGCGTTTCAGTGGGGTCATTACTGGGGGGTGTAACCAAGTCAGCAGGGGTTTGGAAGCATTTTCTTTGTTTCATGTCTTTGCCATATGTAGCTGTATTCTGGCAAAATGCCCGGTTCCTAAGGGTGTACATAAGCTTCAACTGGGTATGAAAGTGCATCTTTCATTAATATTTAATGATCATAGAATAAATAGAATACAAACAATGACCATAAATTTGTAGGATGAGGGCCGTTGGAACGTTGGAAGCATCTCAAACCAGGGGGAGGGGGACAGTGATTCTTCAAGGAAAAACTTTCCATTAAGTTGAAGGGAAACTTTCTGACAATGTAAAGGGAACTTCTTTTTTGGTTTTTTGCTAAATCTTGGAGGCACATGACCAGTGCCCCACGATCCCTATGGCTGTGTCTAGGATGTAGAATTACAAAATTGAGTCAATTTATCATGAGTCTTTCATCAGAACATAGTCACATTCAGACAGTAATTTCTGCTCAAGTTTTCCCTTCCCGTAACCCCTGTCCCAACCGTAGAAGTGGTTCCTACCAGAACATATATCATCTCCCCCCAGTACCCAGCCTTGCTTGCATCCAATAGGAACCTCGTTTTCATTTAGCAATGGCCAAAAATAAATCAAGATGGCAACATTTTGGCACCTGATGATTCTGGTAAATTTTCGGTACGATGATCAATAGAAACTACATGAAGTGATGTGATGAATTATTGACTTCCAAAATAACAAGTGTATACCAAGGAGACTAATCTATGCTGTTGCGAGTGAAGCACCATTGTGTTGTCAGAAAGTTCCACACAATTACATGGTATTTGTGCTTCTGATTTCTCAATACACTGTATTATACATGTTGACATGGATGAAGACTGACATACATTCCTAGGCCTATCCATTGGCATTGCCATGGATGGAAGAGGAGTGCAGTGGGCAACACCTGCCACAAATGTGAACTTGAATTTCAAAGATGGATAGTGAGTGCAGGTCTTACTCACATTAACAATTCTTTCCTGCCATTAACATTAACATTAACAAGAATTCATAAGAATATTTTTAGTTTCTTAAGAATTCTTGCTTAAAAAGATGGCTTCAGAGCCACTATTTCATCATGCCAAAAGAAAAGACCTTTCAAAGAAGTACTTCATGATTTACTACGGAAACTATATACATTTGCAAAATTGGTTTGATTTAAGATCTCTTCAGTGTGAATGGGGCATTGGTTTATTCCTGCGAGCATTTTATTCATTCAAAATTCATTTTCTTCCTGTGAAGTGGATGGAAATGTCAAATTCCTTTTTCATGGCTCAAAATTTCCTGGGACAAAAATGTCTTTCCTGTGATTTCCTGTGACCAATGGTCATGCGATCACGGGGAAAATAACGCCCTGGCGCCAGACGTTGGTGTTGTCAGGCACCATCTCCATGGGGATGGCTTTCAATAAATTTGTTCTATACATTTCATTGTCAAATTTACTACATTGAAAGCAACTGACTTTAGAGATTAGTTATAGATAATAACTGATGATTGGTTGTCAATCACATCAATTTGGAAGAAAAGATGTAATGAGTTCTAAATATCGTTCATTGACGTTTCACTTTCGCTGAGCAGTAGCTACATTTTACAAGCAGAAATTTTACAAGATGAAGGTGCAATTGGCGATGATGATCGTTGCAAATGCAATTTTGCTTGCAGTTACTGAAGTTTTCATTGGCAAGTGGACCAACAAGACGCGCCACACGTTGTTGTTGTCGGGCACCATCTCCCTGGGGATGACTTTCAATAAATTTATTCTATACATTTCATCGTCAAATTTACTACATTGAAAGCAACTGACTTTAGAGATTAATCATAGATAATAAGTAATGATTGGTTGTCAATAACATCAAATGGAAGAAAAGATGTAATGATTTGTAAATATCTTTCATTGACGTTTCGCTTTTGCTGGCGCAGTAGCTACATTTTTCCAGGAGCAGTTTTACAAGGTGAAGGTGCAACTGGCGTTGCAAATGCAATTTTGCTTCCAGTTATTGAAGTTTTCATTGCAAAGTGGACCAACAAGACACGCCAGACATTGGTGTTGTCAGGCACCATCTCCATGGGGATGGCTGGAGGATCAGTCATCCTGGCGACTACGGTGAGGAGGACGAACTGGGGATGACGAGCTTGGTCATTGCTTTTTCTGGAATTGTTCAGGATGCTACGCTCCTTTGTGACGTAAGGAATTTTGATGAACTGGAAGGACGAAGCAACAATATGTTGTTTGTGGTCACCTTATTAATGGCCGGAGGAGGTATTTTGTCAATAGTCGTAGAATTCTTGCAAATTGCTGACTTTGTGAAGAACGAAGGAAGAAGAACAACTAAGAGCACGATGACAAACCAAGCAGCTGCAGACAACAAGGTATCTTTGTATCTTGAAACTGCAGTTTAAATGCGAAGGGCAGCTGCCAACGATGCCCCTACAAGGCACTGATAACTAAGGTCAAGGAGATATTCCCAGTGATTCTCTTTGCTAGAGGAACGAGGTATTGTGCCCCCATGTGCACTACTCAATGCACGTTTAGAGATGACACAACATATTTGGGAACCAGGAAACCTAGCATTTCTCCTGCAAGTGGCCTTGCCAGTTCCAAAATTGTGTCGGCAGTTGAGAGAGGAAGGAACAGGTCCACAAACACTTTTCTGAACTATGGGATGTGCAAGAAAGACGCTTCTACGATCTGATAAATCTAGGAAAGGTTGAGTCAGTAGCTGCAGGACTATGAGACGTTCTCCCCAAAGGTGTAAATGACTTTTGGAATGCATTTGGGCAGTTTGGGGGCAAAATTAACTAAGTTACAGAAAAAAACTGGTTGTTCGTTTCATGGAAATGTGGTATCAAACGATCTCTGAAGAATGATGATGATGATGAAACTCTGGAAAAAAGAGGACCATCTCTGAACGCTGTTGACGATTTGCTCATAAACTTATATGTACCTCCACATACCGCTCTAGTGAGCAGCAATATGACGTTTTGCTTAACGATCCTTCTCAGAAATCGGCCAATTTCTCTAGCTGTATTGCATCTATAAAATGCGGTAAACAGCATATTGCTCCACATTATCTTTGCAAGAGAAAGATGAATAAACTACAATCTTTTGCGTCACGCTAGCTTCTCAACTTAATTTTTCATACTTTTATTGATTTCAGGAAAGTGATTTCTCTTCAAAACTACTCAAGAATGTTTCAATCCTCCTCTATAATCTACGTGTCTACGGAATCCCAGGAGAAGCAGGCACATGCGCTACAAGACATTGTGGATTTTTGCTATGCGTCATATCCAGACGTGTTTTCACAAGCTCCAATTTTATACGAAATACTTTTAAGTTTCTTAAATTTCTTTCTTAGGAAGCTTAAGATGGCAAAGAAAGCAGATACAGCAGTAAAGGTTACAACTGGTCGTTTTAAATGTAGATTTCCAGGATGCTCAAGAACATACTATGTTGATAGTAAAAGACGCAGGGAGAAAACACATGGTATGACAGTTACTGATACAAAAAAGAATGTTGATCATGCCCTGCAAGACTTCTATCAGAAACGCAACAACAGGAATCATGTGACAAGAAAATTTTGAAAGCAAGCAAAGTTTTACTTGCAACTTCAATAATTGAAAGTGTGAATTCAAGAAGATTCGCTGAGGATGTCCTTGCGCCAATGAAGAATGATGGGAACCAACTCATAATAAAAACGGACAAACTGTTGATTCAGTATGTCAGTATGGGACAGTCATGTATGAAAAAGATGGTCCAGAGAAACGGAAGGAAATTTCTTACAGACTGAAATCAAGACTGCTCACTGAGTTTACGAAAATGGGCAGGGAGACCTTTAACCCTATCAAACCTAGGGGGCTGAAGCAGCCCCCCTAGCAGTATTTCTTCTCTACATTTTGCCAAAGTGCACATAGAACTTTGAGACTTTCTGACTTTTAGTTTTTATCTTTCTTACAATCAAAAATCGATAAAAAAGAATTTTTTATTTCATTCCAGAGGGTCAATACAATTAATTTTCAAAAGGAATGCATGTCAAATTTCAAACATTTCTTGATAAAAACCACATCTAGCAAGGAAAAATGTTGTAAATCTAGGAATATGAACTCATTTTGATGCTCTATCAAACTAACTACAGTTTTTGCAATTTGGACATCTAGATTGGTATATATGTTTTCTGTGCATGAGCTAATTTGATGTCTTATTACGACAAAATAATATAATTTTTTTAGTTTTGTATTACAAAGCGAAAAAGGGACATGAAAGGAATTGATGAGGCCTGATTTGATGTTACTGCAGCATGTACTTTTTTCGTAATCGTTGTTTGAAGATTAGTTACATTTGTCTTGTGGTCTTGCCAAATAAGAAAGACATGTGGCAGACTACTTAAGAGTAGTATACATTAGGGGAAAGAGAGGGCAAAGTGTTCCTGTTCTGTTTACGCCAGAGGCAACGGAAGCAGTTTGTCACTTGATAAGGAACAGAACAGATGCAGGTGTCCATAGTCAAAATAACTACTTATTTGCATGAATTCCCTGGGACACTAGGATGGGTGGAAATAAACAACATTGGCAAGTCAGCATCACTCGAGCAACCACACTTAATCTCATCAACAAGAATAAGAAAGGAGCTTGCAACAACACTTCAAGGCCTCGACATGCACGATGGTGAACTTACATGGTTTTCAAACCATTTAAGTCACAGCAACACAGTTCACAAAACTTGGTATCGCCACAAAGAATCTACAATAGAGCTAACAAAAGTTACCAAAGTACTTATTGGTAAAGATGACAATGTCAGTTTCAAGGACAAAAAATTACTGATTTATCAGCACAAGGTAGGTCTTTATTATCTTTGATTCAATGTTTGCAGAGCCAATATGTTGTTGTTTATGTTCAAGTCCAGCGCTCTCAAGTCTCGCAAACGGATAACACATTTGATCTGTTCTACCAATGGGAAAAGTGCACAAACGTTGGTTGGAAAGGGCATTTGTAATGCGATCAAGCAAGCTGGAAGTGCATTTTAACCTCTTATTTTCAAACCTAGAATATTTTCCGAAATTAACCTGTCTTCCTTTATTGAACATTCTGACCCTTTCTCAGAGATTGTAGACACACGTGGTAAGATTTGTTGCATCCCAGGAGTAGACCGACCAGGTGCAAAGCTTTTGTGTGGTTCTTGAAAGTGGCTAAAATTACATTGTCTTTGAAAAATTTCTCGAAATCCATACAATGCAATGAAGACTCGTTAGTCAAAGTAGTTTGGTGTTTTCCCTTGCTTACCATGTTAATTCTTCTTGCACTATTACTTGATATAAAATTTTGATGAAAATTCTTCTTGGATCTTGTTTGCTTGAAAAGTACATATATGTTTTGCATTTGCATTAGAAAGCCAAGAGTAAAAGAAATTAAGCAGTACAAAAAGAAACTAGACAACAAAAAATCTATTTGTTTACTTTGTTTCAAAATGTGCCCTTGTTTTCATTCAAGGGCATTTTGGTATGGCAGCTTATCGCAACATGAAAACATCAAGCAGTCCGTCAATTATCAAATTAATGTAGTATACACCTGATCTTCTGGAACTCTGTATCAGTGTTTGTTACACATCGTGCATCTAACAACTGCTTTTCAGTAAATAGTATAATAATTATGGACATGGCTTGAATGATGTTTGATTGAAAATTAAGATATAACAAAAGGCCATTGTTTATGCTTTTCATTGCAATGTTTCGCTTCTGTAAATGTCTCGTTGTCATTTACATGTTCAGCAGCCTACGCGCAGATACTTGACAAGGGTATGATATAAATGAAATTTCACCTTAGATCGGTCAACTCGCCTGTCCAAATTGGGTTTGTATTCACCAAGTAATTCACTTAACCCTATCTGACCTGGGTGATTTGAAACACTCAATGCCTGGGGGGGGGCGGATTCTGCCCCCTGTTTATCTCTGTTGTTGCTGGAGTTATGTCAACCAAATTTGGCACAAAGGTTGTTCATTACATTAACAATGAATGTTTGAAACAATAGCATAATTAGCATTGTTGTTGTTGTTGCTAGAGCATGATTAATATTATGATGTCATATGACGTCATAAAATAAAAGTGTGTTGAAAGTTTGTAAAACTTTAATTTTCGTGTAGAAATGAAACCTATAGATCAAAATAGATGTAAATCCATAATTTAGACTTAATTGGACCAAACAAAAAGGATTAAGAGAGATAAAATGTATATTTTTCAGAGTGGTGCACGAAAACTTGGTTACCATGGAGACAAGGCTAAAAATAGAACACCAAGCTTCATTGTTATATGATAGAAAGTTAAACTTGCTAAATCTCAGAGGCATCCAGCAAACAGGGAAAAACATATAAATGAAAATGTACGAGGGGGGGGGGGAATCCGCCAGGTCAGATAGGGTTAGAGCCAGTTGACCATGTTTAGAAACATAGTTATCATGAGACAGGAAAGCATGTACACATGTCGTTAAATCATTGAGCTGCTCCGGCCTCTGATTGGTCGATAAAACAATTGAATGTAGAAACAATAGGCACGGCTGATATCACACTGTTGTTTCCCTGTGACTTCAAAGTACAAGTTACCGCTGCGGTGACAACTGATTGCACGTATTTCTTTCTTTGCAAGAAATGCTTTTGTGGAAAAGCAAATTCTGTCGTCAGATACCAAAAAGAGAATTTCAATACAAAAAAAGTCTGGATAAGGATTGTAGGAATGACTTCAGAACAGCACAACAGATCGCCCTCAGATGTAAACAATCGAAGGGAATTTCACTGTCTCGATAAAAGCGTACGATATTTTTTCACAAGAATAGGATCTTTACGGATTTTCTGTTGGATTTTCATGAAAACAAGAGGATCCTGGCCAGGGGTGTTACGATATCTTTCAGGAGTAAATGGAGCCCGTAAACAACAAGAATTTAAAGAATCTTCTGGAAGCAGTGAAGAAAACTTTTTTACCTCCAACAGTGAGAAGGAAAAGCAAGTCTCAGTGTTGGGGAGAAATTCTTAGTTTCTTCATTTGTCACATGCAGTTTCCCTTCCCATCCACAAAGACCAGAATCCAGAATGAACTTCCAGGATCTAGGCCGACAAAAGGCAGAGGCTGGACCTTGTTTGTATTGATTTTTCTACTTAACTCAAATGCTTTGGAAATTGAGCGTAAGCAAGACAACTGGAAATAAAGAGCTCTTAGAAATTATTTGAATAACAACTAAATGGACCATTCATTGCACTCAAACAATTTGCATTACTATGGCAGTATCATCCTATTATTAATCTGAATTTTGTCAATCCTTGTTTCAAGACTCTTCTATCTCTGGAGCATCGCAACTTGAATAAAACTAATACAAGTTTTCCGTGTCAATTCTTTTCCCTCTGAGACGCACCGCACCGTTCAGTTATTTGACGCGCGTTAAGTTCTTGGAAACAGCAAAGTTTCGTGCGGTTGGTAGCCTCCTTTTCATTCCTTTGTGAAAATTCCCCATTGTGCTATTGACCAATCAGAGACCGGAGCAGCTCAATGATTTAACGACATGTGCATGTACAATGATGTTTAATCTTATCTCCCATATTCAATCTCTTTCATTGATGTAAGTGAGCCATCATGAATGAGTTCATTCCAATCCAGGATCAGAATAGAATCACAGATTACTTGTATATCAAGGGAGGAGAAAGTTTATGTTCTAGATGCATCAACAGGCAAGGAGCGCATCAGTCTGAACGCTTCTTTGAGTAGTTACCTCTAGAGCTTTCATCTCCTTCCACACTCTGCCAGGAAACAAATGACTTGCAGGTGCACACCCGCTAATTGAATATACTTGGGGTTCAGCTAAAACAAATGAAGGTAATGGGTTCCAAATGTGGAGGAATTGTCATCAAATGTGACCAAGCATGCCTGGAAAACGAAGATAATGGTCTCAAAATGTGGACCCATCCCTGAAACATTCACTTGTACTGAATTCTTGCTAATCACCACACATTCATAAATTCTCACAAACTTTTGTATACTGATCAGGGCTTTATGGTAGGATGGTAGGATTCGCAGCTAGCTTTTGACCAATTTCTTATACCAGCACCGTACTTACTAAAACAAGGAACGACCCAAAACCACCCACAACAACCCAAAACCAGCCATAACCACCAACAACCAGCCAAAATTTCAGGCTTATTATAACGAACGAAACAAACGAAACAAACGAAACGGGTTTGATAACAAACGGATAATTGACCAAATCAAGAACAAAACCATGAGGTTCTTTTCAAGAGAGTTGTTTTGCACAGTTAAGATAAAAAATTGAGTTGTTTTACTCATAAAAAGTGATATTTAACGAAACAAACCAAACGCATTCAATGAAATATGAATGATTTGCCATAAACACGAAGATATTGTGCAAGATATGAAAAAGGAAATGCATCACTTGGTTGAACAACTTGCATGCAGAAAGAGTATCTTCGGGTAAAACATTTCAAAGGCCCATGGAAAGCCGTCGTTACTAAAAGACGGAACACCCCGGAACAACCCAAGAACAACCTGAACAACCCAAGAACAAGCCAGGAACAGGAGGAACAACCCAAGAACAAGCCAAACACAACGTAAGAACAGGCGGAACAACCCAAGAACATGCCAGAAAAAGCCCTTATTCTGAATTTCTACAGGGGTTGACTGATTTTTTGGGGGAGTTCTTTTGAAGGCCCACATAAAGTGATATAGCGTTTCATTTCAGCATCTCTTCACCAAGTTTCCATTATTTTCATCATCAATTTCAGTGGAATACAATACGCTATGTTTAGATTGCCTTGACCCCATGACCTAAACCTCTGTCATTGATGTGAGGGTTGCAGGAGGTCGTCTGAAACCGGCAAAACGTTTAAGAAAAACCGTAAAACTGCCTCAAAATTAAGCGAAAACCGTCACAACATGTTTCCACGCTTTCCTTGTACTGCCTCTGTTCTGTGTTGCAGACACTGCTTTGTTATCATTTTCATGACCCCAAAAAAGGTAAAGCTAAATCCAATGGATCCAATGCCCCATCATACTGTACTGTGCCCTACCGTACTGTGCCTCGAGAAAGAGAGGAACCGTAAAACCGTCATTTTTACAGCCAAAAAAACCGTTAAACTGTCCCAAAGCAACTAGAAACCGCAAACCATCAGCCCTTACAACCCCCACTTCAATGTGTCATATGAAAGTTGGAATCTGGTTTTTACTCGGTCTTAGCTCAACGGAGAAGAAGAAAATCTCATGTAAGTGATCTCATAGCTATACTCGAAGAATTCTACGGTTTTCCATTGAGTGAATTTTCTCTACAAGCACAGCAAGAAATATTTAAATTTCCCAATAGCTTTTGCATGGAAATTTAGGGGAAACGGACAGTTTTCTTTGGGAAATTGAAGGGAAAAGGAAATTCTATTTCCCGCTTAGCAAACGGTTAGGAAATTTTCCGTTTTCCCAAATTTCCAACTCAAAGAACATGGGGAAATTTCACGATGTTTTGCAGTGAAGCTTTCCAAAGTAAGCTTTTCTTGCACAAGAAACTCCTACGAATTCGTTGCGATGCTCACAAGGTTTCTTGTAGCAAGGTTTCTTGTAGTTTTTCTTATGACGGCCTCTTTAAGTCTGGCCTTAGATCAACTTCTCAACTTCACACAGATTAGGCATTCTACAGATTAGATTCATAAGCTGCGTGATTGGAGATGTTGTTCGTATTGACCATGACGAATTGATCGATTACTATAGATTCGACTACTATGGATGCTATAGATTGATTACTATAGATCGATAGATTCCACACAGCTTTTCATCTTATTACTTAAAAAACTGCTCAATCCTTGTTTTGTCCAAACGCGACGATAGCAAATGATTGCCTGTCTCAACTAGGCCCATTAAATTCACGTAATCACACGTTGATATTGGGGAAATAAAGATCAAAGAAAGTTATTACATGCAGTTGCATCTAGTCAATACTAAAAATGATGCACTCTTCTTTAAAGAAAACTGTTTAAAGTAATGACAGGCTTATTACTGCCTTATAACAATTATACTGCCTTTTAGTATCATTTGGTTGACAATGCATTTATTGCTGTGAAAACTGCATTTGATGAGCTAACATTAAAACCGTTTCCGAACTTTGTGAGCTAAACTCTAATATCTGTTAGGGAAACGGCTTTTCTAGAAGACGACAAGTTTTTTTCAAGCTATTCCTCCCAAACAAACGAACAGCTCGGAGAAAGTGTTCAATATACCAAGGCAGTACATAGTGGGGGGCAAGGAGGCATTTGTCCCCCTCTAGATATTTTCAAAGTCAACTATTTTTATTGTACAACATATATCACATTCGATTTCTGAAGTGTTGGAGATATTCAAACTTGAAAACAATCCCTTCACAGCCCATAGAGTGCAGTTTTGGTTTCAGTTGGTTAACAGATAGAGGGGGGTCCAGGTGTACATTCCATGCAACCAATACAGCGCAGTTTTGGTTTCAGTCGATTAACAGGTACAGGTGGGTCCAGGTGCACATTCCATGCAAAGAAGAGATAGGCAGGCCGCCAAAAACTTTCGAAGTTTGATCACTCTGGGAACGTTCGATAGGCAGTACACTAAAAAGTCTAGACCAAAGGATTGGTCAACTCATATTGATGGTTTCAAATGGTCAGATGCCCATCAAAAAAGTGATGTAAAAGAAGGTCAATAACTGCTTGCTAATTGACAGAAGGTACAGGTTATTAGCTTTGGTTTAGTTTTGTTGTTCTCTTTTAATCTATCTGAGTGTTTTGGTTTTCCTCATATATTTCAAACATCAAAATATGCCCTTAAATAGGGAGGTCAGAGCCAGCTGATACACCTTTAGACATATGACCTCATTAGGAAAATTGTCCGCAAAATTTCTTGAAGTCGCAATTAACTTGAAATTATGAAATGTTCTTGGTTTCAATGTCAATAAGCTACATACGAAAATGTAGCTGAAAGTGTAAGGAATGCATTTCTGTTAAAATTCCGGCAAATAATCAAACAAATTAACTTTTACCGATGGGTTTTGTTGCCCAGCTCTTGCCTCATGATAGTGATCGCTGCCATGGTACGCAAGTTCTCCTGGACCTTCAGATGCCATTCATATTGGATCATCATTATCGGTCTGCCTCATTTGAACGTTTAGTTGAATAAGAGGCCATGGTAATTCTGCTGTGGTAGTTACAAAATCCCATCCAACCAGACCTGATGAGGTCATTGGGCGAAAGTGAGGTTGAATAAGACAAAAACAAAGATGGCGGCACCGTGGACTCAGTTATGAAGAACAATCAACGCCACAACGCAACACCTGTCAAAAAACAAATTGGTGAACAAATATTTCAAATATTCCTGGATTATAAAAACTCTTGGTAAATAGTGGAAAGTAGATAACAAGCATGATAGCCTAAGAAGGGCATTTAAATTGAACTGGTCCTGAGCCTTCC
Organism: Aurelia sp. 3 sensu Dawson et al. (2005); assembly: GCA_964020215.1. Lineage (NCBI taxonomy): Eukaryota > Metazoa > Cnidaria > Scyphozoa > Semaeostomeae > Ulmaridae > Aurelia > Aurelia sp. 3 sensu Dawson et al. (2005). The sequence continues at coordinate 21,040,636 of OZ026576.1, read as the reverse complement.
GCTATTCCAAGCCTGTTATCACAGTTTACACTTTATTTTTTGCCTCTTATGGTAGCAAGAAATCATGGTCTAGGATTATGATGTATCTATTTTCTTATAACATTGCATTATTACACAAAGTTTTTAATGAGGAGGTAGCTTTATTGGTGCTGGGCAGGTACAAAGTCTCTGAGATCTTCACACAGTTTTATACCAAGCTAATAAATCGCCAATTTGGAGGGAAAGTCAACTTGCTCCCAATTTTGTTTCACCTGCCAATATATGTAGGCCAAATAATGCATGTTTTCCAACCCAGAATGTGCACAGCTTTTCATTTTGATGTATATTTGTTGGTGAAGTCATCCTCTCAACAACTAGGTCATGGCACACTTGCCACAATCTGCAGACTGAGAAATGAGGTGACTTTGATCATTTTCTCTAAAATTTTGAAAAGAAATTATATTTTAGTACTAATTACTTCCCCGTTGCATGTTTTGGTTGACAGTCGTTTGCATGTTTTGGTTGGAAGCTATCATATCATGTCTTTCCACCATAATAAAACAATTAATTTTCCTCAACTGTACTAGGGCCATACCTCCAGTCTGCGGACTGCTCCGGACTCTGTTTTTTACAATAAAAAGACCATCAATCCTCCACCTTTCTGGTCATATTAACTTTGTTTTATGCTCATTCAGAAATTTCCGTTGAGAATTTCATCAGGCAAAACTGATCATCTCCTGAGCAAATTAAAACTTGACAGCCAAGAATCCCTTCTATTGTCAGTATCCGTCAACAAACCTGTAAATTTTAACTTTTTGTTGTCAATCATTGTGAAATATTCCGTTGACACTTTCTTCACGCTCTGATTGTTTGACCATGCTTTGTTTTCAAATTCCCTTAGGAGCGCTGATGAATTCGCCTCATAGTCAGGCTTCAGGGGGGGTTAAAGTTCGACCTGGTACAGACACGCTCCGTCTCCAGTCTGCGGACACATGTTCTTCCATTTGTTTCTTCTGCACTTTAGACTTGCTCCAAGTCTCGTCCGTTTGTTATTCAGGGAATTGCGAACAGACGAGAAATAATGAACTGACGAGACTTGGAGCAAGTCTATCTGCACTTTGATGCCCTTTGGAAATGCGACAATTTAGGCCCAATTTTTTATGGGATGTTATGATTGATTCCTTTCGTTATTTTTGGCTTGAACATAGAGCTTATTTCAATCAATGCTTTTTGGAAAGTATGGTAATGTGATAGCAATGATTAACACGGCAAGAAATAGGTTAATTTCAACATAATTTCTACGTTGTGGTTCGTGGAAGTTTCCTTTAGTCTCCAAAGTTGAAATTTTGCTTCCCCAATCTCACAATAGTTTCCTTCGCTGGAGATTTACACTGTAGATTTCCAAAGAGTTTCCGTAGCATAAATCAACACGCAAAGTGTCCCTCCGTAAAGATCTGTCGTTTCCCATTGATTTCCAGTATGTGAAATTGTTGTTCTTACCATTGTTATTTTAACAGAAAGTCTTATTCAAATATCATTGAAATAGATGTTAGCTAACAATAAATCATTTTCATTTCGATCAAGTCTGCTAAAACAGTGGTTGTTGAAACAGTTTCATAAAATAACCATTTGAGTATCATATTTTCTTCTATCGTTGTTCAAAGGAAAATTTTTTTCTATTGGAAGAGTAAAAACAGTGATCACACAGGTTCATATGGATAGTGGCTCAAAAACCTTTTTTTGCTCGAATTTCTGACTTTAGAAAGCAGATAACGGAGAGCCTGTTTCTTGAAGGCGAAATTAGATACCACAAATGTTACTTACACAAGACTCTGCGTGGGTATTGAGCGATGGGTTTTTGTGGCATTTGTATGTGGTTTTTACACAATGCATGATTGAAAGGTCGCTTGAAGATCAAAAGCGCGATGACATGTCTGCGGAAAACGTGTTGGCCTTTTCTCAAGTTGGAAAATTTGATATCACGAATTTCAATTTGGGCGCCAAGAATCAGTCTTTTCACTCATATTTCAAAGCTGGAAGCATCGCAGATCCATTCGCCTCAAATTTTGAAGTTCTAAATGGCTTTGAACATCCAGTCAAGTCTTTTTGTGGAAGCTGAACAGACACGTAAGTTAAATCTCTATCATAACTCTTCTAGGGAGTCTTTTCAATGAAACCTGTGGTGTTAGAAAGATAAAGATCGGCGCCAAGCCTAATATCCAGAGACAGGCTCCAGTCCTGCATACCTCGGTATGTGATGTCGTTCTGTGTGAAAATGCAAGTAACCGCACAAGAGGACGGAGAAACTGTGTCTGATATGTTAGGAATTGATATTTCTACGAACCATGCTTATCGAATTCTGCTACCTTATTCACATTAGAAGAAATCTTACAGCATTCTTTCTCTTGTTGTCTTCTAAGATCTCATGAAGAAAGAAGATCAGATGGGCCTATTCTACAGAAAAGGGCAAAGGTAAGGGCTTCTTTTCATTCGTTTGTTTTAGAATGAATTCTTCCTAACCTTACCTTCCAGCTTCCATTCAGTGACTACTCCAAACTTGGAATTAAGGATAAAGATTTTATTTGGTAACAGAACAGTGCAAAGTATATTCACCGTCACATTTGAACAAGAAGAACGCATAAAAGGGAAAATTTATGAAGCATTTGTTATGATCACTCAACTTAGTTTTATTTCTTTTATTTCCAACGGAAAGCACTTTCATGCTCAAGATCTGTGTGCCAAATGCTGAGCCAATGCCTACAGAGGGGCCTGGGTGCGACTGTCAAATCATATCCACATCATTCACACTGTGTCACTAAATGAAGCAACATTAACAGAGCGACAACCGCAACAACATTATGCGTAGGCTTTGCTAGCAAGGGAGGTCAGCGCAAGTGACCCACTCTTCCAATTCAAAGAATCAAGGAACCAAATTGATTTGTCCAGCAAGATGACAAGGTGGCAGTACATCTTGAGCAGCCATAATTTACATTTTAGGATACCAAAGTGCACTGAGACTAATCAGTTTAAGAAAACTGTTCCTCAAGTTCAAGTTCAGTATAAAAAGGACACCTTCATCTTATTTCGACTTATTTCTTGTAATTTAATTTGGTCGTTTCAAAGATATTTGAGCAAAATGAACAATGAGAATGTGAGGTTACGTCCTCGAATAAGGATGCAACGGTATTCTCTATACTTGGTCAACTTGTTAGTTTCCTAGTCTTGAAAAAAAGATGAAGGAATCTTTTGGCACTATTCTTGTAGAGTTTGTAAATTGTCACAAATCTGACTAAATTTCATCAAAATTCAGCAAGGAACACAAATACATACAGCCTTTTGAGCCAACAAGAGAATAAAACATGACCAGATCATACCCTGCTTTGTGTTACTAATATCTTTTAATAAGAACGAGGTATCTGATATATTACCTACAGAAAGTTTCTTATATATCAGGCTCTAAGTGCTCAGATTGAATCGAAATCAACAAACTATACACCATATCAAACCTTTACCCAATGAGAGCAATTCAGTGCCACAGATTAAGACAAAATCGACCACCTAGTGACCAGATAGAAGCAATTTGGCATTTTCCTGACCTCTATCCTATTTCATTGATGGTCTGAAATGGGCTTTTAACTTCAATTGCTTGAATAGTATTGGTTAATATCGGTGCTTTACGCACATCGTTCACCCTTGATGCCAGTGTTCTTGAATGTCTGATAACCAGTAACTTAAAGGGGCAGGGTCACAAAACCGTAAACAAACCTGTTATCTCTAAATCTATCTTATTGCCCACAAGTGGCCATTGTGTTCTGTACAGATCTTGGTGAATGGTGTGAATCCTCACTAAAGTTACTTCTTAAACTCTACCAATATCTCTGCAATCGTACAACATATGAGTGCTTCGTTTGTTTCTCTACGAAGTACACAAATCCATCTTCAAAATAACACTTTCATTTTGAGAAAAGCAGTGGAAAATCTCTCTGATATGGCCTATCAAAAATACTGCAAAATTGCCATTTCGAAAGAAGTTTGTTTACATTACGTGACCCTGCCCCTTTACTAATCGCTTTGCTCACAGTGGAAGGACGAAAGTAATCATCAGTATACAGTAAGAACGTTGATGACTAGTAGAATAAAATGAGCAAATAGCCATGGCTACTAAACTGTTTATAAGGGCATCGCATCGTAGTTGCCAATGCCTTTGATTAACTGGTGGTTTCTTTTACACGGTGATTTAAAACAATTTCCCATTTATCAACATGATGCTAAGTCCTGTTAATAAGAATACACTAAGTAGGGACTTGAATCAAAAAATGTCACAACAGAAAACAGTGACCGAGGGCCGAGGGGCAATTCACTAATTTTTTTTTCGTACACCTTCCTTGAAATCACAAAAAAATCACATACAAAATCACAGAATCACAAAAAAAATCACATACTTAAGCACCAAAAATCACAAATCACTGAAAAATTACTGAAAAATCACACGAAAAAATCGCTAGAAATCACTAAAATCACAAAAAATCACAGAGAAAAAATCATGTGATTTCAAAATCACAAAAATCACGTACGCTATTTTAAGAGGTGATTTGCCCCTCGCCGAGGGCCATATTCGGTTTCAAACTAAGGCTGTATGCTCATAAGGGGCAAAGCCCTACCGATTGCTATCAGGCAGGGTGTGTAAAAAAACGCATTCCAACTATAAATTGAAATCTTAAAGAAATGTCAAAATTTAAGTAGATGTAATGTATACCATCTGAGAGTACAATCTTCCTTCCTCATATAGATTCAAATTCTATCATTTCCTGAAGAAACTCGAATGAAATTGGGTTGCGTTTTTTCTGAAGCACCCTGTAGATAGTAGCCATGCAGTCTGAACCGCAAAGCATTGAGATGTAGGCAAAATCCCATGTCTGATCTCTTATATAAGGCTGAACTCGAACTGAGCTCTGATGTTTCTGATTGCTTCTGAAAGAGTCTTTTCTATTTTTTGAAAAGAGCAAATAAAAGTTTTTTACCTTACTGTATGGTACCTTATAATTTAACGTTTTTACTTGCGTTTAACCACCAAACTAAGTTTGATTCGGCACTTAAGCAGTATAAACTAGCTACCAACTGCTTTACTACAGCGATCCAAGTTGTAAAGGGAGTCTCAAAAAAATTGTTCGATGTTTGATTCAATACAGTCGTGGCAAAAAGTTTAAGACAGCAATTTTGTCAAAAACCTTTTTTGGCGTAATGAAATAGAACCCAGACGCTCTGCATATTTCACTCTCTTAGAGTTCGCTTTTTGGGTCAAATTTCCATGTAGACTCTGAATTTCAATGTTGTCTTTTAGAATTTCTGCGCCATTTTGCTATGACATCACAATAAAATCTTCAGAAATTCTCGGAAATTGTAGTGGCTCTGCCAACGAGGAGTGTCACCCAAAAATTGTGTTACTCAACTGTATTTTAAATCGATCTATGCATAATTCACTTCTTTGATTTATTTACAAAATATCGAAACTGCACGAAAAATATTGCTTTACGGAATAAGGTACTGGAGGGCCTTCAGTCCACAGCTTTGGCCATACCAGCACTTTATTTCTAACATGAAGCAGCAAATTGCATAGTTATTCAAATTAATTGTCAGCAATTTCTTTATTATTCTAATTATCGAATATCAAAGGCTCTTACATCTTAATCACAGAACTTCTTTCATGCTTTTCCAAGGGTGGTCCTCAACTTTTGGCCAAAAATTGGACTGAATGCCTTCCACTACCATTTTGCATGAAGCAGTATTTTTCTTAAGGTTTCAGTATTTTGCAATGATTCATAGAAATGAACTGTCCTTAATGTAAAGTGCAGCTGAATAAACAGTTTTTGGGTCACATCCCTTGTCGGCAGAACCACTACAATTTCCGAGAAGTTCTCTTGATTTCATTATGAAGTCGCATCAAAATGGCCCTCAAAATTTGAAATCTACGTGGAAAGTTGACCTCAACTAACTCTAAGCGAGCAAATCACGTAGAGCACTAGGGTTCCAATTGGTTACCCCAAGAAAAGTTGTTGAACAAAGTGCGGTCTCAAACTTTTTCACGACCGTACAAAAACAAGTAATGATAACAGGAACAATGTCATGTGACGATAACCCTGTCCGTAAGATTTTGAAATAACTTTAGAGACCAGAATCTTGCAAATCAGTTAAAGATTCACTGAGGTACATGCTTTCAAAGATGGAAAGAGGCAGATGAAACCAGAGGCCCCTAGAATCAGTCGCAAAAGTGTTGAGCCATTCCAAAAATGCTGTTTTTGAGCACTGTGCCCCCCGTCCCCCCTTTGCAATGTTGAAATCAGTCGGAAGGGTTGCAAATCACAAAAATCACAATTGTTTCCATCAACATTGCAACGGGAGGACGGGGATGGCTCAACAACTTTGCAACTGATTGCAGAGTTCTTTAATGCAAAGAAGCTCTGCAATCAAGGTAAAAGAAGGTCATCCAATGTCATAACTATTGTTAAATATCAGATGAAACCAAACAGAACATGGAAATTGACTTAGTTCTCATAATCATTGTTAAATAGCATGTGTCCAAAAACAGTAGTTTGAAGCAACGTCGACGAGATGCTGAATCTTTTTCCTTAGAGCACCCATACACTTGAAAGTAAGGTTGTGGCAAATCTTTTCAAATTCCAACTTTTTCCCTCCGAAACAAACAAGAAATAAAAGAAGCAACAGCACATGCTAACTTTACCGAAAATGCCATTTAGAGGCCTCTGGTTTCTGCATTCGCATAAACTTGAACTTCTAAAACTCCCTGAACTCCCTGAGCATTCGTCGGATTTACAAATTCTAGTGTCTACAATTGATTAAATATCTCAGGAGCAGGGTTATTTCATCATGCAGCCCTTCATTTTGAGACACCCTGCAAAGTATAAAATTTGCTAATTCCACTTTATTTCTTCTCATTTAGTAATTGGAATCAAAAGCAGACTTGTTCCTTCTGGGGAAACAAATATATGGAGCAACGTGACAAAACGGCAGGTGTGAAACGAGGCAAAGAAGGAGAATGTTTGCAAATTAGAACTCCTTATACTGGCGTGGCAAAGAGCGCACCAGCAGAATAAGAGCACGGGAGAGACAAACTTTCCGAACAAACATCTGCACCGTCTTACGTAGGATATTACTGAAAGTACAAGACTGTTATGAACCATTATTCTACCTAAGAACATTTTTTCCGTATTACTTCTATCATTGAAAGTTTAAATTATGCATTAGCATGTCAAATATTGTGTTAGAAAAACCACACCAAGGTCAGACATCTTTCAGGGACACCAAAATCACATTGTCAAAATCCAAAAAACATAAGAAAGATGGGAACAAGCTTTTGAATCATATTATTGGCTACTTTTTGATGACATTGCATTTTAAAGTTTTGCAGGGTGGACCAAAAAGAACTTCAAGTGTGTTTAAAAATGGGGTGCGAATGACGTATTGGACTGGATCAAAGCCTATTTGATAGGAGAAAGTGAAATATTTTATTGTTGGTTTTCTGTTTTTCTGAGCATTAGAAATTAGCATAGCAGCTATCAATCAAACGTTCATTCATTCCACTTTTCATCTATTCCTCAGTATTCGATGCACTGCAAATTCTCGAATAGTCGAAGTTCTTTCCATTATGCTTTGTCTAGCTCAATTAACGTCTTATTCAATTCAGGGACCAAGTTTTGGTAGTTACGTCATTTAGTTCTCATTAATTTGATAGAGTTTTTAAAACGTTGAAGGTTATGCTCTCCTTGCATTTGATCCAGAATAAACCATATGAGACTTAGCGGAGAAAGAGTCTAAATGGAATTTACCCGAGCCTTCTTTGAAAGGAGCATTATTGGACATTCGTGATTTATGCGAGTAACCTAGCGGTAGAACTGTAAACTATGATTGTGAGAGCATTTTCTGCATCCTTCTTAGTTGTTCACATGCTAGCTTCCAAATCTTTAAAATTCCTTTACTCGATATTTTGAGAGCTCGTTATTTGATGGCTCGATATACATTGTAAGATTTACTTCATTATTCTGTAATATCCAGTATGTTACGATATACTTCTAGCGTATGCAAACATGGTGTATCATTGTTCAGATTCTAATGTGTCAGCAGTTTTTTTTCTGAATCCTGAAATGATCCATTGAAGACAGATTGTCTGCCATGTTATGTCCATTGGTCTTTATAATTCTATTAACGTTTGATCAATTCATCTAAATAGCCATTCCAAGTCGTGAACCATCGTAGTTGAAATGCGCAAACCGAAATATTGCAGTAATTTTGCATATATACTTCGGGGGGATCTATCAACTAGGAAAAGGGCAAAAATTCCCAAGGAAACCACGAGGAAACTATTGTGAAATTGCCAGAAACATGACGAATCTCACTTTGCGAAATGCTAAATCTCCGGAAAAATATCTTTTACACGACATGTGTGCGCTGAGGAAACTTGAGATCTCACAATGATTTAACTTGAAAACCTGTAATTTAACAAGCGTTTCCCTTGTTGGAAACGCAGAGTGTGCACATTGAGAAAATATGGGAAATGGAAACGTAGTTTCTCGTGTTGGAAACTAATGAGTAAATCTCACACTTCCTGTTCGTGTATTCAAGAGAAACCACAGGAAACTGGACTTTTAACAGTAGATTACGACTTAAAAAACATTGTGAAATTTGTGTATTTCTTGCCGTGTAAATTGTTGTAAACATTCTGAGATAATGCACTTCAAGGTAAATTTGTGGCAAATTTATTTCTTGTCCGCAGACTGGAGTTCATGTCCGCAAACTGGAGAGAGACAACAACACATAGAGGAGCCAAGAAATCCGTTTTGGAGACATCGATGAAATTTAATTTAGATATTCTGATAGCACATATTTTAAACTACTTTTGTTGCGATTCAAAGGTTTGTATGCAATTTCTAAGTGATGATGATTACCAGTTGAAAAATACTGTCCGCAGACTGAAGGCGTGACCCTACATGATTCATTTTCATGAGTAATTACATAGTTCGTTGTAAGTCTACGTTGCTCTGCACATGGGGGGAAAATCAATCTTTGCTTTCCAGGGATGTTATTTATGATCACTCCTTGAAAAGAAACATAGCTGTTATGAAATGTATCTATCAAACATTCATCAAGCAAGAAGAAACAAGTTGGTAACCTTGGTTCAAGGAGACTGTTTAACCCTATAGTGGTTGGGCTATTTGATAGTACTATTTTGGTTGGGTACCTAACTCTTTACTGGTAATAGATAGAGCGACCAAATTTGGTGTGCTAAAAGCCTCAGGCATGTACTTTCTGTAAATGTAAAAATTAACTTAAAAATAGCCACCATTTTTGCTTACGTCAGCATTTCCTTTGTGTGGTCAAGAAAAGCGGCAAAATTGGCCAAAATCAGGAAAATCAAGATAAAATTAAATTTGGAGCATATTTTCCATCCAAACATGGTATTTATGATAGAATGCATCAAATAACACAACATTAAAAAAGAAATTTGCAAAATATTCCACTTCTGGTCCTTTTTTCGCGATAATTGAGATTTGAGAATTTGCGATTTTTCCTGGGTCAGTCCCAGAAAATCGCCTCCCGCCCCCTCATTTTTCAAAATATTTCAATGAAACTTTTTGAGAAGTTGCACAATAAGTAGTTGCAAAAAGTCAAGAAGTTTCATGGCTATAAAATTCTTCCTCGCAGAGTTATTTAAAAAAATCTACTAGGGGGGGCAAATTTGCCCCCCCCAACCAAAATAGGGTTAAGTTGAAATGAAGATGTGCAATGAAGCGAAAGGATAGACAATTTAGGGCCAGGTTGAAAACTCAGAATGTTTCCCTCCGTATGTTTCCTTTCGATGAAATTTTCCGATTTTTGCATATTCTATCAAGGTTTTTTGAAATATCACCACTTTTTTAAACCAGACTTTTTGAAAAGCAGTTTTCATAGTCGCATTGTGTGATTTGTTGTATATTTACAGTAGAAAATTTGTTAAGTATGAGCGAGACGATCTCCTTCAAAGATAACTTTTGCCGGACTGATTGTTATTGCCTTCAAACCTTGCCCTTCGAAGAAACTGTCCGCTTTGTGCCTATTCTATCATAGGTTTTTTAATTTGTCGCTAAATTTCTAAAACCAGAGCTTTTGAAAAGCAGTTTTCACAGTTACATTGTATGATTTGCGGTTGATTAACTGTAAAAAAATTGTTAAGTATGAGCCAGACACTTCCTTCAAAAGTAACTTTTTCCAGACTGCATTGTTATGGCCTTCGAATGTTTCCCTTTGAGGCCATTTTCCGCTTTATGCCTATACTAGCACGGTTTTTGAAAATATGGCCACATCTCTAAAACCAGAGTTTTTGAAAAGCCGTTTTGGCTGTTGTGTTTTTCAATGTGTTGTGTTTTAGCTGTGGAGAAAATCTCTCAGTATCAGCGAGGCGATCCCTTTGGAAAAGAACTTTTGCCAGGTTCATTGTTTTGCTTCTCCTCAAAGTGATTTCAAGCTCCATGCCTATTTTATCAAAGTTTTTCAAACGTTGCCACTCTTCTAAAAATTTTGATCTTGAAATGGTTTACTAGTCATTAAATCGCCATCATAGTCATTAAATGGTTTACTAGGCATCCTTGAGTTGCTGATAAAAACTTTGAAAGCCAACCGGCAAAGACGGGAATCCCAAAAATGCAAACAGTTACCCTCATGGGTGCATGCATATGAGGCTTGAACTGTATGCAGATCCATGGGTCAGCAGTTGAATCGAATGAGAGCTATGCTGACTTGCCATACAAGTTATGACCAGCAGCAGCAAAGTATGGTAACATTTCATAGACAGATGCAAGATGGAGTTTGCGATCACCAGTGTGCTCTGCCTTCAATGATTTCCTCAGAATATCAATCATTTTTTTATATTCATCCAAAATTTTACAATAGATGTTACACCTACATCCTACTATACTTCCTAATTACTAAATACAAACTTTACAAACACGACAGGGACAGGACCACAATGAGCAAAGGACAATGACTACCCTGTGGCCATTAACATAAAGACATGTAAATATTAACTAAATGAAACCTACAAAACGCTAAACATACGATTAATTACTCGAATCCGTTTCACATTGGATGTCAGGCCAGCATAAGTAAATGTGCTGAACCGTCATTGGTTATATCAATCATATCAATGCATTGAATCCATAGACGGGATGTACGAGCGACTTTCAATGAATTGATTACTTGAACAAGCTTATCGTTGATACCATCAATGATTTCTTCTTAGCAAGCAGTTTCCACTGTTATTTCCTTTGCAATCAAATTATCATACAATTGAACCAATTCACTTGAATCAAAGGGAAAATCTTTGAAGTCGGTTTCCATGTGGCTCTCTTGCTCTTCCTCTAAAGGTATTTCTATAGAGCAGAGGACTTCAAATGACTGGCTGGGGGTATCATCTACTTGCATGTTATCAGAACCATCAGCTTGATCCTGGACAACCTCAGCTGCCCAAGGCTCGTTTTGCTCTTCTGAAGCAAGGAGATCAATGCCAAATGCGTTTGAAGCAATGAATGGAAGTAGTGTGAATCCATCAAGAAATGCCCTTGAACTGCTCTTGGATGTGCATTACCAGTTAGTATGTGGGTGACTGTGTTTGCACCGTAAACAACTTATAAAGCTTCTTGTGATCTAAAACCTCCCATTAAATAGCCAATGCAGCCAAGGAAACTCATTTGCACATGGAATGTACCCAAGCGAAGAATCATGTTCTTTAAAACACTTCCTTTAGTCTCATTGGATTGAATCATGAGTGCTTTCCACCACAGTGGTTGGTCAAATGCAAGAATCGAGAGAAGCCAGGGCTCTTCAATCTGATTAGCAGCCTTCCATATGGGAGGGGGTACAGATTTTTTTGGAACAAACAGTATGCCTTTCCTTCTTATGCTGATTTATGAAATTGCAGGACATTTAGGTATTATCCTCCGAGTGCTCTAGATAAAACTAACCCCTCTGAGTGCTCTAGGTAGGCTACCCTTTGACGAATGGGTCTTTTGTTTAAAAATCTCTTAGAGTTGCCCTCAAAGATTGACAAATTTTTGTCCCAGTGAGTCTTTCCTCTGAGTACTTACGGAAAACATCTTGAATGTAACCAGGTATGAATTTGAAGTTGAATATGAAACGTTCCAGGGCATAAGGAACAACACTAGTAGGGCAGATTTCAGTTGTTTAATTTTTTATCACTGATAATATTGGTTTTTGAACAACCAGAAAAATTAGTTTACTCATGGTACAAGTCTTCTGAGCAGCTTTAGGGTTGAAATATTCTTTGTTGCACGGGAGTGAAAACGCTCCTTTCCTATGAAGCCAAGCTTGGTCTTTCCTTTCTCCTTAAAAAATAGCTACACATGTTATGAGTGCAGTGTCATTAGGAGCTGTCATTGGTGCTTAACATTTCTCTTTTATAAATTCCTCAACCACTCTTCCAAATTTGTCTGTTCTTGAGCGTGTCACATATATACATGCTCTTGTGATGATATTGGACATGTCATCAAACTTATCTAAGAGTTCTTTGTCTGCAGGCAGTGCCATGCAATACCTTTCAACTGCATTCTCGTTGAGATCATGTGGGCCAAGGTTTCTTATCACAATTATAATCAAACTTTTGAAATGTTCCAGAGCTTAGGCCCCAGTTACACTATACCAGATTGCTATCGGAGCGGAGTGACTTTCATATCAGATAGGGGTTTGAGTTACACTATGCCGCACCAGTGTGATACTCATCCCTCTGATTAGCAGAGTTAAAATCATTCTGCTCTGGAGGTGGTATGAAAATTGCTCCAAAGCGAAGGGTTTTAGTGTAATCACATGAATCTGATATAATCCGGTTTGAAACAATGAAATTTAAGATTAGCAAACAATAAACTTTGGTGCCAGACTGCAAAAGCACCCTGCAGTGTAGAACAGAACTGGGGAGGAAAATGGCGTGGGAGCAAGGGAAGCGTCGTAGTGTAACTGCTATCCCAACTATCAGTACGGAGTGAAAGTCACTCCGCTCTGCTCTGCTTCGATAGCAATCCAATGCAGTGTAATTCTAGCCTTAGCCAAGTGGTACATTTCCACCAGGGCCTGACTTCAGCAGGTAGAATCGATTCCACATCAACCTGTGTGCACTGTGTGGTGTCAAAAGGCAGTTGACTTTTGCTGCAATTCTAAACCATGGATTGCTCCATAGACTATGATATGATGCTGCAAGGCGTTGGGAGCACAGGAAGACACAAGGAATAGTCCAAGAGAGGCAACCAGAAGTAAATGTTAGAAAGCAACAGGATGATGTTTTCAATTGCCCGTCATCATTCCTTGAAGTTGACAATTGTTATTGTGCCATACCTAAAGGAGAAGGGGCCTGTGTGGTAGCATGCTGGAAATTCATGCTTTCGTATCTAAAGGTGGATGGTGGCAGCATAAAATATGCCCTTGAGGCATTATATAGGGAAAAGTATAAATATATATGTATAAATGTATAAATATATGTATAAGTATATAAATATATGTATAAATAGAAGTGACCCTTGCTTTTGAAACAGTTCTTGTGGTAGATATATCGACGCAACCTTCCTCAGCTGCTCCAAAGATTCTATGTACCGTCCTGTTCTCTGTCTCTTTGTTTATGGTGTTCTCTTCATCTTTCTCCATGGTTGCAATAGACCAGGCTGTGGTTACGGCAAGTACCACCGGAGCCCGGAGAAATTGTGGTGGACTTTTTCAGTTAGCTATTGACTTGGGTGTTCAGAATCGTGATGGTAAACGGGGATCTGCTGGTGCGTCTGGGGGCAGGGGGCCCTTCTGTTTAGTCTCTTAGGCTGAATGCCTCTGTGGAGGAGCTCTCATATGATTCGTTTTTTGAAAGCACTAAAACGCAATCTAATTGAAGACATGTCAGTCTCAATGATATTGACAATCATCAAAATCAAGTTTATGCATCGTGTTTATGCATCGTTTGGATGATTTGGCAGGTCACGTGACGTAAAACACCCCTTACCAAATATGGAAAACAAGCTTCTATTGCAGATATGTGGTTGAAATCTAGCATTTTTACCGTAAGTTATCAATGAAAATTACTGAATATGTGATTTTGGTTGGCACCATGTTTATTTCGGGAAAATTTGTCTTCTGGGTAACGTTGCGTCAATTGGCTTATTGCGACACCCTTTACCATATACGGAGAAACTGGATGTTTCAAAGTATTTTTCATTCACCTCTCCTTATTATGTCAAATTTAAGTTCATCAGATATTGAATACTGGGCAAACATACGAGAATGGTATCTCAGCGTTCATAATCGATCTGATGGTAAGCATACGGCAATTCACGGAGATTCCTGAAACATACGAAGAGCTTACATGGAAATTTTTGAGAAGTTTTCCGACCGGGTACGACAGAGTAGATGTAGTTGCAGATACATATCGTGAAAATCTATCAAAGGAGCCGAACGTTATAAAAGAGGGAGTTCAAGAGAGATCATCATTCGCTGACTGTGGGCGTCATCAAGGGGGATAGAAATCCGCCGTTCCGCGCGGTTTACAGTTAGAATCCGCCGTTCCGGTCATTTTTAGGCAAAGCTCCGCGTCCCGCCACTTCGCTATCAAAATGATCGCACATATTAGTTATGTTAGACATTTTCATCCATCCAGGTGGAAAGAGGAGGAGAGTAGCAGTTTACATTCTTGTGCAAAGCTTTTAAAATATTCCCATAGTGCTTACCAGAAAAGCATAGATGTGTGACCTCTTTTCACAAGACAACAAATGAAGTATCCGCAGATACATAAAATTTCATGAAAATTCCGCATTCCGCTAATCATTTTCAAGAAAATCCGCGTCCGGTAGGGGGGAAGGATTCCGTCATTCCGCCGTGAAATTGCTAGAATTCCGTATTCCGCCACAAATTTCTTCAAATTCCGCTGTTCCGCAAACCCTGATGACCCCCACCTGACTGCAGTCAAAGAATTTCAAAGGATGGGAAGAATAAGCCAGAATAAGACCTGTATGATTTTGCTGATAAGAGAAGTAATGGTGGGTAGCAGAATGCACTGCTTGGAAATGTTGGGTTGCAATGAGATTTACTTCTCTAGGGAAAATGAATGTATAAGAATTAACCACGACGCTGCGACCTTCGAAAATGATCTGACGAGTAATCAAGAAGAAGCTGATACCAAAGCGATTCTTCTCAGCAAGCATGCATTTGATAGATCACCTGAGGAAACAATCAATGTTCGATACCCCTGCGGAAAGATAGATATCAATATCACAATGATTTGCATCTTCATGGATTGCCCTTGCCCAGAACACTTCTATTTAGACATTGGGAGCGGCAAAAATCGCAAGGGTCTATGCCCAGACGAAATTGACTTAGAGCCTGAGGTGAAACAGAGTCTCATAGGATATCCTGCTTTCACAGGAAACGCCTATGTCTCATAATTTTATCGGAAAGGAAAAGAAACGTGTTAGAGCGTCGTTGAAAAGAACCCAAGATGCCTACCAGCATTCCGACATTTAGGATCGAGTTGGGAATTAACTGATGAAACGTTTGAGCTACTTTAGGACTACGTCTGTGTACTATATGGCTGTCGGAGGAGGAACGTAAACCAAGTCCGTTATCAGTTATTTGAGCGCAAACATAACAGAGAAGAGAAAATAATTGATATGTCGATCCTACCATTATGTCAATCTGCATTGTTGCTTCATGCAAAAAGAGCAAACTACGTCGCAAGAATCTAGAGGTGTTCTGATCAGGGAGATTAAGTACTTTATCTCCCTGGTTCTGATGAGGCACAGCTGCAGGGACCAGACATTGAATTGCACGGTTGGAATGTCAATTGTGAAATCAAATGGCTCGGTAAAGAATCTCCAGCTGACATTGAAGATTTACATTTAGTTCAACTCCATTGTAGTTACGATTGACAGGTTGAGAAAAATTGAGAAAATGGATAAAAAGAAGTGTTGACTTCATGTTCCATATAACGGTAATTTCCCTTATGTGGTAAAGGGTGACAACCTCGCAAGAAACTTGGTGTTACCCTACATACGAAATTTCTGTTGAAGTAAAATAGCGGTTACCCAAATAGCATCAACAACCTTTCTTTAGACCTAATGATTCAATCTCCAAGTTTCTATTGCCTAGTATCAGGAGAAACAAAAATTTCCTTATTTGGAAATGGGTATTTTAAGTCACGTGACCCGCAAAATCGCCCCCAAGGGCTCATAAACTTTTCTTGATGATTGTCAATATATTGTCAATAAAAGCTTCAGTTAGGTTGCGTTTTGCGGTTTTAAACAACGAATCATAAAAAAGCTCCTCCGCAGAGGCATTATGCCCAAGATATTGCCCAAGATATTTGCGGGGTGAGTGGCCGAGTGGCTTATACAGTCTTCGTCAGGTGACTGAAGTTAAGCTTGGTCGAGTGAGGTCAGATTTCGGATGGGTGACCTCTGAGGACTGACCTCGCAACTCACCTCGTCGTCCTTCGGAAGGGACGTTAAACTAGGGGTCCCATGCCTGGATGCGGCATGCACAGTGGGCCTAAATTAGCTTTCAGTAGCTAGAAATCCTGACAAGCTCACTCAAAATAAATTGAAAAACAAAAAACAAAAATACTAAGAAGAAAAAGCCCCCAGCCCCCAGACGCACCGGCAGATTCCCGTTTACCATCACGATTCTGAACAACCAGGTCAATAGCTAACTGAAAATGTCTATCACAATTTCTCCGGGCTCGGGTGGTACTTGCCGTAACCACAGCCTGGTCTACAAAGTAATCAGCCAACGTTATATTCCTGGAATTGTTTCAAAGGAAAAAAAATTTGCAGTGGAACGTAAGCCAGACCAAGATTTTATTCTATAAACATGGTTAATGGATGTCTTTAATTCACACACAAGTGTGCCAAAATCTGGCCTCCCAGTAGGCCAGTTGGCAACCCTGAGCCCAAGAAGAAAACAATGGGAGACTTGATGTATGGAAACACGAACATGCGCAGAAGCATATATAGGGACTTAGCCATTTTGCAGAACATTTTAGGCCCCTTCGCAGTTCCTCTACTCAGTGGGCACGGCTGAGTTTGTTTTTGTGGGAATAACGAATTTGTATTAATCAGAATTATCGTGCTTTGCTATGATGACTTTTATTTAAAGAAAAGTGTGGCTGAAAACTGAAAACTTTCTCTTTCTGAAAACTCTGAAAACTCTCTACCTATTCTGTCTACCTTGAACTTGAGGATCACCGATACTTTAACGTTATGGAAAAACTGTAGTACTTTGGTTTCTTTGTATTTACGTCAATCTATTTGACTAAACATTCAGCCAGATTCGGTACTCATTGTCCCATATTTGAAAGAAAAGGTACTTCCGCGTTGAAAAAAACAATCAACTGGCATGCATACAATTGAAAAAAGCAATCAATTGGCTGATTGTTTAGTCAAATAGATTTACGTAATACAAAGAAACCAAAGTACTACACGTTGTCCATAAGGTTAAATTATCGGTGATCCTCAAGTTGAGTTTTCAGAGTTTTCAGAAAGAGAAAGTTGTCAGTTTTCAGCCGCACTGTTCTTTAAATAAAAGTCATCATAGCAAAGCACGATAATTTTGATTAATACAAATTTGTTATTCCCACAAAAACAAACTCAGCCGTGCCCACTGAGTAGAGGAACTGCGAAGGGGCCTAAGATGTTCTGCAAAACGGCTAAGTCCTTACATATGCTTCTGCGCATGTTCGTGTTTCCATACATCAATTCTTCTATTGTTTTCTTCTTGGGCTACGCGCTGTACCTAATGTCTTGTAGCTGAGCGTTGGTGGATATTATCTGCAGAATATAAGCATCATGTTGAGACAGGTCAGTATTCTTGGAAAATTGGTCCTGGAGAAAGGTAATATGTTTGTTCCTTTCAATACAGACTCTACATGCATTAACATCACTACTGATTTGCCAGAGAACTTTTTATCAAAACAAGTTGTTGGTCCTCCTCGTATAGTTTACACGACTTACTGTAAATAGTTGAAAAGAAGCCACAGTTTTTCAAAGCACACCATGGTTAGGCGGGTGATTGTAGCAATAAAAGTGTTAAAAGTCAGTGGCTTATAAGTTCCATGACCAGGACCGCTGGGAAAGTGGGTAGACAGGGCAACTGCCCTGGGGCCCAGGCCCTGCCAAGGTCCCATAAAAAGAAACTTTGTTTTTCATGTAATGATGTCATCCAGTTGGGCACCACAAGGGGACCGGAAAATCAAACTTTCTTCTTGCGATTGTACTGAACAATAACATTATGGACCTCAGCTCATGATTTATTCGAAAGTTGTTTGTTACATCTGAAAATGTAAATCTTAGCAAAAACGCTGAATTTAGTCCTGGGATTTTTTGCAAATATTTTATTTTTTAGTTTGTAGAGCCATTCCAGTTTCTTAAAGTTTTCGTTTTTGAAATCCTGTGGAATAGCTTCTGCCCTATTCAAAAACCAAAACTGCAGACATTTTGCATTTGCGGACTTTTGAGTCTGCGGTTTAGGTTTTACCTTATTAAATACCAGAAATACAATTGATGGAAAGCTTAAGAAAATTTATTTGTCAGCCTTCCTCTTCCTCCTATGGACTTGCCATCTGGGAGCTTGGCATTGCCAGATCTACTATTTAGGGACCGAAGGCATGCTGACATGCGTTACTGTGTGCGGCAAACACATTCAAGTTTTGTCACTGGAATGTCTCCATACACATTTCTGTAGGTAATTCTTTGTAGGCCTTGCTATCCCCATCTCCTAAAAATTCACTTTGCCTCAATGAGTGTTTGTCAATGGATCTTTTAAATATTTTATTGCAACCAACAGGATCCATTTTGCAAGTAGGTCCATGGAATTTTGTATGGCATTCATCTTTATCATTCTCCCACCATTGGTCAAACTCAGGGGTACCCTCTTTCATCTTGTTGATAATGCAAGTTCTACATTCTCTGGAGATGATTTCAGTATCCAAAACTTTTCCAGTTACAATTGACATGACTGTAAGTATTCCCGAAGAAGAACTGAAATCACGTTTACGCCATGTTCCATCACCAGATATTCCTATGTCATAAATTCCATCATCCGCAACTTCAGATGATGGTTTTGTCTCAGAAGCAGCTATGTAAATGCTCCTCTCTGCAACGTCTTTGGCAGCCGCTTTCAAATTTTCTTCATCTTGGTCTTGCATCTTAGCATCTACAGATAGAGCTGTAAGAGGCTGAAATATAGTAATTATAACCGCCATTTTGTATCATCCTCGTTTTGAGTTTTGAAAAAGAGACCACCTCGTGCTAAAAACGTTGCAAGTTGTCAATCAAGATGGAGTTATGGAAAGTTGATTTGAGTTGTGTTTTTGGAAAGAGAAAAGCATTTTCGTTGAATCATAGTGTTTATTCATCTCAACTCCTCGATCCTGACAAAGAACCCAAGTCGTGTGATATGTGATAGCTCTTGTTGTTCCTGTAGTGTTGCTGAATGGCTATCTTTAAAACATGGAATCTGGAATCTGGACAGGCTATCTTTAAAACATAGAATGTGGAATCTTCAGGGATGTATCACAGCGATCTCAAAGTCAGCTCTCTAACCACTTGGCCAACCTCCCGCCCACCCACCTATCATTACCAGTGATGTTATTTATACGAAATGGTCCTGAGTGTGACTGCACGCATTATGCAATCCGTAATCATGAAGTTTGGGAAATGATTTGAAGCTTTTCAGTGCAAATGACTGAGGAAATTCAACCGCTATCATGCTTTCTTCCCCACATAAATGGAGTCAGATCGTTATCATTTTTCGGAATTTAGCAATCAAATAAATGTCTACGTAACTAATCCTGTTATTTTAACTATATTTCTTTTTGCATGTGCCTAATGATGCATTGCAAAGCCCCTGGTTGCAAATGTATGAGCAATCTTAGAAAGCTGGCGGTTCTTTCAATTTCTGGTTTTGCTATTTTGAAGAATTTGTCTGTTTTCTGTTGAATAAAACCAGGAAGCACTGTAATTGATCCCATCAACCATTTTCATAAAAAACCGTCTTTATTATTGATACCCTGGGTACAGGAAGCATCATTAGGTACTTCCTTTACATATACCCTTATATATATGAAAAAACACGAAGCACTTTAAAACAGCTCCCCATTTTCACCTCCACGTTGTGCATGGACTTGCTTCAAGTCTCGCTCTTGATCACAGGTAGCGGGGGAAATTAGTGTATGATGGAATTAGTGTAAAATCAGTACAAATACCTCTCCTTTCTTGGTTCAATTTCTGCCTAGTTCATCTGCCATCATAACAGTAGCCAACCGCCAAATCTTCTTGCATGCAACTAGGCCAACCGCCATTTCTTCTTGCATGCAACTAGATCCAGTCTCCAAAAGAATCAACGCGGCCAAAAGTAACGAGAAGAGAGAAAAAGAACAAGGTCTGCAGGTTTCTGCAGGCCGTTGCAGCTTCCCTTGACTTCTTTGCCTCACTCTGCGGTCCATCGGCCAGTATTCCTGCGGCACTTACCCTCAAAATGTTCGCCTATGACTCCTCTTTGTGACTGACTGTTTCAGACTGAACTTGCGTCTTGGTGTTGACGACACGAAATGAAAATATCTAGCCCATTGCCGTTCTCCCTATGATCGAGGAAAATTAAGCGTCCATTCCTGCGCAGCGCCATTTTTTAAACAATAGCCACGCATCGCAGCCAAGACACTGGACACCAGTCTCTCGCTGTCGAAACGCCGGTTACGACAATATCTGCGATTTGGCGGGAAACTCTGGTCGCTTGAACAACGCTGCTCGCGTGGGGAGGATGAGGAATTTAAAATGGAAGGATCTTTGCGACACAGCAATACAATCAAGCGATGGTAAGTAAATTAAATGTTTGTTCTGACTTGCACTTCACTTTCACTAGCCGGCGAGCTTTTACTAGGCCCGCCATAATAGAGATCAGCTTCCCAGTCAGACCTAACGAAACTCAGGGGGGGGGGAGGGGGTGGGCAGACACACTGCTAATTACTTATTATGACAGGAGAAAAGAAGCTCGTTTATTTTTAGTGGTTCCATACAATATATTTGCAAACTGTATGTGGAGACATGCAACATTTTGGAACTGATTTGAATTGCCACAATTTGAATTTCTGCCAAGCACCATGCCTCTCTCCACTTCACTCCTCCCACCCATGCAACAAGCAAAAGCTGACAGGCAGGCAGGCAGGCAGGCAGGCAGGCAGGCAGGCAGGCAGGCAGGCAGGCAGGCAGGCAGGCAGGCAGGCAGGCAGGCAGGCAGGCAGGCAGGCAGTGTAAAAACTTTCATCTTGGGTAAGGGGAGTGAGGCAAAATTGGCCAGAGTAGGGAAAAATGGATCACTTGATTTACTGCTTGTAAAGTAGAGAAGCAATGTTTAAACTCTCAGCTTTATCAATCAATTTTATCAATGAATGAAACTGTCCCTTTTCATGATAGAAACTGATTTTCCCTGAACTGGAGCACAACAACTCTTTGACTTCACCCAGTGTGGCCCAAATATTCCTCCAAATGGCAAGCTGCTATTTCGAACTTTTGAGCAAATGCAGTGGATTAATTCCAGGTCTCTGGAACTGTTCATACTGAATTCGTCCCAGAGAACAACATCGAGATTGGTAAGTTTTGCAGAGCACTTATTAACTGCTTCATCTACAATTTTCTGAAACGAGCCATTAGTTATACCGATTCCAAAAAATGTGTTTAGCACCAAGGCATTTGAAAGAGGCCAGTCTTCTTTTGCATAAACTTCACATGAAATACCAGTAGAACAAACCAACTGAAATTTTTTGCCCACTGAAAGGAATGATTTCATAATTTCTATTGTCAAGAATGACTTGCCTGTTCCTGCTTTTCCAATTATTGTAAAATTGTGACCTTCCAGAGCTTTGTGAAGACACAATGTCTGTTTCTGTGTCAGCAGCATCTATCATAAGAAAATATGAAATAAGGAACCAACATGATTCCAGATGAGCTTGTTTCTGAAATATTACCATACTTAGATCCAGGGGGTACTCTGGTAAGTTTAGGATAGGGGAGCTCATGTTACTATTTTGGGTCTAAAATTTGGGCATTGAGTTTTTCTTTTTGAAGGGTGAACCTTTTGTACAATATTTGTTTGGTTTCTGAAATCCTCTATTAGTTTCTTAAGGCCTCAAATATAGAATAAGGGAACAAGAATGGAGGAAAACATGGTCACAAACAGAATTAATATCATGTAGCATTACTGAAAGGAAAATGCCAAAATTTCAAGAACAATGATTTCTATCAGTTGGGAAACATTTTCCATATATTCAAGATGAAGACTTGATGACTTTTGGGTATGTAGGGTCAGTAAAATCACTTTTTGGGTCCATCTTTAGAATATAAACTATGATTCTGTGGTTGGTCTGAACACTCCATAGCACAATTGTACCAGAATACTCCTTGGGAATAAGATCTTCATTGTTCACTGTTGTGGTTTGCAGGTGAATTCAACAGAAATTTATGGCTTTGCAGCTCTAACATTATCACCTCGAACATTCAACCAATCTTTTGCTGCATGAAGCTATATCTTCCACCAAAAAGTGATACTGCATATTTAAATGAAATTTGTTTTTATAGTAATAGACTTGGTAGGAGATAATAATGTTGAAAACTTTTTAGAAGTTACAGTCTTGTACCTAAAAGAAAATGAATTGTTGAGGTAGCCGTAAGTACTACAAAAGTAGCACTCTCAAATGAAGTAGCACTCTTCCCATCAGTATTTCATGTCTTTGTCAATGTCCAAAGACTTCCATATACTGTGAAAAATTGTTATGATTTTTTGATGCACATCCAAATGAACTCTGAAATTCTCATTGTATTTTGATACAATGCTACCTTCTTCAAATGTAAATTATCATTCTTTCTATTTATTTATTCATCTATTCCAAATGTCTCAAAATTTAGCATCAGTCTAAGTGAGGGTAACCAGTGAACACAAGAAGCCTTCCTATACGATTCCAATACAATAAAAAGGTATTTTAAAGTACTATGAAGTTGGGTGAAGGCAAAGAGGGTCTTAGAAGAATAAAAAGATTTCACTGTTGTTGTGCTCCAGTTCACCCCCTCCCCCCCCCTGAGTTTCGTTAGGTCTGACCGGGAAGCTGATCTCTATTATGGCGGGCCTAGTAAAAGCTCGCCGGCTAGTGAAAGTGAAGTGCAAGTCAGAACAAACATTTAATTTACTTACCATCGCTTGATTGTATTGCTGTGTCGCAAAGATCCTTCCATTTTAAATTCCTCATCCTCCCCACGCGAGCAGCGTTGTTCAAGTGACCAGAGTTTCCCGCCAAATCGCAGATATTGTCGTAACCGGCGTTTCGACAGCGAGAGACTGGTGTCCAGTGCCTTGGCTGCGATGCGTGGCTATTGTTTAAAAAATGGCGCTGCGCAGGAATGGACGCTTAATTTTCCTCGATCATAGGGAGAACGGCAATGGGCTAGATATTTTCATTTCGTGTCGTCAACACGAAGACGCAAGTTCAGTCTGAAACAGTCAGTCACAAAGAGGAGTCATAGGCGAACATTTTGAGGGTAAGTGCCGCAGGAATACTGGCCGATGGACCGCAGAGCGAGGCAAAGAAGTCGAGGGAAGCTGCAACGGCCTGCAGAAACCTGCAGACCTTGTTCTTTTTCTCTCTTCTCGTTACTTTTGGCCGCGTTGATTCTTTTGGAGACTGGATCTAGTTGCATGCAAGAAGAAATGGCGGTTGGCCTAGTTGCATGCAAGAAGATTTGGCGGTTGGCTACTGTTTTGATGGCAGATGAACTAGGCAGAAATTGAACCAAGAAAAGAGAGGTATTTGTACTGATTTTACACTAATTCCATCATACACTAATTTCCCCCGCTACCTGTGCTCTTGATCAATAAACAAAGGAAAGGGAAGAAGAAGAACATGGAAGGGAAAAGGGAAGGAGAGCGAGACTTGTGGACTACGTGTTCCGAAAACGAGACCGGTCAAGATCTTGACCGGCGGCTTTCTTTCATGTTAGCGGAAGAGCCAATCAGAGTTGAGCAGATAAATGCTGAGCCTCGTTTTCGGAACGCGTAGTCCACAAGTCTCACTCTCCTACCCATTTCCCTTCCTTTTTCTTCTTCTTTCCTCCCATTTGTTCATCGATCAAGAGTGAGACTTGGAGCAAGTCCACGTTGTGCAGCGGAAGGGAGCATTCAGCTCAGTAGGCGTTGAACTTTGACTCTTACGCACAACAAACATTGCATACACACTTGAACATACAAACGGCGGTTATCATTCTATTGAAATTGCTAAGTCTCCAATTTCATTGGGTTTTACCAATAAATGGTCCTTGCCCTATTGCCCTATGGCACTATAGTACTATCGTCTCGCGCCTGTTTATCACGAATACCTGAGTAAGGGTTTGTAAGTGTATTCGACTAGGATTCATATAAATATTGCTTCAAACATAAGCCACAATTCAAATATTGGGAAGGAATTCCGCTGGAATGAATTGATTTGAGAGGACGATGACCAACGCCTTCAAAAACATCTTTCAAAAGCAACAGAATCAGCCATAGCAGAAACTAAACAAACCATCAAGAACTTGTGCCAAGTACTTAAAGTTTCTTAAAATTATCAAATTTTCAGTACAAGGAGTCTCTTCTGTGTTTCGTACGTCTTCCATGCGTATTCCCTTCCATAACCATTGCTATCTTTACTTCCTTTTCCCACGTGAAAATTTCAAATGTAGGTTTTTACAGGAAGCAAGTGAAGATAGAGGAAGAATATGCCAAAGATCACCTTGACAAAACTAAGGTTTCTTAAGCTGATTTGGGGAGAATTGAGTTTCTTGCGGCCCTTTTTTCATGGAGACCTTAGCCCCGTTGCTGTGAGTTGGAAAATTGCAAAGATTTGTCAGTCCCTTCCTCTACTTTATAACGCAACTTTTACGTCCCCATTGGCTTTGTTCCCTAAAGCAAGGAAAGTTACAGCTGGTGATTCCCTGGCTGCATCTCATCGAGAAAATTCTCACTGGCTGAACGAGAATTCATGATGGCAAATGATGAACGAGAACGGGAGTACATCGTCAAAAGTAATCAAGACTATTGGGCCATAGGGCTATAGGGCCACAGGGCCAGGGCCATTGATTGGTAAAACCCAGTTTCATTGCCTACTTTCTAAGATAAGACATTGCTCATACATTTGCAACCAGGGGTTTGGCAATATGTCGTTAGGCACTCGCAAAAAGAAATGTAGTTTAAATAATAGGATTAGTTACGTAGACATTTATTTGATTGCTAAATTCCGAAAAATGATAACGATCTGACTCCGTTTATGTGGGGAAGAAAGCATGATAGCGGTTGAATTTTCTCAGTCATTTGCACTGAAAAGCTTCAAATCATTTCCCAAACTTCATGATTACGGATTGCATAATACATGCAGTCACACAAAGGACCATTTTGCACAAATAACATCACAGGTAATGATAGGTGGGTGGGCGGGAGGTTGGCCAAGTGGTTAGAGCGGTGACTTTGAGATCGCTGTGACACATCCTTGAAGATTCCACATTCGATTTTTAAAGATAGCCTGTCCAGATTCCAGATTCCAGGTTCCATATTTTAAAGATAGCCGTTGCTGAATTGCACAAACAGACCAGTACAGGAGTGTTGAGTATGGCAAATGGTGGCCATGTGTGTATTTTGTCAGAGAGGAAGGGAGTTCAGAAGGGAGTTCAGAAGATGCTTTGATCATTCATTTGCACTGGAAAAGACCTCAAATTAAACCGTTTTACAGTGTAATTTTACTCGCTGAAAGTTTACCTGTAGATATCAACTCGTAATCGATTGAAAAGATCGTGAATTCAGCCATTTACAGTTGTTTTACTTGATGAAATTTACGTGCAGATTCGTACCTATTCGTAGCTAAGTGATTGATTGCTCGTTACTCAAGACTGGGGACATTTGGTATCCTTTCACAGTGCAATATTGTTGGTTTTTATTACGGTTTTATTTTGAGACTGGTGTTGTGAATTTGTTTGCTGCAACTGAATTATTTTCTGCTTGTTTTTGTGAATTTGTTTGCTGAAATTGAATTATTTTCTGCTTGTTGAAATGTCCGCTGCAAATTGATAATAGTACTGTGTGTGCTGCAAGTTGATAATAGGTCTATTTTAACCTATTTGCCTTCTTTTGTTCAGGCTATCCTAACAGGATTGCAAACAATTTCATTTTTATTTTTTTCTGTGTTTGTTTGATAATGGCATCAGAACATTTCAGGGGGTTTGGTTTCAAAGCTTAACATTAGATATAAAGAATTTATCTTCTAAAGAGTCTATGATGTACTTTGTCAAAGTTTCTTGTGGAGCATGAAACAAATTTTGGTAATTAAGAGAAGATTCAGATTACTTTGCTCACAAAGTCTAACTTGTTTGAGCTTGAAGTAGGGCCAGCAGAAAAGGGTAGACTTGGCAAAACTTGAAAGTTTCCTCCGAGGAAGCAACTAAAACAAGAGCATTTCATTGATTCCCAAAAAAATTTGTACACCTCTGGTAAAAACTCTTTTGGTTTTGAGAAAATCCATCAAAATCTTAAAAATCCTTTGCTCTGAAAAAATCTTGACAATGAGTGAAATTCCCACAAAATTCCCCTGGAACAGACATAACATTTTCATGAAAATCCACAAGGTTATTGAGGATACCATTGCAATTGCATCATGTTAGCCATGGATATTGAATATGAATGGAATGATGTCACTCATTGATTCCCCATTGATTTGATAACAATGTTTTGTTGTGATCAAAGTCTGAGTCAGAGGCAATTGATCACTTGCAACGAAGCGATTTAATTTATGACATTTATGAAGTTCTTCTTGAAGAGGAAGAAGACTACCACTTAGCAGAAGGCGACAACTTTGCTTCAAAAATACTGATGAAATATTCAGTTGGCTAGATGCATTTTGTCTTGGCAGCCATCTTTCCTCTGGTGTTTCCTTGTGCAACCCATACATTACCCAAGGATTAATCAAAGTACAATGCATCTATTAGCAAAGCTTAGCGGCACCATTGAATTTTAATCATGATTGACATTCATTTTAACTGCAAAGTTCAACATGTCCAACTCTTACAAAGTCTGATTTATCTAAACTGATGGTCAGAAAACTGTCAGTTTTTTGCCGTTTACACGATCAGTTTTCTGGTGTTCAGTTAAACTGTCAGTTTAAACTGATTGTGTATTTCAGCCTTTAGAGGCATTCTTGAAGGGGACTGTATCCCATCGTGTTCACCATATCAAACTGTGTACATTTACCAAGTCTCATGCTTCTATAACAACTTCCATGACTTTTCACTAACAGCCCTGTTTCATATTTGATGACCCAAAAAGTGGCAAAGAGTTGATTGCAATGATTCCCATAAGAGCGCTGTTAGTAAAGGCAAAAATGCTTTTTCTAAGACATTAGCTAGTGGAAAGCCTCAGATTGGCAGCAAAGGCCGTTTTTCCAACCATCAAGCGTCATCATGTCGCTGGTGGTCCATACAGTTATTTGGATTAAAGCAGAAATCTGGTGAGATATCCTTTGTTGTGACTCCATGATTTAATGTCCAAGGAGATGAGTCAGGTATTAAAAACCCTTGGAAAACAGAGTGCCAGGCTATAGAGGAGACTGTGTATGACTTCCGACTTTCTGTATTCTCAGAAATACCTAATGATAGATTCGTAGAGAGAAGCATGTTGAAGAAGTTGGAAGATGAGGACATTTTGGTGGGAGAGGGGACCCTTTTGAAGGTGGCTATCATGCAGTATCACAAGTGGCAGTTGCTGTGAAAGAACTTGAGGAACTGAAAGACTTCTCATTTTAAAACATAGGAAATTGTCTTTTAGGAGAGGCCAAGACAATGGAGAACATTAGCTCATGTGAAAGCATTCCAGTATCACATGGTGTCATCGTAAATTTGAGACCATATTCGCTTGTAATGCAGCTCTCCACACACAGTAACAAATGCCTGACATTATTGATAGTGATTTCAAGAAATAAGGAACGGCTCAACAACTTTCACAACCTCCACTGAACCCGTTTTGGCATCTCAATACGCTCATTTTTTATAAAAAATGTGGCTCTAGGCTTTGTAATTTTACATGGACCCAGTTCTTACCAAAGAGAGTTTCTTAACTCTTTTAACTTTCATGAAAAGAAAGTAAATGATCGACTTTGCTCACTATGTAACAAACACGGCAAGAAAAGACTTCGTTTCGACACATGGGAAACTATGGGGAAAGGTGCTGATTCCAAAGGTTACACTTAGAAACGTAGTGAAAATCCGAGATTTCCAACTTCGGAAACTAAAGGGAAAGGGACATTTCGTTTTCCCCTAATTTCCAGAACGAGAAATTCGACATTTCCGGTGTTGCAAAACGTGTTGTGTTGAAGTGAAATTGTAGAGAAACGCCAGGTGTGCAAAGGGAAATCAATTCGAAATTCGAAGTGGAAGTTCTTCGGCATAGATTTACTGGTAGTGTAGTTGTTGGAAACTTCGGTGAAATGCGAGGTTCTTTTTAGGAAATTCGCGTAGAAAATAACAAAATTTCTATGGAAATTTAGCGCTGTTAATGCGAAATTGATCAAATTGATAGATTCTGATAGATTTGGAGGAATTCCTTATTTTGTTTCCGTATACAGCTGCTGAATAGACTGGCAATGGACTCAGTAAATCAGTCACAATAATAGTTCGGAGAGAAATGTACTGTAAAAAAGGCAATTATTCTTCCAAATATATATGAAACATAAACCATTGCAAGTTGATTACTCAATGATCAATACAGAAAAATGCTTAGCGACATAAATTTAAAGAGTTCTCATGACTGTAATTTACAGTACCAAAATTACACCAAATGTTAGAAGTGATGGATACACACCACAACTAGAAATTAAGTACACATATTTTTTTATAAGAAACTTGGATCAGGCCATAGTACTTAAGAGTTTCTTAATTCAACGTGAAATTTTGTCCATTTTAGTACTAAAAGATTCTTAATTGGTTTTTTATTTTTTGAATGCATGAAATGTCAATGTGGTCGCCAACACTGCTGCAGATATGTTTCTTCATTTTTCAAACATCATATTGGAATAAACAGTGTTCTATTATGTTGAAAACACAAATGGTTAGATAGTGCCCAATGATAAAGGTTCAACGATCTATTTGCTATGAAATTCATGCTTTTAAGTTTGAAAAGTTTCTTAGTACTTCTCAGACATAGTACTAGAGTTTCTAAAATTTTGGCCATCTTAGTACTAGTTTCTTATAAAAAAACGTGTACATAACGGAGACGTTTACACGATTTAAGAAGCTCTGAAAGATGGTTTTCGATTTCGATTACAGAAAGCAATGCATCGTTGCCACTATATTCAAAGTAACCGTGTAGTGTATGCATCGGTGGTTCGGTCTTTGGGAGGCCACACCCCACATTCTATTTTCATATAAGATCAAACTTGGACGACTACAACTATCATTGTCATTGTTATATAACGGTATTGCGGTGTGGCATGTGGAAGGTAATCATAAATCAGTTTCATCTATGACAGCTGCACGTCTATTTACCTAAGAAACTAGCTTAGGATGGCTGAGAATTCAAAAACTATGTTTCAGAAGCGCTAAGAAACTTTTACAATGCTCAACTCAAGAATATCATTCAAAGTTTTCGTCAAGTCGCTTTTACTGTGTTCACTACAATTTTGTTTTAAGTAAAAAAGAACTTTTCTTTACTAAACAGTATGTTATATCAAAAAAAATACGTAATGTAGTTATGGAAGTAAAAAATGATTCATGCATCTAAAAGCAGGGAGAGGATCAAGAAACTTTGAGTCCCAATAAACAGAAACTTTCGTGTAAGATTAAGAATCTTTCAGTAGTATGGGCTGATCCAAGTTCTTAATAATTTTTGAATAAAAACATTGATAATACCAGGCATTTAGGAGAGTGAAATCGTTTAATGCCTCACACAATCATACAGTGGTAACTTTGTTGAAACAAAAATTTCATTGACTGTTGTCTCCTTAGAAACGACAACTGAACCTGTCAAACTTAAGCTTATCCGCAACATGAGATTAAAGTCTCTCAGCAAAGTTATCTGCTGTTTCAAATTCATGAGCTCAAATATGGTTTATAAAACTATTGAACCCCTCTTGCAGCTATATTGCTAGATCTTTGCTCTTCTCTCAGATACAGAATAAAAATATTTTGTTCAGAGATGATTTTAGAAATGGACCATTCTTATTCCTTATCAATCGTCAGGCAGGTTCAACCACTTCAACAGAAGCATCCGAAAGTACCTAAGTGTTATTTTGGTTGATGCCCTGCAAAGAAACCAGATTGTCGAGAGGAACATATGAACCAAAGGTTTAAGTAATTGCCATCAAATAAGAGTAGCTGCTTCAAGATCAAGGCAATAGCATATCAAAATTGAGCTGTCAGATTGATCCAGTTGGCCCTCAACTTGAAAATTTCATCGATATGAAAATACCCAGAAACCCATGAAACCTACTAGATGATTGCACTAAAGATGACGGCGAAGAACTTTTCACCAAGATGCATTGCATTCTGACTGCACATCTTTAACTAAATCCACAGGAATTCGACTTTTGCCGCATTGTGTTCTTTGGATTGCTTGGTAAAAAGTTCTGCGCAGCCATCTTTAGCACAATGACTGTTCATAACTTACAACCCGACAATGGTGGGTAAAGCTAGCCTTTTCGGTATAGTCAAACGGGGGAAAAAGTGCGCATTTTTCGAAAATTTTCCCTCTCCCTCCCAAAATTTGGGTTTTCAACAAAATATTGATGCAGTCACTTAGGGCCCCTAAGGCTACATAGAAACAGCATAAAAGTTAAGACGAATTGTCACTTCCAAAATTTTACGAGTAAAAAAACGATGCGCAGCTTTTCACCTCAAAAAAGGAGAAAAACTGCGCATTTTTGTTGAAAAAGTGCGCACCCATGGATAGGGATAAAAATAATTCCTTTTTCGCTTCGTACATGTGGTAAGTATATGTAGACTTTAATTCGATAGAAACACCACAATTTCTTGCAAATACAATGATCCATAGCCATTTTTTACTAGATTGTGCAGCAATGAGAACGATGCAATCAATGTCATGGTTATGATCAAAATCGACGACAGTTTTCCTCTCGCAATTTTTCTGTTTGTTTGTCTCTTGGGTTCCTACACCTCATACACCATCGGCAAACTAAGTTTTACACGGAATAAGGTTTGAAATGGAAGAAATGAGGTAATCTTGTCGAATGATTTGCTGTGACCAGTGTCAGGTGAAAATTAAAAATGTTGATTTTGTAAATTAAACATGCAGTTTTATGGTAGAAAGTCGCGAAAATAGCCAGAACATCAAAATAAACATTACTAAGCATTGTCGATATCGTTGCCACTCGCCTTTCGAACCATTTCGAAATTCCCTAAAAGTTCTCATTTGCCAATTGTCTTACAATGTATTTTACCACTCTTTCCCTCCCTCCGACCTTTGCCTCTTCAAAGGCATCTAAAACTTGTGTTTAACGCTATATCTTGTCAAAGGGCTAGCTTCTGTATGTTTTCTTGGTAGCGCAGTTTTTCCCCCAAAATCGAAACTTTGCGGGGAAAAAATGCGCATCTACTTCCTGAAAGGGCATTGCGGAGGAGCATCAAAACTAGTCTCTTACAAATGACCTCACTCCTAACGTAATACAATATCGTGTTAATCTTGTTTGGAATGCGAAGAATGCCTGCGCTATT
Source organism: Aurelia sp. 3 sensu Dawson et al. (2005) (assembly GCA_964020215.1). Taxonomy (NCBI): domain Eukaryota; kingdom Metazoa; phylum Cnidaria; class Scyphozoa; order Semaeostomeae; family Ulmaridae; genus Aurelia; species Aurelia sp. 3 sensu Dawson et al. (2005). The sequence continues at coordinate 21,008,840 of OZ026576.1, read as the reverse complement.
GAAAAGTTTCCAAGCAGCAATAAAAACTTGATATCGTGATGGAATCGAACTTCCCATTTTGAATTGAGATTACAATAGAACAATACATTATTTTGGGGAAATTTTCCAGGCCAATGATCTTCGATCTTTCGTCTCTCAGGTGCATGGGTCACAGAACACAAAGCTCCCTCGCATTCCCTAGAAACTGGGTGCGCATTATTTCGACCGAAAGTGTCCGTGCGCAGTTTTTCCCCCACTTGACTATATCTACATTGCCTTACATTAAGCCTTGAGAGATAAATATCTGTAGGCGAGATGCAAATCCCTACAAGTGTACACAGTTTTTCTAAATCTATTCAATTCAGTTGTGTGATGTGAAGGCTTTCTTTTCATGGGTGATTCAGCGGCAATTCTTTCCCACCTTCCTGTTTGTCCTGAGTCAGTCTCATTTCTGCCGTCTATGTCCTTCATCAGGTTGACTTATCAGCTCTGCTAAGTTTGATGTACGCCCAGGGAGGCTTTTGAGGAGAGAATCCCAAAAATCCTCCTCCTCAACATTCTCCTCATTTGACATGTATTGAGCCACCTTGAGCCACCCCTCATAATTCTTACAACTCCTGAAAAAAAAATTTTAACAATTAGATCTTCCATGCATTGCCAAAAATCGAAAAAGCTGAATATCTTCGTAAGAGACCATTGAGAATATGGCTATCAGGGATTCATCAGTCTCAAACCCCTGCAGAACTCTACTGAGGAGACGTGACAAAATTTAATATTGACAGGGTGCCTAATCATAACCTCGGGCGCCTAACAATATTCCTCCTTCACTAAACAAAATAGACTAATGAAAATAATATCAATCACCAATGCTAGTGCATGAGAAAATTTTGCTATTTTCACTAATAAAATCATCATAGTGAGTGCCTACCAGCAAGAATACTTTTATGATAGGATGCTTCTTCTTCTGTCCATTCAACTGATTAAAGAAACTGAGATAGTTATTCATAAACCACAGCATCAATTATTTCTACATGTCTTCCACTGGAAGGGATCAAAACCGAGCTTGCACGCCTAACTCCTACAATTTCTTATACATCAAGCACCTACAAATAAGAAACTGCTTTTGGTCCAGCCCTGGTCATAAGCTTCTAAAGCCTTAGGTGCATTTGCTAGCACACGATTTTAGGAGATTCTCATATCTATGATATGGTAAATGTACTAGGATCAATTAATTTTGCAAGCAAACGGCATCTAAAATGTCAAGTAAGATTGCAAGAATTCCTACTCAAACTGTCTATCGATACTGTATGGTGTTGCAAGAATCCCGTATCAGAAACCATAGTAGCTTCCTCCAGAAAATCAAGAAGCCCTGCTGGAAAGGCTCCAAGGTCAGTTCGAAGCTATGACATTTCAATTCTTTAAACTTGCAGCGCATCTTTGAAAGAAAAAGTATATTTTCATTCAGAGGGAAAATGAAATAAAAGTGTAGTGCGATTTTTGTTTATCATTTGCTTCTTTCTTGTAAATCTTGTTGTTTTCGAATTCATTTAATTTTTACCTAAAATAACTACATTTATTTTCATATACTTGTAAGAGTCTTTTATGATAGTTGCCAGTCAGTTTTGAAGTATTCCGTTTCCAAAGGATCCTCTATGAACTTTACTGAGCAATTGAGGAACTCCACAAGAAAGTATGCTGGCGTATGAGAATTGCATTTTTGCTAAGAATCTCTTCTACCGAAAAAAAGAACCATGCTTTTTTGCCTTGTTCCTTAGATAGTCACAAGATGGCCTTTTTTGAAAAGAATATGAAATCTCCAGTAATTGTCCGATCCTTTGTTTCTTTATAAGAGAATGTATCTCGTATCGACGACGATATTCTATCTTCGCATCGTAAAATCACACTTTACACAGTGGGCCAGGGTGGACAAAAATAAAAAAATGAAAAAATCTAAATAATAGTTTTATCAGTGGAATTTGATGTCATATAGCTCATAGAGTAAGGAAATCACATTCGTGTTATCCAGAAAAATCCTTTTTATCAATTTCAAATCACAGGATGTTAACTGTTATTGAATGCTGCAAGAAGCTTACTGTTTTCAACTTCAATTTTACCAACTGCGTCTTCGAGCACCCATTTATCTGCAAGCGACATTTCGATAGCATCTTCATAACGTTCGCAGGCAGTGATCTAAGTGCAACTGACTGCATTTTGATTGAGTGCAGACTCCTATTCCAAAATTGTGATTTTGTTCACAGTACTTTAGAAACACATTGCTGCCCTTTGTATGCTGTGTTTTAAAGCTAAGAATAAATTTCGCTTGCAAACGCCAAACATCTTCTTTGCATATTTACAAGCACGGAAGCATCCTCTATCCGTTTGATTGGCATTTGGCTGCCAAGAGGTGCCATAGAAAATACAACGATGGTTATTGCTACGGCAAAAAATTGAGGTGTATAGGGAACAGGGCACTGCTGAATAACTGTCAGATCGATGAAATTCTATTCATTTTTTATGCCAAGTCTGTTTCAAAGCCTCTCCTTTTTTAGAGTCATTTCAGATCATAGATTTATAGTCATTAATTCTGCTTTCCTTATCATTGGTACGTACTTATCAGAAGTTATTTGATGCAGTGACTTTGGTTGTTTCAAATAAGGACTTAGAAGAACTTTCCAACAACTGCGCACATAACTAAGCAAAGAAATTTTGTCTTAAAGACGTTTTTCTTCGTAAGTTTCAAACTTTTATAGCATTCTTTACCATTTTGTGCCTTGTACGATTTATGTCCAAAAAAATCGTAATCTGGCCCACTGTGCTTTATTTCGACATTGTGCGGAAAGGGCCAAGGGGCATGTCACTCATTCGATAAAGCATACAAGATTTTGTCACAACAAGGTGATTTTTACGGATTTTTGATCGATTTCTCTTGAAAACTAAAGAATTTTTGCCAAAGTCCCAAAGGTTTTTTGGGAGTGAAATGCCCCTCGGAAAGAGCTTTATAAACGACGTTTTCACTTGTCACAGAAGGGAAAGAACTATAGAGCAAACATACAACCAGTGACAGGATTTGCTTATTTGCAATTGTCTCTTCTGGTCAAAATTTAGAAAATTGTACTCTAAGCAATAAGGGTTTTTCCAGGAAAATGTTGCCCCGTATCTCTGTGGCTGCTGCAGAGGAGCTACAAACTCTATTGAGCTGTAAATTCTGCAAATTCTTCGACTTTAGAGTTTGAGACCTTTGAGGCAACTGGAAAAGTTCATGGTGCAAGAAAAAGTCAAAAAACGATTGTCAGAATCAAGCAAACTTTGAAAGAAAAGGTCTTTGCAATGTATAATATTATTTCTAAATTTGAAAATGCTAAAATGTTATTGTGTCATCGATAGAAGTGCTATACTTCTCTCAGTTTTTACTTCATTGTAACATTTTCAGAAGAATAAAGAAAGTGCTGTTTTTGTCACATTTTTTTATTTCGTGTTCCATAAATCAGCCTCCACTTTTCTGACGGGTTAAACATGATCTCCAACTCTAAGTTAAGACCTATCCTATGTAACTGCATCAAGAACAAGACAATAAAATGTACATCTCCTCTGCAACAGCCACTAGAATGTGCACATTTGATTGGGACATTTTGACTTGTACTTAAGGAGCAGAGAATCTACTTCTAGGGCTAGAATATATTCTATTTAAAAATATGACTCAGGTTTTATAGAAATTTATGTCATGGAAACTTTTGAGGGGGCACTTCACTCATTCGAAAAAGCATATGAAATTTTCTGAGAACAGCAAGGATTTTTTTGGAGTTTTTCTTGAAAACAAAAGGATTTTTGCTAACTGTATACGTGATTTTTGGGAGTGAAGTGCACCTCGGAAATTTTGGCACAGAAAGAGTAAGAAAAAAGCTCAAATGGCATTGTTGAGAGAATCTTCTGTTTGCATTAGATGTACTGGAGGTCATTAACAAGGAAATCATCCAAGAAACTGCTAAGAAACTTCGAGAACTGAAAATCTGATAATGTTAAGAAACTTTCTGCAAGCTAATCGCCTTTAGCTTCCACAGGGCACAACAGAAGGTATGTCTCAAGCCATATCTAAAATTTAGTGTCCTTTTCATCTCGATAGAGCAATTTGGTCTTGAAGAAGATAAATTCTGACCTCTGACCCCTATGCATTTCTGGTTTCATGAGATTCCCACCCACTTTCGTTTTGAGAGAGACATGCAATGTGCTTCAACCGTACAGCTGCTTGTGCGCATTTGACTTACTCTGGGCGCACTTAGCGGAAGCTGAAAAAGAGGAGCAACAAAACGTCAAAAGTGAATGGATGACTTTTTATATCTAAGGGTAGAGTAGACGTACCTTTCTGTTGGCATAGCTTTTTTCTATTGATGCTTTTGATGACTGGGGAAAGTTTGTTTTCGTTGTAAGAAGGATGTTGGTTGAGCAATAGATCTACAAAACAAACGTTGTGTGCTTCAGGTTCATTTAGCTCATTTGCAGCTGTTACCCAAAGGCCCGGCCAACTACTCAACAAAGTTCAATGAACGAAGTTTAGCCAAGGGTTGAGTGAAAAGTTCAGTCATTTGGCCGCCTTGTTGAGCGTTGTTGAGTGAGGTTTGATCTTGGTCAAAAAGGTTGAGTGAACACAGTGGCGTATCCAAGGGGGGAATGGGGGTCCGGACCCCCCTACTTTCCAAAAAGTTGGTCCTCGAGATTCGCACAAAAATGTAATAAAATTGGTGGTGGGGGGGGGGTCGGGCAGATCTGTCAAGAAGTGGTCTCTGAGTTTCTTCAAAAGAAAGCAAAGAATGGTTTTTCAAGGGTTGGTAGCAAGGTTTGGTTTCTAAGAAATGCTTGAACACTGCTGGCAGAGGCATTCTAAGCCAAAGTTGAGTGCATATCTTCAAACATTTTCTTGGGGTCTTGCCCCCAGAACCCAATCATTTCCATATCCCTTTTTACCTCAACTTGAACATGCCACTGGCTATAGGGATTCCCGTTTGCTGCCATTGTTGACACAATTTCATCAAAACAATTTGAAGAGTCTGTGCCATAACGTGCATGAAATGCAAAATATGGCTAAAAAGGGCGCTTTGGCCCCAAACCCCCTCAATTTTTCAGTGCTGCGTACGCCTCTGCTGCGATGCGAACAGGATTAAATTTCTGTTGTTCTCAAGTGTTGTTGAGTGATGTTGAGTCGTTTGGCCAGGCACTGAACGAAAATCAGTTTGTGCACGCGCAGAAACGCGATCTTAAGGGACAACGAACGAGAGCGAGTAGTTCCTCCATGTTCAAAAGTCCTCTGCGGAGCACTACAGTAGTGTCCCGCATATAAGAAACATGAATTTAAGAAACATCAGACCTTGATCGTCAAAATAATATCCCCTCCTATAAGAAACTGATGCAGGCCTGAAAATGGCTTGTTTCTTATTCAAAAGACTATGTTTTCATAAGAAAATTGAAAAACATGACAAATTCAGCTTTGCATTTGAATCAGCCTTTACCTATTCAAATGAAAACAAGAAATTCGCATGTAAATGAAGCAAAAATCACCTTCCTGGAATAAATGTAACCTTTTTTAATAACATTGTGTATGTCAATGATAAAGCTCGTGTCTGATTAGTTCACTGATAGTACATGATTTTTCTAATAAGAAACTTAAGAAACTTTACCCTGATTTGAAGTTTATATCTCATTTTATAAGAAACACATCAGACCTCAAATTGAAAATGTTGTTTCTTATATGCGGGACACTACTGTATGATGCTCAGTCAGTTAAGGAGGCAGTCAAAAGCAGCACACTGCACAAAATAGAGAGTTGATGACTTTAGGGCAAGTTTTAGATGTTTTTGGGCATGGTATGTTACAACCACACTTCTCTTAGGCCCATAACCATAATAGTGGCAGACTTTTATTTTGATTTTCAAACTGAGTTCCAGACCCAACAACTTGGTTCCAAGCCCCTATTGCGTCCGAATTTCGAGATGTTGAGTCAAATGTTCCGAGGGGCACTTCATTCATTGGAAAAAGCGTACGAGAGTTTTTCAGAACAAAAGGATTTATGCGGATCTTTGATAGACTTTTCTAGAAAACAAAAGGATTTTTGCGAAAGGTGTACGAGATTTTGGGAGTGAAATTCCCCTCAAAATGTTCAGTGAAAAGTTCAGTCGTTTGGCTGGCCACCCCCTTCTCAACAACGCTGAACAACACTGAACATGACTCAACATTGTTTAGTACAATTTGAGTGAAGAGTTGAGTCTTTTGACCAGCGCAATTTGCGCGCCTAAACCCAACGAAAATTGTATAGAATTTACCTTATGCAACGTCTGAAACCAGTTGTGTTGTCTTGAGGTGATGAGCTTTGGCAAGAGAGAAAAAAACATTGGTTAAAGGAAGTTGCAGGATGCTATTTTAGCAAAATTAAACAAATGACTGACAGATTTGTTAGAACCATGGGAATGGGAATCTTCGGCCTCTTGTACGGATCGTGCATTGAATCACGCAGATCCGCATCACATATAGCCCGCCATCGCTTGCCATATGCAGGCCTGAAGGGCCAAAACAGCAGACTAACAAATTCAAATTTAAAAAGAACACTGAAGGGCAAGAAAGCATACTAACCCTTCAGCTGAGGATCCCTGGATACTGTAATCTTGTAGCGACTTTCGAGTTGTGTTTTAACGTTCCTCTTCGCACTCTTCGTTCTTCGTTTCAACATCTTTCGTTGTGGCTCCTTTGGCGCCTCGAGATGCTGTTTTCTGGCTATTTTCAAAACATTTTTCTCTTTGTCCTTTGAGAAATGTAGCGCGGTTGCGGAAGGTGTGATCTGTTTTCAGTTAGGTTTCACAATTTCCCACATGAGACCACGGCTGACTTTGATCATAAGACATGTGGGAAACATGGAGGCTGCTTTAAGAGAATGGAACAATCAAGAAGCAGAGCTAATGCATTGTCATAACTTTCATTTTTACAAATTCAAATTCATTTATACAATGTTCTCAAGCATATTTCATGTTTTGCATGTTTATTAAACTATGCTGTTGTCGCTACTACATCTCCAAAAAACTGAAGAATTCTGGCTTTGAGGCTGAAATAAAAAAAAAGGGCGGAAATGTAATCTATCCCTTGTTGAAGTGTTATTTCAAATGGACATTTGTGCAAAAGGATTCGTACAAATTCGTACAGATAAGAGAGCAATGCTATTTTGAAAAATATCACCCTGGCTACTTGATTTTAGTGAAGAATCGGTCCTTTTCATAATTTTGCATTTCCTTCGTAATAATTCCATCCTAAATGTTTTTAAACCATCCTTGCTACTTTGAACTAATCTAATTCATCTTTCTCCGTTATTCTTATGAGCTTTGGTCTACAACAAAACCAGTTTTTAAGTCCAGTTTCCTTGCTAAATTGTCAAGCATTATCGTGCATAGATTGTATGATTGCCTCTTCCTCTGTCAACGGACGCTCCTCAATTTTTTTGTTGCATTTTCGTTTTACAAGGATGCTTCTGGCTTTGGAGATGACGGGTGAGGATGTTACAAGCATGTGCACAAAAACATTTTGGATGTTGTTTTGGGTGGAATTCTGCCTTGCCCTACACCCTGCACCACCTCTGAAATTTTGGACGTGTTTATTCCACGCCTCAAGGCCACTCTCGGACCAAACACCAATGGGCTTTCCCTCTAAGATATTAAAAAACCCCCAGTTATGTGCCAACATTTGGTGCACTGAGGGACTCATCTGTACCCAAGGGAAGTTTAAGGCAATGTGAATCATTGTATGAAAGCAATGGCGCATGATTTTCTCAATGTTGACGGTCTTGGCGGCATCCACACTCTCAGCAACAGCAAGGCATATATTTAACTGACCAAGGAGAATTTTATAATTTTCTCGATCTTCAGTTCGAGATCTACACTTCTCCGCTAAAGTTTTCTTAGTAACACAACGTTTCTTGTTCAGTTATCGGAAAAGGGCGATGGGGCTCTACTCATTTTCTGTAATGTCTCATATTTTTGTGGCTATTTTTGTACTTACTTTTTGTAGTAATTCTTGTCGTTCTTTCAAATAAGTTGCATGAGTCGGACTTTAATGTGAAATGATGCTGAACTGAAAGAGCAACAAGTTCCCAGCACCAGAAGCAGCAGTCAAGTGAAGAATTAGTTTAAATGCCTATTTGTTCACATGAAACATTGTAATTCAAACTTCCTTTCACTTACCACCAGTCCACCTGTATCCATCGCTGGTTCACTAACAAATTTTACTTTCAGCCGCTTTTTTGGGTCAAAGAAATTCATTTTCAAAAATGGTGCTGCGCAGGAATGGACGTTTAATTTTCCTCAATCATGGGGAGAACGGCAAGGGGCAACAATGGGCTAGATACTTTCATTTTGTTTCATCAACGTGAAGATGCAAGTTCAGTTTTAAGCAATCAGCTATCAAGAGGAGTCATACGTGAACATTTTGAGGGTAAGTGCCACAGGAATACTGGCTGATGGACCACAGAGCACGAGAAGTTAGGGAAGCTGCAACAGCCTACAGCAACCTGATGACGCAAATAAAATTGATACAAATATGATTAAGAATCTGTAGAAATCTCGTACACCTTTGGCAAGATCCTTTTGCTTTCAAGAAAATCTGGAAAAAACCCCTACAAGGTGCAATCATATAAAGAATCTCGTAAGCTATTTGGAACAGTGATATGCCTCTTGTTTCACGCCTTTTTCAAGGCAAAATTTATTTCACTCTGAATAAATTTCATATCCACTTCTTTTAAATTTCAAGAAGAAGTAGATAACAGTGCAATTGCATCATTGCAGTTTTTGGTGCAGATCATGCAACTTTATTGTCAATGAGGCAAGCACAATGATGGTTGAGACGGGAACAAACAGCAAGGGGCACCAAGACAACAGTTCTTGGAGATTTCCTTTTGAAAATGGTTAGGCTTCTTTCTCTTGTTACAACCTGCTCAGTATTCTCTTGTAAAGGCATAAGAACTGAAAAGGAGATGTTATAACCTGTTTATCTGGTTATTCTGGATCCAATGGACACTTGAATACACATGTGTTTTGCTAACTATCATTTTTGACTGGGAAATGGATATTCTTGCACAAATTTGATAGCCTATCAACTTAAACGCAGATAAATGATGGAGGCGAGTATTGTTAGATGGAGGCGTTTCAATGTTTTGGACAATGTCTCACCTTAGTACACCCATCATCAACATTCTAGCGAGTATAGCTCAAAGGGACATTAAGGTTACTCTCCTAACGTCCTCATGAATGAAATACTGAACTACTTGGAAATGCTGGGTAACCTGTAATAACTTGTGAATGTGTCGGTTGCAGATGAACATGTCACTTGACTGTCTTCTACGAGACTCTGTTTCCTGTGTCAATATGCAGCAAATTTTGTCAAAAGATGTTTTCTGTAAAATTATATTCATTCATTTTCAGCTAAATAATATTGGACTCTTGAGCTTTTGATTCCCGTCAAAAGTTTGTTGTTGCCATGAGATCTGCATTTGGTTCTCAGTTATAATGGTTGCATGATTTTTTTCGATTCTTTGCTAACTCTGTACCTAACTTAGAATATATCATGGACTGGTAAGGTGCATATGATCGTTGCACGACTGGTACTAGGTGAGTCAAAAAAGTCCCAACGCTTGAAAGGCTGGTGCTTCCCGAGTATATAACTGATGATGTTTTGCAATATCTGATTCAATAGCTAAAATGCTCAATTATTCAGAACAATGATTCAGAACGATAACATGAAACTGTGTGCTCCAAAACCATACAACAACAGAAATTACTTACAAGCCTTTTTAGGCTAACTTACATGTTTCATGAGTCAACAATTGCTAATAGCCTATGGTACCAGCATCTTCTTGCAATGTAGTTTCCTTTGCACAAACTTGGGTTAAGGTTTAATCAGGAAATAGTGGTTGCTAGAAACTTTCTTTCGAAACCAATCCTTTGAAGCCCGTTTCTAAACTCATCCATTTTTTAAGTGGGAATGTAATAGTGGGATAGTGGAATACTGGAATACTGGAATAGTGGGAATGTAACACAGACAGGAATAACTTTGAACTCGTTTTGTAAAATTGATTGGGCATAACGGAACAGAACCGTCAGTACCCATTGCTGTTGACTCCTCTTGTTCAAATTGTTTCAGCATTTAATCAATCATATGTTGTTGCGTTGCAGCTTCATCTGGGAACAAAGCAAGTTATTCCATACCACCAGTGCAAATACTTCATGTTGCACCAGGAGAAACAGGAGCGATGTGCATAAATGATGATGCTAAACCTGAAAAAATATTGGTTGAGGAAAAGACAAATGCATCACAATCAATAAGCAATATATCTTTCATAGTGAATAAACTGAGTTAAGAGCAGTTTAGCTTAGGTATTGGGTCAATCTAAGCATAAACTATCATACTCTATGTTCAAGATGGATTGAAACAATTGAGACATAAATGGCACATAAAGTTCTGTTTTGCTATATTTAGACTAGGTTGCTATATCTCCGATCTAATACTTTAGCCACTTTCTTCAAGGACATGATCATTATGTATCACATGAATTACATGATCATCATGATTATAGCAGATAAAATTTTGAATCTGATTTATGCACAACTGGCAAGCAATCAGGAACTTCATCTCCATGCATCATATGAAATTCTGAAGTGGGCTTTGCCTACATCAGGCATAACTATGCACAATACCGGTCAATGTATCTTGCAGATATGCTGAAACTTGAAAGTGAGTACCAGGAGGTATGTGAGGAGTTTTTGACAGGACATGTAAGCGTTCAAACATTGAAAGACAATGCAGTTCGAAGAAATGAAGCCGATAAAACCATTTAAAATACTGTCAATCAAGACTCAAAAACACCAGGTGGACCGACAGCATTTAGTAGGAAATATGCAGCAGTATGCAGATGGGCATTGAACATCAGCTATTTGTTTTTGTCACATGCCAATTTTGTCAGGGAAATCAAGATGAATTGTGGTTAAAGCTTCTGTTGAAGCAATATGAGCCAAGAGAAAGATCAGAGAAGAGGCAAAGAAAAGAGGACATATCCTCGTACCCCTTCCCCGGAGAAGGTGGTTATGAGGTGAAAATGATGGTTATGGACTGAAGATTTGGATGCAAAAACGGAGAATCAGCATACGTTACTGGGCCATTGTGAAATGCAGCGCCACCAGTATCATGGAAAGGCATTCAGTTAGTTATTGGAGCATGACCAAATTTATGTGTCATATCTCATTGCAGGCCAGAGCAAAATTGGAACCATAGAGAATGTCAGTAAGGAGAATTGTTTTACCAATGTGCTATTTCTGGGAGAACATGCTCTAAAATTCTGACAGTTTGTCAAGATGCATTAAATGCTTTTAGAGGTGATGCTGGTGATATGAAAGTTGGAACTGAACAGTTTTGCAACATGGCATATCATGAACTTGCCATTTGCCAAATCCCAATGTGTACTTGATACCTTAAAGAACTCCTGATTCTAAAGGAGGATGTCAAGGAGGATTATCATCCAAAGAGCAGTTGCTTCATCGATTGAAAAGGCTGCTCATGTGCAGTCCTAGGATATCAGCCTTCTGCTTCAGTAAAAGCAGTACCTTGCAGTAAAGTGGCCACATGCAGTTAGGTTGTGTCAAGAGTCAGGACATCTACAGCTACATCAATGGCTGTAGCGTCTGCTTGAGATCTAGTAGCTGCTCTACCCATCTCTCCCCTCTCCCACCGCCCTTTGCCCTGGCATTGGTAGATCCCATAGCAGTCGTTGATAGTGGAAGTGATATTGAGTCAGATTCAGTGAGGCATGTTGCTGTTTGGTGACAGAAGATACAAGGAGGAAAATTTGGAACGGTAGCCCCTGTCAAGCAGCATGAATGGCAGCAAAGTTAAAGGAGATGGGATTGTTTCCTGGTGCGATAAGATACAACCAGTGGCATTGCTGAGAGAGTAAATCATCATGGAGATACCCACTATCTCCTGGGGTACAAAGAAGATATCCTGCTGCATTACCAGAGTCTGCTGTTAATTTGGGCACCATAAACAGTTTCCAGGTCACTGTGGCCATCTCTGGCTTGTAAAGTTGAAGGCTGTCATAGCAAAGCAAAGAGGCAAGGGCTTGGCAAACCTTGTGTCACTGAAGCCAGGCAGTAATATTTATTTGCTACAGAGCTGATGTGTGGCACATGTGAAATCAGGCCTTGGTCAGCTGCTTCTCCACAATATTTGAAACATCTACCAGACTGTTTGAATTCCATTTTTCCTGCAAATGAGAAGGGAAAGCAAAACAGGTTCATGTGTGACTATCAAGGATGCAAAAAGCGATTTTGCTTTGATGGTATAACCAGAAGTTGTCATCGGGAGAAATGTCCTTGTAAGGCTAATGGTGAAATTCACTACAGCAGTAACACTGCACAAGGTGAAATGAATGTGGATCATGCTGTTTCATCTGATCCAGCAGAGAACTACAAGTTCAACTATTCCTGCAAACTGCTCGGAGATGGGTTGCTAGAGCTAACAAGAAGGTTCTAGGCTGTTTGTCCACTGGAAATATGAGAGGGAAATGGTTCTAGGCTGTTTGTCCACTGGAAATATGAGTTTGTTTCTTTCACTGCAACTGGGCGTACCACCTATGCTTATGTAGCATTCTACCTGGTGGCAAAATTGAATTTCTGCTAAGTGAAAGAAAAGCTGCTCAACTGATGCATAACAGGTCAGTCAATTTCTATGGGAGGTAAGGCTATGAATGTACCAATAGATTATGCCATTGAACTTTTGAATGGTGAGGTTAAACCAGATCTCAAGACCAAGTATGGCACACTAACACATTTAACAACAGAGTGTGTGGGAAAGTCACTCAAAATGAACAAAGAGGTAGAATCAAATGTGGACATCCACACAGGTCAGCTTTCTGTACTCTGACGACACAAAAAGAGCATGTTTGAAGATGAAGTAGGTCTCATGGTCAACTAACTCAAAAGTGAAGAACTGTTTCACAAAACTGCAGGCAGACAGGACAAAAGCTTTCCAAATTTCAAAAGAAACTACAAAGTGAATTGGACTAAGCTGGAGTTTTGGCTAAAAACAACGATTGATGTCCTTGCAAGAAAGAAAAGTCTTGAAAAAATTATAAATTCATACATCATGCATCATTCACATCACACATTAGAACCATTAGAAGCGTCAAATTGACAATATGAAAATTTTTCTCAATCAATGAATTGTTGTCAGGGGGGGGGGGGTGAAGCGCAATTATTGTTTAGAACTGAAAAGTCGGTGAAATAGAAAGTTCACACTTTAAGATTTTGCATAGGGGTAAATCCTAAAGCGCAGACCTCACAGAACTAAATTATTTTTATCCTAGATGCTTCAATAAAGTTGATAATGAATGCGCAATAAAGTTTGATTATTTCCAATGTCGTAGTTCTCGACATAGCTTTTCATTTCCAACTTCATGAGTGCAGATTTTTCGAACAAAAATACTTTATTTCAAAATGAATCTACAAACCTGACAGCGCACATTAGAAGCATGAAATTCACAATGTGACCATTTTTCTCACTCTATGAATTGTTGTCAGGGGAAAACAAGACACAATTATTGTTTAGATCCAAAAAGTCTGTGAAATAGAAGGTCTGCATTTTAGGATTTTGCATAGGGGCAAATCTTAAAGTGCAGACCTCACAGACCTAAATTATTTCTATCCTACATGCGTAATAAAGTTTGCTTATTTCCAATGTCGCGGTTCTTGACATAGCTCTTCATGTCCAACTTTATGAGCACATGTTTTCGAACAAAATTACTTTGTTTACAAAAGTTTACAAAATCTACAGAGTTTACAAAATCATTTTTTCATAAGAAACTACTTATAAGAAACTCCAGTACTGGGAAAACCTAAATTAACAAACTATTTAATTTGATAAAGGAATCCTTCACTTCTTTTCACTATATTCTTATCGTTTTTGTATTATGCTGCAATGGGACATTACAAATTGTTGACCTTCAAAGAGCTTCAACTGGAAACCCGACAGCAATTCATTGATTGACAAAGATGGTCACGTTGTGAATTTAACGCTTCTAATGTGTAATGTGGGGTTTGTTTAAAATAAAGTGCTTTTGTTCGAAATGTATGCACTCGTAAAATAGGAAATGAAAAGCTATGCCGAGAACCGAGACATTGGAAATAATTGAACTTTATTGCGCATTGAATTTATCAACGCATTTAGGATAGAAACCGTTTAGGTCCGCTAGGTCTGCGCTTTAGGATTTGCCCCATGCAAACTTCTAAACGCGGACAATTCTTTTCTGGACTTTTCAGATCGAAACAATATACTTTCTGTTGATAGCTTTAGGTATGTGCGCAGGCTAAACTTTCAGCTGTTATTAAAACATTGATCTTATTTCGCATTAGTGTTATTGATTTCCGATGAGTGGTAAGCTTGGCTGACGGAGAATTGCATAGATAAATAGATAATTCCCTCTTTACAATGATATCCCTTCAGTATGCAACTTGAAAAATCAGACTAAGAAAATTAACTTAGTAGATAAATAAACCTGATCATCACTACAATTATCCTGAATGTATTTACGAGTGTAAGTGATGAAAGTTAAACGGAAAATGTAAGCCGGAACTACAAAAAGAGATTGTCCGCGAAGTCCATGTTTTAGGATTTGCCCCTATACCAAATCCTAAATTGCAGTCCTTGTTTGGCGGACCTTTTTCCCTGTCTGGCCTTGGTCTACGAGGTCCGTATGGTCCGTGACGTCCGCATCATAGACCTGGCCCCCAAAGCAACAAAAATACAAAATTATTCTGGACGTGCCATCAAAGATTATGCAGATGACCAACAGCTTTGAAGAAACGCATCTCTGCCCGTCTGTTCCACATGCATTTGAGTGATGAACACCCCAAACATCATCATTGCCCAACAGGTAAACATTCTTTGTGTTTTTGGCAGGGGGCAGCTGCTAACTCAGAGGATCCTAGGAGCCATAATGAGCATGAAACCGTGCCCCAGATTTTGAAAGAAAGGTTGTGCCTGTGTTCCAAACTGTTGTATTCTTACTTATGCGGAAGTGTGCCGAGACCCGACGACAAGAAGAATGCCATGTTGCATTTCGAGACAACTCTCTAGTCTGACTCTTAACCGAACATAACATAACATTCATACATACAATAAGGGATCTGGGTTAGAGTGTCATATCACTACATCACTCCCCTTTTAAATGAAAACGCGATTATACATTAATGTATTAGACTGGAGTCAACAAGCTCTCCATAGCGATTGGTTGATCGTCGTTCTCTGTTCGACCTTCTCACAACTTGTTGTTGTTGCTGCAACTGTTCATTTCCGCGGTAGTCAACAGGAATGTCATTGTCGTCTTCTGTTGAATGTTCCGTATTCTCTACTAGTTTCTTGAAGAATGACGAGTTTCTCGTTATTCTACATCCCTCGAACTCTGCAGTAATCCTCGATCCTCTCACTTGTGTTACGATATGAGGTCTTGTATCAAAGTTTGTACTCAGTTTGTTCTTCTTTGTCTGTTTCACAAGAACTGTATCTCCAACTTTGAGATTTGCCTCTTTCACGTTTCGTCGTTGATTGGCATAATTACGTGATTTCTCTTTGTTTATCTCTTGGTTGTCTCTAGCTTCTTTGTGTCTGTTTACAACTTTCACCTTTCTTTGTAAATCTGGTAACTTTCCTTTGATCTTACGGTTATACAGAAGTTCAGCTGGAGGAACTTTTGTCGTTGAATGTGGAGTAGAACGATAATTCAAAAGAAACTTTGAAAGTTCTTGTTGCCATGGTCGTTTTTCGATCCATGCTGCATGAATAGCTTTTTCTAACGGCTTATTAAAAGCTTCTACCTCTGAATTTCCTTGTGGCCATAGAGGTGTTGCCGGATCGTGTTTAATTCCGAGTTCTTTCATATATCTACTGAACTCATCACTTTGGAATGGTGGACCGTTATCAGAAGTCACAGTCGTGGGTATTCCATGTCGAGCAAAGATTGTATCGAGCTTTGGAATGACTTTGGGAGCGGCTGTAGATTTTAAAATTTCAACCTCAGGAAAACGCGAGTAACAGTCAATGACGACTAATAGGTAATGTCCTGACGGAAATGGACCGCAAAAATCAACTTTTATTTCTTCCCATGGATGATTTGGCATAGCAGTTGACTGCAATGGCTCAGGTGCATTTGGTCTTGCTGAAGCTTGACAAACAATGCATCAATCAATATAGCTCTTAACCGATTGTCCCCTATTCGGAAACCAAAAATATTCTCGCAACAAAGCTGTTGTTTTTGACTGTCCTTGATGTCCCTGATGGGCGAGTTTTATTGCATGTTCTCTCAGCGAGGCTGGTAGAATAATTTGCGTACCTCGTAGTAATATCTTGTTTGTATGGTCTACCGTAATCTCGTGTTTTATTTGCTTGTAAGGAGTCAAACGATCTGATGTCCAAACTCCTGTTTTGATAGCAGCTCGCAATACTCTGAGTGTAGCATCTTCTTGCTTAGCTTCCTGAATTTCTGCAAGGGTCATCGCTTGTGGAACAGCAGCATGTGCTATGAAGTTGACACATTCTTCAGCAATGTTCTTTGGTTGACGTTCTGGTTCTATTGGATGTCGAGATAAAAAGTCTGCTGGGTTTGCAGGTCCTTCCTTGTATGTCACTTTGAAATCGTACTGCTGGAGTCGCAACATCCATCTTTCTAGCCTTGCGGGTGGTTTTGACATCGGGTTGGCATAAATTAATTCGAGGGGCTTATGGTCAGTGTACAGGATGAACGGAGCACCGTAAACATAAAGATGAAAGTGCTCTATTCCCCACACAATCGCTAAAGCCTCCTTTTCAGTCTGGGAGTACCTCTTTTCTGTAGCTGTCAAACTTTTGCTGGCGTATGCTATGATGTGTGACTCAGTTGATCCTTTGCTTCATTGTTAAAGAATCGCTGAAAGTCCGACTGGACTAGCATCTACATGAATCATAGTTTCTTTATTTATGTCAAAGTAGCTCATGACTGGGCTCTTTAAGAGGGCTGTTTTGAGTGTTTCATATGCTTTCTGTTGTTTAGTACCCCATTCAAACTTAGCGTCTTTGCATGTCAGCTTCCTTAGTGGTTCTGAAATGGTAGCAAAGTTATCCATGAATTGTGCACTGTAGTTGGCCATGCCAAGATAGCTTCTAACTTCACTCACTGATTTTGGTGGTTTGCTCTCTACAAACGCAGATACTTTCTTTGGGTCTGGTTGTGTTCCTTCTGCTGTGAACAGAAATCCAAAGAACTCTAGACTTTGTTTCAGAAACTTGCATTTGTTGATATTCAGCGTCAAATTGTGTTCTTGGAGTCTCTGCAAACAAGCTTTTAGGCTCTTGTTATGTGCTTCGCACGTCTTTCCAAATACGATAATATCATCAGCCAAGTTCCGAACTCCCTCTATTCCTTGTAACGACTGTTGAAGTGCATGTTGAAAAATTTCAGCTCTTGAATTCGTCCCATAATTGAGGCACTTACTTTGGTACAACCCAAAAGGTGTTGTGAAGGTAGTGATTGGGCGACTTTCTGGCGCAAGTTCTAGTTGGTGGTATGATTGGGCCAGGTCTAATTTAGAGAAATACTTCGCTCCATTTAACTCCAATGCTATGTCCTTCACTGTTGGAATAGGATGTCTTATTCGCTTAACAGCTGTATTTGCAGCTCGCATATCAACACAAATGCGAATCTTTCCTTCTTTCTTTGGCACCACAACTATTGGTGACACCCAATCCGTGTGCTCACTTTCTGGGACTTTCTCTATGATGTCCTGCGATTCCAGGTTCTTGAGCTCCATTTCTACCTTTTCTCTCAAATGAAAAGGAACTCTGCGTTGTTGCTGTGCCACTGGCTTTACACTTTGGTCAATACTAAGCTGTATTTGCTTGCCTTTCAATTTGCCAAGACCAGTGAACCTTTTTGAAAATTGATGCAAAATTTCTTTGACTTTAGGGTCCTCGACTTTCACTTGTTCCATGTGGTCCTTGGTCCGGGTTTTAGATGCCTGCAACGTCTGCAAGTGTAGGCTGATCAATCCCAACCCTTGAGCGGTATTTGAGCTGAGAAGGCATCCTCCGTCGTCTGCAGTGACATAAATCGTAGCAACAGTCATCTTCTTTCGAGACTCTATTGTTATCTGGAATTTTCCTTTCATCTTGACGGGTGTTGTTGAGTGAAAAGGAAATGCCTTTATGTTGGTTCCTTTCAACTGCACGTCTTGCAATGATTGGAATGCTGATGGACTGATAACATTGATGGACGAGCCTGTGTCAATCGTGAAGTTGATCTTTTGTCCATTCATTTTGAGGTTCACAGTAGGATGTTTGTGCGGTTTGTTTCTACGGCATAACAATAGTTGCTATCGTTAGAGTCACTATTATTTGCATCAAGTGGGCGGACTTGAGTACTTTTACCTGTGATCGTTGACTTGGAATGACATTGAGCTGCGAAATGGTTTTGTTTATTGCACTTTCTGCATGTTTGGCCTTGGGCTGGGCATTCACCATTTTTATGAGGCCATTCTCTGCCACATTTCTTACATGTCTGGCCATTTTTGCGTGGTTTATTTCGCCGGTTTCGTGTATTTTTAACAAAACTAACTTCGGTTTCTCTCGGGGCTGAGCTGTCTCTGCCTTCGATTGTTGCTGCTTGAAATTTGCTAACTTCCTCTTGACGCCCTGCCAACAACACATCTTTTAACTTGATTTTCGGGTCTTTTAAGGCATATTTTCTCAGGTGTGTAGATTTTCCATGAGTAACGATTTGTACCAAAATCTCAAAATCAAGATCATGGAAATCGCATGTCGCACCGAGAGTGCGAAGTCTCGTATGATACTGATCAAGAGTTTCTTGGGGGCCTTGTGCAGCTTGCCGGACTTTGTATACCTCGTAAGGAGTGTTTTTCTGTGGCTCAAAGTTTTCGTTTAACTTAGTTAAGGCAGTGTCAAAAGCATCTTCCTCACCTGTTTCGGGAATCTGTCGAAAGATTTCACGAACTCGCGGGCCTGCCAGATAAAGCAGCAAAGCCTTCTTTCGTTTGTTGTCTGTGATGGCGTTCGCAACCAGGTACGTTTGGAAATCTGCAACCCAAATTTTCCACCTTGGTGCAACACTTGCCCCTATGTCCGAATCTGGATCAAAAGGCGGCATTTGAAGCGTTAATGTAGCCATCTTCGTCGCCAGTTGATGTATTCTTACTTATGCGGAAGTGTGCCGAGACCTGACGACAAGAAGAACGTCATGTTGCATTTCGAGACAACTCTCTAGTCTGACTCTTAACCGAACATAACATAACATTCATATATACAATAAGGGGTCTGGGTTAGAGTGTCATATCACTACACAAACTTTGATTGATGATGATTTTTTAAGGTAGATTTTAGCAGTATATCTAAAAATGGTGCAGCCAACTTAATTCTTTGTATACTGGCGTCATGCTTGGCAAAGTGTCAGTTTTGGTTGATAGCCATTTACCTCTTTTTGCTCAATTTTGATGCAAGAAAATTTCGAAATGCAAAAGGGCGTGGCAGCAGTCACCGTGGAAACACCGAGAATCAAGTTTTTTGAGTAAGAATTGCATTTGCCCTTTGCGAGAACGATTTTCAGAAGAAAAAGTCAGAACGATTTTTTAGAAGCAAGGAAATCTTTGATGTATAATCCAACACCACCCCTTTTGACATTTTAGGATGGTTGTTTTTAATAAACGTATAAGCCAATCTATCTTCATCAACAGTGCCATTAAGGTGAGTTTCAACAATGCCAATAACGTTGTCATTATACACCAAATTGTAAGCCTCTATGAGAGAGACTCGTACAAAATCATATTATATAAAATACTATTCAAATTCCAAGCACAGATATCAAGTGTGCCAGGGCCTGACTTTGTTTCTACATCACCACTTGGTAAAACTGCCCAAAAAACCAACCTCTGCGCATGAAGTGTGTTACATTTTATACACCCTATGAAAGAGTACGCATACAAGAAAAACTGCCCCACAGCTTATATTGAGAAAGGCCAATGATACCAAGAGGGATTTGCTTGAAAAGTTGAAGAGTTGTGTAATGTACCATCTTCTCAAAATGATGCTGGCGGGCAAACAGCGGCCAGAAACAAGGCTGTGTTGCCACACAAATCACAATTAAAATTGACAAAGGCATAGTGCTTTTATTTAGTGGTGACAATGTTGGCACAGATAAACGAAAACACTTATTGATGTCAACCAGCATCTTCAAACTGTGATCTTCATTCTGGTCACGCTGGTCACATGTCTCAAAGCAACCACCATTATAAATAAGGGAAATCAAAATGAGGAAACACAAAGGACTCAAAAGTACACGCTTTTGTGTGTGTACTTGAGAGGTTTTTAATAATTCCCTTGCCAAGATTTGATTTACGGCACAGTAGACTGTTCCAGACTCATAAAATGTCAAATTGATAAGAAACACACCCTTACCTGTCCTTTCAATTGTCAATTGGCGCTCTTATTTGGCATTACCTATCAGGATCCCTACTTCTGATGCAAAAGTATCCATGGGCCTGTTGATGCTGTTGATTTCCGTTCAAACAAATAAATGGGCCATCGGTTTTTACTGCATTTTTCTGCTCTCATCTTGATATGAGTGGTCTTCCAACTCTATCACTCACTCTCCAGGTTTTCCTCCTTGTTTTTCACCCGTGCATACCGCTGCCTTCACATCTTTAGAGTCTATCA
Organism: Aurelia sp. 3 sensu Dawson et al. (2005); assembly: GCA_964020215.1. Lineage (NCBI taxonomy): Eukaryota > Metazoa > Cnidaria > Scyphozoa > Semaeostomeae > Ulmaridae > Aurelia > Aurelia sp. 3 sensu Dawson et al. (2005). The sequence continues at coordinate 20,988,089 of OZ026576.1, read as the reverse complement.
AAAACCTTTCTTTGTTTCAGAAGCAGCATCTAGAAAGTAGTTGACATTTGCAGAGCACCAATAAGCATTTTTCGCATTGTCTTTGACAGCTTTCGTATTTCGTGCCTTATGAAGCAAAATTTTGTGCACACAAGGAATTCATAGAGATTTCTGGCATAGCATAAAATGACAAACTTTCTCGAATGTTTGAACTTCTGGTAGAAATTTTGAAAAGCCCTCTTTTCTCACCATTGCCTTCAGAAAAGGGCCAGCACCATCACTTCCAAATGATAACACCTTAATGTCTCGCTACAACAAACCATCTTCAATGTGCATCCATCCTTGAGAAACACATTTGTGACAGTACTTTGAATCAGTACCCAACACAAACGGCACAAATGATGATACAACAGGATCAACTGATTTCACCACAACACAATGTGCATGACCCTGTTCACACAACACAAACTAACCTGGGGCGAACCTGGGTTACACTTAACCCAGGTTCAACCCGTGTTTGTTCACACAAGAGGATCCTCAAACCATGTGTGAACACAAAACCAAGGCGAAACTGGGTTATTTACATTCACACATGCGCAGCTAGTGAGATAACAAAGTAACAAAATGGCTGATGACATGAGCTTGCTGATGTTTTGCCGGCAGATTTTCGTTTTGAAATGTATGGTTTGACGTGGCATATCTTTATGAAGAGGCAAATTTTTTCATCAGCCCAAACCTCTATCAATAAAAAAATGTCTTCATCCTCCCAAGTTGATCCTTGGTCTGTTCTTTCTCGATTCATAGTGTTTGAAATAAAATAAATTTACAGTTAAAGATAAATTTCTATTTCTTGGTCAATATGAAATATCTGGTGTTTGTGTACCAGATCCAACTTATGGCTGGCTGAAAGTATGTGCATACGTAAGATCAAAACTAACCCAGGTTTGCCCCATGTTTCCGTTCACACAACATTTTGCCACAACTAACCCAGGTTTGACCCAGAGCGAACCCACCTCCTGAGGTGGGTTAGTTTAACCCGGGGCAAACCCAGGTTAGTCGCGTTCACACTACGAAAACCTAACCTAGGTTAGTTTAACCCGGGTTTGCCCCAGGTTAGTTTGCGTGGTGTGAACGGGGCTTAGGGCTTGTTTCATTTGTTCAGAATTCCTCAAAATTTTGAAGAATTCTTACATTCTGATAAGAATTCTTAAGTGATACAAAAGAGTGCATGATTTTTTAACAAGGATTCTAAACTGTTCCCATGAAGTAAAAAGAATTCCTCAGAATTCTTGTGCAGAAAATTGGATTAATGTTTGCCAGGTGTGTATTTTATACCAGAACCTTTTTAAGAACCTTGCAGGCTGGAATTTAGAATAACAGACATTTAATTAAGAACATATTCAGGCTGCCCAAGACGAACGTAGATGCTGTTATTTGGGTTTCTACTGTAGTTGCTGATTTATAGAGCAAGAAAATCAAAATTGATGGTTTTCCCTAGTTGTTTTTTCTCCCATTTCACACACACTTTATCTTTATATGGCGATTTTGCCCATGTTTGGAATTATTCCCAATTCCCTTTAGCGTGTATCTTAATTAGTATTTATTGCAATTCCACCCAGTCAATTTGCTGAGGATGGACCTAGGAAGGTTCGAAACGTTCTACTAATGTGGCTTAGCCACTCGATTTATGTCATTTACTTATTGATTTGCACTGCGCAGCAGCATGCAAATCATTAAAACGTCTTCGGTCTTCCACTCAAGACATAGAGTGCACTATTGTTTCAGGGCTTGCTTTTGCAATGGCTCTATCTTTGTCAACCAATGAGTTATCCCTTGCGCAATAGCGTTTGCGTGCGCGATGTTTGCTAAAAGGGCACAAGCTCGTATGCGCAGATGATAAAACGAGTTCAGTTGCGAATGGAAGCTTCAGGGATATCTCCTGGAAGAGCCGAGCCGTGAGGCCGTCGTGAAAGCCTAGAGGCAGTGAAACGAACGTATGTGAGTGCTATTTAACTGTGAAACTTTACCTGTTATATTTCCTTGAATGCCATTTTCTCTTTCCTTGTAGGAAAGTAGGATTTTTGTAAAGTTGCTGTGTGCCGTGCCTTCACAGTCTGTGCCGTCACTGATCATAAAACTTACGAAGTTCTCACAAAGGCACCCGTCAATACCTTTCGAAAAACATAACGAAAATTTGAGGAGGATGCTCAGAAACTGCTGAGAGACCAGCAGTATTCAAATCTGATAATTTCAACTGTTTGCGAAAGCAGAATGCGACGTTCAGCTAGGAGTCATGTCAAATTTTGATTTGTCAAAACATACTGAGCTGATTGCTGACACGTCCCCTACTAGTCCCCTTCTGGACTTGGTGCAATAACATTACCTATCTTTACTCATACCCCCAGTTGGGATATAATATTTATGAATATGTAAAAATATGTACATCAAGAGTCACTCTCACATCGAATAGACACTACTTGAGCAACTCTTTTAAAAAGTAATGAAAAAATATTAATTAGAAATGCAACAGCTGACAGCTAACAGCCGTTAAACCTTAAAATTAAGATTTACAGGAGGTTATTTTTAATCGTAATTTTGCGAAATGAGGATAACTTGGAGATAAATGTAGAAACTTTTTTATAGCGGGAAGGATTCCTTTCATTCAATAATGATTGAAATTTGTAATAAAACTTCTGATCTCCTGACATAGAGCAAGTTACATCGGTCCCAGATTCCGTTTCATCATTGAACTGGATGATCACACTTGCATGGCACAATACTTCAAATCACTCAAATCACAAACAAGCACAACTGCGACATGGAATCAGTCTAATGATGATTTTGAATCGAAAAGGAAATCTGCAGCTACATCAGAATGCGGAAGTTCGTTCTGGTGCTGCCGGGGGTTTCGACACAATAACGAAAACTTCAAAGCCTCTTGGAATGTGAATTTGTCTAATTTCAGGTATGACCATAAAAGATCTTTTGTCTGCAACGACTGCAATTTTCAATGAGATCAAAACAAAAAGCAGTAACGGCCAAATTATTCGCAAGAAGGGGGTGGTTAGACAGCGCTCATCATGTCAACAGCACTTGAAAAGGCCTGCCTTCCTCCGTTGAATTGAATTCATTTACTGACGGGAGATCTCAACTCTACGGAAACAATAGACAATAGGGGATGCACGCTACAAACAACAAACCTCATTCTGTGAAATTATAATTTATTTTCTTCAGCACGGTGGCTTCTACACTATACGGCTACTAACTAAAAAATAACATAACATTTATCCACCAGAGATATGCTATTTTTCCGGGCATCGTTTTCGCCTATTTTTCCTGGAAAGGGGTGTCAAAATAAAGCAATTTTTCTAGAGCCAATTGTCAAAACATGTGAAAAGGGGAAATTTTGCTAGGTTGGGTTATTATATTGTCCAATTTTTGTGTTTTGGAGTATGCTTTTCACCGATATTTTCTAGAATCGGATATCATTTGAAGGCGAAAATTCTGGAGCTGGACAATTTTTTTTTCCGTAAGGACACCCCCGTACAAATTTAGATCCCTTTCCGCCGCTGCGTCCCCATCCTGGTCCCCAACGAAAAAATATCATCAAAAATTGAAACTTCACAGAATTTGATGAAAATCACCAAAAAGTACAATTCTGATATGGAGATTTTGAAAATTGACTGAAAATTTGAAAATTGAATGGCTGGGAGGAGTGGTGGAATTTTCAAACAGTTGCTTTGTAAAGCCGCTTAATGAATCCGGAAAGAAAACAATTAATTGCACTTGCATATCATTTCAAGTGAGAAGAATCATTCAAATTCCTGGTGAATGGTAGTGAGTACAGGTTGGCAAACGATTGTCTTTTCCACCTTAGTGTTCTGAGCTGCACTCACTTAACTTTGTTAACAGCTAATTTTCATCATAAATGTCGCTGTCAAGTTGCCAGATAAAAGTTCAAAATTATCTAGCCTAATTGAGGCTCTGATGACTACTTTAATGGTCAAACTATTTCAGGTATGCCTATCTATTGTTACACTTTTGGCACGAAAAGCGTCCGTAGATACCTAGCTAGCTACCTACCTACCTCGCTTCCTTCTTATACAAAATCTCCCCCACCACATAATGTGCTCATTCTTCGCACATAAAAATAGAGCCAGATGAAAGTGAAAGTATGTTCCAAGTCTATTCCGTGGTATATCAGCACTAAGCAAGTCTAAAGTGAAAGGGGCCTGTAAAATCAGAATAGCGAAATCACCGTCATGTCAATTAATCAATGTAAAATATGTTGGATTTTCTTTATCAAAATGAATAGTACCTTACGAGGGACGTATCATTTCTTCTAAATATCCCCTTCAACTTCGGCAAAAACCCTTCTCTTTTCAAGAAAAATCCGCAAGTCGCTTTCTTAAGCCCGATTTCCACTGAGAAAAATCTTTGCGAAATGCGAAAAATTTCTCGTGAAAAACTGTCTGCTCATGCGCACTAAAATTTCACCTGTTCTCTGTTAAAAAAATTTCTCTGCGAAAAAAAGTTGAACTCAATTCAACTTTTTTCGCATTTCGCTTGCGAAACAATGATTTGGCCAATCAGGATGCAGCTGATGACGCACTACCGCATTCCTGCAATGACTGAAAGTTCAGGATTGGCCTAGACAAGTTTCTTCAGAAAAGATTTCGCAAGAATATTTCACACAGAGTGGAAATTGAAGAGCGAAAAAATTTATCGAGAAAAAAACTTTAAAGACAAATGACGGAGATATAAGGCGACTTAAAGCTTTACTATCGCTATAACTACATTCCTAGCCTCGCTTTGTCAGTTGTCTTCTAACGCCACGAGAGATGGTCGTCAGATCCATTTGTTTTGTTTGTTTGTTTTTTTTTTGTTTTCAATTTGTTTTGAGTGGGCTTGTCAGGATTTCTAGCTACTGAAAGCTAATTTAGGCCCACTGTGCATGCCGCATCCAGGCATGGGACCCCTAGTTTAACGTCCCTTCCGAAGGACGACGAGGTGAGTTGTGAGGTCAGACCTCCGAGGTCACCCATCCAGAGTTTTGACCTCACTCGACCAAGCTTAACTTCAGTCACCTGACGAAGACTGTATAAGCCACTCGGCCACTCACCCTGTTTTCCTTGCTTGGGAAGTTACACCTTGTTGATCTTCAAAGAACTTCAAAGGGAAACCGCGCTAATTCTCATGACCGAACGATACATGCGAGGCTGACAACTGAATTATTGGCTGCCAATAATTCAGGCGCGGTTTATATAGCGATAATAAAGATTTAAATCAGGGGCCTGGGCAATGTAAAAAATAGCCCAATTGTATTCCTACATATCTTATGATCTCAAAAGATTGTCAAAACAATGGACAAATGATGGCAGGCGGCCCTCTTTTGCTCTTTTTGTAAGCTGGGCGTTATAAGACATAATCAGGGCCCTGGGAAACCTGGATATAGTCTATTGTATTCCATTATTGTATTTGATGATCTCCAGAGATTACATCAAAACAAATGATGGCAGGCGCTCTATTTTTAAACTTGCCGCTATATATCCGTCATTTGTCTTTAAAAAGAGAATTTTCTGAGTGGAAATCAGGCTTTACGTTATATTTTTCCCAGTGCTAGAGTTTCTTAACTTTATGGCGATATGTTTCTCTTAACCAGTTTCTTGCAACAAAAAGATACAATTACTTGTTCATTTCACACCGCAACAATTTTTGGAAATTTCCGTTGGAATTGACGGCCCTTGCGGCAATGTTAACGGTATCTCGTGAGGTTCAGCCATGTACTCATGCTGATTCCATGCTTTGCTCAATGCGTTACTTGCTTGTTCCGCTTGTTACTGGCCTGTTCCTGGCTTGTTCCGCTTGTTACTGGCTTGTTCCTTGGTTGTTCCGCTTGTTACTGACCTGTTCCTTGCTTGTTCCGCTTGTTACTGGCTTGTTCCGCTTGTTCCGTGTTTTAGAAACGTCGATTCATTGTGGCCTGTCAAAAGTGCATAGTTTATTTTGGTGCACTCAGTACCTCTCCACATGCAACAATTGAACGTCACATTTAAAAGTTGCACTGAACCAGTTAGTGATAATGACATGACAATGTTTGAATTGTAAGTAGTAGAATCATTTGCTACAAACCATTAATCCAAAAACTGGTGAGTCTGGTTGGATGATTGTGTCCTGCAGGTAAAAAGCCAGTTTTAATAGCAACATGAGAAAGAGGTTGAGCATGGGGCTCAAATCTTGCAAGCATTCAAATCAAGACCTACTCATCTTACGGATATATAATATTTCACCTTGAACATGATGAAAATTTATCTTTAATGCCAAAAATGTGCTTTAAGAGATATTAATCTGACCTGATATATTGCATCTCAAGACAAGACATCAAAAGTAGGCATACAAACTATATATGTACATATGTATTATTTACCATGAGCCATCTGATAAGAAATATCATGAATGTCAAGCATCTTACCTCTGAGAGCGTTTGTGTACCCAAACACATTGCATAAGTCGTTTGTTATGCTCTGTGCATATGTTCATATGACACATCTACAATAATCCACTCGTTATGCCTTTGTGTTTTCTGCCACACGCTTTGGCATTCATGATCTATACTTGCATTACTCATTGAAAATCACAACTTGCCTTTGCAAACACAAGAATAGATCCTCAAAAGATAGAAAGCTTTCTGATGTTTCACACCTAGCTTCTTCAGAAATTAGACACCAAGAATAAAAAGTCAAGATGTGAAAGAACAAACAAAAAGAGGGGTGATGGAAAAAAGGTAGATTCTACTTATTCGTAGCGTGCATACAAAATTTCAGTTGAATAACATGAAAGCACTGATAAAAAGGTTGTTTGTAACAAAATCTGTCATTTTTCAAATCTTATCAAACTAATTTGTTTGGTTTTAGCCTCTTAGGAGGGGCTCAACCTTGATTAGCTTCTCGACCATAAGGCTGCTCCTTACACTAATATCTCCATGTGTACACCTCCTTTCTTGTAATGTTTCCATTCGTCAACGTATTCATTGTAATACAGTTGAGAAATGCATCATTTATGCTTATGGATTGTTTATCCTAAGCTAGTTTACATAGATTGTATTCTTACATGTATCTGGATATATTTGTAATTGCAACGTTATACTGAAACTTATCAAAACTAGCAAGTGTATATTGCACAGCATTCACCTAACCAACCTTTTCTATATTGAACCAATGTAACAAAGGGAGCCTTACCTCATTTATAGGCAACTGGCAGACTGGTGATTGCGGCAAAAGAACCTAGAAAGGATAATAACAATCAACAAACAGAATGCCAAAGGAATCATGAGTTATGTCAGACGATAGTATTGCAATGTCTGGTTGAAACTGTTGACAAAAATCAATAAGCAAAACAGATACAATTGTAACAATATATGTCCTTGCTCTCACAGTGTCAAGCAATCACTCAAAAGATTCTTACTTAGAATGCACCCTATTGACAGGCATTGTGATGTAAAGCTTCTTCCTTCAACAAAATCCAATACAGAAAGATTGATGCTTGTTATTGCTATCCTCACATGGTGTGTAAAGAGAATCAACTCACATACCTCGTTTTCCCATGGCAAGTTTGTCACGCCATAGTTGTACCTTAATTCTTCATCTGTTTTGATATCTTCTGTTGCAAACTGGCAGAGGAAAGGCTTATCGTCAACAATCACCTTCTTCATCTGACAATTGCCAATCTTATGATGATTTACCAGTCGACCCAACCTGTTGTCAGGTTTTGTCGCATCAATACTGAAAGATACGTAGTATTTCAAAAATAGAAGGTATGCAAAAGGGCATATTGCCTGGTCTCAATCCTTTGTTAATTTCAAGGTCAGATTGACTAATCGGTTTATGCAGTGACTGATTGTCTATATGAGCCTAATCTTCTTCCTTAGTATGATATGTTTCTATTAAAAATCATTGAGAACTGATGCACTTTAACATTTACTGTGAACATTCTTAAACATTCATAAAATCCAATCCTTCATTCATTCCTTTGAGAAGAGTCAATTACGGTGAATGATTCTCTGATTAGTATTTACTTTTCACTTCATTTTGGCAACTTCCAGATATTTTGAAACCAAGTTAACTACAAAAACTCAGAAAAATTACTCAACACCATCAGTTAGTGCCATCTAAATCTTGGTCTGAAACTAAAAGCTATATTAAATGCCTTAAATTCCTACCATAACTCCTTGCCAGCATGCTTAAAGAAGTACATATAGCTGCCTTTGTTGGCCTTTGCATATTTTATTTCAAGCTTCTGGGCTCTTTCCTCGGTAACTACATTTCCTGCGTATTGCAGGAGAAATTCTCCTTTCTTGAAAGATTTTGTGGTGAAGACACCAAATCCTATGAAAATAAATCAAGGATATTCTACATTGGTGGGGTGAATTCCACGGAAACCGAGGCAAACGCGGAAACTATTGCTTATTTAACAGTAGCTTCTGCAAAGCAAATTTTTGGCGGAATTCACTTTGGATGTAAGGCCAAAGAAAATTCCGCAGTTGAAATGTCAAAGTTGAGGGCTATTTCTCTCATTCGAAAAGCACACTAGGATTTTTCAGAACGAAAAGATCATGGCTTTTTTTATTGATTGTTCTTGAAAATAGAAAGATTTTTGCGAAAGGTGTAAGAGATTGTTCAGGAGTTAATGCCCCTCTGTCAAAGCCAGCAAACTGAAGTCAAACAAACATGCAAATACCAAGTTTATCATATGTGTCGGTGAAATTGCGATGGTTAGTTCAATGGAAACCACTTTAGCTGCCATAAAAAGATCAATTTTTGCCCCTGTGTCTCTTGCTTTACAGTTTTTATAAACTTAGACCCATGCCTAGATGGGAATTTCACTGCCAAAAACTCTAGTAGACTTTGGGAGGGGGAATTTTTGTTTCAAGAAATATCCATCAAATACCCACTAAAATCTCTTTGTTGTGTCATTCGCTTTTCGAAAAAATGAAATGCTCCTCTGAATACACAGACTATACAAGCAAGCCTCAATACAAAGCTTTCCGCGATATTGATTTTCTGCAGAATTCACTTTGGCCATATGGCTAAAGAGAATTCCATGGAAGTTATTGCTTAGAAGAGAAAATAGTTCCGCAATTCACCTGGCCTTCTACACTAACACATATACATAAATATGTACTTGTGATGACGAAAAATCACACCTTTGCCACCACCAATGCTATGTAGGAATTTATATAATAGCTATATACCGGCCTTAAACACATACCAGATGTCCCAAAATGATGTATCATGGTTTGCAGCTATATAATAATGAATCATGCACTGATTTCAATGAGTCACCTCTTATCTTGAAACCCGAAAAGGCCAATTTAGATCCAGAAATTTCTGAATCCCTTTTTATCCCGTTACGAATGAAGATTACATTTTACACGATTTCCGCAGTTTCAGCATTTCAACCTGGCCCTCAACATACATTAAAAGATGCTACCCAAAAAAGGATATGCTTCTCGAACAATTTCTTACCAATGTTATCATTGATGTGCCTGCTGTACAAGCCTGCTTGATCCACCCCTTGCCGTATCCACGATTTAGCAACCTGAAAAGGATCCCCAACAGATCCTCTTCTGGATCTCTACAAATGTAGAAATGTGCAGTGATTAGAGAAGCAATTAAATGATGGGAGATTAATCATAGAGATAGGGGCATTGCCAGCCTTTAGAACATTTGGGTGAATATGCCCACCCCAGCTCACCCCCTGGCTCAAGGAACCAAACATAGATAGAATGCAATACTTAAAATGCTGTGATGCACAAGAGTTGTGATAAGCCAGTGATATGCATCAGACATGCAATAGACCTTTTCAGGTATGTGAAATTTCAGCTTTGTAGGATAGCAAAATAAGCTGCAAGTGGCAATCCTCTTCTTGATACAAATGCTGAATTGATTTGGTAATGCAAAATAGTAAGATCAAACTCTAGTTACTGTGGATCAAAAAGGCTTACAACCAATGAAGGGGTGTGGGTCCTTACATGTTTATCACTTGTTTGGCCTGCATTTCCTGTTGTTTTGCCCTCACTCTGGGTTGTCCTGCTGGGTGGGGATTGCTCCTGAAACCCATGCTCATTCTATGTTTTGTACTGTACTGTGTCCCTTTCCCCATTTCTTTTGTGTCTGGTGTAGGTATATTTTTGTAGTACTCTGTGTATTATTGTCATGTCTTTATTGATTGTCTTATTTTGATTTAGGTAAATTCCTTTTGTATTCTTTGATGTATTTAGATATATTAGTTAATGAAAACTGAAAACTTACAACATGAAAATACCTATCACATTGAGGTTAGTTTATGAGAAACTGTTTATTTCATTGCATTCAAGAAATTTTGAAAACAAATTAAAACCATGGCAATTTCTACTTTTTTGAGGGAACATGGAATAATTTGCAAGAAAACCATGGTTAGCACAATTCTTTCACTCTTCCAGTTTGCAATTAGACTGATGACTTTCGGCTAAGTTTTGCTCCATTGAATTGAATTTTTATTTTACTGTTATAGTCATTCCGCTAAAACTTAGCCTCATAATCTTCCATACATCATTTTGAGACTAATTTTTGAATTTCGCTCAACTTCTTGAGCGGCCAATCAGATTGCTTCCTTTTCACCTTTGCGTGATTTGATTGGTTGAACATTTCTGTAACGGTCAAATTACGTAATGATCGCAAAACATTGACCAAAAGCTTGTTTTGGTCCGCTGTCTTCAAGACACTTGAGTGACATGACACTGAGCGGGCGAGACGTGAAAATGGCCGACAAAATGTCAAAGCTGTGGAGAAAGAATTTTAGGTGAACTGCACAGTTTTGGGAGGCATGGAGCGCATGAAGTTGATGCAAGACGAAGATTTTGGGATGACCCTTCTCCTAGGCAAAATTTGCTGTGCTTTGCTTCGCTGCAGAGGTGCCATTTTGAAAGTTTGGTCAGCATGGAATGGATGGAGAGCGTTCCTTATGGCCGAATAGGGCCGATAGATAATCAAAGCAAATCTTATCAGCTAATAACTCAAAACGTTTGTCCTCTCTAAAGTCTTACGCTGGAGCAAGTGCCGCGAGATCAGCTTATTGGCGAGGCTCAAGAGTGTGTACTCCTGGTAATCTCATTGACATGGCATGGTTTGTGAAATTTATTTAGGCTTACAGTAGATCTAGTAAGAAAATCAGTTCAAGTTCACCAACCATCAGGATGTATTGCCAGTTGGAGCTAATTGTTTGCAAGAAAGTTAGGTTCAGGGTTGGTACCAAGTTTCTTCAGTTTGAGAGCAATTTGTTTACAAAAGCCTTTCATTACAAGTTCAGAACTCTACAATTTTCAGTTGGTAAATACTTTGAAAAACTTTGGTTTAAAGTTAAAGCTGCAAATATCTGCAACTGTAAGATTGTTTCTCAACCGTCTCAACCCCAAGGTATAGTACCACAACTGGTTTTAAAGAGTTGTCCTTATTCTTTTGACAAACAGACAGATTCTTTTAACAAAAACATAAAGTGTGTTCACATCAGACCATAAAATTTGGTACCTACATCAAGAAATAATCAAGGAATATTTGGAGAAATTTTGAAAATTCTTACCTTGAAAGTCATAAGGAACATTGATCATGATCAGTACATCAAGTAATTATCATTCATTTTCTATCCTCCAACCCCACTTCAGATGGTTATGTGTCCTTGAAAAGGCTTTCTTTTGACAATTTGCAGTTGAATTAAAGGACTTTACCTTGACTGTCAATGGTTGTGTCAATGGTTGTGTCAATCGGTGACTGAAGTGTGAGGAGTGTGCTGACGCTGGTGTGCGCATTTGATTAGCAGTTAGGACTACGTAACAAAACTACTCCCTATACTCTTCTTCCTGTTTCAACATTGATGATGAAAATCAAACATTGCAAGTGTCCAACAATTAAATATATAATCCCATAAGAAGTTTTTGTTAATCAAGTTTTTCAGGACTGGGGGGGGGGGTAAAATGGGTAAGGGTTGATTGCCAAGAAATGGTAGATCATGGATGGGTCATTCAACATTCATTGTTTCAAAGAGGGATCATCAATTTAAGATTTTCACATTTTTAATGGCATTTGGCCATCAAGATGGCAGCCCCCACCCCCTCCCCATCAACAGCCTACTACCAACAGTGCCCCCAACTCGCTTAAAATCTTCAGCCAAAATGAAAGTTTGGGAGCAGCACATGGAGGTCTTGTGGACGTCGGCTAGACATCAACCAAAGATACGCCATATTGGGAGGTACATTAAATCAAAAACTTCCGGACGGAAAAGTTTTGGCAAAACAACTTTGGACAAAGGACTTTCGGACCAGAATGGGGCAAATAAACTTTCTTTGCCCAAAAGTTTCATAGTCCGAAAATTTTCAGGTTTAATGTATGGTAAAACTGTTCTATTCTGCATTTTGAATTATTTTTCAGTATATTTACACCTTTTCTGAAGAATTCCCTTGAAGAGATTTCCATACTATTTTTCATTTCCTTAACAGCCTTAGGGTAAGACCCCTTCACCCCATCAAGGCCAAGTGCCATCAAAAACTAAAAAGATTGAAAGTTGATGACCCTAACAGACAAAAAATTTGTATCTAAAGCTTTACAAAATTTGTTCACATTTTTGTCTTGCCCATTTACCTATCACTTACAGTATTACCCCGCCACTTAGAAACTGACTTAAAAGAAACTGCAGCCTGTCAGATGGCCCAACATCTACCCTGATATAAGAAACCAATCAGCCTGAAATTTTAAATTTTGTTTCTTAAAAATAATTTTGATTGGAAAGTCTTTTTCAAGCATTTCATAATAGACAACTTACTGTATTATATGTCTAGCTTATTATGTCTCTGTCCGCACTTTACATAGGTAGGCATTGTCAATTTAAAGTTACAGTAACTGAATTTGAATAGTCACTGTCAAACATTTGGTTTAATGTAACCCACATAAAAACAAATTTCATGGTTTCTGTTGATGCACATTTGGTTAGTTTCTTGCTGTAATCATAAGAAATTATTCAACCTGTTTTATCTTTTTTTCTCCATTTGCAAGAAACCAAGCAGCCTGGTTTTAAAAAATGAGTTTCTAATCGGCGGGGTAATACTGTAATCCATTCTACCCCAGTAGACAAAGTACAGTAACAAGGTTTGATATTATGTGAAGCCATTTTAATTTTTTTCTATATTGAACTAATGAAGCATTTTCTTTATTTTCTTCCCTTTCAAAGAGTCTTTGCCTCTGCTGCACATTAACAGTTCAGAGATCTTGAGCCTTGAACTTCATCCACATACTTCATTGAAATACAGAAACCTGTTAAGATGGTAAATTATGCAATAGGATGACATACTGAACATGTTGTTCCTTCATAAGAAATTGGTACCTAGATTACTTCAAGTCTGTTCTTGATAAGGCAACGTTACATATTAAAGCAACATTAGGCCTTAGTGATCTTGCCAGTGGCAGGTTTGAATCAAGGGGGGATAGGGACAATTGCCTATTTTTCACTGGAAGAATAAAGTCCGAAAATTAATTACATTTGGCACCTCTCTGCAAGTTTCCCCTCCAACTACATATGTTCACCCCTTATTTTAGCCTGCTATGCAGCCCATTACAGTAGAAACCCATATAAAAGAACAAAGGCTTTTCTTGAGCAGCCTGAGCAGGCTCTTAATCCAGTGGCTGTTATTCTAAATTCCAGCCTGCAAGGTTCTTAAGGAGGTTCTTACTGTATATACAGTACTCACCTTGCACACTACCGTTCTAAGCACAAGAAATCTAAATGGAATGTCAACTTTTTGAGAATTCCTTGAGAATCCCGAGGTCAAATTTTGATTAGAATTATTGTTAAAAATCTGTTGGTCTTTCGTACCACTGAAGAATTCTGATCGGAATGTCAAGAATTCCTGAAAGTTCTGAGGAATTCTGTTCAGTTCATTTCAGTTCAGTTCATTTCTATTTTAAATTCCACCACATACAAATACTCCAATGTTAAACTACTCACAACAATTATAATTCTGAAGACATGAGACTTGTTATATACAGTAAACAACCTCTGCGAGGTTCTTATTTAGGGGTTTGAAATATTGAATTTCAGCCTCAAGGTTCTTACAAAAATAGGTTCTTTTATGCGGGTATCTACCAGGGTATCTACTGTATAGGGTCAGGCTATCCTTCGTGAATGTGGTGATTCTTCATTATTTCTTTGAATGAATTTAGGCCCGATAGTTCCAGACTCTGACGAGTCCCAAAGGAAGTACCTACGAAAGAGATACTGAAGGGTGCCATTTCACTTACCTGATAATCAACGTCAGTAGCCAAAGACCAAAGCAGCAGCAGATCAGTCTCTTTGACAAAAGTAACACAGTTTGCTGTGTTGTGATGTGATCGTCGACATCATGTTTTCGTTTGGCCAAAAACGCTTTTTACTTCAGTCCCTATTTCTGCTTCGTCCATTGAATTGGATGACGGTAAAACTTTGTTTATGCAGTTAGTCCCTCAAAGAATGAAACTATGATGAATGTAGTAAGTGCACTGCGTCAAATGGATTGTCGAATTCCAGGCATTCCGGCTTTTAACTCGTCCCATTCTGGATTCCACCTTTTCGCCAAGAGGAGCGCCCTCGCAGAAGTTAGTCTCAAAATAATGTATGTTTGATTATGAGTCCTTCGTTGAAGCGGAATGGGTATTGTTGGGGGTATCGTTGGGGTAAATGGAGCGAAAACAAGGGCTCATGTAATAAGTCTAGTTTGCAATGTAGAAATCCCATCCTTAAAGACAAATGACGGATATATAGCGTCTAGTTTTAAAATAGAACAAAAGACGGGCGCCTGCCATCATTTGTCCAATTGTTTTGATAATCTCTCGAGATCAACAAATACAATCGAACACAATAGATTATATTTAGATTGCCCAGGCCCCTGATTTAAGTCGCCTTATATCTCCGTCATTTGTCTTTAAATGAAATGAGCTGATGAAATCTTTCAAAAAGACTCACAATTTCTGGAAGGTCCTATGGTAGAATTATGGTAATGTAGTCAAAGTTTCTTTCAAGTTGTTCAATTAAAATATATAAATAGGTGATAGGATTGTAAACTGAACTTTCCAAGATCTTTAAAGATTTTTGACGTATGCTTTCAATGTAATGTAATTCACTTACCCTGGGTCTCTCCATGGTGTAACAGAGAAACCATGAAATTTTCGTCCTATTTGAGAGAGAGAAATAACGTTTAGAACAAGAAGCTGCCAAATATCTTTGTTCTGTGCCAACTGGATTTTTTGGACAGCCTCTTATTTAACATTGGGAGCCATGCAGTGCATGCATAATTGAAGTGAGGTTGGATAAGGGCATTTAAAAGCAATCTACGAAGGCAGTTGTCCAGGAAGCTTTGTTTTCTGTACAGAAATGGACCCCTCCTCCCCGAGGATTTCTACCTCTCATGAATGCACAGATGAACCACATCTTTGATAAAAAGGGTATTTTCAAGCAAGCTATGAGTGCAGCCCTTTCCAGGGCTGCACTACCAGACCCTCAAACTCCTTGCACCTCATGTTCACTTGCCTTTTGATTTATGCCATTCTTATTGAGCTGCTCTGTGTTCCCTGATGGAGTGTAAAACGCCATGTGTCTACCCCTACAGTTTCAGTTTTAGTTTCATTGATTTAAATTCCACCACATACAAATACTATACATTCAATAACATTACAATAATTATGGAATTAATCAAGAGACATAGAATATACATAAATAAAATGAAAGATGTGTGACGGGAGAATTTGCATGAAGGAGAATTTGGAGGAGGGACTTCCTCAGTAGCTAAGCGAATTGATGAGGGAGCACCCTCGTAAAACCTGCATAAAAGAACCTGTTTTTAGAAGAACTTTGAGGCTGAAATTTGATCTTTGAAACCCCTAAAATAAGAACCCCCAGAGGCTTAAACTGGGAGAGATTCTCAAATAATTGGTTTCTTGTCTTCAGAATTCCTCAGAGTTTCCAAGAATTCTTGACATTCTGATTAGAGTTATATAGTGGTACAATAGACTATCAGGGTTTTAAACAAGAATTCTAACCTAAAAATTTGTCAAGAATTCTCAGCAAGTCTTCATAGTTCTTGCCCTGAAAACCGAATTGAAATGTGGAAGGTGTGTACTGTATTTAAGAACCTTTTAAGAGCCTTGTAGGCTGGAATCTAGAATGACAGCTATTTAATTAAGAACGTATTCAGACTGCTTAAGAAAAATCTAGGTTCTTTTATGCGGGTTTCTACTGTATGGCAAGTACATGTAATATCTTTTACAGGAGATACAGGAGACGGCTTATAAGAAATGGTAGGCTCAATTTTTTTAAAGTTTTAAGGCTATGAAACTTTTGTAATTTGCACTCAAAGTTAATTATGACACTGCACAGCAATAGTGACTATTTTGACATTGTTTTGAGTGCAAATTATGTCATTACTTGTCTTGACATCTACCAAGTAATCTGGAAGCCTCATCGAACAGAAGCAAATTAGCCTAGACTTGAGAAGAAACACATAAGAACCTTTTGGTAACAAAATTGCAAACATAACTGAAATCTTACGTGTATGCTGCAGAAAGCGGGCATCAGGCAGCAAGCTTTCTAGTCTTGGCCAGCAAGTAAGATGATTTTTAGAGTATTGGGTCTACCTGGAAGGTAGGGTAGGCCTAGAGTCTAGGCCATCAGGCAGAGGTGGACTTCGGTAGCTCAAAGCTCGGTAGGCCTGTGTGATTGATAATTCATATGAAACTGAACTGAAACTGTACTGCTTAAGGTCATCCTGCGGGCTTAAATTGGTATTTAAAAGTTATGAACAAGCCATATACTTACAGTAAACAGATGAATCTTTGCTTGTTTTTTCGCGGTCTTTTCACTGGTGTGGTCTTTTCGATGTCAATCTCTTACTTTTGGCCTTTTACTTGTGTGGAACAGCAAAGCATGATGGACAATTGGCGGGAAACTGAATAATATTGGCGCGAAAGTATGCTCTGCCTCACAATGGATTCTTGATATACCAGGATGCAAGTTGACCCAATGAATGGAAGCAGCAAAATTCAGGTCTATGTATTCATAGAATTTTTCAGGTCCCGCAAAATGTCGCAGGAAGAATGGAACTGAAAAGTGATATGTCCACAATGAAATGTGAAAGTTCTCTCCATATCATCAATGGCTAAAACATGTTTTATGCCTAGACTTAAATGTTACTCGAAAAATGTTATCAGTCCACTTTTATCCCGTTGATTTGCTTGTCCCCCCATATGGTCCATCTCCCGCTCACCCTATGGCTCGCGTTTGGAAATTTGATATGGGTCCCGATGATATTAATTGTTATTTTTAGGTAGGCCTGTTGTTATTTGCATTTCGTGTAATTTGTAAAAGTTTTGGGTTTTAGTACTTTTGATGGAGATATCAGTTAATGTCAGGGTTTCAAGCACTCAATGGAGATGCTTTTCTACAGGTCCAGACAACCAACCGTTGATCCATCACATTTTTGATCCTCAAGGCATAAATTGGGAAGTGCTTAATATTTTCAGCCTCACAAAGAAGCAAGGGATACACATATAGACAAAGATCAGTGTACAATTAGCTAAAAGCAGGTGCAATAAAAAGTGATAAAGACATGGTTAATTGTCGCACTAAGGTTACACTTAACATAGCACAGAATAAAGCCTATCACCAGGTTCCGCTAAGTGCTTACATTGACCGAAAATACACATCACAACTGGTCATACCAACATAATGGGACATCCAATAGTTTTCCATCTTTGCCTCATTACTGTGTCTACTTTTAAATGATACGCATCACAACTGGCCATACCAACGTAGTGGGACATCCAATAATTGTCCATCTTTGCCTTATGATACACATCAAAACTGGCCATACCAACTTAGTGGGACATCCAATAATTTTCCATCTTTGCCTTATCATTGAGTCCACTTTTAAATGGTGCACATCAAAACTAGCCATACCAACGTAGTTGGACATCCAATAATTGTCCATCTTTGCCTTATCATTGAGTCCACTTTTAAATGATACACATCAAAACTGGCCATACCAACGTAGTGGGACATCCAATAATTTTCCATCTTTGCCTTATTATTGAGTCCACTTTTAAATGGTGCACATCAAAACTAGCCATACCAACGTAGTGGGACATCCAATAATTTTCCATCTTTGCCTTATCATTGAGTCCACTTTTAAATGATACACATCAAAACTGGTCATGCCAACGTAGTGGGACATCCAATAATTGTCCATCTTTGCCTTATTATTGAGTCCACTTTTAAATGATGCACATCAAAACTGGCCATACCAACGTAGTGGGACATCCAATAATTTTCCATCTTTGCCTTATTATTGAGTCCACTTTTAAATGGTGCACATCAAAACTGGCCATACCAACTTAGTGGGACATCCAATAATTTTCCATCTTTGCCTTATCATTGAGTCCACTTTTAAATGATACACATCAAAACTGGCCATACCAACGTAGTGGGACATCCAATAATTTTCCATCTTTGCCTTATTATTGAGTCCACTTTTAAATGGTGCACATCAAAACCAGCCATACCAACGTAGTGGGACATCCAATAATTTTCCATCTTTGCCTTATCATTGAGTCCACTTTTAAATGATACACATCAAAACTGGTCATGCCAACGTAGTGGGACATCCAATAATTGTCGATCTTTGCCGTATTATTGAGTCCACTTTTAAGTGATGCACATCAAAACTGGCCATACCAACGTAGTGGGACATCCAATAATTGTCCATCTTTGCCTTATGATGCACATCAAAACTGGCCATACCAACGTAGTGGGACATCCAATAATTTTCCATCTTTGCCTTATTATTGAGTCCACTTTTAAATGGTGCACATCAAAACCGGCCATACCAACTTAGTGGGACATCCAATAATTTTCCATCTTTGCCTTATCATTGAGTCCACTTTTAAATGGTGCACATCAAAACTAGCCATACCAACGTAGTGGGACATCCAATAATTGTCCATCTTTGCCTTATCATTGAGTCCACTTTTAAATGATACACATCAAAACTGGCCATACCAACGTAGTGGGACATCCAATAATTTTCCATCTTTGCCTTATTATTGAGTCCACTTTTAAATGGTGCACATCAAAACTAGCCATACCAACGTAGTGGGACATCCAATAATTTTCCATCTTTGCCTTATCATTGAGTCCACTTTTTAATGATACACATCAAAACTGGTCATGCCAACGTAGTGGGACATCCAATAATTGTCCATCTTTGCCTTATTATTGAGTCCACTTTTAAATGATACACATCACAACTGGCCATACCAACGTAGTGGGACATCCAATAATTTTCCATCTTTACCTTATTATTGAGTCCACTTTTAAATGGTGCACATCAAAACTAGCCATACCAACGTAGTGGGACATCCAATAATTTTCCATCTTTGCCTTATCATTGAGTCCACTTTTAAATGATACACATCAAAACTGGTCATGCCAACGTAGTGGACATCCAATAATTGTCCATCTTTGCCTTATTATTGAGTCCACTTTTAAATGATGCACATCAAAACTGGCCATACCAACGTAGTGGGACATCCAATAATTTTCCATCTTTGCCTTATTATTGAGTCCACTTTTAAATGGTGCACATCAAAACTGGCCATACCAACTTAGTGGGACATCCAATAATTTTCCATCTTTGCCTTATCATTGAGTCCACTTTTAAATGATACACATCACAACTGGCCATACCAACGTAGTGGGACATCCAATAATTTTCCATCTTTGCCTTATTATTGAGTCCACTTTTAAATGGTGCACATCAAAACTGGCCATACCAACTTAGTTGGACATCCAATAATTTTCCATCTTTGCCTTATCATTGAGTCCACTTTTAAATGGTGCACATCAAAACTAGCCATACCAACGTAGTGGGACATCCAATAATTGTCCATCTTTGCCTTATCATTGAGTCCACTTTTAAATGATACACATCAAAACTGGCCATACCAACGTAGTGGGACATCCAATAATTTTCCATCTTTGCCTTATTATTGAGTCCACTTTTAAATGGTGCACATCAAAACTAGCCATACCAACGTAGTGGGACATCCAATAATTTTCCATCTTTGCCTTATCATTGAGTCCACTTTTAAATGATACACATCAAAACTGGTCATGCCAACATAGTGGGACATCCAATAATTGTCCATCTTTGCCTTATTATTGAGTCCACTTTTAAATGATGCACATCAAAACTGGCCATACCAACGTAGTGGGACATCCAATAATTGTCCATCTTTGCCTTATTATTGAGTCCACTTTTAAATGGTGCACATCAAAACTGGCGATACCAACTTAGTGGGACATCCAATAATTTTCCATCTTTGCCTTATCATTGAGTCCACTTTTAAATGATACACATCACAACTGGCCATACCAACGTAGTGGGACATCCAATGATTGTCCATCTTTGCCTTATTATTGAGTCCACTTTTAAATGATGCACATCAAAACTGGCCATTCCAACGTAGTGGGACATCCAATAATTTTCCATCTTTGCCTTATTATTGAGTCCACTTTTAAATGGTGCACATCAAAACTGGTCATGCCAACATAGTGGGACATCCAATAATTGTCCATCTTTGCCTTATTATTGAGTCCACTTTTAAATGATGCACATCAAAACTGGCCATACCAACGTAGTGGGACATCCAATAATTGTCCATCTTTGCCTTATTATTGAGTCCACTTTTAAATGGTGCACATCAAAACTGGCCATACCAACTTAGTGGGACATCCAATAATTTTCCATCTTTGCCTTATCATTGAGTCCACTTTTAAATGATACACATCACAACTGGCCATACCAACGTAGTGGGACATCCAATGATTGTCCATCTTTGCCTTATTATTGAGTCCACTTTTAAATGATGCACATCAAAACTGGCCATTCCAACGTAGTGGGACATCCAATAATTTTCCATCTTTGCCTTATTATTGAGTCCACTTTTAAATGGTGCACATCAAAACTGGCCATACCAACGTAGTGGGACATCCAATAATTTTCCATCTTTGCCTTATTATTGTGTCTACTTAAGACGATACACATCAAGCAAGCCATAGCAGTGTTGTGGGGACATGCAATGATTTATCTTTATGCTATTCTTGTGTTCACATTTTTTTATTCAATATAAAAATTTACAAAACGAGATACTTAAGACTATTGGACTACAAAATACTAGACTACATAACAAGAAAGATAACCCGGGAAGCAAGAACCCATGACTATCCAAAGGGTCATTAAGGTAGAAACCCTATAACTTTCGATCAAATTCCAACTGTTCTGGATTGTTGGATGTTTGTTGATGTTGGATATGTTGGATTTGGAAAAGTCATAGGGATTCCACCTTGACATAGAAACATAGAACAAAAACTACATCTAAATATACAATACAAAGAGCTACATATTAACAATGACAAAAACAAACAGATGAAAATGGAAACAAAATGAAAGGACTTAAAGAGGTGAGTATTATGTGGCTGTGTGGCGTGAAACAAAGGTTTTATCTAACTTAAACAAATCGACCCGTTTTGTGGATAAAATCTAAGGTCAGTTCGAGTATACTTCTATCAACGTCACGTGAAAGGTTTTTATCACCATATAGCAAAAGTTGTACAAGAACGTTGT
Source organism: Aurelia sp. 3 sensu Dawson et al. (2005) (assembly GCA_964020215.1). NCBI lineage: Eukaryota > Metazoa > Cnidaria > Scyphozoa > Semaeostomeae > Ulmaridae > Aurelia > Aurelia sp. 3 sensu Dawson et al. (2005). Next base: position 20,966,374 of record OZ026576.1, on the reverse strand, counting down.
TAGAAAGGCTGTCGATTTCAACAAATGGTTGTAATGCAACCGAAACTCCAGCGAGAAGATCTCGTCGTTGGATATCAAAGGAAGGGCAAAGCAACAAGAAGTGCTCCGTGTCCTCAATACCATCATTCGTTGGGCACATTGGATTTACGGTGTCCCTGAAATTGTGGTTGAATTTGTGGAAATTAAGACTGCGTTCACACGATGCCGGCACATTTTGAAAACGATGAAAAATGTGATGGTAGCAAAATTTGAGCAAGCGTTCACACGATGCCGAAACAATTTGAAAACGGTCGGAAATTTGCTGGTAAAAAGCTCGTTGCAAGACGTTGATGCCAAATAAGTGTACCTAAACCTTAAGAATCGTTCAGTCTCGTTCCAAATGGGTCTGAAAATGTTCTATTTTCATCATTTTTAAGTGTTTACACGATGCCGTTTCCGAAATGTGCCGATTAGAGTTCCGTTTTCAAAATCGACCGTTTTCAAAATCTGCCGGCAAAAAATGTGCCGTTTTCGTGTGAACAGGAGGCCTATCCGTCGAGTTTTTCACCGTTTTCAAAATTTGCCGGCATCGTGTGAACGCAGTCTAAGTTTACTGAGACCGACCCTTATTTGAGAAAGATACGAAAGGCCTACTGGGTTATGAATACCGAAGACCGATTCTGCAGGGGGGCAAATTATTGATAGAAGCTTTGTGTTCACTTAGATGTTAAAAACATCAAATCTTGCCTTCGCAGCAATGAGGGGACATGGCATAATTCCCCAGCCTTCTTTAATAGTTGTATTCACTAAAAAGACACACGTTCATGGCACACTGCCCGTGAAAAACTATGCACCACCCCCATATTCTCGTAAGTTGTGGTATTATGATAGAGCGATTTTCTCGCTATCAGAAGAAGTAATGAAATGTACAACTGGCATGAGTCATTTGAGATACCTGCTAATACCCACATGGTAACATGAGTGAAATGAATTATACAAATCATACTGAAGCTGTTTTTTGACGAAAATTTTTAGACGCTTGGCAAGCAGTGGGATAAAAAGTGTGTGGCCGATATCTAAAACAAAATGTTAATCAGTCAAAGGCTTCATTCATGGTCTTCATTAAACGTGAAATGTTTGTTACGGAAAAGCACTCTTTTTCAGACATTAAGAATTAGGGAAATTAGGAAAATGTCGGCACGGAATTTGTGTGGGTGCAAAAATCCCAAAATTCATTTTGGCCCATGACGTAGTGCCAATTTAAATTTGAATCAAGTAGTGAAGAGAGTCTCTTACAGAATTAGATCTTGAATTTCAATCTTAAATTTCATTGCGCGTAAATCGTGAATGAGAATGGCACATAGAATTCTGTTCTCATACAACCACCTTAAAGCATTTTTCTAGTTATTGGGCCTACATGATGGGTGATTTATACCAAGAATTTATACTAAATTTTCCTTCGACCCATAAATAAAAAATCATTTCATAGCCCGCCAAAGATAAAACTTTTTGTTGCATTCGGTAATTTAAGACTAAATGATCGCCTTAGGATGATTTGAAGATAAAGTCCTTTCCTCGCCTCATTGATGACCCAATGCCTTTGGAGGATATGTTGGTAGAGAGTGACATCAACAAAAGTTTATTGTTCTGGCTTTAACCAATCTTAAACTTTCTAAGACGTGATCGCACAAAGATTGCAACTGACATACTTGAATGCAACATTCCCAAAGACCTTTTTACATTTCTGATACTGCTAATTTTCTGCTACCTTCCATTCCAAAGCAGCAAAAGTCCACAGGTTTTGTGTTGTTTGTTTCATGTATTCAGTTTTTGATAATCTTAAATTTGAATTCTTGAAGGACATGTTTGCTTATTCTCCTAAGTGAAGCTATATCAGTCTCAGATCAAAGACTTCACTATTTTAACTGAGAAAGAAGCATTTTTTTGCTTCTGATTTGCCCATCTTGTGACTCGCCCTATGAATGAGCTAGTATTTACTTTTCATTAGAGCTCACAGGTCAAAATAGGAAGCTGATTCACCACAGGACACTGGGACACCGAGAAATTTGTTGATGTGCATTTTGCCAAATTTCTTGTTGTTTGAAAGGGCAAACATTGTTACAAGATTATTGAGAAGGTATGTCTGCCAAACAAGCAGTCAGTTTTCAGGCAGTCAACAAGCAGTCATCAGCCATAAGAAAGTTTTAACCAATGTTTCAAAATATGGCCTACACGATTGAAGATTAGAACGGTTTACTGATTGCCTTTTAACCAAAAAGCGATCATTGAGTTAGGGCAAGGATGGTCAGAGAACCTTAGCCGTTTCACCCATGGGTGCCTCTAAGATCGATCCTTGGTCCATTGTTATTCTTAATAAATTTCAACGATCTAACAGGTGTAATCAAAAACTTAAAAGCAATGATATATGCATAAGATACAGTGTTGTGCACCTTTTTGGAACAGCTAAATTGATTTCACTGAGAAACTCAACATGGATCTCGGTAGGCTTTGTGAATGTTTCCATAAAAAATAAACTTGTTGTAAACCTCGTTAAAGGAAAAAAAATTCTTCTGTTTGGAACCACTAAAAATGTAGCGAAAGCACCATCAAACTTCAAATTCATCGTAAAAGTAAAGAGATAACAAAATGACAAGCTACAAAAACCTTGGAGTCGCAACTGACAGTATTCTGAGTATGAACATGCTTTTTGACAAGTGCTATAAAAAGCATCCTCTTGACTTGCAAAGTTATGATGTGAACTGCATGTGAAAGCAGTGACGGCTATAAAAGTATGCTCTTACCAATGTTTACAAAAAGAGTTTTTTATAAGTTTGAGTGTTTTCTAGTTTAAACATTCGTTGTTATATATGTTGTTAGATTAAAATTAATTGACTTCATTATATAAAAAATGTCATAATATATGCATGCCTTGGCAATTTATACTTTCTGCCGTTGTCTCAGGCAGGATAAGCAAACTTGGAAATTTTTTGCCAAACAAACGATGTGTTTTCCTTGCATGATATGAATGTATGTCCCCACAACTAAAAAAGATCGAAGTTCCACATAGATGTGTAAACGAAAGCCCACAGCGGTGTGTAGGGAAATTCCCACAAAGATATGTAAGAGATGACCCCACAACAGTGTGTAGAGAGTGTCCTTCAATTTCTTTGTTAAAATGCACCAAAATTAGAATAACCCAATGCAATATTTCAGATAATACCAATTTCTGGTTAATAAATAACTTGAAAAGCAAATATAAAGAAAAGGTCCCCACAACGTAGGCAAAATTTTGCATGTCCCCACAACGTAAGCTAATATTATTTAATCAGTGTTCCCAGATATAGGTCAGGTGTGTATACCTGTGCCTTTCAATTTAGGCGTACAAAGACAGGAGAATTCATTCTGAACACAAAGTTATCATGATACTTTTGCTGACCCCACAACGTTGATGTAACTACCAAGGGCCCACAACGTCGGTCATGTGATTATGTATGTATGCACGTATGTATGTATAATTTCGCCAAAAAAAACAAAAACTATCAAATATTAAAATACAATAAATCCATTTAAAAAGAAAAGAAAAATCTAATAACAAGCGTGTGATATTAAAATAAATACCGCCATCTAAATTAAAAACACCCTTAGGTAAAATGGCAGGGATAGCATTAAAAGGTCAGTGCGACCCTGATTCCATAATGGTCCCTCCAAAGGTGTCAATGAAAGGAAAATCTTAATGGAAGAAAAGAAAATTCTAGTAGATGTTGAAATACTTTTATTTGAACCAAATCAGTAGTAAGAGAGTGTGTGAGGTGTTAAATTTTAAATCCTCTTGTAGTTGCTTCTTAAGAGCGCTATATTTCTGGGGTTCTTTCTTTGCGTCTTCAAATTGATCTAGACAAGCTTTTGCGCGGCCATCAACGCAAAGCATCAAAATCTGACTTTGAACGAGGTCATCCTTTTCGTTGGCGATAACACAGCAACGTTCAAAATTTTTGAGCCATTGATTCAGACTGACGGTGCCATTCCCAGTGAACTTTTCTAATTTGCTAAAGACTATATTAAATGCAGACATGGTGGCAGGGTTCAAAAGCTACTGTCACCAGTGTTATCAGACGTAAAATAGAAATATAACAGAGAGAGATAAGCGAGAGCGCTACACGACACAAGGCCTAAATTATATCGGAGAGCGCGTGGCCGAGTGGTTAAGGCGTCTAACTCGTAAGCCAAAGGTCAGAACGGCCGTAGGTTCAAATCCTGCGCTGGACAGTTTGGTCGCTGTCCGTAAACTCTAGCCCGGGTCAACCAGAGCCATGTGAGGGAAATCTGGTAGCTGCGGCGGGTAGCTGCGGCGGACTGATGGTAAAACATCCGTGGCCCCTGCTGGAAATAAGTCTCTCAGACTTTCGCAGGCTAGCCACGTTAAACATATATACCTACCTACCTACCTACCTTAATAATACACATATACATCATCTTCCTTCCTTTGTATATCTTTGAAAAAATTTTCTTTGATTTTATGTTTAAATGTGTTGACATTGTTGGTGGCTTTCAAGTCTTATGCGAGACTGTTCCATATTTTTGGCCCCTGGTAAGATAGACAGTTTTGGCCTGTGCTACTCTTACAAAAAGGAACGTTTAGTCTAAACTTAGACCTTCGCATTATTCAACTTTGGTCGGCTTGATGGAATGTTTTGTCAGCATAAGCTGGGGCAGTTCCGTTGAAAAATTTCATTATGTTAACACATATTTTGTTCTACTCTGTGCTTAGTGGGGAGCCAGTTTATAGATTTGAATTCTGTGGCCCCAACGTGTGCTGTGTTTTTTAAATTAAGATAAAATCGGATGCATTTGTTTTGAGCCGCCTGGATTTTTTTGGACAACCTCTTATTTAACATTGGGTACCATGACCTACAAGCATAATCAAAATGAGGTTGAATTAGAGCATTTAGGAGTAACCTACGAAGGGAGGAATCCAGAAAATTTTGTTTTCAGTACAGGAATTTAAGCTTGCCATTTATCTTTCCAAGCATTTTGGTCGCCATCGGCTCCCAGAGAGATTCTCATCCAAAACAGATCCGAGATATGTGACCACTGAGTGTTGCTTGATTCCTATATCACCCCTGTAATATTCATCTTTGTTAGGTTTTTGTATTTTTTCTGTCCAAAAAGAATTGGTTTGGTTTTATCCTCGCCAAAGCGTATGCTTAGCTTATTTTCAACAAACCAATTGCAGAGAGAGTTAAAGTTTCTATTCAAGTTGTTTTCAATACACTCAACATCTGTGTCTCTAAAGATTAGGCAAGCATCATCTGTGTACAGAAGCAAGTCGCAGTCAACAGCCCGCACCATGTCGTTGACGTAAAGGAGGAAAATGAGTGAACCGAGAATTGACCCCGGCGGGACTCCACAAGACAAATTTCCAGGGTCTGAGCATTCCTTCCCAATGTTGACTGAGAATGATCGGTCCTGAAGGTAAGATTTAAACCATAAAATGGCAAAGTCACTAAAACCAAGACATGCTATTTTATCCAAGAAAATTTTGTGAATTTCAACAATCTTAGAGAGTTGCGGAAGCAAAGAAATAGGTTGGTAGCTTTTTGGGATCGCCCTTTGATCCTTTTGTAAAAAGTGGTTTCAGTTTTGCTTGTTTGCAACCATCAGGAAAAGTAGATCGAAGGATTGAGAGATTGCACAATTCGGTTATTGGCCTTGCTAAAACAGTTGCACCATCTTTGAGAAATTTCCCTACAATGTTACCCAACCCTGTCGCTTTTGAAGGGTTTATTCCTTCTAAGAGCTTCAGAACATTTTCAAGAGAAGTGGGGGCAAGTGAGAATGGCTCGGTAAGGTGTTTGTAGTACTTACGGACCTCATCTTGCTTGTGAGGAGTCCGTTGGAGTTTTTTTAACTAGGTTAGAGGCTAAGTTTGAAAAGAAAGCCTTATACGTTTCAGCATTTGTTTTATCATCAAAACATGGGCTACCTTTGTTGTTCAGACAAATTTTAGAAGATGAATCTTTTCCTGACGATAGTCCCAGGGATCCTAGACACTTCCATAGTTCTTTGGGTTTTCCTATATTCTCATTAAGTTTGTCAGTGATAAAAGATTTTCTTCTTTGGTTTGATTAAACTCTGCACACGGTTCCGAGCTTTCTTAAAGTTTATAAAATCAGAATAAATTTGGGATGTTCTATATTTTGTTAGTAGTTTATTACGAGTTCTAATTCCCTCAAGGACTTTGTGGTCCATCCATCCCTGTGAGTCCTTTTTTACCCCAATTTCCTTCGCAGGGGCTAACTCATCAATAATGCCCGTGATCAGTTCTACAAAATGGGAGTATGCAGCGTTGATATTCCCGTATTCCAACGTAAGAATTCCACTTCAAAAACCTTTAATGCCTTTCCTCTACTTAAGAATTCTTATCAACACATAAAGAATCTTTGAAAATTCTTAAACATTCTTGAGAATTCAATGTGCAGAAAGTTTCACCTAAGCCAACCTCAGACGGAAATGAAGTATAATAAAGATTTTCTACCTAATAAATCTTGAAATTCCTTGTTTATAAACCTGAACATGAACCCATGGCTACGTCTTAAGTGTTCTCTCAAATCTTTAATTAGGAAGCACTTATGGCCACATTCAAGGCAGATGCACCCCCCCCCCCCCACTTTCATGAAATTGGACATTATCATCACCATGATTTCTTTTCACATGTCTTCACAAATCGAAACCTCTGGTTGTGGTAAATGAGCAATGATTGTAGTTAAAGGACTTCTGGCTCTTCATCCTTCTACCAATATCTGAACCACTACTTGCATGTTTTCTTCCTACATCCTTTGCACGAGAATCATTCATCTCTACTTCTGTGTTAATGTGGTTATCTACTTTGTCACTATTCTGAACAAGATATTTCTCTGCCACTTCCTCTTTAACTTGACCATTCACCATATCTTCAACCTTGACACAGTCTATTTTATCTCCATTCTCAACACGAAAATCTATTTTGTCAATATTTCAATTTCCTTTATTGCAATATACAAGGAGCCAGTCTCAGTTGGCCATTTGCCTGCAAACCATTCTAACTTGTTAATGGCTGCAAAGGCAATGGGTCCTGCTGTTCCTACCTTTCCACGACTTTACAATAGTGTACCACCATTTGATGTCATCCCGTTCTTAAAGTGATAGCTTGACAAAATGGTGGATTTCTGAGTTCTGATCAATCAATCTCTGTAAAAATGGATGCCTGAGGACGACAGCATGACAACAACGTAGAAACAGCCAAATGAGGGATAAAAATCCCTCTTTGTCCTTGTTTTACAATCTCTCCATGTTTCTAAGGCCAAATAAATCTTAGTGAGTTTTTCACAGGGAGCCTAAGTTCCTCTCTAAGTCCAAAATAAAGCCCAAATACATCATCATATTAGATGGACCCTTGGTTTTTTCTGGGGCAATAAGGATACCCAAATTTTTGGCTAATGATAGACAATTGTGTACATCTGCTTCACAAACTGCTGGCTGAGGTGGGCCAGTGATGAAAAAATCATCCCAGTAATGCTGAATATTTTGGACACAACCAATTTGTTTGACAATTGACTGAAGGACGTCAGCAAAAAGGGTAAAAATTTGAGGCCCAGAACTCAATCCAAAAGGAATAGCTAGATCCAGCGCATCACCAAAAGCCACCAATCCTCAAGTAGAACAGGAACAACCAGTAAGCTCATTTCAGGACAAATTTTACTAGCACAGTACCTTTGCCTAATTTCATAACTAAATCAATTGCTTCAGTGATACCAGCATATGATACTTTAGCCTCTGAATCTTGGATTAGGTCATTGACACTTGCCTCCCTATAAAAGGACAGGTATGTGATTAACCAAAATTTCCCAGGAGTGGATTTTGAGATTATTCCAAAACGATTAAATTGCAAAGGTGTCAAAGGAGCTCCTTTAAAGGGACCTGCAACTGATCCAAAATCTCTTCTGTAAGATAGTTAATGATCATAGGTTGATCATAGGCTGTTACACAGTTCAGGTTACCTGATGTGGGTGTTCCTTGGTTAACGCCCAGATTAACCCTATCTGACCGGGGGGGGGCGGATTCCGCCCCCCCTCGTACATTTTCATTTATACGTTTTTCCGTGTTTGCTGAATGCCTCTGAGATTTAGCAAGTTTAACCTTCTATCATATAGCAATCAAACTGTAACAATTCTGTTGTTCTATTTTTAGCCTTGTCTCCATGGTAACCAAGTTTTCATGCCACACTCTGTGCAAAATATACATTGTATCTCTCTTGATCCTTTTTAATTGGCACAATTAAGTCGAAACTATGAATTTACATCTATTTTAATCCATATATTTCATTTCTTTGCGAAAATTAAAGTTTTACGACCTTTTAACACACTTTCATTTTTATGACGTCATATGACATCATAATGTTAATTGTGCTCTAGCAACAACAACAACAATGCTAATTAAACTATTGTTTCAAAAATTCATTGTTTATACCGGGTGAGCCAGAAAAAAGTTCCCACTTTTGAAAATTCATAACACCAACGCTACTTCGCAGATTTGAATCATTGAAATTCTAGTTAGAAGCCGAAAGATCAAAGTATTTTTGTGATTTTTGTCGCTGTCCTACCAGCACTACAAATATAGGTAAATTCAACTTTACAAAAATTTCATGGTTGATTGATTACTGGAAAATGGCCAAAAACATCGATCAATTCATAAATGACCTCTCGCACAGAATAATGAAGGAAATCCAACTTCTCATGGGTGAGAGATATCCTCTAGGCGTTAATTTCCTTGGCATTGAAAATCTTTTGTATTTGTTTGAAAATTGATGTCTTATAACTCTTGAGGGAGGTAAAACGCCCATGGCTTATTGTTCGATTTGAATAGAATCCTTAAGATTTGATCAATGTTTTAGGCCCTTTTTCCGTAATTTTGCAACCATGAAATTTTTATAAAGTTGAATTTACCAGTATTCGTAGTGCTGGTAGGACAGCGAAAAAAATCACAAAAATACCTTGATCTTTCGACTTTTAACTACAATTTGTATGATTCAAATCCGTGTAGTAGTCTTGTTGTTATGATTTTTCAAAAGTGGGAACTTTTTTCTGGCTCACCCGGTATAATGAACAACCTTTCTGCCAAATTTGGTTGCCATATCTCAAGCAACAGGAAAGATAAACAGGTCCGCCCCCCCCCCCAGGCATTGAGTGTTTCAAATCACCCAGGTCAGATAGGGTTAAAGCCATACCAGATATCCATTAAAACCCATTCAGAGTCTGAAAGATGAAGATTCTCCAGGTAGAGTTTTACATGTAAAAAGTCAAAGGTAAAATACAAGCTGGTAACGGTATATCAGGTAAAGTGTTTGTTGTAACAGATAGTCATTTACATACCCTTTTATTTGGTGGCGGAGAAGGTGAGTGTTCCTTTGACTCTCGTTTCCCAGGTGAAAAATCACTTGGCTGACTTTGGTCATGCAGAGATTGGACATCAAGACAACCAGCCATATCAGCTGTAGTGAGCAATGAATAGGGGTTCTGGGTATTCTTTCTTGTGCAATCTTCAATCACTCTTGCTGTGTTTTGGCATAAGCATTGAAGCCTGGCATAAGCTCAATGTCCATCTCCTTTCTATGCTGTTCTTCTTCAAATTCCAAGGAAATTTGGTCCAGAATTGATGGAATGTTCATTTGGTCGCTGTCTAAAAGAATATTATATCTTTCAGCTCCTCTTTCAGAAATTCTAAGCACCACACAGTGACCTCCGTATTTGTCATTGAATAGATCAAGCAAGAATTGCGTCTTCGCAGTATAATTCCTGACCATGTGACTGCCTTTTCCCCTGCCTTTTTCAATATCTGTGTGATCTATGTACAAGTCAAAAGCATGCTCAAAGCTCAGAAATGAACCAATTCTGCCTCTGAAACCATCGCCTGTTTGCTCCATGTCTTCGTTTATGTCATGTGTCGATGGCACAAGAACAGATTCAAGCACTGTGAAAAGGTCATTGATGCGGTTGATTAATCTCTCATCTTTCGTTGATTGTTTGTGTGCGAGAAGGACTTTCTTGTTATTTTCAGCTTTACATGTTGGCTGAGAGACTTGCACATTCTTTGAATAAATTGATGAATTGATGAATTGATAAACTGATGAATAAATTGATAAATTGATCTCCATTTTGAGTAATCACTTGGATCATTGCTCCCCTTTCCTCTATGATTTCCAGAAAACATTGGTCCTGTTGCCTCCTGTTGCATCAGTTCTTAGATGAAAATGACACAATGTTGCACCAATGATTTCATCCTTTTTCAGGAATACGAGAATTTTCTGCAAGAACTGATAGTGATGGTTTCAAAGGGTTTCCCAACAGGCTCGAAAAAGCTAATTTCTAGTGAGTGTAGTTTTCAAAATCAACAAAAACATTATTGTTTGCAGAAGAAACTTTCGCTTTGAAATTAAATAGGAATCCATGGCTCAGGTGGCTTTTGATTGTTTGATGCTAAAAACTATCAGCCAAACGCAGGGGTGCAAATGAGGGGGTGTGGGGGTGTGACACCCCCAATAGTTTCATCACCTGGTCCCAGTTGCCATTTTATAGTGTTAAAGTCTGTCTCGATCCGGTTCTGAACTTGAACTGCTTATGTTTGCCCACGGTTGTTGCCAATGGTTCTGAACAGAGTTGTACCATCAAGTCTGACTGGGGCTGTCAGGGGCACGCATGCAAGGAGGGGATGAGAGAGTCCAAGAATTGTAGCTCATAGCCATAGGGACCCTAGACTTGCCCAAGTTTTGTTATACGACCATAGACGTCCACAGGGGCCCATAAATGGTAACTTAGCTTTTTCACAATATGACTGAACAGGGGTCTCTAGACCATGGTCCGTTATCAAAAAGGACCCACAAACAATTCCTCAGCTAGCCACAATACATTTAAAATCTAGGAGAAGCGGAGACAATGGTCATCATTAGCAATTAATGTCTCAGAATTTACACGTTTTGGTTTCATAGATCAACAACAGCTACAGTATCATGGCCTCAAAAGGACTTGGATTCAAGAGATCTTCTAAAAACGGTACGTTTGGACTTATTTTCTGTGCTAGATCTGTTTCTCGTCTGGTATGTCATGATATCTTCCACTAAACTCCATTATTCTGTTCTAGATACCTTAACCTTTGATGCGGTTTACGTGCCAACATAGTTGTGCCCTGTCGCCTTTGACCTTATTTGTGTCTTTTACGGGCTATTCCGGTCTTTGCTGACCCCACTAAAACTCGTGCTTCTCTTACACAACTGTCCGTTTACCTACCACAAGCATTTTCTCTTGTTGATTTACCTACCACAAGCATTCTTTCATACCTCATTTATTTACACAATTTTACAACTTTTATCTAGAAACTGATAGGCGACCAATCGCAAAGAACACCAACCGAATACCTCCCAACTGTCGTAAAGCGGGAGTACAAATGGCAGCTGAACTTCTTGCGGAAGAAAACATCCTCATAGACTATCAGGAGGAACAAACAACGGACAAAGTTGTGGAGGAATAGCTCAACAGACCAATAAATGAAGCACCAACGACATCAGAACACGAGACAACCATCACGCCTTACCAAAAGCCCGCCAACAAGGAACCACTACCAAGTGGGACCCCAGTGCCGGATCCGTCGGATGATCTTCCTGATCACGTATATGAGGACCTTTATGGCTACTGGCAGTCTCACTCATACTACCAGTCAAGAGTAAGTTTTTTTGAAGGGTTTGCAACAGACGGCCCATTCCCGAGAAGGAATTTTGCCTGGCTTCCCCATTTCAAATTTTTGTCAATCATGACACCAAGATATTTAGTTTCATGCACAAGCTCGATATCATTCCCATTAACTTGGAAGCAAGGGCTAATTTCTGATGTTTTGTTTATCTGCCCTAGATTTTGTGCTGAACCAATTATCATGGCTTGTGTTTTGTCGATATTTAACGAAAGCTTATTACCCTGCAACCATGTCTCGAGGCAGGTAAGTTCTGCATTGACAACAGCGTCAATTTCTTCGATTTTATCTGAAGAGTAGGAGATCCCTGTATCATTCGCGAACATAGTAGCGTGTGCCTTTCTTAAAGTGAAAGGGCGATCATTTATATAAAGCAAAAATAGAAGAGGTCCAAGGCAAGATCCTTGGATACCCCAAAAATTAATTTCTGCTGTTTCGGTCATGACGCCGTTGATTTTGCAGCACTACCTGAGATTATGGAGATAAGAGCTGAACCATTGGTGTTTGAGACCATCAATCCCGTAGTGGTGCATTTTATCAAGGAGAATTTTATGGTCTACTGTGTCAAATGCTTTCTTTAAATCAATTAAAACCATTGCAGTATATTTACCCCAGCCTATGTTGAGGTACCAATCATTGGTACAATTAAGCAAACAGGAAACAAGCGAATGCAAATGTTGAAATCCGTACTGATCTGAGTACAGATGTTTGTTAAAATTGAGGTACTTGTAAAGTTGATCATGTAAGAGTTTTTCAAACAACCTTATTTCAAACAACTGGTAAGACCGATATTGGCCTATAGTTCAAATGATCATCAGCCATGCCACTGTCAAAGGAAGGAGCTACACGTGCTTCCTTCCAACTGTCCCGGAACACCCCTGTCTCTATGGAAAGATTATAAATCTCACATAAAGAACTAGAGATGACCGGAAATGCGATTTTGAGAAAATTGCTAGTGATGCCGTCCGATCCAAAGCCAAAAGAAATCTTGATTTTCTTCAGAGCCCTCTCTGCACCAAGGGGACTGACGGCCTCAAACCTGAATTGCGTACCAGGTTAATTAATTCACAACATATTCATAAGATAAAAGGGGATTAGGTTGCTGTGGAATGGCATCACTGAGTTTTTCACCTACACTGCAAAAGAAGTTATTCATAGACTGTGCTACTTCAGCATTATCTACAACATCCTGATCATCTACCTTAAGCCTGGTTCTCATATGTCCTAACAATTGTAAAAATCGGGGATTTTTCCGATCCCTGATTCTTACGATATATGAGAACGTCCAGAAACAAGCATCCAAGTCTGTCCCCGACGATCCCAGTCGCATGTCGTCAGAATCGCAAGAATCGGAAGCATTTCTATTCTTCTGATGCATCCCCGACCATCCCCGATCGACTGGGATTTTTACGACTAATGAGAACGTGCTTTTACCAGACTGGGACGTGTTTTGAGACTTTGTTACGTCACAACTGCCATGAGTTCAGCTTCGATTTCGTGAAAAAGGCGCCAAAATTAACTTTGGAGCCAAAAATGTTGCGATATTTATGATTCTTCCGACATATGTGAACCAACCCATCGCAAAGATCCCAATGATCGTAAGAATCGGGGATCGGAAAAATCCCTGATTTTTGGGATTCTTATGACATATGAGAACTAGGCTTTAAGACTTTCTATGTTTGTGGTATTGGATCTCTTGTTCCAAGACTTACAAATATGCCACTGGTTTTTGCAACATAAACATACAAAGCCTTGATGGGTTTGAACATACCATCTAACATGTTTCACCCACACTTCCTTAGAAAGTCATCACCAAATGCTTCATCCCAAACTCCACACTCATCACCATTAACATTTGGGACTAGGAGAACGGTAACAACAGCTGACTCGAGCATAGTATCATCAAATGTTCCCTCATACACTTCTCTGCTTTGGCTCCATTGCCATGGACATTTTTGCTGTGGAAATCAGTTGTTTTCATGTACAATTGTTGATGCCTGAATTGAAGAACTTCACTGCGCTGAAAAAACTCAATAAGACAATCTGGAATGGTGGTAGCCTCTATCTCTGACTTAAGTAGCTCTACAAGCTTACAAGTATGACGTTGGTATTTGCAACATAAACATACAAAGCCTTTGTGATCAACAATTGCAATACGAACACAACTTCTTTTACAATTTCTTCTTCCTCGTTACTCGAAAGTAAAGTTGTGCTGTCTTCAATACCTTTCCATGCTTACTTACAACAATTGGATGATGTTCAAAAATGAGAAAAACATGTGGAAATTGATTGCATGTCGGTGAGGCAGGTAAAGATAAATATGTTTGGCCAGACTTTAATGAAAAACATTTCACATTGCCTTCATAAAATTTCCACATTACAGACAAAAGACTAAAGTAACTTTAAGAACTTACTTCAAGTATCCAAATGCTTACCTATAAAAAAGCTAAAAATTACCAAACTATATTCATGTTCATACTCTTCAGCTACTAAATACAAATAAGAAATTGAACTCAAAGTGGTAATTGAATAAGGCCATCTGGCTAATTCAAGAACAGACACAACCCTTACGGTAAAACTAGGAAAATAAGAAAATGTTCTTTCATCAATTATTATCTGACATTTGCAACTGTAGTTGGCATATCAAATTTAGTGGTTTAGCTATGAAATGAGCTAATGACAAAATATCAACCTAGCTATGTAATAGATTGAACTGATTCGCGAGTTGATTTTGTAGCGTTAAATGATGAAAGTAGGACTGTAGGCAATGTTTCTGTAGCAGTCATTATCAATCGCTACCATTCACAGTTGGCATATCAAAATTTGGTACTTTCGCTACAAAATACAGAAAAAGACAAAGTACAATCTGGTACTGACAAAGAAAGACAAAGACAAATCTGCTACTGAAAAAGACAAAGTACAATCTGATACTGGCAGTACAATGCCTCAAAACTTACTCCCAGTGACATTGCCAGTCCTAAACATGTTTCGTTCTTGACTTTTAAGACAATCTTTGTCATTACTTTAAACTCATCAAATATCAGAGTTCCAACCCAAAATGGGGCTGGGTAGCCATTACTGACAGTCTCCTTTGCAATTAATCTACAATTGGGAGCCATTTTTGCTATGTATTGCTCATTGATTCCAGGTTGATGGTTTCTTGTTGACAAAAACTGCTTTAAACTCTGTTTTGATGGCAGCTGGGGATCTGATGAAAACTGCTAATACTAAAATAAGAATGGGAAAATATGAGCTTTTTGACAAAGAAATAGTCAGGCATTGGACCAATCAACGTTGCAAGAATTCTAAAGCAGCACATGGAGTCTACTTCAGGAACTCACTTCAGAAACCTTAGAGGTGAACTATTGAGTTGCAATCAACGTTACTAAAACACGGAACACGCGGAACAAGCCAGTAACATGTGGAACAGGCAAGGAACAGGTCAGTAGCAAGCGGAACAACCAAGGAACAATCCAGTAACAAGCGGAACAAGACAGGAACAGGCCTGTAACAAGCCGAACAAGCCAGTAACGCATTGAAAAAAGAGTGGAATTAGCATGGGTACATGGCTGAACTCAGCGACATTGCCGCAACGATAAGGAAAAAAGGGCCGTCTATTCCAATGGAAATTTTGAAATGCTGTGCATGTGAAATGAACAAGTAGCTGTATTTTCTTGTTATGAGAAACTGGTTGTGAGAAACAGATTGCCATTAAAAGTCAAGAAACTCCAGCACTGGGAAAAATATAACGTAAGAAAACGACTTGCGGATTTTTCTTGAAAAGAGAAGGATTTTTGTGAAGTTGAATGTGATTTTTAGAAAATGATACTATTCATTTGATGAAGAAAATAAAAAATATTTTACTTTTATTAACTGATGGCACATTTCTTTGCTACTCTGATTTTACCACGAAAGGGTTATAATATGGGTTGTTCCCTGGACATGGAGCACTTAGTTTTTATTGTTTGCTTTGTTTTATTGGTGCACTCACTGTCCGGCGCACAAAGGTTTAACTTTCCATACTTGGAGGCCCCTTTCACTTCAAATGTTTTTGAGGAGGAAGAGTCATATGCACAGTGATCCAGGGTTGGAAAAAATACCCAAAATTCAAATTTGAAATATGATTTTTATTTTATTTTTCCGTTGTTAAGAGGGAATTTTCCATCATTATGCAAAAAATTTGAAACGAATCGAGCCAATCGTTCCGGAGAAAGAATTTGTCAAACTTATAGGAAATTGCATTGCATCATATCTAAGCAATTTCAGGAAGAAATTGACCATTGTTTACTAAACATAACAAACTTCAAAATACTGCTGCATCACACTTACTAATCCGATTTGCAAAATCTTTTTTTTATTTAAAAGCCAGCAGAATCCATCGATACTCTTCTGGAAAACGTATTCGTTGATACATTTCATCAAGGCAAAATGTTGCAAAATTCAGACTATGCTATTTTTCACAAAGTTAGGCCTAAAAATCGTTCCTTTTCAACTTTGAAGCTGAAAATAAAAAATAGATGTCAAAAGATGTCTTAGCTATTGGTTTAGATAATACATTTGAAGTATTTTGTATATATTGGCCAAAGATTCCGTGCAGAAACGTACCCAAAAATTTTTCATAAAATTTTTAAAATGTGTACTTTTTGTCAGTGCTTTCTCTCAATTTCGAGAAACAACCAAAGAATCAATGAATGAACTTTTATGATTATTTTAAAAGGTGTCTACGATAACAGATTGATGTGTGATGATTTTACAAGGTACCTTAGGAAAGAATACCAAAAATTTTGAAAGAAATTGATTACCATTTTTCAAAATTTAGGCCTAGAAGTAGTTAATTTGCACCTTTAACGTTGAATATGAAAAAGGTATCAAAACTATGTCTTACATATTAGGTCAGCTATTGAATTTGAAGTACTGTGTACGTATCGACCAAAATTTTTCAAAACTCCCTGACCTGCAACCTGTTAAAGCCTACTCCGGCGTTGTCCATCGAGGACGAGTAACCAACAGCACAACAGATATTTTTCACAAAACTCAACGATAAATCAGAAATCAACGACACAGTCCAACTTCCAAATCATTTCCAATTTCAGTCAAATGTACATTGCCTTTATTATTGACTCTTCATGACTTGCTACGGAGAAAACAACTGTTTACTTTCGCTCTTTCCTCAAAAGATGCTGCCTAGCATTTGCAATAGCTGGAGCGGGAGTTATTAGCATTCTGGCAAAAATGCCCCACTGTGGTCAAGCTGAAGAAAGAAAATACAAAATATCGGAAAAATCAAACCTGACCAAAACATTAATCGTAATATATGGTCTTAAAGAGGATACCTTAATGATCAAAATAAAGCAAAAATTAGACTTTTCTGACTTTTAAGTCCGGAGATATTTGCTTGCAAAGGTGGATGAAATTGACATTTTATTATTTGGTAGATTTCTACCGAAGACTAATTACACCAACAAATTCATTTGCTAAGATTTCTGCCCAGGATTATCCAATTTCAGGTCTGTTTGTTTTAATTGATAGAACTACATGTCAGCTTACAGATGAGTCATTCACAGCCTCTTCTGGTTCGTATTTTTTGTTTTCTTATTGTTTATCCTCTGTGCACTTTTTTTCCTGAAATTGACATCAAAAATGCGTAATTCGAAATTAAAAATACAAAATGAAAAAATTAAGGAAAATAAGTCTACCAAACCTAGATATTATTAAAGAAGCACATTTCAGCAGGTAGTCTGCCAAAGCGATCATTCAGGATCGTGCAGTGAACAAAGTTATGTTATTTTGAATATGTCCACTACCACTTTTTTGCTATTTTTGACCCCCCCCCCATTATTTTGATTTTCACCTCCAGACAAACGCAAACCCTGCAACCTAGACTATGCAAACCTGAATGGTCTTATCCTTTTAAACAAGTTTTCTGACATAACTGTGAGAAGTTTTATGAATTCTACGCCTCCTCCTCAGAGGCCTTTTGTGGCTTTTAGTTGAACGATCTCAAGCCCAGGGTAAGCATTGTCTCAAAATGCAATTTTAGCCTTGCAAATGTGCATCAGGAACATTTTGTAGGCAACCAGCTTCGGGACGTAGCAATATTATGTGGAAAAAGTTATTTCTGATGTTTTTTGTGTGCAAGCTGATCATCATACTTCAGTAATTGCCATAAAATGAGTTGTTATGGTGTCAAAGTGATGAAACTTTGCACTTCCAACTCTATCAGTTTTAGGGAGCCGTCGTTGATGACATCTACAATTTTGTATGGATCATTTCTATCAATAAGAGTCGAAAAAGCATTTAAGTATAACATTTTTACAGTGTTTTTTCAATTGCATACAGATAGCATTCTCAATGCAATGACAGTTCAACTAGAAAACCGCAAAAGGCCTCTGCGGAGGAGGCGGTGAATTCAAACTTTCTCTCAGTTATGTCAGAACACTTGCTGAAAAGGACAAAACCAGTCAGGATTGCATATCTCAAGTCTGCGTTGCAGGATTCGCGTTTGTCTGAAGGCGAACATCGAAATAGTGGGGGGTCCAATGTCGTAAAATAGTCGTAGTGGACACATTCAAAATAACATAATTTTGTTCCCTGCACGATCCTGAATGATTGCTTTGGCAGAATACTTGCTGAAATGTTCTTCTTAAATAAAATCTAAGTTTGGCAGACATCTTTTTCCTTAATTTTTTTATTTTCTACTTTTAATTTAAAATTACGCATTTTTCGAGTCAATTTTAGGAAAATAAGCCCATTTAAGAAAAATAACATGAAAACAAAAAAATGCGTACCAGAAGAGGCAATGACCAAATTATTTGTAAGCTGACATGTAGTTCTATCAATTAAAACAAACAGAGCCAAAATCGGATAACCCTGGGCAGAGATATTAGCAAATGAATTTGTTGTTGAAATGAGCATTCTGTAGAAATCTACCAAAAATTAGACAAAAAGTAAACAATGTAAATTTCATCCAACTTTGCAAGCAAATATCTCCGGACTCAAAAGTCAGAAAAGTCTACTTTTTGCTTTATTTTGATCCTTAAGGTATCCTCTTTAAGACCATATACCACCATTGATGTTTTGATTAATTTTCATTTTTCCGATATTCTGTAATTTTTTCCAAAATTTGCACTTTCTGGATCATTGTGATATGGAATGACATCAGTGAATTCTACATCTATTTTTAACAGATCATCGTCCATAGCAAGATGCAAGGTTTGAACAAAAAACGACAACTTAACACTGGGGGGGGGGGTAACATAACATGTTAAGGGTAGAGGTATGTGCCTCCCATATGGCTGGGTTTTAGGTCCAAAATTCTCTAAACAAGGGTCCCTTTTTTGGCAGATTTTCCTTAAACATGGTTGGGTTTTCCAGAAATTAGGAAAAAATAGTCAAGAATGGGTAGTTTTTCCTCAAAATTCCTGATAAAAGTGGGTATGACGGCAACTGTCGGTAATTAGAAGAGGGTAGCTTTCTAAAAACTGGGCGGCAGACCCCCGTCCATCCCCTAGTCATGCACCCCCCAGGACTTAAGATTATCGCAAGATAAGTTGAGATGGAGCACAAAAATTTGTGCATTAAAGTATTCAAATGTAACTAACCCTTGAGGTCGCATACACATACTTTTCATAAGAAACTGCTTATAAGAAACTCACCTCCCAGGTCGCAAAAATTAAGAAACTCCAATACAGGGAAAACATAACCTTTGGCTGAAAAGGTTGAAAGATTACGTCATAATCCCTCCCACTTTTTCCCAATTTTCAGAGCTGGCGCCACCACTGTGATTCCTGCTCTCTTGGTGTCTTTTTCTGGTTATGTTATTATCATTTGCCGCTACTTTTTCATTTTACACCGCAACATATTTCGAAATTTCCATTGGAATGGACGGCCCTTTTCTTCTCATTGTTGCGGCTGTTAACGGCAATCTCATGGAGTGCAGCCATGTACCCACGCTAATTTCACGCTTTGTTCAATGCGTTACTGACTTGTTCTGCTTGTTACTGGCCTGCTCCTGGCTTGTTCCACTTGTTACTGGCTTGTTCCTTGGTTGTTCCGCTTGTTACTGACCTGTTCCTTGCTTGTTCCATGTGTTACTGGCTTGTTCCTCTTGTTCTGTGTCTGCGGTTTTCCCCCAGAAGAATGACATTTTCCTTGATGGAAACTTGAGGTCAGTTTGTTTTCAGTAGCATTTCATGAAAAACTTTATGAAACGCATCAAATCTAGGAATTTCTTACCTTACTGTTCCTTTTGCATTTGTATTATTGACAACGGCTTTTCGTTTTGTGTTTCTTCAGCTTCGTCACAATGACTGGCCTAGCAAACATGCCACTTCTTTCTGGAGATCATCTGCTGCTGCTGTCCTTTCATTCATGCAGTAAGTTACAGATTCTTGGTGAAATGACATGACATTCATCATAATCACTGGATCAATTCAATTTTGCTGTCAATTTGTGTGAAACGCATTATAAGTTCCCACATTTTCAGCTCACAGCTTGCTCCTTTTCCTGTGAACAAGGCACCCTTCTGAGCACAAGATTTTTAGCCCAAGCTGCATGTGTCAAAAATCAATGACAATTTTCCCTCCTGCTGAGGAACGACAAGAGCATGGGATAAGTTCCTATGACACTAGGACCCACCGCAGCTAGGGCATTCGTGTCTGCCAGTTTTGAAAAGGTGCAAAATTGTGAACTTCTCATAAATTTAGAACTCGCCAATCAGTACATACAACCTTAGAGCACATACAAATTTAGATGTACATGCAAAAATTTTCCATAGCCTGTCTACAGGCCTCCTTTCCTTCCTTTCCTTTCTTCCGTTTCCTCATTTTTTTCTTCACTTTCAAAAAAAGGCCTGTTCACAGGCTACAACATCCATGATTTTGCTGAAAAAAGGGGGTATATTTGAAGCAGAATCCTAGGACCAAGAATCTAGAAAAAGGGGACCTTAGAAAATATCCCAAAACAGTTAATGCTACTGGAATCGAGACTATAGAATGTAGTCAATTTCATCTGGTCCACATTTGACATCCTTTGTTTTGCGGGACTTCACCGCCCCCTACAAAGAGACATAAGCAAAGTGCAAAGTACAACATTCAGTACAAAGTGGAAAGTCCAACCCCCCCCCCCCCCATCAAAAGCGACAATCGTAGGGTAAAAATCACTTCAAGCAATGCTCCTTTGAGGAGTCGGAGAAAAGGATATTCTATGAAACTGTATGAACGACCGTGGTTTGCCTTTCCTATTACTGTATAATTGCACTCACTGGGAAGAGGACAGGAAGGAAATACGAAGACTAAACGTTCTCAAATGAACAGTGTCAATTAAATTTACACAGACAGCTCAACTTTTGACGATGTGAAGTGAGGGCTCTAGGATAACAAACTGCTCTTTGTGTTCATCCGTTTCTTGTGTTCTTGACATCGCAGCTCCAGCACTTGGAACACATCGACAGAAAAGAACATTGGTTTGCAACCCTCCCTTCTTATGTAAATTTTGAAGGCTATCTTGAAAACATGGAATGTGGAATACTGGAGTGGAATGGAATACTAGAGCCCCATCGCCCCTTTCCGATCACAGGCTGCTGTGAGCGCTTTTTGTGTACAATCACGCGATGTTTGTTTACAAGAGGACTGGGGCTTCTAATTAAAAAAGTGTGCGAAAAAATACTTTGCTGACGCCATGAGCTTCATGTTCATACGTGGTTTACTTTTTTCTGGTGTGTGAATCCAAAGATATGAGAAGTTGAAAAAGATCTACCTGTGATGGAATCGTAAGTAGTCACCATTTTTCCCTTCGTGTTTCCTTGTCGCAATTATGTTTTCCCTTGTTCCTCTACTGCTGTTCATCAGAACCGCAGTCAAAACATTTCAACCTTTACTCCAACTCTCTAAACGGATATTTACAACAAAATTTTGAACATAATATCTCCGGCTTCCCAGCCAGGGGTAAATATCTGATTGCAGTCAGATAGGCTACATATCGCCCTTTTCCGATCACGAGGTTTGGCTTCGAATCATAAGCGTACGTGGCATTGGGGGGGGGGGTAGTCCCCCCAACTTTGGAAAGATTTTCAAAATCAGCCCCACTCGGGAAAAACTTTGCCCCTAGTCGGGCAAAAATGTTTGTAAACGATGGGCTTTGTGTCGGGCAGCCCCCTAGATCTTTTCTTCCCGTACGCTTATGCTTCGAATCCTGTGAATGTTTGCTAGTGAATGGATTCTCTCAATGAAGAGATGGGGTGGGAGGTAAAATAAACAAAGAAACCTCATCAGGGGGTTCCGTTGATTTTGGATGTGCGTGAGGTAGGGTCTGAATTAATTCCAGGGGGCGTTGAAGAATGGGACGGGACCAAAGAGAATTGACGTTTTCATGGGCAAAAGAGAGCAGCCGAAAAATAATTTGCTGCTTTTTAAATCCAGCTTAGATATTCAAAGACCCCAAATATACATTTGATAGAAATTTCAGATCCAACGTATGAAATATCTCCGTACTTCCTAGGACAATAAAAAGTTTTGCGGTGCTGCTGTGGTAGAGTTTTGCCAGTTATCTTGTAAAAGTCAGTAATTTTCAATAGTAAATTCGACTATGGTGCTATTGAACAAATAAAGCGGCAAAATTTCACTTACCAAACGATAACATGAACAAAACATCTCCTGCTATCTGTATGGCACCCATTTCATCCCGAAACTGCGCTTTCTTGAGCCCTCTGCGGTGGTGCTGCTCGAAATTCATGCGTAAACTTGCGTGATCGGAAAAGGGCGATGAAATATATATATCGCGATTTTACCGCTGTGTCTTTCGATGACGATTTTACGGAAGAGGGTGGCTGAAGTTGTAATAAATGGTTTTTATATTTCAAACTATTAAATTAGGAATAATTCAACAGCAAGAACTTTTCCTCTAAAACTTTCTTAAGCCAATTAATACAAGGTTTCTTTTCCAGTGATAGGAAAAGGGCGATGGGGCTCTACTGGAATGTGCTGGAATGGGATAGAATGGGATGGCCTTATTAGTAGACTTCGCAGTTATTGTTGCTAGAACAGTAGAAAAATGGCACGTTACAACATTTGGAATAATTACGAGATTGTTCCACTAGAGCAAAGTCCTACCGTTATGAAACAACTTTATAAGAAACTTAGACCCCTTGATTTTGCTAGAACAATTGGAAAATAAAGGGCTGATCAAAGGGTTGAACAAATCGCTGAGGCAGGGAACTGAGTTTTCATGAGTATTTGTCAAGGGCATTTTCTGATGTTGTTTTCCATTTTCGACATTTGGAAATGTATCCAGCGGTTTAAAAACTAGTCTTTGTGAGCAATGCCATTTGAATGTTCTTTTTTTTGACTGAGTGCCACGTTTTGAAGGTGCGAAACTCCATTTGTTTTGAAAAGAGCCCAACAGGCTCAGGGTCAATAAAGGCATTGTAGTTTACGGAAAACTTTCATTGTCACTGGGTACGAGGGTGAATAACTTGTTTCCTATGTTACACTTTCCCAGTACTGGAGTTTCTTAATTTTTGCCCATCTGAAGGTTGAGTTTATTACAAGCTTCTTGTAAAAAATATATCTCAGGATACATTTTTCAACTTTGTCACTTTGATCTTCAATTTTCTACATGTAATTATCCTACCTGTGCTGCTTAGTTCTGTTTTGTTTATCAACAACGAGATGAGAACCTTATAATCATAAAAATAACCAAGAAATTGACGGTGTACTTTCTTACGTTGGAATTTATCTGGGACTTCCCCCTATCCCAGTTTCATGAAAGCTAGGTCTCATGCAAATAATGCTTCAAAAGCAGAAATAATTATTCAATTCATCTCCTGAACTTTTCAATCACAGTGTTTCATTTCATTGAGGTATTTATTTCTTTGACAAAAGAAATAAGAGAAATAATAGCTGCCACTCCGACAAATGTCATTGAGGATGATTGGTTGATAACGCAACAAAAGTGATAGCAATCGATCACCATGAAAAGATGTCTGGGATAGTTCGGCAGTCTGTAAACCACGGAATCACTAAATGGCGGAGTGAAATGACTAAACGACGGAATAAAATGGGGTCATTCCATGTAATTTGAACAAATGCATGTCAAGTCATGTTTGAGAAACGTCTTCAAACTTTTTTCATGTAATTGTTACCTTGAGGAAAAGTCAAATTTCAATTTTCAGCTCCATATCTTAAACGGTTAATTTTCTATGGCAGGTTGAAGTTTTTGATAACAGCTCAATCAAAGATGAAGTGGCACTTTCAACGATTTCTAATTTCACCTACAACACTCTGCAACGAAGTCTGATCAGTGAAAAGCATTGTAAACGCAGCAAATAATCAGGAGAAAACTTCATTTGCAAATTGAAGATTCCAATTTGGTGCAGATGCTCCTCAAAATCCTGACATGGTAATGAAAAATTCTGAATTAATCCATTTTGGAAGGATATTTCATTGGTTTTCCTGCTTCAACGGCATGGGCA
The DNA here is from genome assembly GCA_964020215.1 of Aurelia sp. 3 sensu Dawson et al. (2005). Taxonomy (NCBI): domain Eukaryota; kingdom Metazoa; phylum Cnidaria; class Scyphozoa; order Semaeostomeae; family Ulmaridae; genus Aurelia; species Aurelia sp. 3 sensu Dawson et al. (2005). The sequence goes on along the minus strand of OZ026576.1, from coordinate 20,942,151 downwards.
AATTAACTACAAATGATAACTTCGATTTAGCATGCTGTTTATAGTCAGAATAAAATATGAAAACCCTCCTACGAGCTTCCACTCGAAAGATAACTAGATATGGAAATTGGACAAAACGCATATTTGTGCAGTTTTAGCAGATTTGAAAAAATATTTTTGCTAATGTTGGTATGAATGATCCCAGATTGATTTGTCTAATGTTGTGTGCCAGCTGAAGTTTGCCAAGAAGCAATATCGTCAATTGATTCCATTTGCTAGTCAGTGATTTCACCTTTTGAAAATGCCTCATACACCAAAATGGCTGATATGGGTCATCTTCAGTGGCTTTAAAAAGTACCGGTCAGTAATGTCAGAGTCCTGAGAATTTTTCAATGAGTAACATACTAAGTTATCTTCTGTTGAAAAGAATTTCGTGTCTCAAATGGAATTATAACCCATGCATTAAAATATTTCAAATTGTCTTTTTCTTCCGAAAATAGTAATGTTAGGGAAACTCTCTTCATCAAGAGCAAACTTAAAATCTCATAAAATCATTATCGATTATGATAAAAGCAAAGCATCGCACACCTTCAATGGTTAGAAGACCGTCACATATCCCAAATACAGGGTCATTATGAATTCGTTGAAGGGGGGGGGGGTAATTATGTAATGTAACTACCATCAAGTAAACCCATTAGCTATAAGGACTCATCAACCTGGATTTTGTATGGGAATGATCCATTAGGTGTATCTGACAATTCTCTGGTAAAGCCTCAGCCTTTAACGTGGATATAATTGATATCAAAGTCTCAGCTTACAACATATATAACCCCCCCCCCCAAGAAAAAGAACAGGATTTCACAGTGAACCTGAAACCCTCCTGAATTTAGGATTTAGGATAAATCTCAGTCTTCTAACCATTAAAGGTGAACAATGCTGTTGCTTTTATCATAATCGACAATGATTTTATGAGATTTTAAGTTTGCTCTTGATGAAGAGAGTTTCCCTAATATCACTATTTTTGGAAGAAAAATACAATTTCAAATATTTTAATGCATGGGTTATAATTCCATTTGAGACATAAAATTCTTTTCAACACAAGATGACTTACATAAGTACATTACTCATTGCAAAATCCTCAGGACTCTGACATTACTGACCGGTACTTTTTGAAGCCACTGAAGATGACCCATATCAGCCATTTTGGTGTCTGAGGAATTTTCAAAAGGCGAAATCACTGACTAGGAAGTGGAATCAATGGACGATATTGCTTCTTGGCAAACTTCAGCTGGTATATATTAATATAAGACAAATCAATCTGGGATCATTCATACCAACATTTGCAAAAATATTTGTTCAAATCTGCTAAAACTGCACAAATATGCGTTTTGTCCAGTTTCCACACCTAGTTATTTTTCGAGTGGAAACTCGTAGAAGAGTTTTCATATTTTATTCTGACTATAAACAGCATGCTAAATCGAAGTTATCATTTGTAGTTAATTTGTCCATGCCGTTGAAGTAGGAAAACCAATGAAATATCCTTCCAAAATGGATTAATTCAGAATTTTTCATTACCATGTCAGGATTTTTACAAGCATCTGCACAAAATTGGCATCTTCAATTTGCAAATGAAGTTTTCTCCTGATTATTTGCTGCGTTTACTGTGCTTTTCACTGATCAGACTTTGTTGCAGAGTATTGTAGGTGAAATTAGAAATCGTTGAAAGTGCCACGTCATCTTTGGTTGAGCTGTCATCAAAAACTTCAACCTGCCATAGAAAATTAACCGTTTAAGATATGGAGCTGAAATTTGAAATTTGACCTTTCCTCTAGGTAACAATTACATGAAAAAAGTTTGAAGACATGACTTGACATGCATTTGTTCAAATTATATGGAATGACCCAATGACAGAATAATAAAATAATTCAATATATCTATTTGGTAGGCTCCTACTAACTCCAGACACTGTGTCATTGACCCAAGTTTTTTTTTCGCAGTGAAAAATTAAAACTTTGGTAAAAATGATGTCAGAAGAGCAATGGAAGCTGTGAGGGCTTCCCCAGTTCAAATTGTGGATGTTTATGAATGCACCAACGTACACGTATTTTTGTTTTTCCATAAGAAACTGAGGTCTGAGGCTGGTAGACAGTTTGTTTCACCTTGGGGCCATTTTGCAGCCAGAAGTTTTGTATGCGTTTCTTTTGTTAAAAGGGCTCCCAAATCTCCTACTCATCCACGGTAGTAAGATCTAAAAGCAAGTACATGTGTGTTAGCTTTAATGACACTACTGAGCATCGCCATAGCATTTTGCTCAATTACATATGAGAAATGTATGAGACGCATATTTTGTTATAAGAAACGTTTGATAAGAAACTCAACTCTCAGATCGCCAAAAGAATAAGAAACTCAATTTTATTTTCTGTTATGGAACCTTTAAGAAAGTCGTAAGAAGCTCTGAGTACTCAAATTCTGATAATTTTAAGAAACTTTCAGCACTGGCAGAAATTCTTAGTTTCTTATGAAGAAAATTTGTGTAAATTCTTAGTTTCTTTTAAAAAATACCTGTATTACGTTCAATGTAAGTTGTAGGTTATTCCTGCTATTTTCTAAAACAGCATCAAATTCCTGATACTTACGCATAATGTTGTAAAGAATGTTTGAGATCACATCTTGAGGAAGCCTACGAAAAGACCCTTAAATATTCTTTCCTTTTGATGGTAGAATACTGTTCAATTCTTTACAGGAGCCATGTTAAAAAAATTTTCAATTTGATGTACTAAACACTGATCATGATTACTGTCATTAGGGACAAAATATCACATCTGGCACACACAGAAGAAAAAAGTCAAGTTTTTCCTCAGCACTGGTATCATGCCTTACTACTAAATGTTTAACCCCCGTTTTCAGCTCCTAGGTCCCAGCAGATCAGGGTTCACCATCACTTTTCTGAACCCCCACATATGTGGGTACTTGAAAATATCAATCGCAATTTCTTCGCTTAAAGGTGGCACCTACATCAAAATTAACCCGGTATATAAGTTGTGCAGACAGACATCAGTTGTGTTTCAAGGGAACTTGCAGCAAGTTAGCTGAAGATGAAATTTTGATGAATCCTATTGCAGATTTTTCAATAGATAGTTAAGAAGCATCCTTTTGCTTCTAGAATTACCATCACTGATTGCCAAATGTGATGGTATAGAATTACCATCACTGATTGCAGAATGCGAAGAGACTCTTGCCTCAGCAAAAGAAACTGAAGAAAAGTCAAGGACATGGAAAGATAGAATGGGTGCATTAGAGGAAACCTGGTCTGAAAGGAGAAAAAAATCATCTAAATTTATACTGGAATGTGAAACACCATCTGCTTCCATCTGTGAAATGTGTGGCAGAAAGGATTTCGTCATTCAATGGGGAGATTGTGAAAGCTGGAACAACTGTTTGTGTGAGGGTTGTGATCATGAAGTTCACTGTTGCAAGCCATTCCACAATGGTATTAATTTTCTGTATTATCATTCTATTAATCTTGATGTTTGCTGCATTTGTCATATTTGCATATGCACCCCTGGGTGGCTGGCTTCCATGCCTCGTACTATGGGAAAACAACCCGTAATTTAGTTGACCGCTGCAGAGAACATTTGGGAATTAATAAAGCAGGTCAAAAGATAAAGAGAAGTCCTTCTGCGATTGGGGACCATATTTCTAAGTCTGGCCATGATGCGTCCCTTGAGAGCTTGCAAATCATCAGTAGGACTGACAACTCATTTGACCTTCTTATCCATGAGAGCCTTCTGATCCTACGAGACCGGCCCTCACTTAATTCACAATTGTCCTCTATTCCCTTTTCACTGTTCTAATTTAGTTGTTTACCCGCTTTTGCTGTTTCCATGTTTACCCCCTGTTTTTGGTTTTCCTTCTTGATTGACATGTTTCCCCTTTACTCGCTGTTTATTGCACGTTTTTTGCCTTTTTTGGTGCCTGATGATGGACCTTGGAATTGGTCCAAAACGTTCGTAATCAAGTTATGGCTTGGCCACTTACTTGTCTCATCATGCATTTGTCTCTTGAATTTGCTTAATTATAACATAGATTTGTCGAAAAGTATGGAAAGCTGAAAATGAATAAAATGATTTCTTTGTTGTTGTTCTTGTTCTCCAATTCATCGTAAAGCTGCGATTTCCACCTGATGTTCCTGGCTGGCTTCAGTTCCCAGGAAAACTTAATCCTCTCAAGCTATTGTGTCAGAGCTTTGCTATGGGGGAGGTTTACCCATTAATGCATCCAAAATTATAACTGTAACATTGTAACTTCCTCCAACAGTAATTGAATCTGTTAGTATTAGTTTATCAATAAGTCCATTGATAAAAGAGGGGGAAGGATGTTTGAACTTTCTGAAAGTTTAAAATGCAGCCCCCGTGAGTATGATTTAGGTGTGCATAAGAGCTTGATTTAAGTAGAATTTTTTACTGCATATGCCAGCTTGCAGCATCACCTGCACTGGAAGGAAGACTCAGTCAAGCTTTAGCGTAGTATGTTTGAGAACAACTTTCGCATGTGATTCTTCTCATGAGCTCTAACCACATGCAAACTAGCCAAGATTGTGTCAACACACTCATTTCAAGCGCCTTCAAGCCAAATTTATGCTTCTATCTAGCTTGTGCAAGCTTGCTGCAAGCTAAACTTTGTCTCAAGGGGCCCCCAAATTTCTTTCATAGAGATCTTGAATTCCAAACTGATGACCTTTTACTTTAATGTGTCACATGTGCACCTGACTGTTTCATAAGAACTTAAAAGTTTACTCGTTTTGTTCAATCAAAGTTCATTATGATTCCCACATTTCTACTTTACAAACCTTAGCCTACAAATCAAGCAAATGAATTTGAGAAGAGTGCCAGTAAAAGAAAGAAGATTGACAAAGCCAAGCTAGCTGTTTTGAATGAAGCAGTAAGTTACAATTGGTTTTATGAGTTTAAATATCAAAATGCTATGAATTGAACTTCTTGGTCTCTGAAATCACTTCGTATAAAGAAAATTTCAGGATGATTGCATATGAATTTTAATGCATCATGTTTCAGTTGACAAATTGGTACAAGAAAACATCAACAGCAACTGTTGCCTTGACATTGATGAAGAATGATAATGGTCAGCTTTGCGTCAAATATTCATGCAAACAGACTCTTCTGCAAACAGATTCTTGTCAACCCAACAAATCGAAACTGTTCGCATGCTATGTAACCAATTTAGAGAGCTGTTCCAGGCTTTATTTCCTGACAGAAGTTTGACGCAAAAGATGCATGAACTAATCTTCACAGTACCTAAATTTGTCAAAATACATCATACCCTTGGTAAACTAAGTGGAGAAGAAGGGGAGAGTCTCCATTCATCAGTCAACCAGGAGTTAAGGCAACTGGCATGTGTAAGAGATCAGGCAGAAAGGCTTATGTTGGTATTAGGAAGGCAAGAGTTGAGGGCAACAGTTGATAAATCCTTGCTGAAAGGAGTGGCAAGGTTGTGTGTTAACTGTAAAGTCAAATGACACTTTCTCAGAACGGGGTCTGATAGGAAAAAGCATTGTAGAGTTTGTGAGGCAATTAAATTCTGAAAAAAAGTATATTTTCAATGTATCAACATAATGAGGAGTCCCGAAAAAGGTTAAAGCATTTGGTGGTCTGAGGGATTAAAAAGTATGGCCAATTATTCAAAGCTATGTTATGCTATGTTAATTTATGAGTAAGGCTAAAGACCCTATTAGACCAGGCGGAGAAAGGGGGTATCGTCCCCCGAAGGTGAAATTTATGGCATAGAGTTTATTTGGTCAATCTTTGGGCTCTGATTTCAAAAATTGATGTTATACGGGCAAATTCTGGGGCTTTCAGCCTCGTTTTGACCTTTAAATTCTCGTTTTCAGCCAAAACGGCAATTCTCCTCTCGAATCGTGTTTAAACGTGTTAAATGCTACTTGAATGGACTAAACTGATAGAAATTGAATGTCTAGTGATACAAAATCATTATAAAATATTTTTTCAGCACTACTTGCCGTTTTCCTAGCCTCAATTTCATTCTTAGAAGCACGTTTTAGAACGAAATTCGTAAAATTTTGTACAAATACGGAGGGAAACTTTTTCAATCAAGACAGAAATGAATCTTAGCGACCAATAGCAATATTGGGATATTTCAAATCCGTTTCAATTGTTATTTGTAAATCGTTATTAGTTATTTGTCTCGTTCTGGTCTTACAAAGATTTGTGGCAAGCAAAGGAAACATTAAAATCTTTTTGATAAGACTTTAATAGAAACAGTATGTTAATGTGTTAACTTGTGAAACATTTTCGCACCTCTTGTGCTTTCACAATTGTTAAGATACTATTCACATTGGGGTTATTATGGCTGCCTGATATACAGATACACATCAGATCAGCAGGTTTTCCTGTTAATTCCGGTTGAGATATAGTTACGAAATGGCGAAGCAAAACTGTATTATTCACTACGATACGATTAAAACATCTGAAAATCTAATTCGCATGAGCGAGAGCTCCTATGAAACACTTCTGGAGTGCAAGACTATTAGAGAGTATCTTGGCGGAGAGAATTGCCACAGCGAACAGTGTAGCGGGATTCCCAGCATTTTCGATGATAAGGAATACCATTAGCATCGAGAATGCTATCAAAAATTTATGTACGCCCGGACTTTGAAGAAAAGGAAGCTAGAGAAAGACGAAGTGCAAGACCCCGGTGCCAAAGTTATCCGAGCAACAACACGACAACAACAAGGCTTGGAACATTCACGTCCAAGAGGACTTTTTCCTGATATTCGTATGATTTGTAAAAAGAAAGTGATAAAAGTGAATAAAAAGAAGCAACAATAGACGATTACGCTAAAGATGGCGGCAAGGAACTTTTTACCGAGATGCATCGCGTTCTTTAATTGAATTCCTATAGAATCGTTAAGGATTCGTAATTAAAACGCAATGCATCTTGGTAAAACGCAATGCATTGCCAGCCATTATGCGTTCGAATGGCTTTTGATACAAGTTTTATTTAGTAGATTCATAAGTCCATTGGTTTGATAGAGATAGATGTGTAAAACAATGAAAATACTTGACTGAAAACTACTTACTGATTCGAAACTACATTGTTTGCTTGCGTAGTTCAGAGCTCGTAAAAGAACGTCCGCACGCCGCATGAGCAGCAAAGTCGCACAATGTACATATTGCATATCCCATATATATGACAGCCCCGATTCATCAAGGATATTTTTAATTTTGCTAATCCATTTTACATTTACCCAGTCACTGAGTAACATCTGATACAGATTGTACGATAATTTTTCTTGCTTTCCAGTTAGCATTTTCCCCCAAAATCCAGCCATTCTCAACTTAATTGTAATGGATACAGGTAGTCTCCCCAATTCACCGTACATCATACACTTCGGGATAGATCTTCGAACGTTCATCACTAATTTCAAGAATTGAAGTTCTAGCTGATCCAACATATTCAAATGTTCAAATCCCCAAACTTTGGCTCCGTATGTCATAATCGGTATTACCAATGTATCAAATAATTTTAGTTGTATATCTACAGGCATATTTTTAGCCCAGGCTCTCGAGATAATATATCACATTGCTTTATTAGCCTGTGCTTTAATCAATTTAATTGCACTTAAAAATCTTCCATTATTTTTAAATACTATCCCAAGATATTTAAATTCATTAACTATATCAACTGTTTCTTGATAACAGCTTGGTTCCTTTCTACTTACTTCATTGCAGAATGGTACACCCACATCAGATGGTGGAACCCAAAACCGATGACACAAAACCCGAGACACAACAAAACACACAACAAAACAACACACAACACAAAAAAACACTAAAAAACTACTTTTAAGTACTGAGTAATGAGAAATGTTGAAATTTAAGCTAATGAAAAAGACACTAGACCAGTAATTTTTGTATATACAAATTCTTGTAAGAAACCAGCTACAAGAGACTGTAGTTACCCCATCCAGAAAATGAGGAACCATACCAGAATTTCAAATTGTCAAAATCAACATGTTATATTTGATCACAAAGGGCAAATTGTTTTAAAGAGGAAGACTCTTGAAGAAACTTTACTTGATAAACTGTGGCCAAAATTAGGAAACCCCAAACCAAGTTTCATAAAAAAAAGGATGTGGTGTAGTATCCTATCCTTTAATTAGAATTACATTTTTCGTAGAATGGTTAGTGTTTCCTATTTCCTTGCATCAGTGTATATTTCACCGCAATGTACCGGGTGAGCCAGAAAAAAGTTCCCACTTTTGAAAATTCATAACACCAAGACTACTACACGGATTTGAATCATACAAATTGTAATTAAAAGTCGAAAGATCAAAGTATTTTTGTGATTTTTTTCGCTGTCCTACCACCACTGCAAATATTGGTAAATTCAACTTTATAAAAATTTCATGGTAGCAAAATCACGGAAAAAGGGCCTAAAACATTGATCAAATCGTAAGGATTCTATTCAAATCGAACAATAGGCCATGGGCGTTTCACCTCCTTCAAGAGTTATAAGACATCGATTTTCAAACGAATGTGAAAGATTTTCAATGCCAAGGAAATTAATGCCTAGAGGATATCTCTCACCCATGAGAAGTTGCATTTCCTTCATTATTCTGTGCGAGAGGTCATTTATGAATTGATCGATGTTTTGGGCCATTTTTCAGTAATCAATCAACCATGAAATTTTTGTAAAGTTGAATTTAGCTATATTTGTAGTGCTGGTAGGACAGCGAAAAAAATCACAAAAATACTTTGATCTTTCGGCTTCTAACTAGAATTTGAATGATTCAAATCCATGGAGTAGCCTTGGTGTTATGAATTTTCAAAAGTAGGAACTTTTTTCTGGCTCACCCGGTATAATGATTCTAAGTCATTAACATCTAACATATATAAACAACCTTCTTGTGTGCCTGTTGGAATAGACAAATAAAGTACTTTATAACAAATTGTGTCATGAACAGAGCTTTGTTCGATCCCAGATTGGAAAGTTTGCCTTGCGCGGCCGATTTCTCTGCCGCGCACTTTAAATTTCAGCCACGGTTCCAGCCGCGAAATTTTCGCAAAACAACAAAAGGAAACAATAGAACAATTGTTTAGTGACACAAATACAGCTGCGCAAGCATTTTGCACGAAGGAGAGATCCCCCGCGCATTCTGCAAACTTTCCAATCTGGGTTCGATCTAACATACATGTATTCTGTTGGCAGAGATATCTCTGTTGTCCAAAGTTCTGCATTTAAGGATTACTGTGTTGATATGGATGTTGGTAGGGTCCTGCATTGAGCATACGGCTAGTGTAAAATGCAGGTCAAATTTTTGCAGGTCACTGCGACAGGTCACTACGAGGGCCAAGGGGTCATAGGCTGCATAAATGAATTCTGTTGTGTTTGAGATACTGAGAGCCGTTAGTGTTGACATGTATTGTGTCAAAGTGAAGTGGCTAGATGTGCCCCCAATGACTAAGCCAAGTCATTTACCTAATAATCTTTCAGATAATACATTTTCAGAAAATTGCCGAGAGCATACCCTTGACCCCTTCCCTTTTGATTTTTGGTTTATAAGCGATTAAAGTTCTGTTTGTTTGGTCAAAGTCCGGGCAAAATGCAAGGGGCATTAGGCTTCAAGAATCTCGTACACATTAACTGGAAATCCGGGAAAAAATCCGGAAATCCTTCAGAAATTCTTTAAAATCCGGAAACCCCTGGAGCTCTCCTTGAAATCTACATGAAATCCCAAGATCCCATGAAATCCTTAAATCTTTCTTAAATACACGTTTTTTTATAAGAAACTAGGATCAGGCCATAGTACTAAAAGTTTCTAAATCTAAGATGAAATTTTGTCCATTTTACTACGTATTAAAGGTTTCTTAATTGGTTTCTTATTTTTGAATGCAGAATCATCAATGTGGTCGCTAAGGTTATTTGAGGTATTGAGAATTATAGCACCAATTCTTCGGTCAGAATTACATCACCAGCTGGTTAAAGCTTTCAGTCGTTTGATTTCTGCGCAGAGTATCGTCATGGGGTTAGAGTGGCTTTCTTCAATGTCAAGGTATTGTCACTTTGTGTAACGTGCAAAACAAAGGAATTTGATAACCATCTCTCACGGTGTAACGAGGTGTGTGTAATGACAAAAGTGGGGCTAGGATTGCATTCACATTTTAACACCAAAGTGAGAGGCATTATTACACAGTTTTGTGAGCTTTCGGAGAAATAAAAAAATCATTTTGCCACCTTCGTATCTTTTGCGAATACTGCAATTAAACAACAGAATTCCTTTATGCAGCCTATGAGCCCTTGGCCCTCGCGGTGACCTGCCGCAGTGACCTGCAAAAATGTGGCCTGCATTTTATACCAGCCGTTGAGCATACCTTGTAATAAATTAAAACCACCAGTGATTGCAGCTATTAAACTGTTCATGCTGTCGGCAATACCCTGAATGCTGTTTCCAAAACGCTTGTCAACTTCATCCATCTTCTCCATGGCCTTTCTCTTCAATGCAATTTCCTCCTTCGCAATGTCAAGCAACTGTGCATCAGCAGAGATGCATTTTGTCAGTTTAGAGTGTCTGCTCGTCTGGAGATGCTTGATTAGACTTCTCCTGGCCTCACCCATATTTTTCATTGGCTCTGTATGAAAATCAAGTTCTGAGTCACTGTCCAACCTTTCTGCACTGGTAGACCTTACTGGTGTCACAGCTGAAGTATCAGACAATTCTTCTTGTGCATTGCTTTCCATCAACGAGGTACTTTCAATCCCATCAGGGAGACTTTCCAGAGCTGGAGATCCACTCCAAATCTTGTGACATTCGTCGCATAAGGCCAGCACTATCCTGCCTCCTCCACTTTTTCTTCCACTGTCAACAGCCTTCCTAAAGTTTGCTTTAATATGTTTAATCTTTGGGGCTATCTTAGCTTTGTTAATTTTTTCTGGACTTTCACAGTTGGGATACTCGTCAAGATTAACTCCAGAATCAGGATTGGGACATCTTGCTTGAAAACGAGCGGCTATCTCATCGTATTTGGTTCTCACAGTCTCCCAATCAAGACCTTTTGCCATCTTAGCTGCCTTGTAGTCGATAACAACTTGAATCAAAAGTGCAGTTTCTTCATCAGTCCATGTAAAATTGGTGTCCTTGTCAGCTTTCCCTTCTTTCTTTGCCATTTCAGCGGGCCTTTTCATTCCAGAGAACGAATTAAAACTTATTATACTTCGTCTGAACAGGTTGTACAGAGCAGAGGAGTGTTTGTATGTTTGTACCGTCTGCATTTTGGCGGGAATCTTGTTGTTATCATTACTTTGTTGCTTAGTGTTAGTGGTAGCTTCGTTTTAGGGCAATCTGTGCATGACTTTCTTTGACCTTGGTCACGTGACGGCAGCTATCCGGCACAGTGTAAATGGGAGGGCTAAGTGGACAAAATTTGTGTGGCACAGTGTAAACGCAAATCAATCCGAGCAAATTTTGTGCGGATAAAATTTATCTGGCACAGTGTAAACAGGGTCTAAGTCATATATTCCCAGCACTAAAATTTCTTGACATTTTATAGCTCTGAGTGAGGGGCATTTCACTCCCAAAAAATCTCGTACACCTTTGGCAAAAATCCTTTTCTTGTCAAGAAAAATCCACCAAAAATCCGTAAGAATCCTTAAGAATCTCCTACACTTTTTCGAAAGAGTGAAATGCCCCTCAGATCTGAGGGCTTACCTCACAACCAGCTTCTTACATAAAAGTACTTGCATGGAGACATTTCAAATCGGATTGAAGGAAAAGAACGCGATTCTTTCATTAGTCATTTCTATCTGTGGAAATTTGTCCGTTTAATAGCAAGAAGTAATTGCCGACCTGTTTTGAATCTGAGATACCAAACCTGCACCAACATTTGCAGGTGGCTGGAGCAATCCGTTGAGGAACTGATAACAGTTTTCCACAAAACGTTGAGATAAGGGGTAAATCTAAAACATTTTTGAGGTTTCAAGTAATTTCAAACACAAAATACGAATGTATTAGTCCTGAAGTCGAATCTGCGCCTGTATGGTACCACGCTAGCGAACCTATACGCACTACTGTGGTGGATACGCCATACAGAGGCGGGGTATTATGCTTGATGTGGTGGATACGCCATACGGAGGCGGAGCATAATACCCCACCACGTAAGCATAATACCCCGCCTCTGTATGGCGTATCCACCACATCAAGCATAACACCCCACCTCTGTATGGCGTATCCACCACATTAGTGCGTGTAGGTTCGCTAGCGTGGGTACGTTGAGAACGAGCACAAGGTGCCCAGTTTGACATGAAACAACTTTCACATATCGAAAATAAAGTCGTTCTTCTTCCTTCCCCTGCCTCTAGAATCGAAATTTACAAATTTTCCTGCTTGTAAAAGAGTAAGAAAACGCAGTCCTTTTTATTTTTCATTCCTTTCCATGTTTTGTTCGAATAAAAAGTGAAAAGCAACTTATGACTTGGAAAGTCAAAGGATTTGAAAATTTTGGATCTGAGATACCAAACCTGCACTAACGTTTGCAGGTGGCTGGAGCAATCCGTTGAGGAATTGATGACAGTTTTCCGTAAAACCTCGAGATAAAGGGTAAATCTAAAACATTATTGAGGTTTCAAGTAATTTCAAACACAAAATACGAATTTATTAGCCCTGAAGTCAAATCTGCGCCTGTATGGTACGTTGAGAACGAGCACAAGGTGCCCAGTTTGACATGAAACAACTTTGACATATCAAACATAAAGTCGTTCTTGTTCCCTCCCCTGCCTTTAGAATCGAAATTCACAAATTTTGCTGCTTTCATTAGAGTAGGACAACGCAGTTCTTTTTGCTTTCCATTCCTTTCCATAGAACTTTTCCATTTGGCAACATGGGGAGGAAAAGTTAGGGATTTTATAACTTTCTTAAATGGGGCACATGACTCGATAAAATTTACTGCAGAATGGTCCACATAGTCCAGAGGGTGAAGGGGGAGCATTACCACCCGACGAGGGATTTTACGGGACAAAGTTGTTCTAGATCAATTTTTGGCGTAGATTACGAATCTGGGTGTTGATCGACGATTTTGGGGGGCTTTTCCGAGATATAGGGGGTTTAGGCCAAAAATTCTGGGATTTTTACAAAATGGGTGCATGCATAGGAAAGGGAGCTGCTGATGCATGTGTGATGGTTGAGGCTACAGTATGATAGCAAATATACATATTTTCTTACTGAAGGGGTTCATTGGGGGTCAAGGGACTCATTTGGGGGATCGCGATAAAACTTTAGCGAGGGGACTTAACCATTTCAATGCATTCATGCAACTTCTTACATAAAGATATCAGTATTGGTATGTCGGAGGACAGCATAATGATGCCAACCCCCATGTCATCCTCTGGACTAAGATCGTCATTTACATGCACTTGGTCAGAGTTGAGAAAAACTTCATTTCACAGATTTTATGCATGTGATTTAATCATTTTCATCATCGTCTGAAAAGTCTGCCTCGTCCTCAGCTTCTGCAACTCCAGCTTCCAATTCTTCCTCCGTCATATCTACCAATAGCTCTGTAATGTCTTCAGGAAAAGGAACTGTTACTCACTCCTCCGTGAGGTCTTCCTGCCATCCGTGGTGCTTTGGATCTTCAATTTCCATTATAGGCGTCGAAGCTTGTCGCCAAATTCTTGCCACGTAGTTAGCCCTTTTGATATGCAGGAATAAACTGCTCTGACAAGGAGGCAACAGCGACAAGTCCGTTATTCTGTTTTCCCGCGAATAATTTTTCCAGAATACTTTCTTTCGTACTTCATTCACTGATGTAAGACGTTTCTCTCCGTAAAGCCGACAAATAAACCTTTCTAAACTATGTAGTAAGCTTTCTGATGCTCTCATCTCTAAGCCTATCTCGCTGAATGCAGTTAGAAACTCTGGATTTTCCTTTACTAGGTTCCAGCAGACCTTCTTTCCTTTCCTCATAAATGACGAAACATAGTCGTTGCCAGAAAATGTGTGAAGACCAAGCAGTGCTTGCTTTTGCTCGTAAGATAAATCTTAAGACGCCAAATCGAGCAATTTCCTGTGCTTACCAGCTCTATTATCAACGTAAACATGCATATTTGGTACTTCATTGGCAAGCAGAATGATGGGGATGTCTGTGTCTCCTGAATGCGACCGTAAAATACAATTGGTTTCCTCGCCCTCATTGTGCTGGTGGGCATGATGTAAGAGACAGCATACTTTAGTATCAGCTTCTTCATGATTTGTCTGCAAATCGAGTACTCTTTCTGTACCTTCTCTGCTCATCTTTACGCAAACATTCTTCCTTGCAAAGAAGATTACCTTATCGCCGAGATCATATGCATTCTCTATCCAGACTTCTTCGATCAATTCAAAAAGTCTTTCCTTGTTGACACCATTGTTCATAAAGTTCTTGAAATCTGGAGGAGTCCGTATGTCTGGATTTCTAATGACAAATCTCTCTGACTGCCCTCTGAGTCGCCTTTCACAGCCTTTGATTGATCTTTCAGTGTAGGAATCGCAGGCTACGTAAAATTTGCTGTATTTTCTTGGAAGGTCTTGGCGTAGCTTGACAGCAAGCTGTCTGAACGTGTCAGGAATCTTGTTTATGCATCTGATTGCTGCAACCAAATCAACGACATAGCAAGTTACGTTATCCACGACATCATTTTCTGCGATTACAGAACTCAAGGCTGCATCCAGCAAGCTACTTTTTGCAGTCTTTCTTCTTATTCCATCACCTGTTGCCATCGACAGTGGTACGGGAGCAAGAGGGAAGCAAAGAGCCTTATCAATATCTATCGATTTGTTTTCCTTGTAAGACTCTGCCATCAAAACCCCAAGAATATCTCTTTGGACCGCAAGATCTCTCGTCTTTCCCTTAGAACTCACGCAGACTTTTTTATTAATTTTGTCAAACCCACGCCACGGTGCTTTCTTGATTGGATCGAAGAATTCTAATTGTTCTACTGCACTAGCATCAAGTCGCTTGCTGAACTCCAAGAACATGACTTTGCCTCTGCTTTCAGTGGTCAGTATTTCGTTTGATATTTCTAGCGGTAGCGGCCTTCCTGATGCGAGATTGAACAATCTGCTTTGATCCATTGCATCACTAAAAGGATCCAGGAAATCATCCTTTAGAACTGTGACAATTCTTCTTACTCGGTCCTCTGACTTTACCATCTCCTTTTCCCGTAAGCATTTGCGCGGATTGCTGTCTACAGAATCAATTTGTGCCAGTGACCGCAACTTGTCTACCATTCTTCCCTGAAATGGTCTATTTAGAACCCATTTTTCGTATGTCACATCTTGGTGAGCGAAATTTTTGATGCCACCTACAAATGAACGTTGATTTTTAGAAAGCTAGAGGGCACAAAATATTTCACTACAAACACTTAAAGAAATCTATTCATTAAGCTATTGTTTGCTTGGCTGTTCAAGGAAGATTTTTCAGTTCTACAGTCCTACATTGAGGAAACTTGCAACTGCAGCATTCAGATGAAAACCAAAAAGAAACACAAAAGTAAAGTACATTTGTAGACTGACGAAGTCAACAGTAATTATATGAAACATACCTGCATATGTACATACCTGCTGTCTTTGAGCTTCGCATAAAAGTCTGCTCTCCAGCTCCATCGATCGACTGACCAACATTTAATGTGTTTCTGCACACCGACAGTCCCTTTTCCTGTAGCTCAGTCCTTGCACCGGGATGTGTGGAGTCGAGATTCTCTAGGAGCTTGCAGTAGTAAGTTCCGTAGCGTGAATAGTTCTGTTTGTTCAAAGCAAAGCAGTAGGGTAGTGATTCTTTCCAGCATTGTAGCCGCAAGTAGTAATCGTTTGTGTTTATCGACAGATGAAGCTTGTGCTGCCTATTTACTGCTTGTTGGTACAAAATCCAAAACTGTGGAGTGAGGCTAAATTCTCCTTGGGCACACTGATCTTTAAAACTGTTGTACATATCTTCGTATTCTTTGAAAAGGGTTTCATTTAGTATCGAATTCACATCCAGCTGCAAAGGATCAGCCTTCAGGGTGCTGTCTAGTTCTTCTGGTATGCTTTGGAAAAATGCTTCGCAAAACAGTCTTTCAATGGCCTCCGCAAAACATTCATGGATCATCCAACTCCTGTTGTAATGTTTGCCACTAAGAACCCCTTTAATGCCACCAGACGTGCACAGCCCTGCTTGATATACTACTTCTTCAAAACCGCTTCCTGTAACTAGCTTTCCAATAGTGCCAAAAAACTCCATCATGGCATGAAAATCTCCCAAATGGATGATGACATCTCCAAATTCGATAGGATTATTCCACACCACGTGATAAAATTTTTGAGCAGCGCCAGCATCAACCGAGATGTGTGCTGAACCCAAATCAGTCCCTTGACCCCCCCAATGAACCCCTTCAGTTAGAAAATATGTATATTTGCTATCATACTGTAGCCTCAACCATCAAACATGCATCAGCAGCTCCCTTTCCTATGCATGCATCCACTTTGTAAAAATCCCAGAATTTTTAGCCTAAACCCCCCTATATCTCGGAAAAGCCCCCCAAAATCGTCGATCAACACCCAGATTCGTAATCTACGCCAAAAATTGATTCAGAAAAACGTTGTCCCGTAAAGTCCCTCGTCGGGTGGTAATACACCCCCTTCACCCTCTGGACTAACAGAGAGGTGAATTTTCTCGATGTTCAAGTCATTAAACAGGATGATAACCTTATGACAGATTTGTTTACAAAACCTACTGATACCCATCAACTCTTGCATCGAGCTTCATGTCATCCGAACCATACCAAAAAGGGAATTCCTTATAGCCAGGCCCTTAGAATTTGTCGCATTTGTTCAGAAGAACAGTTTTTCATAAATAGAGTAGAGTAATATCGCCCCTATCAGACCACCATCGATTCCGTGTTTTGCAATGGCCTTGAATAAAATGTTTAATTTAAAAGGGAGCTTGGGCCTAGCTAATCCAAAAAGCGCGCGAAAGTTATTTGCTGATGTCATCTCTTTGATATTTCTTCGCTTTCGCTGTTTTGTTTTGCTCAGAAGACTTGCAATTAAGTTTTGAAGTTGACCTACCTGCAATGAAGGTGTAAGTACAATTCACATTTCCTTCGATGTTTCCACACACCATGTCTATTTTGTGTCGTTTCTCAATATGTCTTTCAGTTAAAATAGAATGTCTTCAGGAGTGTTTCCTCCAACTCTTCTCGTTTCATATCCAAAGAAATTTTTCAGAATCGCACACAAATTGCGAGACCTAAGGCTCCTTTTGGAAGAGCACTGTAACTTACATTATGCCGCCCAGGTGCGTCCATCACGTGAAACCCTTTAGTTTTGTATACTATTGACACATCGTGTGGTTAGAGTTGACTGAGGTCAAGGCTTAGAGAGTTAAAAGCAGGAGTGAAATTAACAATATTTTGAAATCATTTTCAATCAAATTAGAATTGGTCATGTAACTTTCTGGCTTTCTGTGAAAGTAAAGAATACTTTGTTGAACTGTCAACGGTCGTGAAAAGATTTTGATGTGCTAAATTCATCGTTCTTCTACGGTGGTCTGATAAGGGCGATACGGCCTAATTTATGCGTTTCAGACCTGTCCGTATTTGTGTGGTTCCAGCATGACAACAAGGAAACGAATGGTATAGATCTCACTTTGAGGTTTGTAGCAAGAGTTGAGAAGCCTATTCAAAGTGAGTTCTCTTCCAGAACTTCTTTGACCTCTCCGAAAATCTTAGTTTTCTGAAAAGTGGTCTGATAAGGGCGATAGTTCTCTAGCAGATTTAAAAACATGGCTTTTGGCTAGAGGTTATGGTGAAAACGAGGTTAATAGTCAAATTGATAGGGTACGGACCAAAGATTGTGCTCCTTTGTTAGATACTAGACCAAAGGAAAAGGATGATATGAAAATACCTCTCGAACTGACATATCACCCAGCCATGCATAAAGTATATGAGATACTTTGCAAGAACCAGAACCTATTGCTGGTAGACAAGGAGCACGAGGCAGTTTTTAAGGACAAAATATTTGTAACATTCAGAAGGGCAAAGAGTTTGAAGGATAAACTGGTGAGGGCTAAGCTGCCAAGCATCGATGAGGAGTTGATGGAAAAGGGTACTTTCAGATGCAATGGCAGAAGAAGTTGCCAAATTTGCCCTTTGATGAGGGAGGGAGATACTTTCCATAATTTTGATTCAACCAGATCTTTTAAAAATTTCTCGGGGCGGTACAACTGCAACTCGGATCATGTTGTTTACTTGTTGCAGTGTGAGTCTTGCAACAAGAAATATGTTGGAAGTACAAAGACTAAATTTCGGCAAAGGTTTAATGTTTACAAATCTTATTTTAGAACTTACGCACGCAAATACAGCGAAAACTCTCTCGATAAAGGGAAACCAGTTCCACAAGCAAGTTTTTCAATCACTTTTTTGAAGACTGACACAATGGCAGTTTTCTATTTAAATCATAGATGGGGCAGATGATGTGCTTTCACTACGTAGGAAGGAGTTGTTTTGGCAATATCGACTTCAAACTTTTTCACCCAAGGCTTTAAATGAAAGAGCTGCAGATGTGGAACTAGACGTATATTCGTGCGGAGGAACAGCTTAGATTCTGCCAATGCATCTAAAGGTCTCTAGAGGTTGCCCTGGTTTAAAGAATTAGTATCAGGCCATCTGGGATTCAGCTGTTGCTAAAAGAAGAGTTAAGCATCATGCGAATATTTGGAGGGTCACTTTAGAGAAAACTGAGTTGCCAGGGCAGCCTCAATGGTATCAAAGAAATCAGAATTAGTATTAGATCTTCTGGGAGTTAGCTGTTGCTAAAAGAAGAGTTAAGCATCGTGCGAATCTTTTGGAGGGTCTTTAGGGGGTAAATGCAGAGCTGCCAAGACAGCCTCAAGGTAATAAGTTAAGCTTTCAAACGCTTCCAATCCATTCTCAAGTGATCAGGGACAAAGGGACAACGTAAATTGGCATATTTTTAATTTGTAAATGGACTTGTCATGTATATTTTTATCTGTAAACAATCTGTAAGCAACTTGTATAAATTCTCGGCTGTCCCAGTGAAGTTTTACTCCGAAGAAGATTTTTAATCGAAACGCTAGCTTTTAAAAACAGTCTTGTTTTTTATTATTCTTATTATTATTATTATTATTGTCAATAATAATAATAATAAAAAGCCCTTTCTTCAGCATTAGAAAGGCTGCAGCGAAAGATTCGAACAAAGTTTCTAAGGAAAAGCTGGTTGATTTGTGGTTGAACAGACGTAAGCAGGCGATCGCTGTCAAGAAATAATGGCTAATGGCCTGCAACCGTAATTGCCCGTTCTACTGTTTCACAGAACGAAAATTATTTCCAGTCATCTCCGAAATGTGCAAGTGACTTCATACCATCAGGAAATCATTATTTTGATCAAGCATTAGCTCGATCCTTGGTAAATCAATCAAATCTATTTGATGTGGAGGAGATTACAGATATCGTAAGGCAGTGCCCCAGAGGGAAATTGTGTGGTATCGATGGAGTGTATTACGAAGATCTTCGAAATTGTAATCGTGATGAAGAAATTGTAAATATTATGAATGTTTGTTTGGTTAATCAACGTGTCTCAGCATTTTGGAAACATTGTGTGATTAGCAGGATTCCCAAGAAGAATTTTAACCCCAATGACCTTTAGACCCTCCGAGATATATCATTGTTGCCAGTGTCATACAAGGTGTTTTCTAAAGCTTTGTGCAACAGATTGCTTCCCTTTGTTTCGGATAAAGTAGCTTTTTGGCAACGTGCATTTCTCAGTAAACGTGACAGGCAAGATTTGATTTTCACCTTAAGAACAGCGTTTGATGATTTTTGACATAAGAGCTCGAAAATGGTGTCAGTATTCATTGATTTTGCAGATGCTTTTGGCAGTGTAGAGCATGAGTTCATCTTTGAAACCCTTGAGTCATTTGATATTCCCTTGATATGTTGTGCATTGATTGAGGACATTTACCGTTATTCGTCCTTCGCGATAATTTGTGGATGTGAGCTCAGTGAACTGTTTTATATTATACGTGGTACCAAAACTGGGGACCCTCTTAGTGCCCTCATTTTCATTCTGGTGATTGATGTTGTATGTCTGCCTATGTAAAGAAGAGCTTTAGATGAAATGAACATTTTGAACGATGAGATCATTAATCCATTACCGGTACAGGCATTTGCAGACGATATTAACACTACCCATCATGGCGCTAAGCTTATTCAAAAGATGTTCGATGTCAGCGAAGAAGTCAGTATTCAGTCAGGACTCGAAGTTGAACCCGAGAAATGTGCTGTTCTCTACGCACGACGCTCTGGTAATAATTGGTACAAGGGAAAAAATGACGTCACTCCGGTAATTACTGTTCAGGGAAATGTTCTTGAGACGCATGATCGCAACTATTCGTACAAGTATTTAGGAAAATCTCTCTCGTTGTCAGGTGAAGACAGTGCTCAAGTTGAAGAATTTATTAAAACGTATCTCGATTTAGTGAAGAAAATCTTGGATTCCAGTTTACCTTTGGCACTTAAAGCAAGCGCTTTGAATAACATGGCCCTAGCCAAAATCCTCCATCATTTTTATAATACACGACTATCGGAAGAACAACTTGAGGATATTGACAAGTCAGTTACTAAGACTGTCAGAGAAATGTATGCATTGTACACTACTACAACCAATCTTGTGATTTATTTACCTCGGGAGTATGGTGGTATTGGAGTGAAAAGAGTGTCCGATGCCTATCGGACTACAAGACTGGCATTTTCAGTCAAGATGTTGAATCATGATGTGCCACAGTTCAGAAATATGGCTCGTGAGTCTTTGAGGTTAGATATGGTTGAAAGAGAAGTGCCACTGTCAGAGAATAGCGATAACTTTCTTGGTTATGACTTGAATGCTAATGGCTTTTTGAATGCAAGAACGCGATTCGGGTGCCAGTCAGACTGGCCAGACATGCTACGATATGCTCGTAAGTTGGGTGTCAAAGTGATTTTCAGAAACGGAAAAGCAGAAATAACTCACAACGATTTAACTCTGGACGAAACCCCTGAACTTCAGAATAGACTTTTTCGCATCACCATAGATAGAGATCTCCAGAAGAGCAAAGAACTTAGTATCCAAGGTCCTTTTCTTGGACTAAATGACATTCAGATAAAAGCGTCGCATTCTATATTTTGCAACTGGAACATAAGTGATGATTTGGTCCGTTTTGCTATCAAAGAGCGTTTAAGCTTACTCCCAACAAATTTCACAACTCACATTTGGAACAGAACAAATGATCCGTGTTGCCCATTTTGTTTTGGTCACACTGAGAGTGTTGCTCATTTGTTCAATGGATGCAAGGAATTTCACAATCTCTACAGTCGCCGTCACGATCGGATTGTTCGGAAACTTTTCGATGAAATAAAGTTGATATCAAGTGCAAGGAAGAAGGTTTATACAAACAAGTTATTAGAAACTTTGTTGCCGGAGAATAAAGAAGAGTTGACCGTGCTTCAACATCGGAAACCGGACATTGTGATAATGGATGAAACTTCATGAGATATTATCATAGCAGAAGTTACAGTGTGTTTTGATCTCTACTTTGGATTTTCGTTTCCAGTGAAGTGTGATCGCTACCAGGAACTGTGTGACGTTCTTCGTGAAAATGATTGGAAACGTTCTCTTCATGTCCTGTGCTTTGGTGCGCTTGGGTGTATCAAAGAGGACGTCTATGAACGATTGAGGAATATTGGATTTGGAAAAGCAAAAATTGAGGAACTGTTAGCTTGGTGCTCGATTTCTAATATCATTGGAGCGAATTATATCTGGAAGCACAGGGTGAAAAAATTGAATCACCGATTTCTTTCCATTTCATCTTCCGTTTTGGTCCGCTGTTCATTTGGTCTGCTTTTTTAAGCTGCATCAAGTGTGATCCTTTTCATGTTTGATACTCAGTGATAAATTCATGACCGTATGTGCTATAGCGTTTATTAACAGTAACTGTAAACCAACAAACATTCTGTATTTGAACTAAGCAGTAGGTCTTTGCCATTTGCTTGGGTGCAGAATAATTTAGGATCGTATTGTTAATAATGTACATCTCAGACATGTTTGTCTCGTAAGTTCTTCTGTTCTTTTATCTCTGAGAGTGGGTAACAACAAGTCACCAGGGGTCTCAAAGTTCCTGCTCCTGTTGCTCTAAAGAGACAAAACTTTTCGCAGTATCCTCGCTGTTCCAAGCAATGCCGTTTTCTGAATAATTTCCGTCACAATCTTCACATCCAACTTCTCCATGTATCTTTCAAACTTGTCTGAAATGACTACCAATGCTCCAATTACTACAGGTATCACCGTAACTTTATTGGTTTGCCATACATGACCTATTTCTTCTCTCAACCTTTGGTATTTTTTGATCTTTTCAAGTTCCTTTTCCGTTACTCTTGAATCCCCTGGTACAGCAATATCGATTATTTTCACTTCTTTGCTCTTCTCATCTACAAACACAATATCTGGTCACCTTGCCTCAATAAATGTATCACATTGAGTGGTAAAATCCCATAAGAGCTTGGAATTGTCATTTTCAATTACTGCTCCTGGTTGCTGCTCATACCATTTCTCAGCTCTTTCCAAGCCTCCTTTGTTGCAAAGTTGCAAATGAACATATGGTGCCACAATATCATGTCTTCTCTTGTACTCCCTTTGAGCTAATATTCCGCACTCACTAACCAGATGACTAATGGTTTCTCCTTTTTCTCCACACATTCTGCAGAGTGGAGAATCAGCATTCTTATCAATATGGAACTTTGTGTAATAGGCCTTTCCAATAATTACGTCATCAGAGGTGCGCCACACATTGCATTCTGGGAGTAGTATTTAAAATCTGATCTCATGTTGTGATTTGCATTGATTTCAGAAAGGAAGTTTGCGGAAGTGAGTGGTTTCGAAGTGTTTAAACGTTGTAAGTATCAAAGAACAACATGTAAAGATCTCATCAAGTTGCCGATGAGCATGTCCCTAGTTTTTTTCGAAACTCATGTCCGTGGATCAGTGCGACTGAATAGCAGAAAGGAGAAGTTTTCTCGGAGAAAGATGGAGGTGCAGTATGGCCTAACGTCAACATTGGTGTGAATGAAGATGAGGTTATAGAGGAAGCTGGCACAAATAGAGAGGGCTGGACAAGGTCCCTTAAATTATTGCCGAACTTTGATAATGAGAAATTAGACTTGCGTTGATAAAGAATTCTGCCACGATGCCAAATACTGGTACTGCACCAAAGGCATTTCGAAACAAAAAACATGGCTATGGACTATGGAAGGAGGGATATGTACGTTGTGTTTTGGTTAAACCTAACATAAAGGCAAGCCAAACATTGTTCCTTGTCAAAGCGAAAGTGCATGCCTCCATGAAGAGTGGTCAGTACAATGTCTATGTCCATCTTGATCAATGTGATGGGGAGGTACTATTTGCAAAGTGTACATGTAAAGCTGGTCAAGGTGGTTGTTGTAAGCATGTTGCTGCTCTCCTCTACACCATCGTTGACTTTATCAACATGGATGTCAAAGAAGTTCCCATGGACCTAACCTGCACTCAGACAGGACAGAAATGGCATGTCCCTTCCTCAACAAATAGCCAGACAGTCAAGGCTTTTAAGTTTAAAGATCTTGTGTTTGAAAAAGCAGACGAAAGCAAAAAGAGGAAAAGGCCACTTGTGACAGGGAACAGGGATGCCTATTGTGCCACACCATCATTCGCCCAAGAAACCACCAGTGAAGAACTTGAAGAGTTAGTTAGCAAGTTAAGGCTAGCAGGAAAGGCATCCCTCTTTTGTGAATCATTGGAATCAAATGAATCTAAGCCATGCACAGATTTCGAGACATCTTCCAAGAAAGCTATTGAACAAAGAAACTGCCAATCTGATGATGACAGTGTTGATGAGAGTGGCAGTATTAAAGACTTCATGAATCAGCTATACCAGAGTGTACCTAAAGAATGTAGTCCTGTAAATCTGAATAGAGATGTTTACAATGCCATCTTGGAAAAGGTAGGAATCACAGTTGAAGAATCAATCAACATTCGTTGTGAAACTTTAACTCAGAGTGAACAGCCAATTTGGTATCTGCAGTGTTCAAAGCGGTCCACAGCATCTCTTTTTGGAAAAGCGATGAATAGGAGGCAGAATATCCATCCAAAGTCATTGATAGATGCAATAATGCACAAGAAGCAAAATGTGAGGGGCTCTATGCCTGCAGCCTTGAAATGGGGCATTGATAATGAAGATGTTGCCATTAACCCTATAGTGGTTGGGCTATTTGATAGTACTATTTTGGTTGGGGGGGCAAAAAAGCCCCCCCTACCTAACTCTTTACTGGTAATAGGTAGAGCGACCAAATTTGGTGTGCTAAAAGCCTCAGGCATGCACTTTCTGTAAATATAAACATTTTTTTAAAAATAGCCGTTTTTGGTTACGTCAGCATTTTCCTTTGTGTGGTCAAGAAAAGCGGCAAAATTGGCCAAAATCAGGAAAATCGTGATAAAATTAAATTTGGAGCACATTTTCCATCCAAACATGATACTTGTGATAGAATGCATCAAATAACACAACATTAAAAAAGAAATTTGCAAAATATTCCACTTCTGCTCCTTTTTTCGCGATAATTGAGATTTGAGAATTTGCGATTTTTCCTGGGTCAGTCCCAGAAAATTGTCTCCCGCCCCCTCATTTTTCAAAATATTTCAATGAAACTTTTTGAGAAGTTGCACAATAAGTAGTTGCAAAAAGTCAAGAAGTTTCATGGCCATAAAATTCTTCCTCGCAGAGTTATTTAAAAAAATCTACTAGGGGGGGGGGGGCAAATTTGCCCCCCCCCCAACCAAAATAGGGTTAAGCAATACATGAAAATTATCAATGGTGCTGAGGTAAAGAAGTGTGGTCTCGTCGTTAGCCCTAGATGGCCATGGTTAGGGTGTAGCCCAGATGGAATTATTTTGAAGAATTCCATCACTGTTGGATGTATTGAAGTCAAGTGTCCATATTCAAAGAGAGGCAGGAAACTGGCAGAAGCCAGTGTCAGTGACAAACTTTTTTCTTGAAATCTGTTGAAGACAAAGTCACACTTAAAAGGAACCACATGTATTTTTACCAATGCCAGGGAGTTCTGAATATTTTAGGACTTAGCTGGATTGATTTTATTGTGTACACTCCAAAGGACATTCACATTGAAACAATTCAAGTGGACACAGATTTGTGGCAATCAAGAATGCTTCCAGAATTGACAAAATTTTATACAGCATATATCCTACCAAATCTGTGATTTTTATATAAACTAAGGTTATCAAAATGATGTTTTGTGAAAAGGCCTGATCTTTTTGCTCCAATCTAAGGGTTGATCTTATCACTGGATCTATTCTGACATAATTCATTAATAATGGCAACAGAGCATGGCAAACAAGCATCAGTTTGCGTATCCAGCGAGATGCTTGCACAGAATGAGTTTCTTATGATGGCGCGCAACCAAAAGTAAAGAATTACAAAGCTTGGACATAATGGGTCTGCTAGGGCAAAATTTGTAAAGTAGATTGCCAATAAAGTTTGGATTCTGGACTGTTCAAACAAGTCAGTACTTAGCCAGAATGAAATTCTGTATCTATATCATTCATTCTCATTTTCTACCATACCAATTTTACCCCAGTGGACCCTGCAGTATAAGCCTCGTATTAAAATTGTTTTCCTGCCAAAGAATTCTCATAAACTCTTGAGAATGTTTTCAGTACCTCAAGGATACTTGTTTGAAATAATTAAAGTCTAACATGACTCCAGAATCAAGAGAAAATGTGAAAAAATTCTTGAAAATTCTTAAGAATTGTTGAGATTTCTTGCCATGTTAATGTGCAAAAACCTGTATGAATCTTTGACTTACTGGGAAATCAGTCATACATTGAAAGAAGACAATTTGCAATCACATGTCACCGATAGCATACAGTATTTAAAACTCCATGCATTGTTCTCAACAATAAGTGGTGGAAGAAAGTTAGTTAGATAAGAACATATTACCCATATTTTGTTAAGTTCTGAACCCATATTAATCGGGAAAACTGATTTTAAAATCTGAAAAGTTTTTATTCTTGAAATAGCACACTCCACATACACTTACCTCACATAAGTATTGCACCATCAAAAACAAAATGGCTGCCTAAAGTTTCTTGCAACTCAGTCAACAAAATTTGTATGATAAAGTACCAGCATTTACAGGTTTCTCTACTGGGTGTTTTTAGACAGAAAATAATTGCTGATCCATCTCCTCTTTAATTAAGGTAAAATGAAGTGTTAATTTGTTGATTTCTTTGATAAATTAGCAAAAACTTTAGAACAACATCGAACAAGATTTTAGTAAAAAATCTAGAAGAGTAGGCCATGTCGAAACGAAGAATGAACAGATTTCTTAGATCAAAGATAACATAATCTCGTTGTTTTCAAATCTGGACTGTGCAAACTTCATTGCCATGAAAAAAGTTTCCCTCTTCGAATGGAGTAAAAGAATAAAATTCAAGTAAACAAGGAGGAAGTCATTCAAGGTAAATGAACTTGAATCAATCTTAGGAGAAGTCATGTTGAAAAAAACCAAGCTCCAGTCACTTTCAAGGTTTTAATCACCTTCAAATTAAATTCGAGCGAGAGGATATTGTGAGGTATGTCCAAATCAAGATATTTAATTATCAACCACCTACCTAAAGTTTCCCATGAACAAAATTAATGCTAATGTGATAAAAATAGTGTCAAGCATATTCTTACCTTGGAATGGCTTCTTTCAGTTTCACCTCTGTTTTATAGCCAGTTCGCATTCCTCGCGGAAAACTTTTGTCATAGCGATAAAGTTTGCAGAATCCAGAGTTGAAAATTAAGAAGTTTTGTTATCTTTGCTCTAAGAAGTCTGTTCATTCTTCGTTTTGTTATGGCCTAGTCCTCCAGTTATCCAGCCAAAATCTTGTTCAATGTTGTCCTCAGGTTTTTGTTAATTTATCAAGGAAAGCAACAAAACAACATTTCATTTTACTGTTAAATAGAAAGTAGACAAACAGAAAATTATTTTCGCGCCAAAACACCCGGCAGGGAAACCCTTAAAATGCTGATGCTTTTGTCATGCAAATTTTGTTGCTTGAGTTACATGACATTTTTAGCCGCCATTTTGGATACGGTGGTGCAATACTTACGTGAGGTAAGTGTAGATACGAACAGCGGCAATTTGCCGAGTCTCAACTTCTTCATTGATCGACAAATGCTCCTTACCCCTCAGAAAGGGGGGAATGTTTAACCTCACACCTGTTGGAAGTTCTTCTTCAATGTCAAAACCCTTGTCAGCCATAACTGAGTCGCCTCCTTCAAGTAACTGATAAATTCCAGATTCAGAAGTTGCTTTTTTATCACTTGTTCTCCCTGTAAATAAGTCTGAGACATATGAGACAGCACCAGCAGGTGTTATACCAATGAGCCCTTTTGCAGTATTGCAATGTTTGTAGTTAGAGTAAGTTGCAGCTTGAGACCTAACGGAGCTTGGTTTCTCAATGTACATTTCTGTGCAATGTATGATTACTCTGGTGGTTGGGTATGTCTCCTTGAAGGAATTTGGCATAGTTTTCATGATTGCTGTTTTGGAAGGCCAAATTGGATACGTTCTGAATTTGCTGTGAAGAAAATCCAGCCAGGTTATTCAGATCCTTGAAAACTGAGAGCAAGAAATTCCTGCTCTGAAGGCTATGTCTTCTTCCAGTAGGCCAAGCCGTAATCTCACAAGGACATAGAAGAACTCTTGTTCTGCTGTCAACAATCTCTTTGGTCCTCGCTTCATGTATTCTGGAGAGGTTATGTTAGCCGGGTTAGCATTTGTGCCATGATAAATGAGGTTATTCACAGCTGGACCAAATGAATCAAAAATGATCTTAAAAGTTTCATAGTCTGTAAAGCCACCATAAAACCTGAATGCTTTTGGATTGGACTTGACATCATCCAATGAAAAACTGTTCTTTTGTCTGCTGTCCACTTCAGTTAATCTTTGGACCTCATCTTTCAAACGCACATTTTCACGTTCCAGCTCCAACATTCTGGCAGTCAGATTGTCTTTTTCACTTTTCATTCATGCCTGCTGCTGGTTACCCTCACTGTCAGCTTCTAATTCCAGCTCACTTATTCTTTGGCTCACTTTGTCTTCAACATTCAAACCATTCCATTGCTGGTCTTGTTCTATTGAATCTTGCACCTCAGCTTGGCTTAATGTCCCGCTTTGGTTCATGGGCTCTTTACTTTGAAGTTTTGGCACAAATTCTCCGTTCCTAGATTTCTTTGTGCCCTCTCTTTCTGCTCTTTCCTGTTTTTTGGTTTATGGAACGATAGTGGGGATATTGTTCATGTAGGTTTTTTGCCCCCCGACAAAATGCTTTGAACACACTCTATGTCCCAAACCTGGGTCCTTGAAATCCTTTCGCGAAATCATGTGCAGCCATTTCTTTCGCAGCTCCTGCCTTTCCTTACTCTTTACATTGGGAAGATTATAAAATGAAAGTTCTGGATTCCGTTTACTATTGCTGAAGCAGTCAGGAACACAGCATGTGAGTCCTCCAACGATTTTTCCTCCTCCTCACCCCTCTTCGTTCGCAATGTTGATAGGCCGAGTTGCACATCCGTCGCCTTTCTCTGTGAAAGCTCCTTCTTTCTGCAATTCAGTTGCACTGATCCCCGGACAAGGGTTTTGAAAAAAACTACGGACATGCTCATCGGTAACTTCATGAGATCTTTCCATGTTCTTTGATATTTACGACGTTTGACCACTTCGAAATCACTTACTTCCGCACACTTCTCAACTCGATACAAATCACAACACAAGATCAGAATTTTAACTAGGGTGGTTCCAGTTAATATCCGTACCCCCCCTATGGAAGAGAAAATCCGGGGGTGGAACAATACCCATTGATCCAGGGGAATCCGGGGGTAGGGTCCTTTATTGATATTCAAAATCCAGACATGTGGCTCAATTTGAAATGGCAAAAATACTTGAGAGCAGAAAATATTGGGCAGTAGATATGTAAAATTATCCAGGGGCCGTGCATTGACGAAAATAGGAATCCAGGGGTGTGTTGAAACTTTGGATCAATTTCTATTCTGTTGCAAGTGTCTTGGGAAAGAAAGTTTTGTCTTGAAAAAGAAAGTTTTGCCTTGACACTTGTGGGCCACCGTACAATGCAGCAAAGACACAGAAAGTTATAACAAGAGTTATGGCATACTGTAAGATATATTTTTACAGGCAACATTTTTAGTTACTTGGAGTTTCAAAATATTCAACAAATTCCCCCAGAAAGAAAAAGGAATACATGTCAGGATGCAAATTAACTATACTGTTCTATGCAGCTGTTTTCTACCATGTCATTTTGTACAAAACAGTTGATAAATTTCCAGTTGTACAATATGAAATATTCTGCAATGAAGGGTTATGAACGATATGAAACAGTATGAATGATAGGAAACGTCAAGCCCTTGTTTTTTAGAGACGCAATAGAAAACTTTTCAAATTAAAACTAAGTTTGTGGCAAATGATGAACAAGATCTGCATTTCTAGCAAAGCAAGAGAGGCACCAATACAACTTGAGTGCTCCGCACAGCTCAAAAGGCATGGGTGCTTTCAAACTAAGAAACGGTCTCCTGTCCTCTCAGAAATCCATCACAAATCCATCACCCCAATGTTCATATCACAAACAACAATGAATGGATGCTTCAAATAACCGGCATCGTTTCTAATTTTCATAAAAATATTGGTGCAATTGATTACCAAACCAATTTTATGACAACTCTACGCCTATTTTTAGTTCTTAATCGATCCATGAAAAATTCGCAATGGTGCGAATTTAATGATGTGATAGGAAGATTTCGGAATACTGCTTACTGACCCCCACGAACAGTAGCAAAGTTCCAGTTTTCCTGTCCATGATCCACTATCGATCGCACAATAATCTTACTGCTAATTTCAAAGGTTTCATAATGGTAAGGCCGAAAAGTCGGAGGTGTTGGAGATGTTGGAGCAAACTCTGAAACCTTTTCAACTCCGAATTTTCGTTTTTGCCCCATATGCTATAACGAAAAGTTTGAGATGTCAGAGCAAGGATTTTCCCCTTTAATTCAGTAAATTCTTATTGTAAAATGCCCTTCTTCTGAGGCAGTTTTTGATGCTTCATGTAAGTGTCGTTCTAAGATAGCCTCAGAGATTTTCCTTCGACTTTTCATTTTTGCCCTGTATGCTATAAACGAAAAGTTGGAGGAAAATCTTCGAGGCTGTTTTAGAACAATGCATCGATAGAGCACCAAGAGCTTTCTTGGAACAACGGCATTTTATAAACACTGAGGAGAAAAATCCCTAATCAGACATCTCTGACTTTTCGTTTATAGCATATAGAGCAGAAACGAAAAGTTGGAAAAAAATCTCTTTGGTATCTTAGAATGACACTTCCAAGAAACATTGAAAATTGACTTAAAAGAAAGATATTCTACAATCAGAATTTATAGAATTAAAGAGACAAAAATCCCTGCTCCGCATGTCCGACTTTTTAGTTTAAAGCATACAGGGCGACAATGAAAGGTTGGAGTTGTAAAAGTTTGAGAGTTTGCTGAAACATCTCCGACATCTCTGACTTTTCGGCTTTACCGTTTCATAATATCAACTTGTACCAACTGTTGCAATGAAAAACAGTTTTACAATTACCTATGGCTATCAAAATCAATAGAAAATGATCCTATTGTAAAGCAGCATTGCTATTTCATGTTTAATCTCAAAAAATTTCCATTGTGCTTCCAAGCGTCATAGGAACAATGAACATAGATTTGAACTAATGCCCCGTTGAGAGTACTTTGCCTGGATTTGTACAGGGGATTGCCCATTAAAAAGTTGTTCGTCCCTCTCCAGAAGTTTCCCATTCAAATGATAGCCACTGCGAGAAAAACTTGGCCAAAAGTATACTCGAAAACACAAAGACTGACCTGTAAACTAAAACCTACTGTACAAAATATCCCCTTTTGACATGCTTTGATGACTGGGTCTAGAAAAAATTGCATAATTCTAGTATTTCGCTACACAAGAGGATAGGTGAAAGTGATACCCTGGAAATGGCACATCTCCTTTGGGCTAATCAAACTAAGCACCCCCGTCATGGTTCCTGTGATGCTCAGAGACATTGCAGAAAACTTTTTCTAATTAAAACTAAATTTAAAGCACGCGGTGAACAAAATCTGCTTTTCTAGCACAGAAAGGAAGGTACAAAGAAAACATGGGTGCTTAGAGAGAAGAAAAGAACAGGGCTAATTGTTTAATCTTCCTTTTCCATCCTGTTGATGTCATCAAGGATTTCATTGATGTCACCCTCATTCACTGTTCCAAAATCCTTGAAGTTTTCAAGAGGCTCTTCGATGATGCTTCTTGAAATTTCTGCTTGTTTCAGTCGCTCGTCGATTGCCTTTCTTAATGCCTCTTGCGACAACTTCAGTTCGCTGAGTGCATGCTCCATCTCCTCCTCTTTTTTCTTCACCGTCTCTTTCTTGGATGGCAACGACCTTGCATGTAATTCTCTCAGTTCCAGATTAAGTCTGGTTACACCCTGGTGTGCTGTGACCATTCGGTCGATATTCTTGCCAATGGATTTTTTCTTTTGCCGGATGTCTGATTCCTTTGTTGCCTCCACTGCTGCCTTAGCTTGGTAGTAGAGAAGGAGTGTTTTCCTCAGTCTCCAAGACACATTTGCTGCACCCTCTATTGCTTTCTTTGGCCATTTGTTAATGGCCGGATCCTTGCAAAGACGCTCCTTTTCTTCATTGATGAATTTGCGCCATATCCTGTCCATTCCACGGCAGTTTCGAATTTCGGCCTCACTGAATAGTGCTAGGCCTTTTGTGGCAGCAGAGGGATACATCACTTTTGACACAGGCGTCTTAGGGGCACACATTCCAAGCCAATTCGACATGGTCCCTTGGCCTTCCGTTTTTGACCGTGGAGTACCTGCAAAAACATCATGCAACATAATGAAATCATAATTTCTATACATTTCATCTCCATTTCACTTATAATTACTTTGGGTATACACATGTAAGCGTAATAAGCTAAAATATAGCTCCGTATTACTGTGAAAAACTAAGCGAACTTCTGCATTCATATTGCATTCTTATTGTGAAAAACTAAGCGAAGTGTTTCGCTTCCTTTTGTAATTCCATTCTTATTGTGCAGAAGTAAGCGAAGTGTCTCGCTTACTTTTTCACAATAAGTAAGTATTCTTTTTGTGAAAAACTAAGCGAAGTGTTTCGCTTCCTTTTCCAATCCTTTACTTATTGTATAGAAGTAAGCGAACTGTTTCGCTTACTTTTTCACAATAAGTACGTATTCTTTTTGTGAAAAACTAAGTGAAGTGTTTCGCTTCCTTTTCCAATCCTGTACTTATTGTATAAAAGTAAGCCAAGTGTTTCGCTTACTTTTTCACAATAAATAAGTATTCTTTTTGTGAAAAACTAAGCGAAGTGTTTCGCTTCCTTTTCCAACCCTGTACTTATTGTATAGAAGTAAGCGAAGTGTTTCGCTTACTTTTTCACAATAAGTACGTATTCTTTTTGTGAAAAACTAAGCGAAGTGTTTCGCTTCCTTTTCCAATCCTGTACTTATTGTATAAAAGTAAGCCAAGTGTTTCGCTTACATTTTCACAATAAATAAGTATTCTGTTTGTGAAAAACAAAGCGAAGTGTTTCGCTTCCTTTTCCAATCCTGTACTTATTGTGCAGAAGTAAGCCAAGTGTTTCGCTTACTTTTTCACAATAAGTATTCTTTTTGTGAAAAACTAAGCGAAGTGTTTCGCTTCCTTTTCCAATCCTGTACTTATTGTATAAAAGTAAGCCAAGTGTTTCGCTTACTTTTTCACAATAAGTAAGTATTCTTTTTGTGAAAAACTAAGCGAAGTGTTTCGCTTCCTTTTCCAATCCTGTACTTATTGTATAAAAGTAAGCCAAGTGTTTCGCTTACTTTTTCACAATACGCAAGTATTCTTTTTGTGAAAAACTAAGCGAAGTTCCGGAACTGTTTGTATGACAAACATTGTCGTCATCATCGTCGTTTGGCTATTCTAGACAAATTTGGCGAATTTGGCAAACACTAAAGTAAAGAAGGAGGTACTTGTTATTTTTACTAATTTTCCCCACTACCTGTGCTGAAATCGAGGCTGTGTTTGGCAGGAAATTGTTAGACCTTGCTTTGACCTTTGTGATGCACCAGCATCAGTGCATCACATCACATCAGCACCAGTGCATCATTTTTACAAACACTATTGTACTCCGTTGGGTAATTTTTTAATGTTTTGTTTAATGTTATTTTTTATTTTTTAATGTTTTGTTAATGCCGGATTTGGGGCCCTTTATGATGAAAACTGTACCATATGCGTCCTCTTTTGACGAGAATTTCCTTATAATTGCCAAACTAACGAGTTATTTTCAACATTTTAGACCTTGGTGTGGAAAAATATGCAATTATCAGGAATTTCTCCTTTCATATAGCGAAGAATTGCTGAGTAATATTCCAAAATTTTTAAGTAGCTTCTTGTTGAGTTGTTCTAGAGGTCCCACATCTGCGATTTGCCCTTTCGTCGTTCTGCTGTATCACTGTGGACATATTAACGTTTGGACAAGACATATATTCCAAAGTTCTGACAATCTGCTATATGTTTAATGTTATGCACTATTTGCACCGAGCCAAAATAGCGTAGAAGATTTCCCGGAATTCTGAAATCCCTCGATATTTCGAACGGATTTCTGGATTTCTGGTGGGATTTCCCTGGATTTGTTGGATTTCAAAAAGTTTCATATTGAAAGATATGTGCTGCAACTAAACCCATTTCGCAAAATGTATCCTTTTCACAGCAATGACGAACGCTTTTCAAAGATTTCTGTTCAGTTTTTACTCTAAGTGTATTTTTGTGAGCAACACACATCTACTTAGGCATCTTTTTTAACTAGCCTCGTTTTGAAGTAAGATACGATGACGTCATACCGTCAAACAAATGATCTGTTGAGAGCCTCTCATTCAGGCAACCAGTAGCACATTAGACCTAATCGGCTAATCGGCTGAGGCTTATTTTACCCATTTCAAGTCATGTGTCCATACTCTTGGGAGGTTTCAATATGATACTGCTTTTTGTATTCACGACACAACTTTGCATGACACCAAATATGTTGGAGAAATCAAAAGTTGCTTTATGAAAGATATTGATCACATGACTTGAAATGGGTGTAAACAAACCTTATCCAATTTTAGCGATTGTAGTGATGAGAGTTGATTAGTTACAAGGCTATATTAGTCATGCTCCTTCGCAGACATTTTAGTTGGTTCTTCCGCAGAATAAGAGCAGCAGGAAGAAAGACCTCTATCACCCTCTGATCCCAAAACTGATAGGTTCTTCCGACCTTCGCTCGTGGTTGTTGTTGTTGTCGTTGTTGTTGTTGTCGTTGTTGGTGGATGCTATATGACCTTTCAGAGTGCCAAGATGTGAAGATTTTCAGTGGATTGCTCTAAATTATTGGAAATTTTCATATGTTTTCTACAAAATTTTGTGAAAGATTTTCCAAGATTTTGTCAGATTTCTCAAAGATTTGGGAGATTTCTTCAGACTTCAAGAGATTTCATTGGACTTCTGGGGATTTCCTAAGTTGAAGAGGGATTTGTAGGATTTCCAGGATTTTCAAAGGAATTCCGGGTTTCATTTTGGATTTCTGACATAGGTGTACGAGATTTCCGCTCGTGATTCGCCCCTCGATTTCCACCAGTTCAACGGTGGAGCTGTTTGGTTGACGACGTATTCTTATAGTCACTTTGTTTCAAATACTTTTGTTGACCGCAACTAACTAAATCAGTCAAGCAGTTTCTGATCCAGTACTTGACCAAGAGCTATTACAATGAAAAAATACTTTTTGACAAGCATGGGTAAAATGACCTGACAGAAAATTTAATTTCTATTTCAAACTAAAGTTGTTCCAATAAAGAAATATCTATTATGAAGTTTTAGGACTGGTGACGCTTTCCATCAAAACTGAACATCATTCGATAGGGCTTTTTATTATTATAATCATCGTTGCTATCATTATTATAATTTTCATTATCATTATATCATTTGTTTATTGGATTGTTTATATATTCAAAGTAGGCATATATGTCTACACTTCTATTTCAGTCTCTCCCAAATGAGATGTTCCATCACAAATCTAAAAAATTTCCCTTGTTGAAGAAGATCAGTTTCTATCATGAACACAAAGGAAAGGCATTTATATACCAAGAACAATTTGCATCAAATTGAGAAGCAATGTTGCTCCACTCACGTTCATTTAGTACCATGTTATTCAACATTATGATCAAAGTTCTATTCACTCAAGTAATCGTGGCAAATATCACATGGGGGCTTATTTCTCACAATTTGTTTCAACTATTCTTTTAACGTAAAGTATCTGTTTCCCTGACCTTATCAATTGACTGAATAGTGACCTGAAAAGTTTTAATGGTTAAATAAACGCCAATGCTGTTTGTGCTTTATCCTTCCATATTCATTTTTATGATGATACCAATATTCTGTTTCATTTCGTTCTGTTAATTTACATGAATCGATAAATCCTTCCTATCAACATCTCCTTTTTGCAATAGTCTGCCTCTTCATGAGGGGGGGAGGGGGGGAGGGAGTGAGAGGGGGAGTTGCTTTACACGATTCGAGAAAAATATGATTTAGGGTAAGTAGTAGATTTCCCCCAGGCCCATCTCGTCATCTGTAATAAGTCGATCTGACAGCTGACGAGATAAACTTGAACAAGTCTATGATATAGAAGTAGCAAAATTTTCGGCTTAGTTTTTCACAAAAAGAATACTTACTTATTGTGAAAAAGTAAGCGAAACACTTGGCTTACTTTTATACAATAAGTACAGGGTTGGAAAAGGAAGCGAAACACTTCGCTTAGTTTTATAAAATAAGTACAGGGTTGGAAAAGGAAGCGAATCACTTCGCTTAGTTTTTCACAAAAAGAATACTTACTTATTGTGAAAAAGTAAGCGAAACACTTGGCTTACTTTTATACAATAAGTACAGGGTTGGAAAAGGAAGCGAAACACTTCGCTTAGTTTTATACAATAAGTACAGGGTTGGAAAAGGAAGCGAATCACTTCGCTTAGTTTTTCACAAAAAGAATACTTACTTATTGTGAAAAAGTAAGCGAAACACTTGGCTTACTTTTATACAATAAGTACAGGGTTGGAAAAGGAAGCGAAACACTTCACTTAGTTTTTCACATAAAGAATACTTACTTATTGTGAAAAAGTAAGCGAAACACTTCGCTTAGTTTTTCACAATAAGAATGCAATACGAATGCAGAAGTTCGCTTAGTTTTTCACAGTAATACGGAGCTACATTTGAGCTTAGTAAGCGAACAAATAATGTCTCAATTACTTTTCATCTATTTCAATGAAGTTCAAGTCTTCAAGGGCATCAATCAGTGTTTTCGCTGACATAAAATAGGCTACTGAATTAAGAAAGGTTCTTTCATTTTCAGAGAAAGGTTGTTCAATCATCTGTTCCTTTCATGTGTTCTTTTCAACTCTCAGCGTTCCACGAAACAGCATCTCAAACTTGGGGGGGGGGCACGAAACTTCCAGGGCACTTTTTCCTTAAGAAAAATGGGGCATTTTATTAAAAATAAAAAGGGCACTTTTTGTCTATTGCAAAATCTTGGAGAGGCACGTGCCCCCAGTGCCCCCAGGTTCCTACGTCTATGCCACGAGATCAGTGCTAGTGTAGTAAAAGCTTTCAGTTCTTGCTCTTTCCAAAAAGATTCATGTTTGAGCGTTTTAGAGTCAGCATAAATGACTCGTTTATGGATCAAAACTTTTTACAATCACAACAATTTCAATTCGAGGACTGTCTGTCTTCTTCATCAAAGACTAAGAATTATGATAAGAGAATTAAAAATATTTCTTACAATATCACTAGGTAAAAGATTGAAGAAAGTTGCTATTGATTTTCACAATGATAAGAATATTGAGAAAGATTGGCGACAGAAAATCAATATAGTTTAGTGCGAGGGGAAAATCATTTCTCAAAATAGCGTACATTCTATTGATCCTGCCGTGATTTTTTGCAATTTAGAATTTTTCCCGTGATTTTGCGATTTTTCAGTGATTTTTAATTGATTTAAGTGATTTTTGTGCAATTTTGGGTGATTCCAAGCAAGGTGAACGAAAAGAATCATTTGTTTATTTGCACCTCTGTTTAGTGATCAGAAACAATTTTTCATTGAATGAGTCGTCAATGAGATAGATAGGCTGGTTAGAAAATAATTGGCAAACATACTTGACAGAGGAGTGTTTTCACCATATGGTACTCGTTCTTTTTTTTGTGGTATGTCAGTCCTTGATGACTGAGGCTTCCTCTTCTCTCCAGAGTTTGGAGTTGCTGTGAAAATAATTAAAAATAAGTTATCAATGCATTATGCGAGAGTATGACTCTCATTTACCAAATAGGATACAGATTTCATGAATATTCACTCGAAGATTTGAAGGTGTTATCTTCATTCGCATGCTTATGATCTGGCTATGATATAAAGGGCCTCCAAAGAAAATCTTTCCCTGCTTGAATAACAACAAAACGGCAACCAACACTGTATTTAAACTTACAAAATATTGTGTATTCTTCCAAGCTCATATCAAATGCATCATTAGCTGTATGGTTTGTTTGTCGTTCACCATCTGT
Organism: Aurelia sp. 3 sensu Dawson et al. (2005); assembly: GCA_964020215.1. Lineage (NCBI taxonomy): Eukaryota > Metazoa > Cnidaria > Scyphozoa > Semaeostomeae > Ulmaridae > Aurelia > Aurelia sp. 3 sensu Dawson et al. (2005). The sequence goes on along the minus strand of OZ026576.1, from coordinate 20,904,347 downwards.
AAATGAAATCAAAGGTGAAAATATCGGTGGAGAATAACAAGTAGAAAGATGGTGGTGTAGAGTTAGGGCCACTATCAAAGTTTCTTCCGAAATGTGGAATTTTGAAAACATTGGTGCACTAAAAACTTAAACTCCGTGTTTTATCCATAAATTGGTCCGTTCAATGGGAATTTTGAACTCAAAGTGAAGTCATTGCTCCCCCCCCGGGGGTACATGACTTGGAAATGGACGGAGGTCTGCCGTCCGGTTTTCAGAAAGGTACCCTCTTCTAATTATCGAAACTTGCAGTCATACCCGCTTTTTATGGTGAATTTTGGTGGCAAACGACCCAATTATGGCTATTTTCCGCCAATTTTTCGATAACCCACCCATGTTTACGGAAAATCTGCAGAAAAAGGGACACTTGTTTAGAGAATTTGGCCCAAAAACCCACCCATATGGGCGGCACATACTCGTACTATCAACATGTTTTGTACCCCCCCGGGCATTGCCCCTTTTAAGAAATTTTATTCTCGTTTGCCGTAGTTAAACGTATGTAGTAGGGGCATTTAAAGTCTACTTGATAGTTGGGGATACTTCATGCATTTGAATGATAAGAAGCAAACTAAGAAACTTTAGTTGGTAGCTTCCAAAATGCAAAATTTCATGTTGAATTACGAAACTTGTCACTCTGTGGCCTGATGTGATATTTTTCTCCATTAGTCAGTTGATATGTCTAATTAATTTCTATTTCTCCTTTATCACTGCCATCCGAAATATATATGAGAAAAAGGAAGCTTTGCTACGTTCTAGAAACAGTTAAAGAAGCTTCCAGTGCTCCAAAGGTCCTGCGGCGATGTCGCTGTCGGATTTGGAATCACCTACCGTTGTCAGTTTCCACAAACATTGAATCGGATGCATTCAATTGCACGCCATAATCTGCAAGGAAATGACGATAGAGAAAATAACGTTCAAATTCTATTTTGCATTCTTTACAGCTTTTATGTCATCATAAGTATGCTTTTATCAAGCAGTCATCAAAATCCCCTTTTCCCAAACTATGCAAAACTTTAACAAAGAAGCATCAAAGAAACCCGCGCGCCTCATGAGCTTTCCATGTTACGCCCTTTCGCGACAAACTTCTGCCATTAGTCGAGCAGCCATAAAGGCGACATTAAGAGCTTTAAGCTGGATTTCCACAAGGTGTGAATTATCTTATCCACTAAATTTTCCACTGATCTCATCTCAAAGGCTACATCGTTTGTTTCTAAACAGTTGAGATGCAGCGAGCAACCCAATGGCAACTTGAACTGAACCCTCTTTTGAAAGGCAGAAGCCAAATAGCGAGGAAAGCAGAAGGGTGTATCACTCTTCTGAAAAAGCGTACGAGATCTTAGAGAACAATATGATTTTGTGAGATTTTCTATGGTTTTTCTAAACAAACGATTTTCGCCCAAATTTTTCAGAGTGATACGCCTCTCGAGTAAAACTGGCAAAATATTTTCGTTCTCTGCTGTTCACAGCAAATTTTAGGATGAGATTTGAACACAGAATAAAAAATCTATAATAAGATCTGAACACCATTATGCGGACTGTGACCAAAAGATATGAGGAAGAGACATTGTTGTAAGTTCAAAGCAAAGATTGATAGTACAAAAGATAAATTGTATCAATATACTTAAGTACTTTTTCAAACTCATTCTCATTCTCGCATTGTTTCAATTCATGATTCCTCAGTTTTTCTGGAGTTTATTTAACAATTGCGTTGCGACAACAGTATCTGATGAGAAAACGAAGAAGGCTTCATTTTTCTGCGCAATAAATTTGAATATGAAGGTAATTTACCTGAGGAAACACTAGCTGAGTCAACACCCTGACGGGTATGCAACCGGCGAGATCCTTTTTTATGGAGGCTGTTGTCACATTGATCACAGAGTCTTTGCTCGCAATCAGAGCAGGAAACCACGGCATCCATTTCTTCACATTCCTCGCATGGTGTTTTTCGAACCTATAATTATAATTGTTAATATTGAAGGAAGTTATGATTTTTTCCATTCTATTTTTTGCAAGTACTTTAGGAGCCCATGAAGTTTCTCAACTTTCTTGTAAACAACTATTTCCTTGTAAAATGTCTTCTTATGTAAAAACCGTGTGTTTGTGTATAAGTGCTTGAAAAAGCGTTCCAAACAACAGAATTGGATATCATTATATCAAAAGACATCCATTTAGTTAATCGATCACTTTACTGATAAATGCATGCGCTTCTCGAGAATTTTCTGAAAAAAAAAGTTTGAGAAAATATGAAAAAAAGCTAATGTGCCGGGCCACAACTTTAATTGTTAATTAGGTTCCAGTCACAGGGCTACAAGTGCATCAACGCCCGCAAAAGTAATGCAAGTGAACTCGAAAGTAGCATTGTTCGAAAGGAAACTTTTCCAAAGAAAGAGAAGTACAATTTTGTGGTTGTCAGGCGAAGTTTTCTTTCTCGTATAAACGGGTCCTCAATCGATGGTTTTATTAATATCCTCGAGAAACAAAGCTACCTCGATCTTTTTCCTTTCGTGGAGCTTTCTTGTGCCTTTCGCGTGCAGTTTTGTGTCACAAGCAGCGCACAAACACTGCTCACAATGCCCACATATGACAGCGGCTATTTCTAATTCGCATCCTTCACAAGTCGTATCCTAAAATAGAAAAAAACATGAGAAGCTATTCAAGCTAATCTTTAATGTACATCTTTTTAGGAACTTGAATGTATGACATCAGGTGGGAAGAGAAAAACACAAATCAGGGTGCAGCAAAATACATATTTCACCCAATTTCATTATGCAGTTCAAGTTTTAAGACTTTCTTAGCTCTTCCTGCGTGCAGTCGAGCTTAGCACAAGAGTTTTTTTTATTCAATGTGAATTGTCATTTTTCAGAACACCTCAGAGCAAGGTAATTTGAAAGGAACTTTTGATTAATGCCAGCCATATGGGCGGTTGTATTTGTAACCATCCTAAATTTGGAAGGAAATGACGCTTGGAATCACCATCCAAGGGCATCCAAAAAAGGGGCACTTTTTCGCTAAGTTACAAAATCCTGGGAGTACACGTGCCCCAATTATCCCCTGGTTCCTACATCTCTGACACCTGCTACAAAATTAGCCTTGAGATTGAAAAAGTGATAAATTCACATTGAAGTAGAGATCAGAGGCAACCCACAGCACGACATCAATACAACGAATAAGAACGATTGATGAACCTTTGCCAAATACATACATACCATGTCTATCAAAGTGTCAGGATTCAATTTTTCGCTTTGATGGCTCCTGCTTCCTTCGAAGCACCAGTGGCACGTTTATCAAAGAACAGACATTGTTGAAGGATACTGCAAAGTCCCTTTTGACAAAAGCCTGTGAGTTTGATTGGCTAGAGGTCTTTAGCGCATGCGTTCATCTTTGAATGTTGCTTGACTTGACTGACAGGTTTTATCTGTCCTGCTTCTTTCATGCAAATAACGCGTCTGGTCAGATGTACATTGACGAGTGCAGAACAACAATTTAAAGAAGCAGATATTTCACTGTATTAGTTATAAGTTACCTGCCATCGCGTATGTTATAGAATTTAAAAGGCACAGAAAGAAACCCTTTGTCACTGTGGGCAGAAGTACTCAAAATATCGATGGAAAACGGTAAGTGAGTTTTGATTGATGTCAGTTAATGCTTCATTCACCTGAAATCGTAGACGATGTAAAGAGGGGTGTTGGCTTGGATAAACTGTGAAATATTTTCATGCGGTCATGTCTGAAAGCCAAATGCTTACGTTTGTGCGAGGTTTAATAATAATAATAATAATACAGATATTTAAAGAGGAAAGCCTCAGTCACTCGAAAGTGCTTTTCATGAGGGTCCTCTATTTAACTAACTGTAGCGATTTATTCAAAACATTATAATTACATATTTCCGAATAGTAAAAGAATAGCTCTATCATAAAATAAGTTTATGCAGTGATGAAACTGATTTGTCCCCCCGTTCAGTTGGAAAGGGCTCAGTCATGCCCAGTAGCGGTGTTTGGTTGGAGCTCCAAGCACTCCAACCCCAAAGCTCTACTGCGCATGAGCTTTAACCCACTGCACGGGGGATAGATCAGTTTCGTCGGACACAGCCTATCTCGTCTCCCCAACAAGTACCTCCATCTATTTTTTTCAGGAAACGTCATCGTTGGCAATGACAGCTTGGGTTGCACCTTCGATAATTACTATTCAATTTTAAATAATTGATATAATTCTGATTTCCTGACATGAAGCAATAATTTGTTCGCGATGACCAAACGGTGGATACCGATTTCTTAAGTAACTAATTCCCTTTGCAGACCTGCCACGGTCTTTACACAAGATCACCGTCTCCAGAAGTAGAAATTTTCTCAAACACAAAGAGCAAAAGCTTCTACGGGCGCTACGAGCGCCCGCTCAATCATTTTAATCATCTATTTAACTAATGTGTGAAATGCTGTCTCAACGCCAGTCCACGGAAGACTGAATAATCGCTCTGCGACATTCTGATGACTATTCAGATCTCTGATGATGACTATTCAACCACATAAATGCTCGAATCTTGTGTATGGAAAGTTAAATTTCTGTGCACTGCACTTATCCACCTAGGAACAATATGAAACAATAGAAAACAGCAGAAGCCAGGGAATCTGTGCAGGGCACTCATTTCTTTCCATACTGGAGAAGCGCAGACCTTGAATTTTAAAATAATACCCCATTTCATAAGAAACTGGTACAGGTCTACAAGAAAGCTTGTTTCTTATTGCTTGTTTCTTGAAACTATGCAAAATTCTAGACTTTACAGTTTGCCTATTGACTTGAATTGTACCCTGAGGAGCATTTAGCAGCTTATGATAATTTGAGAAGTTCTTAAAATCTTTGCAAAGACTTCGCAAATTTTTTGCAAAGATTTTTCTATCGATCTATCTGCCTGCCGATCTATTTTTCAATTTGCAAAGTTTCTTCAATCCATAGACATAGAAACTGCCAAATACATAGCAAAACTAAAACGGAATTGAAATTGAAAAAAATTGAGTTAAACTGAAACTTTCCGAAACTTTCTTGACAAACTTTGCAAATTATCAATAGTACCCCCTAATTGATAATTTGCGAAGTTTTCTAAAAACTCTTTCTTGCTCTCGTTAATTTGCTTTTCTGGAAAATCAATTTGCACATGAAATGCTAATTAGGGGGCCCACAGATAATTTGCGAAGATTTTCTAAAATGGCATTAAATTGGTCCGATACTTGATTTTGTCGAATCTTCTCATAAAGACAGGAGAGCGCTTCATCTTAACCCTATTTCACATGGGGGGGGGGGCGTTTTTCGCCCCCCCCAACCAAACTTTTCTACACTGCGCCGAAACTACACAAGATATGATGACCAAACTTTGTGACTTTTACTCAAATTTAATTGGCAAACAAAGTTTAAATGTCTCATTGTTCTAGATTTGATCACGTGACCACAATAGCACCATATTTGGAGAGTAGTTGACAAAAAACGGCTTTGAACATCCATAAGTTTCTTGTTTCTCCTCCGAATTACTTGCAACATGTATCATTCGATTGCTCTTGATGAGAGCTTTCATTTGATATATTATTTTTGCTAATTTGCTGACATCAGCAAAATTCAATATCTATGACGTCATTTATATTTATGGCGTCATTTTTCGAATAAATTAATGTATTAATTAAGATTTTTGTTGCAATTTAGCTTAATCTCGTTTGTTTCATGCATATTAAGTCGATTTATGTCAGAAATAGCAAGAAAACTACGGAAAACTGCAGTGACAGTAAGTAGAAAGGAAAAGAGAGCTAATTAAGCGCTAATTGGTCTATAATTAGACACTTCAAATTGCTTCAAAGTACATATTTTAATTGTACAATGTATTTCCCATCATTTAAGACTACTCTCATTGAAATCCGTTGAGTATTCAATTAGATAGAATTTTTCTTGCGAGGCAGCTATAAATTGGCCAGTTTTCCTTTGTTTTTGGTTGCCTAGCAACAAATCACGTGAATAATCAATTACCATTGTTATATTTGGAAAGCTTATTGTCCAAAGAACAATGGAGGAAAGTTTCATTGTTATATCTTTTGTAGTTTCAGAGAAAAAGAGGGGGGGCGAAAAACGCCCCCCCCCATGCCAAAATATCGAAAAAATACCCCATGTGAAATAGGGTTAATAAAAACGCGACTAAGAATTGTAACATAACACAAGATAACGCTTCAATCTGATTGTTGACGTATAAAGCTCAATAGTTCGTAATGTCCAATTAAACAACCCGAGGGGCAAATCACTTCTCAAAATAGCGTACGTGATTTTTTGTGTGATTTTTACATGAATTTTTCCTGTGATTTTTTTGTGATATTATTGATTTTTCGTGAGTTTTCTTGTCATTTTTCAGTAATTTTTTGATGATTTGTGATTTTTTATGCTTTTGTATGTGATTTTTCTGTGATTTTGTGATTTTTTTATGTGATTTTTTCGTGATTTCAAGGAAGGTGTACGAAAAAAAAATCAGTGATTTGCCCCTCGAAACAACCAGTAACGATGAACTAAATTTTGCTAATGATAGCTTTTGCGTGCTATGTTTCATCCTCCTCCTGCCGCAGTTTGAGAACTGGGTTGGGTGGGTTGGGCTGTTCTGAAAACGTTTTAGGCTTGTGCCGTTTCGAGAATGTGCTCGAAGGCTGGAGCTCTTGGTTACATGCTCGCTCCTGGCGGTTCTGACATAACGGCTTTGATTGGTTGTTTTAACCGGAAATGCATTTGATTGGCTGCGGATGATAGTGGCAATTTGCATGTCTCTCATTTCATTGGTCGGAAAAGTTGCTTGAGGAGCCATTTTGGTATCCAATAAACAATCAATCAATCAATCAATCAATTCATCAGACTTGCTACACACTAATACTAGGAGCGTGGTCTACTAAACAAAACGAATCTAAACTATTAACAAAACACGAGAAGAGAAGTGCGCTTGTCACCTGACTGCTAAGTTTCAAAATGCTAAGTTTCAAAATGTACTAAAAAGTCCGCGAATTTAGGTCCGTGCTTTAGAACTTCTCCCTGTAGCAAAATTCTAAAACGAGGACCAAATTTCGTGGACCTACAAGAAAGTCTGCGAGATGAAGGTCCGCGTTTTAGAATTTCACCCTATAGCGAAATTCTATAACGCGGACAAAATCTCCCGGACATTGGAAGAAGTCCTCGAAATTAAGGTCCGTGTTTTAGAATTTAGCTCTATAGGAAAATTCTAAAACACGGACCACGTCTCGCGGACCTGAAAGTCATCTTTGTTGAGAAGGTCCGCGGGGTCCGCGAGGTCCGCGTTATAGACCTGGCCGATATACTTAATTTATTAACATCAAGTAAAAAACTATGTTTGATGAGTATGACTGCAATAGTGAGTATGCAGTACCTCATTACATGTGGAATTCATCTGTTTGAACCAAATTATCTGTTTACATAATAATAATAAGAGTTATACCTTCTAAGGGGTTTTATATATAGTGAATTTTTAATTTACAGAACTATTGGCCAAGACTCTTTGGCGACAACACATGGACAAGAACTCCACCCATGAAAGGAATGTTGCAAGAGCAGCAACAAAGTTACTTGCTCCAAATATTGCTACAAGCAAACCACCTTCAACTGCTGATCTGAAGGAAAAGCATGTCAAGCGATTAGCAATGGAACATATGGATATTTAAGTACATCACATACAGCACAGTATGTCACTTATTAAAAAGGCAACCATACTCAGCACATGGCATTCTTATTTAAAAAGTAACATTGACCCTGCTGATATTATGTACCTACAATGTACAGAAAACGCGGGATCAGCCTGAACACTGATGAGACATCCCTTTTTCGTGAGGCACACAAAGCAGATTTTCTTTATGCTTGTAGTAAAAGCCATTCACGAATGATGAAGTAAATTTCGCCTAATTTATTCCTTCTCAATCTTTATGTTTCATTGACAATGTTTTGAAGATTGTATTCAGCATCCTCTGAAATCTCTCAAAGATTGTATTCAACATCCATGAATCCTGTATAGTTGCCTCTTTCATCTGGAAATCTATTCCTAATTTTTAAAACAATACATGCTGGTATAACTTTCCTATTTCCACGCCCAAGGTGGCCCCATACCCACATAACATACTGCCTGTACGCAGTGAAACGCCAACAGGCATTGTTGCTTGGATCAAAGGGACAGTTAAGATGGTCACCATTGTTCCTCATTGCCAATTCAAGGTTGCACTCAGTCAAAATATGGTTTTCAAATAATGGGTGATTGTGGTTTTTAAAAGAGTTCTTGCAGCATATATTTTCTCTCTCACTGCCCATATTCTTGCAACAGTTACAAATACACCATCCTGGAGTGGGACCAGTGTCAGTGAATGACTCCTCCAACTCTTGGCCCCCTTGATTCTGTCCATTGACGATTGAGTTTACCTGCTTCCACAGGTTTGGGGAGAATCTTGCCATTGTAGCTAAACATTCGACTATGGCATCCTTTTCCATTGTTGAGCATATTTCCTGAAATTTTCAAAATAATGTAAATCAAGGCAGGTATTTTGATTTTGATTTTGATTTTGAATTTCCAATAGTCAAATAAAGTAGCTCAGTTGGAAAAAAATTATAGGTACAGTATAGTTTGTGTTAGTCTACTGAGGCAAAATGGGTAAGTTTGGGATTAAATGGCGCAGGCAAAAAGATTCTTTTGACAAAACATCCTTGTTCAGAGTTTTCCCATGCTAGAGCTACTGGAAGTAATCTGCTTGACATATCGAATGTTGATTTAACATTTTAGGGCTTACAGTTTTCTAGCAATCAACACTACACAGTTTACCCCAACCTACCCATTTTATCCCGAGTGACCCTACCAACCGATGTTACCAAGATGATTATATGTAGCAACATTACAGTGTAATTCTGTCATAATTCATTCTTCAGTATTTGTACTGCTCTTGTGTGCTATATACTATGCTTTTAGAAGCTGTGATTTAGTTGCACCATATATCTTTTTTTTTGCCTTGAATATCAATGAAATGTACACTGTTTCTTTGGGACATTTTTAGGTGTATGCTGCAAAGCTTTTCTTTTGGAAAATTATTGAAGCTACAAGGCAAGCGAACTGCATACTATAAACCAAAATGCACATTGTATACTTTTATTCATTATGTCAAATCATGCCTTTGCATCATTATAGGCATCTTGACACCTTTTTTCTTGCTCTAAAGCCATGTCTCTTTGTGGAGCTGGTGGACGACGTCGTTTTTGAATAATGCTGTCTACTGGCCCACGTTGCTTACATTTGCTTACAGCACATCTGCAATCATCTGTGCAAGAATGCTTTGCTGCTTTGCATGGGCAGCCCGTTTGGCAAGTTCCTTGGCAATTGCATAATGTATGTGCTGGCTGTTTGTGAAAAGAAATTGTGGATTCATGAACATCAGATAAAAAAATCATAAATTTTTGACTTAAATTTGGACTCATTCATATCTATCTTCATGCTGTTAAAGTGAGTTGTGGAAGCTCGGAATAAACCTCTACATACTGATGCAGGCAACTGTGCATTAACACTTTGCTTGCGGAAGGAGTGACAATCAGACACAGATATCCGTCTTTCACAATGTATACTAAAGACGGACTGCATTATTTCATTCAAGCTGACCAAGGATTGATTTACAGTACCAAGCTGCTAAATATTTTGTACCTCTGATTCACTGCTACCAGATTCAACATCTCCTTCCTCATCTGAAGATGAGAGTGGCTCTGGGTCTGACAGTGGAGTAAACCGATCTTCATCTCCACTCTCCATGGTACCAAAATCTGCTGCTTGAACTGCAGCCTAAAAAATTGTAAAGAGTAAACAAACTAAGCAAGAAAACTTGTTGTTAAAAAGCTATTCTATTCTCAAAAGCTACAAACTGAGGTGAGAAAGTTAGGTTTTCAGAAAATTTCCAGGAAAGTTTTCACTTCTAATATATAAAATGAAATGTGCTTTGGTGGCAGTTGCACAGTAAAAGGCTCCCAGAGGGCAACTTGCCTTTTGGGATGATCTTAGGGATTTGTGGTCAATTTTCACATCCATTTTTGAGGATTTGGAGAGGGGGTACTTGTTTACCAATCCCATGTTTCCCAGACGTAGCTGCATGGTGCTGTCTCCCAAGGAAGTAATGTGCTAGCTGTAAACATACTTCTTCCAACTTGTTGGTACATTTTGTTTTCACACATTTGCATGCACTGTCACATTTAACAAAATCTTTTAAGCATGGGCACTTTCTCATGCATTTTCCTCTGCAAGAACATTTTATTCTGTTAGCTGTGGCCTCATTTGTACCATTTTCCTCCAACTGACCATCCAATTCCAGTTGAAGGTCAGGCTCTAATGACAAGTTCACCATGGAGACATTTAGCTGTTCTATTTCTGATGACCTACCAATAATTCATAAGAAAGTTTTCAGGCAGCAGTTTCAGTATAACTTCAGATTATTGAATTTGTTTCACAACAGTTCCAGCAATTGTTTCAACCTAGGTTAGGTTATTATTTCTTGGACATAGATAACTTGGGACCAGGGACTCATTGTAAAACACCAATGCTTGGTGGATAGAGTGCGATAAATGCACATTCTACAACCGAGGCAGACTCAAACCTCCTCGGCCTAGCATACAAGGATGATCGATCGCATCATTTGAAGTCAAAAACAAATGTTTCATAGCGATTGAGAATTATTTAAAAGTAAATTACCTTTTGTTCTTCTTTTGCTCATCTCGATCTTGAGTAACTCTTGCAAACAAGGCACCAACAGTTATGGGATCAACTGTTTCCAAATCGTTGAATGCCGGCAAGGTGAATCTCTGGCCAGCCATGTTGTTGTTAGGTCCCGCGCAGCAAGAGAACTCACTTTCACGTGAACAGTTTCAAGGCAACGACAATGCGCATGCCCTGCAGTATCTATTTTTAGAAAGCGCCTGATATACGCTTATATTCCCTTTAAGTATATGGAAAGAGACCGATTTTTTGACTCAATTTTTGGGTGGCTGATAAATGACTTTATGTTGAATTCAATCAAAAACAGAAAGGACTTTGATCTACTGTCAAACGAGAAAGCAGTGCAGCTTGATTTATCGTTATTTTTCAGTGAAACTAGCTGCAGCTCCATGGAAACATGAGGGCAAACTAAGGGGCAAGAGGGTGATTGAAATGTTTCATGCTGGTACCCCTGAGACTGTCAAAAAGCATGTCATTACTGAACTATCTGATGGCCATTCATGTTTGAGGGTGGTGATATGCACTATTGCCTTTGGAATGGGTATTAACTGTGTTGACTTTACCAGGGTTTTTAATTGTGGGCCTCCCAGAAATATGGAAGAGTACATTCAAATATGTGGTAGAGCGGGGCACAAAGGTGAAGAAAGCATTTGTATCTTATTGTATAATGGGCTACTTTGCAGCCACAGCAATCTTGAAATCAAGTCATACGTTGGCACAGATAGTTGCCGAAGGAAAGAGCTACGAAAGCATTTTCCTCAAATGGGATTGTTCCACGATAGTAAATATTTGCGATATTGTGAATGTTGTGACAATTGTTCCATAAAATGTTCCTGTGGTGCAGGATGCAAGAAAGAGTCATTGCAGTTTCACTTCATTGACAATGATCAAGATTTTGTGGAAGAAAAGGATAGGCGTACAAGAAATGTTACACAAGAGCAGCGCACTTCCTTGGCTAAAAGTCCTGATGGTTATGCACTGAGTCTCCTGCAGTCTTTAAAGGAACATGGCTCTGAAGTCATAGCCTACCCAAATATGATTTATGAGTTTGGGGAGTTACAAATTTCACAGATAATGAGTAAATGTCACCTCCTCTTTACAATGTCAGATGTCAAGTCTTTCGTAGAAATTTGGCGTAATCATCATGCACATGCAGTTCTTCAAATCATGGAGGAAGTTTTTCAAGATATGTCCATGGAATGTAATCAAACAGTAGAAGATGATAGAGAAGTTGAGGAGTTTTGGGAAAAATTGTAAACGATTCAAGCATACAATGGTCTTTCAATGTTGACTCTGTTGGTGAAGAAACTGGTATGGCATTTGACTCTATTGATGCATCTGGAAGTCATGATAACAGCTTAAGTACAGCAATTAAGTCCTTGATAAAATCATGTGACACACATATGTAACAAGAAGGAAATTTGGAGCCTTGCAAAACAGTTTGGCAGTAAAATTTGCAGACCTTCTACAGTTTTTACTATAAGATATGGCAAACCTTGCTAAATTTACAAGGTAGTGATAATACTCAAAGTACTTTCATAAGATCAGCAAATATTTATGTGTTCTTCTTATTTTCCTGTAGATGGGTAATCTTTCTGGTGAATATTCACAAAAATTCACAAAGAAAACTAATCTACATCAATTACCAAAAGGATTAAATAAGATAAATAATTTACAAAATAGTACATGAAAAGGATCTTTATGCTTACAGACGATACTCACAGAAGAACTATAGATTCATTTGCACTGATATATATTACATCAGTATGGACAATCCCATTCTTTGATCATTCATTTGACAATATTCAGATTATCTGCTATCGTGATTTCATTTGGTAAATCCACTCCAAATTTGAGGCATTGGGATTTAAATAATTATGTCTTCTGAATGCTAAGACTGTGCAGCAACATTGTATTTGCTGTTTTTTTGATAGGATAGCATTTGGAGAAATAAACTGTTTGCTAAACAGCAACTTGCAGCTCACGGGAGCAGACAGCAGAGTTCCCTGAAACAAGAAAACACTAAAATCAATGTGCAGTTTTCTTCATATATATCTTCTTCTTATGCTGATTTACCCAGACAAACATGGAGTGAAGGTCAAACCCTTCCAGCAAACTTGAAGGACATTGAGCAAAATGCCTGTATTTGCGCCCTGGGGTTTTCTTCAGAGCATTTTGCTTCAAACGCTCTGCAACGATCTTCTTTAAATCTTTATCATATGATTGGCGAATGTGTTTTCCTGACCTCCTGATGAAGAGGGATTCCTTGTCCCAGTTCTCTATGGTGTGTTTTGTGACTGGCAGTGCTTCGCAGTACCTTGCAAGTGACTTCTTGTTTGCGGCAGTGTGACCAATATTCTTTGTTATAGTCTTCAGGAATCCGTTGAAGTGCTCCAATGCAAGATCTAGGGGAATATTTCCACCAGCTCCATGTTTTGATTTGAAAAAAACGATTCCAAGTGAGGTGGTAAGCAGCACGGGGAGACAAAATGGAATTTGTTTGACAAATCAAATACAGTCCCTCATGCGCATATTTTCTGCTCTTTGGGCCATCATTTATCATGTACAGAAGGAAGAACTTCCAGCATCTTATGATTCTCCCACCATCACCTTCAGTGATTGCATTCCATGTTCTAAAACAGCACATTGGTAGTCAAACATATCATCTTTGTTTGCAGCTTGGTTTGTTGAAGCAGGCTTTTGTCTCACCAGTTTCTTGTCAATGGGCTGTTGTTGTGCTGCCTCTGCCACAAGCCTTTCTATCGTCTCACTCTTTAAAATGTACTTCTTCAGAAGAGTATGAACAAAGGCATCATAAATTCTTTTCCGCTCTTCCAAAGTGGTTGACATCATGTATGCATAAGGAAATTTTTCTTCTGATGGTATTGCAGTCATATCTTCTAGCCCAAGCTCCAGAAGGGCAGCTGCTATAATTGTTGCTTCCAAAGAGATGCTGAAAAATTGCTTACAGGCACTGACTCTAGATTTGACATCTGTCACAACATTTCTTCAATTTATCAAGTTACGGTCACTGTATAATGTGCATTTGTCATCGGAAGATGCCATTTGTCATTGGAAGATGCATCAAAACCAATCTAAAAAAAAATGTATGAAGTATACTGTATGTACTGCAACATTTTAAAAAGCACAAAGCCTATAGTAGGAGGGACTGCCCAACACAAAGTTTATTGTTGACCAACATTTTTGCCTGACTATGGGCAGATTTTTGCCACAGTGGGCGTAATTTTCAATTTTTTTCCAGTGTTGAGAGGCTACCACTCCCAGCCCCCACCTTGTACACTTACAGTATGAATATTTTGAAATACAGCATTTTCTGTATATCGTCTCGGAAAGCTTGGAGGCATCGAGTTATGATAAACAGATCTTCTTTGCTGTGTTCCATGTGATCCATTGATAGAGACTGAGTACAACTGCTACCAAACAAAGGAATTGTTAAAACACAATGTGTTCTGTTTGCTCAGTCCCATTTTAAAAAAGTATACTAGCTAATTAAGATGCACCATTAAAACCATAAGTCAGCAGATTCCTTCATGTTGGGGTACATTAAAATCAAATACTTTCACAAGATCAAACTTTTGGACAAAATTTTGTGTTGAAGTTTATTTGTCCGACATCTGGTGGTGTCCAAATGTTTTTTTCATTCAATAGTTTTACAGTAAATTAACTGAGAATAGTAAAGCACAAAGAAAGGCAGCTTTAAATGTTAATTAATCAATGTTTTGCCATTAGTGCTTTGGTTTCTATAAATTTTTATCTAAAACCTTGATTCCTTGAAGCCTTTCTTGAAAAAAAGTTCATGTACTGTACGTCAGCACCTTTTAATATGCAAAACAATCTTATTGTGAGCGTGTTGCACAATATAGATTTTGATATTAACATTAAAGAATAAAATCAACAGTACCTTGACACTGCAAGAAATGTTCAAATTTCCCCATAGTGTTTAAGTTGGGAAACTTCATCGTTTCTCACTAATTTCCTGATTGGAAATTAACACTCTAAATTTCGCTGCAGTTTTCGAAATGGTAAATTTACACCTCTGATTTACCATACATTTCCAATTATTGAAATTAACACCTCTGATTTCCCAATAGTGTTAGTCCTTGTAGAAACTACTAATTTCCAACAAATTTCCAACATCAAAATTGAAATTAGGATTTCCACGCAATCACATTTTTTCACAAATAGAATCATTTAACATTTTGGTTTTCCAAAGTTGCGATTACATTATCATCTCACTTCATTTGATGCATTGCCATAAATCATAAAAAGGGAAGTTTTTTATCAATTTCAAGGCATCTAGACTATTTCAGGCTTATCACATCCATGAAAGTAGGTGCCCAGTGTCCCTCGCCCAGTGTCCCTCGCCCAGTCCCAGCCATGACCAAATTCAGTACAATTACGAATTTTGAATGAACGAACGAAGAAATTTCTCCAGTGTTTAAATTGGGAAACTTAACCGTTTCCAACTAGTATCCCAATTGGAAATTAACACTCTAAATTTCGCTGCAGTTCTCGACATAGTAAATGTACACCTCTGATTTACCATAAATTTCCAGTTATTGAAATTAACACCTCTGATTTCCAATATTGTTCGTCATTGTAGTAACTAATAGTTTCCAACGAATTTCCAAAATCAAATATAATCAAAACTTAGGATTTTCCACGAATAGATGGTAAAGTGCGAGTTGGTTCTTTCTGCAAGCTGCGAGTTGCGAGTTGAAAGTGCAAAGTGCGAGTTCGTACACTTTTAATGCGAGTTACAAGCTCGGAAAAAAACTTCAAATTTTCATCTTTTTAGCCAAAAAACTGGGATGTTTTGGATGGGTCTTGTAAATCAAGGGATTCCAAGAAGAGTGAGGCCCCCAAAGTGGGGGTCGCTGGAGCCCTGGAACTCATCGTTTTTAAGGCTTGGAGCCCTGGAGCCCAAACCATTCCCAAGGTGGTTTTCTCAAATTTTAACGACCTCGAAACGACATCAAAACAACATCCTCAAATCAAACAACATCCTCAAAACAAACGACCTCAAAACAACATCAGCGGATGAGATCATTGCAAACTTGATCATGTAGCTGGACTTGCATCCAAAAAGTGCCCAAAAGTAATCATCAGCACCATTGCCCCTAGATATGATGATAGATCTCTTAACATAAAAGCCCAGCTCATAAATGCATGTATTCTCGAGAAATTTGATGGCGATGAAAAAATTTCTGTCTGTGATAACCTTAATGTACGCCCAAATCAAACTGGGAAGTTCTTTGGATCAGATAAGCTGCACCTCAATGACAAAGGATGCAAAGTTTTTGCACAAAACTTGAAAACAAGCCTTTGCAGTCTCCTTAACATCCAGCCAAAGAGAGACAGATCTAACTCACCAAGACACTGGTCTGGCAGGAAGAATGTTCAGAGAAGACAATGAAGGTATTACCAACAACGTTAGGATTCCTTCATGATAACGAACCAATAAACTAAACATGATTAAAGCCCTTTTCAATTTCGTTGACATAGGTGCATGGAACATCCAGGGCCTCTTTGAATCTATTAATGGCACAAAGTACTGTAAACTTGATGATGACCTAGCAGCTTCCACCATTAATAAGCTTGACATTATTTGTCTGCAAGAAACACATTGTGGCCCTGATGACCTAAAACAGTTATCATTACCTGGCTTCATCTGGAAACACTTTAATGGCCAAAAAGTGGTAATGGTCGTTTCTTTGGTGGTTTGCTGCTAATCTTTAAAGAGTCTCTCTCTAAAGGTATTAAGATCCTAAATAATACTCACCATGACAAACTTTGGATTAAGTTAGATAAAAACTTTTCTGCTTTACCTGAACATATATTTCTATGTTTTTTATATGCCAGCCCAGCTACCTCACCTTTCTCTAAGTCACTCCCTTATGAAATCTTTGAAAACTAGAAAAAGATTGTGCAAACTATTCTAGAGAGGGTAAGCTAATGATTGCTGGTGACCTAAATGCACGTGCAGGAACAGAAAAAGACTATGTCATTGATGATGGTGATGATTTCTCCCCTATTAATGACATAGATGGGTACACATTTGACAGTCCGCTTTCCAGAAATAACATGGATACAGCCCCTGTAGATACCCATGGAGAAAAAATCCTTGAGCTCTGTAAGGCCAACTCGATCAGAATTGTAAATGGTAGACTAAATAGAGATCTTGGTAACTTCACTAGATTCCCAACAAGAACTGGTGACAACCCCAGTACTATTGACTATTTCCTAGCTGATTGCTCACTTCTCAAATTAATCAGATCTTTCAAAGTTTCACCAATTACCAACCTCTCTGACCATTGTTGCCTTCTCACCTCTGTCAAAACTAAACTTGACCCTAGTCTTACAGACTATGAAACTACTCCAGAGCAGACTCAGTTAAATCCTTACTGTGACATATACCGGGTGTCTCAAAAAAAGTACCCCCTTTTGACTGGAAATAGGAATAAAGCGATAAGATATCATTACTCTCCAAGTAGTTAGCTAAATTTATCAATCTTCAACTTAGATTCACATACCTTGCACTTAAGAATCGTCCACCAAACACCAGAGATACAAGCTTGCAAAGACAAAATTTACAGTGTACCCAAAACCAGAGGTTTCGTAAAAGGGCCTAGCCATGATTTGTATTATGGATCTTTTCCAAAGCACCTGTAAACTTTAACTTTCAGTTTTTCACTTTTGAAAAGAATAAAAAAGACTCGTGGAAATCGCCCTGATTAAACAAATATAACAAAAGTGTGGTAAGAATGATGAAGTCGTGCAACATCTCCCAAATGAGCATGCATGTGTTCCTTTTCTTCTTCTTTGAGACTTGGAGTGGAATGTGATGCACAGATTGATTCCTCAAAGGAATAACTATTTGTAGAACAATTGAAGCATTTAAAGTTATAAGGCTGCGTTCACATTAAAAGCTTGTTTTTGCGTGCATGCTTTTGCTTGCGTTTACGCGCTTTTGTTTGCTTGTTCCCGTTCAGATTGACATGTCCCCTGGATCCCATGTAGCAGGTCGCTTTTTACTTGTGAAATGGAAAGCTCACAATAGATTTCGCTTGCACGCGCGTGTAAGTAATCTGCTTGCCAACCAACAAGCTTTTTCGCATGAGCAAGCTTCTGCTCGCATGCAAATATTTTGCAGTCTGAACACTCTAAAGGATCAGTATGGCAGAAAGTTGCACGTGCGTATACGCGCTTACAAAAGATTGTGCAATGTGAACGCAGCCTAATTCTTTTCAATAGAGAAAGCTAAAGGTCAAAGTCGAAATTCCTGTGCAACATGCCTGTGATAGAAAATCGTGGCTAGGCCCTTTTACAAAACCTCTGGTTTCGGGTGCACCATAAATTTTGACTTTGCATGCTTGTCTCTCCAGTGTTTGGTGGCCAATTTCTAAATGCAAGGTATGTGGATCTAAGTTGAAGACTGATAAACTTAGGTGTCTACTCGGAGAGTAATTATATCTTATCGCTTCGTTCCTATTTCCCGCCAAAAGGGGGTACATTTTTAAAGACACCCCGTATAAACCTGATGCTGTCTCTCTAAAAATCTTCCAGAAAGCACTTGAGGATAAACTAAAACAGCTGACTGGTACAGACAGTTTCAATAAAGACACAGTTGACAAAGCCATCTCAAATCTAACATCTATCATAACTGAAACAGCTAATAAAACTATAAAAAGAGATCGTTTTAAACTAAAAA
Organism: Aurelia sp. 3 sensu Dawson et al. (2005); assembly: GCA_964020215.1. NCBI lineage: Eukaryota > Metazoa > Cnidaria > Scyphozoa > Semaeostomeae > Ulmaridae > Aurelia > Aurelia sp. 3 sensu Dawson et al. (2005). The sequence continues at coordinate 20,885,824 of OZ026576.1, read as the reverse complement.
AGGTTAAGCTTACCAAAAATAAAAAGCCTTGGTTTGATAATAAATGCCGTTCTCAAAAGAGTAAACTCAATAAAGCGCGCAAAGAGCTACATGAAAAGCCTTTTGACAGAAATGTCCTTTGAGCATCTTCACAAGATGGAACTGAGAGACAAATTAAATGCCCTTGATACTAATGAACCACGTAAATACTGGCAATTCAGGGGCGGCTGGGAGTGAAATTTTTATGGTATTAGTTTTTGTGAAATGTTGAAATGCTCAAAAACAAAAGTTAACAATTTCTTCGCGAAGCCCCTGGAGAAATTAGCATTTTTTATGAGAAAAAATCCTAGATTTTCTCTAAATTTCGAGCTATAACGCACTAGCAATTCACCTTGTGCGACGGTCCTTGAAAAAGATGTGAGCACATTGCGTGAGAGACAATCTCTTTTGGTCAGTACACTTCTTGATTCTGAATAAGGTAACCAATTCAGGGCCTTATTTACCCCTATTAGAATATGTTTGGAGCCCCAGCCGGTAAGGATATTATATTCCACTTATAATATTTCTCATTTTGTAAATACTAATTGATGAGCAGTCACGTTATTTTTTAGAAAATCTATCAAATCTACGCTGATCGTAGGCTTTAAATCTAGAAACAACGCTGTCTTTAAAAAATGGTTGTCTGGCAAGCCACCGTAAGAGCTTGTGCTCCACTTGTAAAATCACAAGCATTTCTTTTCTCCTCTGGTGCATGCTTGACCTTGCAGGTGCTACAACTCGTTTCATCCTGCTAAAAACTCTTTCGCAATGGACGCTGGTAAGTGGAGTTGTAGCTGCAAGTTCTAGCAGTGTCATTGCTTGGGGGGAGAGCATCCTTGAGTTTTGCCGTTTTTATAACTGTTAAGAGGTCTTGAATGCTTGGTGAGCCCTCAATCACGGAATCAATGTCGATTTCTACATCTGGCTCTAATTCGAATGTATCATTCTCTTCTACATCCATTAATTCACTTCTGTTTCTTTCCTCAGCATCCTTGCTAACCTCTTCGACAGTTTGTTGCAGCCGTGTTTGGCGCTCTTTCTTTGCTGCAAGACGACTATCTCGTTCTCCAACAGCTTTCTGCAAAAGGAGTGCAATCTCACTGCTGTTGTAAAGAACAGAGAGATTGTTCTCCGTGATCGTCCCATCGTTAACTGCAAATGGGTAGAGCTGGTGCAGTTCTGCAATCAAGGCCCTTTGCTCATTAGCTGTCGCTTTCCTTCTTTGGCTGAATTTTGTTGGATGGATTAGATCCATCCATCTGAATTTCTTGAGATTTTCAAACCGCCAGCTCAGCTGCTCTGAGAACTTTGTTGTGATGGTCAATGCTAGGTCTTTTAAAGAATCCTTCCAGCTTTCTTGTGAGCCATCATTTCCACTCTCAATTCCTCTCCATCCACTTCTTTCACGCATCACTGGAAAAGCAGGGTCAGCCTGGATCGTATCCTCCCATATTTGATCCAGATTGAAATCGTTAAGCAAGCGTTGGAAATCGTCAATCATTGATCTTAGCTGCACGGCATCTAACATTGGCTTTTGCATAATGGTCATGATTGGTGTGCATTGCTCAAATATTTTTCTGTACAGCTTGAGCAGAAAGACGAATTCCACTTGTTGCATTTGAATGCCAAGGCCCCTTGCTGTACTTTGGGTGTCGGCTTTTTCGTTTTGGTCCCTTGAAATTTCGTACAGCACAGCCCCAATAGTTTCATAATGACTGTCAATGACACTTGTTGCAGTATCACGTGACAGCCATCTTGTATCTCCAGGTTTTGGAAGATTTAGTCCAATACGTCTGGTGCGCTTTGGGCTACTTCTGAAAAAGGCAACAAGCTTGTCGGCCGTGCCAAAAAACTTTGCAACCTTTGGAATTTTCATTGCTGACTGTGAAGCACAAAGGGACAATCTGTGAGCAACACAGTGGTTATAATAGGCTGCAGGGTAGTGTTGCTGTATTTGCTTTTGCACACTGTTAAGTTCTCCGCTCATTGTAGGGGCACCATCGTATGACTGACCAATGAGCTTGTTTCCACTAGTTGCTGGCTTTATTTTGTAATTTTCCAATGTTGACAGCATAATTTCTGTCAGAGCATCAGCTGATTGATCATCGGAAGCATCGATCATACCTAGCATATGCTCTTCAACTTCACCGTTGTGAACAAGGCGTACAGATACCGCAGATTGCTCAACGTTGCTAGTGTCACTTGTGTCATCCATCATGACGGCAATAAATTGTGAGCCTTCAATGCGTTTTTGGATCTCCTTCCGAACTTCCTTGAAAATGCATTCTATTAACTCATTTTGTGGATCATGAGACGTGTATGTAATAGCTTCTTTGTCTAAGAATGAACGAAGCTCATGGCTGTAACCCCCAAGTAATTCCATAAGCTCCAAAAAATTTCCTCTATTGGATGACAATTTAGATTCATCATGGCCACGAAATGCAAGGCCCTGAGCAGCTAAAAATACAGTAACATCAATATGATGGAAAAGCAGTTTTGACAGACGTGTAGCACTGTGATTGGGTCTTGCAACATCTCGTTGTCTTGCTTCATCCAAAGCACATGCTACGTCGACATTTCCCAAAAGTTGGTAGGCAGTATAGTTCACTGTATGTGTCTTAGACTTCTCATGACGTTTGGCTAGATTGGACAGATTTTGACCAGCTGATACAAATCCAGATTCTTTCATAAACAACACACCTTCCATCTACGAGAAGGGCCAGGTCGAAAACGCGGAAAACGCGGAAACGCGGAAAAAGACGAAAAGGTTGTGAAATGCGAGAAATCATGTTTATTGAATCAAAATATAGGTAAGAAACCACTTCGACAAACCAAAGCTTCCATCAGGAAGACAAAAAAGAAATTTCCGCATTTTCCGCGTTTTCGTTTTGGCTATAAGTTATTTTCGAAAACGCGGAAAACGCGGAAATTCGTTTTCATTTCAAGTTTTATCGGCAGCTTTTCGTATCTATTGACAAGTAAGACGTCAAGCTTTGACTGGTGATAAATTCTGTACCAAAATAGACTTCGTAGCTCAATAGAAAACTTTTGGATCGTAAGATAAAAATTCAGTGGGCCTAAGTGGCCTTAGTGGAATTCGAGGGAATTCGAGTGGAATTCGATTTTCCCAAACATGGCAAAACAACATGCTGTATTTCGCACATCACATCAGAATGGGATACGATCAAGAATTTATAAACAAAGTACCCCTCGAGTTCCCCTTAGATTACGTAGGCCCATTGAATTTTATCTTTTGACCCAAAATTTTTTTTGGTCATTTTGGTACAGAATTCAACAGAAGAAACAAGTCTCTTCTTCTTTGAGACTTGGAGTGGAATGTGATGCACAGATTGATTCCTCAAAGGAATAACTATTTGTAGAACAATTGAAGCATTTAAAGTTATAAGGCTGCGTTCACATTAAAAGCTTGTTTTTGCGTGCATGCTTTTGCTTGCGTTTACGCGCTTTTGTTTGCTTGTTCCCGTTCAGATTGACATGTCCCCTGGATCCCATGTAGCAGGTCGCTTTTTACTTGTGAAATGGAAAGCTCACAATAGATTTCGCTTGCACGCGCGTGTAAGTAATCTGCTTGCCAACCAACAAGCTTTTTCGCATGAGCAAGCTTCTGCTCGCATGCAAATATTTTGCAGTCTGAACACTCTAAAGGATCAGTATGGCAGAAAGTTGCACGTGCGTATACGCGCTTACAAAAGATTGTGCAATGTGAACGCAGCCTAATTCTTTTCAATAGAGAAAGCTAAAGGTCAAAGTCGAAATTCCTGTGCAACATGCCTGTGATAGAAAATCGTGGCTAGGCCCTTTTACAAAACCTCTGGTTTTGGGTGCACCATAAATTTTGACTTTGCATGCTTGTCTCTCCAGTGTTTGGTGGCCAATTTCTAAATGCAAGGTATGTGGATCTAAGTTGAAGACTGATAAACTTAGGTGTCTACTCGGAGAGTAATTATATCTTATCGCTTCGTTCCTATTTCCCGCCAAAAGGGGGTACATTTTTAAAGACACCCCGTATAAACCTGATGCTGTCTCTCTAAAAATCTTCCAGAAAGCACTTGAGGATAAACTAAAACAGCTGACTGGTACAGACAGTTTCAATAAAGACACAGTTGACAAAGCCATCTCAAATCTAACATCTATCATAACTGAAACAGCTAATAAAACTATAAAAAGAGATCGTTTTAAACTAAAAAAGGTTAAGCTTACCAAAAATAAAAAGCCTTGGTTTGATAATAAATGCCATTCTCAAAAGAGTAAACTCAATAAAGCGCGCAAAGAGCTACATGAAAAGCCTTTTGACAGAAATGTCCTTTGAGCATCTTCACAAGATGGAACTGAGAGACAAATTAAATGCCCTTGATACTAATGAACCACGTAAATACTGGCAATTCAGGGGCGGCTGGGAGTGAAATTTTTATGGTATTAGTTTTTGTGAAATGTTGAAATGCTCAAAAACAAAAGTTAACAATTTCTTCGCGAAGCCCCTGGAGAAATTAGCATTTTTTATGAGAAAAAATCCTAGATTTTCTCTAAATTTCGAGCTATAACGCACTAGCAATTCACCTTGTGCGACGGTCCTTGAAAAAGATGTGAGCACATTGCGTGAGAGACAATCTCTTTTGGTCAGTACACTTCTTGATTCTGAATAAGGTAACCAATTCAGGGCCTTATTTACCCCTATTAGAATATGTTTGGAGCCCCAGCCGGTAAGGATATTATATTCCACTTATAATATTTCTCATTTTGTAAATACTAATTGATGAGCAGTCACGTTATTTTTTAGAAAATCTATCAAATCTACGCTGATCGTAGGCTTTAAATCTAGAAACAACGCTGTCTTTAAAAAATGGTTGTCTGGCAAGCCACCGTAAGAGCTTGTGCTCCACTTGTAAAATCACAAGCATTTCTTTTCTCCTCTGGTGCATGCTTGACCTTGCAGGTGCTACAACTCGTTTCATCCTGCTAAAAACTCTTTCGCAATGGACGCTGGTAAGTGGAGTTGTAGCTGCAAGTTCTAGCAGTGTCATTGCTTGGGGGGAGAGCATCCTTGAGTTTTGCCGTTTTTATAACTGTTAAGAGGTCTTGAATGCTTGGTGAGCCCTCAATCACGGAATCAATGTCGATTTCTACATCTGGCTCTAATTCGAATGTATCATTCTCTTCTACATCCATTAATTCACTTCTGTTTCTTTCCTCAGCATCCTTGCTAACCTCTTCGACAGTTTGTTGCAGCCGTGTTTGGCGCTCTTTCTTTGCTGCAAGACGACTATCTCGTTCTCCAACAGCTTTCTGCAAAAGGAGTGCAATCTCACTGCTGTTGTAAAGAACAGAGAGATTGTTCTCCGTGATCGTCCCATCGTTAACTGCAAATGGGTAGAGCTGGTGCAGTTCTGCAATCAAGGCCCTTTGCTCATTAGCTGTCGCTTTCCTTCTTTGGCTGAATTTTGTTGGATGGATTAGATCCATCCATCTGAATTTCTTGAGATTTTCAAACCGCCAGCTCAGCTGCTCTGAGAACTTTGTTGTGATGGTCAATGCTAGGTCTTTTAAAGAATCCTTCCAGCTTTCTTGTGAGCCATCATTTCCACTCTCAATTCCTCTCCATCCACTTCTTTCACGCATCACTGGAAAAGCAGGGTCAGCCTGGATCGTATCCTCCCATATGCGATCCAGATTGAAATCGTTAAGCAAGCGTTGGAAATCGTCAATCATTGATCTTAGCTGCACGGCATCTAACATTGGCTTTTGCATAATGGTCATGATTGGTGTGCATTGCTCAAATATTTTTCTGTACAGCTTGAGCAGAAAGACGAATTCCACTTGTTGCATTTGAATGCCAAGGCCCCTTGCTGTACTTTGGGTGTCGGCTTTTTCGTTTTGGTCCCTTGAAATTTCGTACAGCACAGCCCCAATAGTTTCATAATGACTGTCAATGACACTTGTTGCAGTATCACGTGACAGCCATCTTGTATCTCCAGGTTTTGGAAGATTTAGTCCAATACGTCTGGTGCGCTTTGGGCTACTTCTGAAAAAGGCAACAAGCTTGTCGGCCGTGCCAAAAAACTTTGCAACCTTTGGAATTTTCATTGCTGACTGTGAAGCACAAAGGGACAATCTGTGAGCAACACAGTGGTTATAATAGGCTGCAGGGTAGTGTTGCTGTATTTGCTTTTGCACACTGTTAAGTTCTCCGCTCATTGTAGGGGCACCATCGTATGACTGACCAATGAGCTTGTTTCCACTAGTTGCTGGCTTTATTTTGTAATTTTCCAATGTTGACAGCATAATTTCTGTCAGAGCATCAGCTGATTGATCATCGGAAGCATCGATCATACCTAGCATATGCTCTTCAACTTCACCGTTGTGAACAAGGCGTACAGATACCGCAGATTGCTCAACGTTGCTAGTGTCACTTGTGTCATCCATCATGACGGCAATAAATTGTGAGCCTTCAATGCGTTTTTGGATCTCCTTCCGAACTTCCTTGAAAATGCATTCTATTAACTCATTTTGTGGATCATGAGACGTGTATGTAATAGCTTCTTTGTCTAAGAATGAACGAAGCTCATGGCTGTAACCCCCAAGTAATTCCATAAGCTCCAAAAAATTTCCTCTATTGGATGACAATTTAGATTCATCATGGCCACGAAATGCAAGGCCCTGAGCAGCTAAAAATACAGTAACATCAATATGATGGAAAAGCAGTTTTGACAGACGTGTAGCACTGTGATTGGGTCTTGCAACATCTCGTTGTCTTGCTTCATCCAAAGCACATGCTACGTCGACATTTCCCAAAAGTTGGTAGGCAGTATAGTTCACTGTATGTGTCTTAGACTTCTCATGACGTTTGGCTAGATTGGACAGATTTTGACCAGCTGATACAAATCCAGATTCTTTCATAAACAACACACCTTCCATCTACGAGAAGGGCCAGGTCGAAAACGCGGAAAACGCGGAAAAAGACGAAAAGGTTGTGAAATGCGAGAAATCATGTTTATTGAATCAAAATATAGGTAAGAAACCACTTCGACAAACCAAAGCTTCCATCAGGAAGACAAAAAAGAAATTTCCGCATTTTCCGCGTTTTCGTTTTGGCTATAAGTTATTTTCGAAAACGCGGAAAACGCGGAAATTCGTTTTCATTTCAAGTTTTATCGGCAGCTTTTCGTATCTATTGACAAGTAAGACGTCAAGCTTTGACTGGTGATAAATTCTGTACCAAAATAGACTTCGTAGCTCAATAGAAAACTTTTGGATCGTAAGATAAAAATTCAGTGGGCCTAAGTGGCCTTAGTGGAATTCGAGGGAATTCGAGTGGAATTCGATTTTCCCAAACATGGCAAAACAACATGCTGTATTTCGCACATCACATCAGAATGGGATACGATCAAGAATTTATAAACAAAGTACCCCTCGAGTTCCCCTTAGATTACGTAGGCCCATTGAATTTTATCTTTTGACCCAAAATTTTTTTTGGTCATTTTGGTACAGAATTCAACAGAAGAAACAAGTCTCTTCTTCTTTGAGACTTGGAGTGGAATGTGATGCACAGATTGATTCCTCAAAGGAATAACTATTTGTAGAACAATTGAAGCATTTAAAGTTATAAGGCTGCGTTCACATTAAAAGCTTGTTTTTGCGTGCATGCTTTTGCTTGCGTTTACGCGCTTTTGTTTGCTTGTTCCCGTTCAGATTGACATGTCCCCTGGATCCCATGTAGCAGGTCGCTTTTTACTTGTGAAATGGAAAGCTCACAATAGATTTCGCTTGCACGCGCGTGTAAGTAATCTGCTTGCCAACCAACAAGCTTTTTCGCATGAGCAAGCTTCTGCTCGCATGCAAATATTTTGCAGTCTGAACACTCTAAAGGATCAGTATGGCAGAAAGTTGCACGTGCGTATACGCGCTTACAAAAGATTGTGCAATGTGAACGCAGCCTAATTCTTTTCAATAGAGAAAGCTAAAGGTCAAAGTCGAAATTCCTGTGCAACATGCCTGTGATAGAAAATCGTGGCTAGGCCCTTTTACAAAACCTCTGGTTGCGGGTGCACCATAAATTTTGACTTTGCATGCTTGTCTCTCCAGTGTTTGGTGGCCAATTTCTAAATGCAAGGTATGTGGATCTAAGTTGAAGACTGATAAACTTAGGTGTCTACTCGGAGAGTAATTATATCTTATCGCTTCGTTCCTATTTCCCGCCAAAAGGGGGTACATTTTTAAAGACACCCCGTATAAACCTGATGCTGTCTCTCTAAAAATCTTCCAGAAAGCACTTGAGGATAAACTAAAACAGCTGACTGGTACAGACAGTTTCAATAAAGACACAGTTGACAAAGCCATCTCAAATCTAACATCTATCATAACTGAAACAGCTAATAAAACTATAAAAAGAGATCGTTTTAAACTAAAAAAGGTTAAGCTTACCAAAAATAAAAAGCCTTGGTTTGATAATAAATGCCGTTCTCAAAAGAGTAAACTCAATAAAGCGCGCAAAGAGCTACATGAAAAGCCTTTTGACAGAAATGTCCTTTGAGCATCTTCACAAGATGGAACTGAGAGACAAATTAAATGCCCTTGATACTAATGAACCACGTAAATACTGGCAATTCAGGGGCGGCTGGGAGTGAAATTTTTATGGTATTAGTTTTTGTGAAATGTTGAAATGCTCAAAAACAAAAGTTAACAATTTCTTCGCGAAGCCCCTGGAGAAATTAGCATTTTTTATGAGAAAAAATCCTAGATTTTCTCTAAATTTCGAGCTATAACGCACTAGCAATTCACCTTGTGCGACGGTCCTTGAAAAAGATGTGAGCACATTGCGTGAGAGACAATCTCTTTTGGTCAGTACACTTCTTGATTCTGAATAAGGTAACCAATTCAGGGCCTTATTTACCCCTATTAGAATATGTTTGGAGCCCCAGCCGGTAAGGATATTATATTCCACTTATAATATTTCTCATTTTGTAAATACTAATTGATGAGCAGTCACGTTATTTTTTAGAAAATCTATCAAATCTACGCTGATCGTAGGCTTTAAATCTAGAAACAACGCTGTCTTTAAAAAATGGTTGTCTGGCAAGCCACCGTAAGAGCTTGTGCTCCACTTGTAAAATCACAAGCATTTCTTTTCTCCTCTGGTGCATGCTTGACCTTGCAGGTGCTACAACTCGTTTCATCCTGCTAAAAACTCTTTCGCAATGGACGCTGGTAAGTGGAGTTGTAGCTGCAAGTTCTAGCAGTGTCATTGCTTGGGGGAGAGCATCCTTGAGTTTTGCCGTTTTTATAACTGTTAAGAGGTCTTGAATGCTTGGTGAGCCCTCAATCACGGAATCAATGTCGATTTCTACATCTGGCTCTAATTCGAATGTATCATTCTCTTCTACATCCATTAATTCACTTCTGTTTCTTTCCTCAGCATCCTTGCTAACCTCTTCGACAGTTTGTTGCAGCCGTGTTTGGCGCTCTTTCTTTGCTGCAAGACGACTATCTCGTTCTCCAACAGCTTTCTGCAAAAGGAGTGCAATCTCACTGCTGTTGTAAAGAACAGAGAGATTGTTCTCCGTGATCGTCCCATCGTTAACTGCAAATGGGTAGAGCTGGTGCAGTTCTGCAATCAAGGCCCTTTGCTCATTAGCTGTCGCTTTCCTTCTTTGGCTGAATTTTGTTGGATGGATTAGATCCATCCATCTGAATTTCTTGAGATTTTCAAACCGCCAGCTCAGCTGCTCTGAGAACTTTGTTGTGATGGTCAATGCTAGGTCTTTTAAAGAATCCTTCCAGCTTTCTTGTGAGCCATCATTTCCACTCTCAATTCCTCTCCATCCACTTCTTTCACGCATCACTGGAAAAGCAGGGTCAGCCTGGATCGTATCCTCCCATATGCGATCCAGATTGAAATCGTTAAGCAAGCGTTGGAAATCGTCAATCATTGATCTTAGCTGCACGGCATCTAACATTGGCTTTTGCATAATGGTCATGATTGGTGTGCATTGCTCAAATATTTTTCTGTACAGCTTGAGCAGAAAGACGAATTCCACTTGTTGCATTTGAATGCCAAGGCCCCTTGCTGTACTTTGGGTGTCGGCTTTTTCGTTTTGGTCCCTTGAAATTTCGTACAGCACAGCCCCAATAGTTTCATAATGACTGTCAATGACACTTGTTGCAGTATCACGTGACAGCCATCTTGTATCTCCAGGTTTTGGAAGATTTAGTCCAATACGTCTGGTGCGCTTTGGGCTACTTCTGAAAAAGGCAACAAGCTTGTCGGCCGTGCCAAAAAACTTTGCAACCTTTGGAATTTTCATTGCTGACTGTGAAGCACAAAGGGACAATCTGTGAGCAACACAGTGGTTATAATAGGCTGCAGGGTAGTGTTGCTGTATTTGATTTTGCACACTGTTAAGTTCTCCGCTCATTGTAGGGGCACCATCGTATGACTGACCAATGAGCTTGTTTCCACTAGTTGCTGGCTTTATTTTGTAATTTTCCAATGTTGACAGCATAATTTCTGTCAGAGCATCAGCTGATTGATCATCGGAAGCATCGATCATACCTAGCATATGCTCTTCAACTTCACCGTTGTGAACAAGGCGTACAGATACCGCAGATTGCTCAACGTTGCTAGTGTCACTTGTGTCATCCATCATGACGGCAATAAATTGTGAGCCTTCAATGCGTTTTTGGATCTCCTTCCGAACTTCCTTGAAAATGCATTCTATTAACTCATTTTGTGGATCATGAGACGTGTATGTAATAGCTTCTTTGTCTAAGAATGAACGAAGCTCATGGCTGTAACCCCCAAGTAATTCCATAAGCTCCAAAAAATTTCCTCTATTGGATGACAATTTAGATTCATCATGGCCACGAAATGCAAGGCCCTGAGCAGCTAAAAATACAGTAACATCAATATGATGGAAAAGCAGTTTTGACAGACGTGTAGCACTGTGATTGGGTCTTGCAACATCTCGTTGTCTTGCTTCATCCAAAGCACATGCTACGTCGACATTTCCCAAAAGTTGGTAGGCAGTATAGTTCACTGTATGTGTCTTAGACTTCTCATGACGTTTGGCTAGATTGGACAGATTTTGACCAGCTGATACAAATCCAGATTCTTTCATAAACAACACACCTTCCATCTACGAGAAGGGCCAGGTCGAAAACGCGGAAAACGCGGAAAGCGCGGAAACGCGGAAAAAGACGAAAAGGTTGTGAAATGCGAGAAATCATGTTTATTGAATCAAAATATAGGTAAGAAACCACTTCGACAAACCAAAGCTTCCATCAGGAAGACAAAAAAGAAATTTCCGCATTTTCCGCGTTTTCGTTTTGGCTATAAGTTATTTTCGAAAACGCGGAAAACGCGGAAATTCGTTTTCATTTCAAGTTTTATCGGCAGCTTTTCGTATCTATTGACAAGTAAGACGTCAAGCTTTGACTGGTGATAAATTCTGTACCAAAATAGACTTCGTAGCTCAATAGAAAACTTTTGGATCGTAAGATAAAAATTCAGTGGGCCTAAGTGGCCTTAGTGGAATTCGAGGGACAGGTTGTTCATAATTTCATGATCATATCCCACTCTGATGCAGTGACAGAATTACAGCATGTTATTTCGCCATACTGAAGCATTTAAATAGACTCGGAGCCTCTTGTTTTGTAAAACTTTATTTTTTCCGCGTTTTCCGCGTTTTCGTTTTGGCTATAAGTGATTTTCGAAAACGCGGAAAACGTGGAAATTTCTTTTTATATCAGTTTTATCAGCAGCTTTTCGTAGCTATTGACAAGTAGGACGTCAAGCTTTGTCTGGTAATAAATTCTGTACCAAAATGACCAAAAAAAATTTTGGGTCAAAAGATAAAATTCAATGGGCCTACGTAATCTAAGGGGAACTCGAGGGGTACTTTGTTTATAAATTCTTGATCGTATCCCATTCTGATGTGATGTGCGAAATACAGCATGTTGTTTTGCCATGAGGATCTTGTTTGGGAAAATCGAATTCCACTCGAATTCCCTCGAATTACACTAAGGCCACTTAGGCCCACTGAATTTTTATCTTACGATCCAAAAGTTTTCTATTGAGCTACGAAGTCTATTTTGGTACGGAATTTATCACCAGACAAAGCTTGACGTCTTACTTGTCAATAGCTACGAAAAGCTGCTGATAACACTTGAAATGAAAACGAATTTCCGCGTTTTCCGCGTTTTCGAAAATCACCTATAGCCAAAACGAAAACGCGGAAAATGCGGAAATTTCTTTTTTGTCTTCCTGATGGAAGCTTTGGTTTGTCGAAGTGGTTTCTTACCTATATTTTGATTCAATAAACATGATTTCTCGCATTTCACAACCTTTTCGTCTTTTTCCGCGTTTTCCGCGTTTTCCGCTTTTTCGACCTGGCCCTACGAGAAGAAAGAAACAGAAACATAAGGTGACTTTGAATGAAATTTGTTAATTGGTAGAAAGTTATTTGCTAGAAAGTTAAGTCCTCTCCCTACTTCTTATTAATGACCTCCCCTAAGCCCCCCTCCCCTCCAAATAGATCCAACTGTCTTTACTCATAGGGCCATTAGTTGGTCTAGCAGCGGACTTAGGGCACGGCCATTTTAAATTGTAGAATATTGCTACTGATAAGATGAACGGCGCCTAGCCCTCTATTTTTAGTCTTGACCCTAAAGGCAAGGTGTTAAGGTTACTGATCCTAATATCATGGCCAGTGAACATGGCCAAAGGGCCTTGAGCCATGAGGAAAAATTTAACTACAGGCACATAGCCTTTGTTGTATCGCCACCTCAAGGGCCCAGTATGAGGATCGTGATTCTCATACCATGGCCAGTGAACACAGAAAAAGAGCTGGGAGCTACGGCTACAATTATTGTTGATGGCCAAGAGCCCTCTGACAATTGCCATCAAAATGGCTAAGTATTAAGATCGCAAATCAAATACCATACCTAAGCAGCTAAGTTAGCGAAAGGTCGTTTTGGAAAACTTTTTTTTGCCTTGAAAATGTCAAATAATCATTGAAAAAACTTACCTTTGATAAATCACCCATGACGAGACGTGGCCAACAGAAGAAAGTATTCTTCTCAACGTCTCCGTAAATCCATGGAAACTTCTCGTATGCAGTGTCACTCGATACGTATTTCACGGTAACTTTTGGGCATGATCTTCCATCTGTTTTTAGGCGAAGTCATTGTTCGTGAGTTAATCTTCTTTGAGTTGACAAAATGGAGAAAATATTGGAAACACCCCAACGGTACTCGCTTCCTAAAACCCGATCCATTTTGTAATACAGGTCTGACACGGCTCGTGGACGACAGAAAGCGAAAGGTCAGCAGCGCAGCGTACTTCGTGTTGAAATGAATGGTTAGACTAGCCACGGTATGAGGAATCGAAAACTAATACCATGGAAGACGAATCACTTTGTTTCACATTAAAATAACAATACGCCCTGACGTAACAGCGGGCCACTAAAACAAAAGTTTAGTGACATCATGGTATGAGAAATGAAAAACTAATACCGTGGCCATAACTGCCTTTGTAATTCAATAGCTGCCGACAATGCTATAGAATATGATTCATCGGATTAGACGGTCATTTGAAACCTTCTGTCGGAATGAGCTGCGTTGGCGTTGACATTTGAATCACCATTTGATACGTAAATGCACCTCCGCTACTGAGCCAGCAGAACAGAACGGCTGACACCAATATCCTCCAAAAGAGCCCTCAAATTTTAGCGTTTTTTACAGGCAAACTCTGCAAAAAAAGTGATATGAGACTCGTACAGTTTATACCATTGAGCGCCGCCCCTGGGCTTCTCTTGAGGTTTAAATAAAATAAAAATAAATGCAACAAATTTCCCAACTTCCCAAAAATACAACACAACAAAATTTTGAAAATCAAATGGTTGCCATGGTAATGACAATAATTGTTTTAATTTGGTGAGATGTAGGCATGTAGCACAGTTGTCATTGTTTAGAATTATTGTTGTGATGCCTCTTACTGCAAAAGAAAACATCCGCGAAACTGGTCGGTTTGAGTAAGGTCGCTTCTAACGAAAGATGTACACCTCGTAACCACTAAGTCCCTGTCCATTTATTTATTTATTTTTGTCTCTTTACGTTTGAAAGTCTGTTGCACATTGGTCCGCAGGTGCATAGTGGTTTATTCTCTTACTTCAAAAAAAAAGAAAAAAAAATACATATATACAAGGAAAAATAAAAAAAAAACTTCCAATATAAGTTTTTCTCCATCATTACTTTTCCTCCCCATCACATGGATCTGACTTCTAATGTGCAGCAGACTTAGTGTCAAATCGTTCTTATTATCCGTATGTGTTGTTTTTAGTAGTGTTGTTTAAGTTTAAGTAGTTTTCTTTCTTTTATCTATGTTCATTCCCTTGGGGTAGACACAGCCTCTTGCTCCCTGGGGGTTTTTTCCCAGTAGTATTGTAAAGTAATTCTTGTAAGTAGTGTAGACCGTAATATGTATTGTAAAATTTTAATGACATATATATAAAAAAAAGAAAACATGAAACGCTACAGAGAGAGATTAAAGATGAAATATGGTGCACTTGAGGAGGGAAGGCAAAAAGATAGGGAAAAAGGAAAGCAAAACAAGATTCAATGTCAGAAGATGCCATCACGATGCTGAGAGAAAGGACAAGGCAGAATTTTAGGGAACATAGAAGTGGAAAACGAAAAGAGATCATCCAGGCAGCAAGAGGAACTGTAACCGCCAAATCTGCATTTCTCACACTACAGGCTCTTGGCAAAGCAGAAATGAGGGTAACAAGATCCCTTCCTGCATCACCATGGAAAAGAGCTGCTGTTGTTAGTGAAATAGCATCAGCAATTGGTATTCCAGCAGCTAGTCAACGAAAGCAAACCACTTTCATTGGAAACAGGATGATTGACAAAGAGACAAAGTCCCAGATCCACAATTTCTACCTATCTACATCTTGGATTTGTCCTGTAAAGAAAGATTTAGTCATCATAAGAAGTCCTGGCAAGAAAAAGGGAACAGAGCAGAAACAATATATCTTGTCCACACTGAAAGAAGTACATGCCATGTATTTGGCACAGAACCCAGAGAACAATGTCTCTTTAAGTTTGCCTCAATGCGCCACCGCAAGTCAAGCTTTTAACTGATGTTCCTCATACACAATGCTTGTGTCTCTATTTTCTTGTGTCTTGTGTCTCTGTCTCCATGGTTTAGTTTCACTGTTCATGTAGTTTGAAGTTCCTTTATTTCATTTGTCAAGTTCATCATTTCAGCAACCTTTATGCATTACGCAGCTTTTTGCATTGAAAATCAGAAAGTCTAATTCTGTTACCATGATCATTAATTCCGTTTCCATGAAATTTACGCACATAAAACAACTTTCAGGCTAGCTTTTAGAAAGTATCTGGCATTTTCCAATTGCTCCACCTTTTGTTTTTAAGCACCAAAAGTGTCTTGGCCAGGCTTCTGCCCAATTCACAGAAGTCAATCTTTAAATGTTTCACAGCCTACCGCCAAAGCCAAATATTGGTATAATTGTTGAATTCCGCTACCAGCCTTAAAAAGGCTCCAAATGAGTAGGATATGGCAACAAAGCCAACTTTCTGTAAAAATGTTGACAGCAACCTTCTGTTTTTGGAATATAATCATGGAAGTTGAAACAAGCTTATTGTCTCCCTAAAAATCATTTTGAATAAGTGCTGGTAGCTCTGAAACACAATTCCGTTATCACAGAATTTCCCTCATAGGCTGCATTACCCGTCAAACAAAACAGGGATAATGCAAACTTCCTTGTGTCATCTTGTTGAAGCTATGCAGCAATTTCTTGTTTGAATTTTATTCAGAGTTTCTCATTAGTTCTGAAGAATTGGTTTCACACTTGCATTCTTTTATGTCTCTGAGGTTATAGGAATGTGTTTGGGATAAGACAAGAAGGTTCTCTGGGGAATGTGTATTTTCTTTTCAACACTGACTGCATCGAGAGAAATAACACCTTCATTCTAATTCTTGCTCAAGTGCAATCCGATGTTACAAGTCACTTGCTTGAAAGCCACCAAGGTCCGCTGAGGCAAGGGGCATACAGTTCTAAGATAATAACATGCACTTTTCTGCACACCCTATATCAAACGTTGTATTGGTCTTGAGCTTAATTGATTTGTTGTTTTATTAAAGGTGAATGGAGGTCCAAAGGTTTTAAAGGCATTGATTTGTTGAATTGTCGATTTGTCATCAAATGCCCATATTTCAAGATGGATCTCAATACATGTTTGGTACCATAAGTTATATCCACAAAATCTGTATTTCAAGCCTGGTCACAGGAACACATACACAATTAAAAATAATCAGAAAATGCATGTGTTCTTTGTTGTTTGCGTATTCGCTATGGTACATTATCATTGTCGTTGTCTTCAGTGTCAGCCTGCGAAAGTTCAGCACCGGAGACATTGATTTTATTAGGTCTGAGATCTTGCTGCTTGGATGGTGAGGTTTGTGGTTGCGTGTAAGAAATTGCCACATTGAAATCCCGTCTTCATATATGACATCATGGTTCTTTCCTGTAGAGGTTTGAGGTTCTATGTCACAAATAGCAATATTGTAATCATTGGCTTCAAGTTTGGCATCGTGCCATTTCGGGGGAGTAGGGAATCAATGGATCATGGATCATGGATCAATGGATCAATGGATCATTGGATCAAAATTTATGGATCATGCGTGATTCAACCTCTTCAGCATTATGAATCAATGTTTGGGACATTTAATAGATCCTTGCATGACTTGAGCATCCATTTTCTGCTATATTTCCACTGTTTAGTTCTATTTGGGGCACCCAGTACAGTTAGAAAATGAATCAACAAATTTTAAATATCTTACAACAATGACAACCAGTGAAGATAAATGCTTGTTTACCTTGAAAAGAGGCAAGGCCGATTTCGAGGTTTTTGAGATTTTACATCTTAAGTGGGACGAGATAATACTGTCCCGACTTCAAACTTGCAGCCTTTCTTAAAAAGTTGTGGAAAGGTGTGACTAATCGGCTATCTCTAAAAAGGGAAATGGAATGGGAATGGAACGGGGAATGGAATGGGGAATGGAATGTGTTCGGGGAATGGAAAAGTTATACAGTATATAAGATAGTGAAGTATATCATTGCAGAGTACTTCTATGGGTATATCTTTTCACCAAGTTGCAAGTCAATAACACTTATACTTTTGCTACAAATCAAAAAATAAACTTTGCCCCTTAAAACAAAGGGGAATGGAACGGTTTTCGGGGAATGGAATGGTTTTCAGGGAATATAAAAACTACTGGGTAGAAAGTTGATTTCAAGGTATCATTCGATGCCCCTTCTCACAGTGATCCAGAAAGTGCAAATTTTGGAAAAAATTACAGAATATCGGAAAAATGAAAATTAATCAAAACATCAATGGTGGTATATGATCTTAAAGAGGATACCTTAAGGATCAAAATAAAGCAAAAAGTAGACTTTTCTGACTTTTGAGTCCGGAGATATTTGCTTGCAAAGTTGGATGAAATTTACATTGTTTACTTTTTGTCCAATTTTTGGTAGATTTCTACAGAATGCTCATTTCAACAACAAATTCATTTGCTAATATCTCTGCCCAGGGTTATCCGATTTTGGCTCTGTTTATTTTAATTGATAGAACTACATGTCAGCTTACAAATAATTTGGTCATTGCCTCTTCTGGTACGCATTTTTTTGTTTTCATGTTATTTTTCTTAAATGGGCTTATTTTCCTGAAATTGACTCGAAAAATGCGTAATTTTAAATTAAAAGTAGAAAATAAAAAAATTAAGGAAAAAGATGTCTGCCAAACTTAGATTTTATTTAAGAAGAACATTTCAGCAAGTATTCTGCCAAAGCAATCATTCAGGATCGTGCAGGGAACAAAATTATGTTATTTTGAATGTGTCCACTACGACTATTTTACGACATTGGACCCCCCACTATTTCGATGTTCGCCTTCAGACAAACGCGAATCCTGCAACGCAGACTTGAGATATGCAATCCTGACTGGTTTTGTCCTTTTCAGCAAGTGTTCTGACATAACTGAGAGAAATTTTGAATTCACCGCCTCCTCCGCAGAGGCCTTTTGCGGTTTTCTAGTTGAACTGTCATTGCATTGAGAATCCTATCTGTATGCAATTGAAAAAACACTGTAAAAATGTTATACTTAAATGCTTTTTCGACTCTTATTGATAGAAATGATCCATACAAAATTGTAGATGTCATCAACGACGGCTCCCTAAAACTGATAGAGTTGGAAGTGCAAAGTTTCATCACTTTGACACCATAACAACTCATTTTATGGCAATTACTGAAGTGTGATGATCAGCTTGCACACAAAAACATCAGAAATAACTTTTTCCACATAATATTGCTATGTCCTGAAGCTGGTTGCCTACAAAATGTTCCTGATGCACATTTGCAAGGCTAAAATTGCATTTTCAGACAATGCTTACCCTGGGCTTGAGATCGTTCAACTAAAAGCCACAAAAGGCCTCTGAGGAGGAGGCGTAGAATTCATAAAACTTCTCACAGTTATGTCAGAAACTTGTTTAAAAGGATAAGACCATTCAGGTTTGCATAGTCTAGGTTGCAGGGTTTGCGTTTGTCTGGAGGTGAAAATCAAAATAATGGGGGGGGGGGGGTCAAAAATAGCAAAAAAGTGGTAGTGGACATATTCAAAATAACATAACTTTGTTCACTGCACAATCCTGAATGATCGCTTTGGCAGACTACCTGCTGAAATGTGCTTCTTTAATAATATCTAGGTTTGGTAGACTTATTTTCCTTAATTTTTTCATTTTGTATTTTTAATTTCGAATTACGCATTTTTGATGTCAATTTCAGGAAAAAAAGTGCACAGAGGATAAACAATAAGAAAACAAAAATTACGAACCAGAAGAGGCTGTGAATGACTCATCTGTAAGCTGACATGTAGTTCTATCAAGTAAAACAAACAGACCTGAAATTGGATAATCCTGGGCAGAAATCTTAGCAAATGAATTTTTTGGTGTAATTAGTCTTCGGTAGAAATCTACCAAATAATAAAATGTCAATTTCATCCACCTTTGCAAGCAAATATCTCCGGACTTAAAAATCAGAAAAGTCTAATTTTTGCTTTATTTTGATCCTTAAGGTATCCTCTTTAAGACCATATATTACGATTAATGTTTTGGTCAGGTTTGATTTTTCCGATATTTTGTATTTTCTTTCTTCAGCTTGACCACAGTGGGGCATTTTTGCCAGAATGCTAATAACTCCCGCTCCAGCTATTGCAAATGCTAGGCAGCATTTTTTGAGGAAAGAGCGAAAGTAAACAGTTGTTTTCTCCGTAGCAAGTCATGAAGAGTCTATAATAAAGGCAATGTACATTTGACTGAAATTGGAAATGATTTGGAAGTTGGACTGTGTCGTTGATTTCTGATTTATCGTTGAGTTTTGTGAAAATATCTGTTGTGCTGTTGGTTACTCGTCCTCGATGGACAACGCTGGAGTAGGCTTTAACAGGTTGCAGGTCAGGGAGTTTTGAAAAATTTTGGTCGATACGTACACAGTACTTCAAATTCAATAGCTGACCTAATATGTAAGACATAGTTTTGATACCTTTTTCATATTCAACGTTAAAGGTGCAAATTAACTACTTCAGGCCTAAATTTTGAAAAATGGTAATCAATTTCTTTCAAAATTTTTGGTATTCTTTCCTAAGGTACCTTGTAAAATCATCACACATCAATCTGAAATCGTAGACACCTTTTAAAATAATCATAAAAGTTCATTCATTGATTCTTTGGTTGTTTCTCGAAATTGAGAGAAAGCACTGACAAAAAGTACACATTTTAAAAATTTTATGAAAAATTTTTGGGTACGTTTCTGCACGGAATCTTTGGCCAATATATACAAAATACTTCAAATGTATTATCTAAACCAATAGCTAAGACATCTTTTGACATCTATTTTTTATTTTCAGCTTCAAAGTTGAAAAGGAACGATTTTTAGGCCTAACTTTGTGAAAAATAGCATAGTCTGAATTTTGCAAAATTTTGCCTTGATGAAATGTATCAACGAATACGTTTTCCAGGAGAGTATCGATGGACTCTGCTGGCTTTTAAATAAAAAAAAGATTTTGCAAATCGGATTAGTAAGTGTGATGCAGCAGTATTTTGAAGTTTGTTTTGTTTAGTAAACAATGGTCAATTTCTTCCTGAAATTGCTTAGATATGATGCAATGCAATTTCCTATAAGTTTGACAAATTCTTTCTCCGGAACGATTGGCTCGATTTGTTTCAAATTTTTTGCATAATGATGGAAAATTCCCTCTTAACAACGGAAAAATAAAATAAAAATCATATTTCAAATTTGAATTTTGGGTATTTTTTCCAACCCTGGATCACTGTGCTTCTTCTCAGCAATCCAAATTTACCAATTTCGCATTGATACACTGAACCGTTATACCATAAACTAACTGTAAAACTCAGCTGATAATTTCTTAAGATTTGAATTGGCAATATCAGGCAGATTAGCCAAGCAATTTCTAAAAGCAATTCTTCTAAACAAAGACAAGATAGCAGCTGTCTTGTTGATTCAAAAGAAATGAAATGACAAATTAGAATGACGTAGATACATGTTCCTGGGAATTTTTGTGGCCTTTGTTTTCGCAATCAGGGGTGATTCAGCCAGGATATTCAGATCAAATTGAATGCAAATTGGCATTGCAGCCGTAGTCATCGCTACTTTGTGTATAATAAAATGTACCCCCCCCCTCCTCCCAGAATTTGCAGGGCATTGTGTGTTCTCCATGAAGAAACGTTCCGTCAATGTGTGCAGTGCATCTTCACACACTTCAGTTTCAGTTTCAGTTTCATAATTTTAAAATTCCTCAACATACCACTCCAAATGACAAAATTAAATACAATTAAATACAACATGCAAAAATAATTAATACAAGACAGATACTACAGCAGAAATCTAAAATAAAACGTGATTACATGATGAAGACAAAGGAATTGCATGGGGGAATTTCTTAAGGAGGGGCTCTCTCAGTAGCTAGGCTAATCAAGGAGAGAGCACCCCCTATTAATAACTGATTAGATAAGTCTTTTAAAAATCTCGAAAATTCTTTGAAAAATTTACCTATCTAATTTTTGACGGAGGTTGAATGGGCACCTTTTATGATCTGTAATTGTTTTCAAAGAAAAAAGTTTTAAGTTTACCACGAAAAATATAAGCACAGGGTGAACTTTTTATCTCTGAGGGAATGCTATTCCAGCATTTTGCTCCAAAATAACGAACTGACCTAAGACCATATTGAAGGGTATTTTTCTGATTTAGAAAAATATCATTATTAGTTGCTTGCCGTGTACGATATGGATGAACAGATTCAACTAATTCAAAGAAAGAATGAAAACAAGAAGGAGAAATTTTATTGACACAATCATAAACAAAACATAACAATATCAGCTGAAAAAGGTCATGCAGCTTTAAAATCTTCAAATCAGAAAAGATTGGAGAGGAAGGAGAAGCAAAGTTTTGAAATGAAATTGCCTTTATAACCCTCTTCTGTAACAAAAACACAGGATTGATATAAGTCTCGTAAGTAAGACCCCAAACTAATAAACCATACTGTAGGAAAGGGGAAAATAGAGAATTATAAAGACAAATCAAAATGTTAATGGGTAAAAAGTGTCTAACTTTGAAAAACATGCCACAAGTTCTAGCCAATTTTTTTGAAAGTTCTGTCAGGTTATATTTCCATGAGAGATTTTCATCCAAAAGAACACCAAGAAATTTGACATAACAGGTCTTTCTGATTGGAAGGTTACCAAGTATAATACCAATTGTTACAGGGCAAGAATGCTGAGGTGACTTAAAAATAACAAAATTAGCTTTATCTATATTCAGAGCAAGTTGATTTGTATCAAGCCACATTTTCACTTTTTTCAGTTCCCCGTTTACCACTCCTTGAAGCAGGTCAAGATTTTCAGATTCATAGTAGATGTTAGTATCATCTGCAAATAAGTAAAAGGCTAATTTTGAACTTGCATATGGTAGATCATTAATGTAAATTAGGAAAAGGAGTGGACCAAGCACAGAGCCCTGTGGTACTCCACAGGTAACATTACAGAAACTTGAGTTAAATCCATTCACAGATACATACTGCTTTCTACCTGACAGATATGATTTAAACCAATCAAGACTAATTCCTCTGATTCCATAATGTTCAAGTTTCATTAAAAGAATGTCATGATTAACAGTGTCAAATGCCTTTTGCAAATCAAGGAAAATTCCACAACCAAATTTCCTATTGTCTAATGAGTTCTTGATGGCTTCTGTTAGACTAACTAGAGCATGATTAATAGAGTGATGGGCACGAAAACCAAATTGCAATGAATATAAAATCTCGTATTTGACAAGGAAATTGTAGAGACGTTCATACATCACCTTTTCTATAATTTTACTAAAGACTGAGAGAAGTGAAATTGGTCGGTAGTTTGATGCTGTAAGGGAACAACCTTTTTTGAAGAGTGGGATTACTTTAGCAAGCTTCATCTTGTCTGGAAATACCCCAGATTGCAATAATTCATTTATAATTTGTGATAATGGAGAAGATATCAAGGGAGAAAGAAGCTTCAATATTTTAGTAGGAATACTGTTAGGGCCCAATGACTTTCCAGATTTTAGGAGCGAAATTATGTCAGATATTTCAACTGGGAAAGAAGGTGCAGCGAAGAAAGAGTTTTGAACTCTATCACCCATGAAATTAATGGGTGACTTGTTAGATCTTGGGATATTTTTAGTGATATCACGAGAAACTGTAACAAAGTACTTATTAAAGATGTTAGCAATAACAGCAGGATCTGATTTAATGACACCATTTGAATCTTTAAGTTTATTTATCACAAAGAAACACAACTGCAATTTTGCTAAAAACGTTTCGATTTGAAATCTTCGTCAGTTTACTTACAATTGGGGACAAGCCAGGTTTTATACGTTGTAAACAAAATTAAAATTAACATAAAATTTCCATAGAATCAAAATTAGAATACCCTTGATACAACTCGAATTATGAACATACAATACATTACAACGTAAACAAAATTAACAGAAACCTAGGCCTGATTCACACTGGGTCCCCCGGGCCATCAAGGCAGCGCAAAAAAACCCGAAAGACAAAGAACTGGAGTTTAAGTCTCTGTCTCTCAGGTCCCCCCGCACGACCCCAACAGACCCAAAAGACCCAGCGCGAACCAGGCCTTAAAATAAAAACAAGAATAAAATACTACACCTTCCAAACCATAGAGTTACAATAATAATAATACAGCCTATCTTTTTGGTTTCTTTACCCACATGGGATTGAGAGTGTCCTCCGTAGCAGAATCCTAATTTCCAAGGGAACGGAAAAAGAGACGCCAGCCAGTAACCCTCCAAGGATTTGCTTAATTTGCTAAATCCCGAATAGCCCGATGGGGAATTCCACCCCAACACCACGTGCAAATTTATCACATTAATATTGCTTGACTTTCTAATGCTTATAACTGATTTAATCCCTGACCACAATTGCTTCATGTTGTTTTTTTGAAAGTAATTGTAGAAATAGCTAGCTTTACTTTCTCTCAAGGATTCTGTAACCCGATTTCTAAACTTTTTATAAAGATCTAAAACAGACATTTCAAACAAAACCATGGCACATCATCAGGTTCTTCTTGGAGCACTTTATACTCGGTAAGAGAAATATTGTTGCATTTAATATGAACCCAACAGTTGCAATTGTTGCAGAAAACTGATTTGTGGTTAATTGGGATATTTTTCTGGCAAATGCCACAAGGATTTTCAGGGGGTTTAATTTGAAGTTCAGTTTACAGAGGGGAATAAATTTTATGAAATACCTGAAACTTTAATCCAAGGTAAACTGAGGAATAATGATCAACACAAACTTTTCTGTCAATCATTTCAGTTCATCTGTTCAGGGTACAACATTAAGAACAACTTCGGGATCCTCATCATCAGAGTTCAGTTCACTTTTTTCCGTGGAAGTTTCAGCTTTTTTTCTATGACCTTTGATTGAAGCAGCATCATTCCTTGTGATAACAAGCTTATCCATGATAAAATAGGCTGTCTTGCCTGCCTTTCTAGCTTTGAGGAGCTCAAGGATCTTGCTCCTTCTTTTGTCAAAGGTGCGCTTGGATAAATCAGCCACAAACATGATACCTTCAGGTTTCTTCTCTCGAGCTTGCTTCAAGACACGCTCTTTGTCCTTCCAGTTGAGGAATTTTGCAACACTGGCCTTTAGTTGTAATTTCCCAAGTCGCTTGAAACTGTTTTGAAATTGTACATTAATAGGACGTTATATTTGGACGTTAGTTTCAATGCGACTTGCATTGAGCTCTTACCAAGTTATTTGAAAGCCCTCTTGACAAAATAAGAAACACGTAAGAAACTTTGGTTTTTAAAATGAACAGAAAAGTTAAGAAACTGCTTGCTAACCCGGGGCCTTAGTTTTCTATAAAAGAAATACGTGTAAACAAGCAAGGATGTTGAATTGATAGGTTTCGTGGTGATGGCTATTTTATTAGAAAAATACAACAACTTAACAGAAAAAAAATCAAATTCTCCATTTATTCCTCAAGATCCTAAAACATTCAAGTACAATCCTCAGTTATACCAGGGGTTTTTTACTTGTCAACAAGTTCCGTTCCCCTTTTTAGAGATAGCCGTAACTAATCATCACCATGCACTGAAGGAAATATGTAATTTACTCACAATTGCTCAATCTGTTGTTTTGACTGTCCAATAGCAGGCATATTGCTTTGCACACTGTCTTTTTTCACAGGGGAACAAAGGAGAAATTTTCCCATGAGAAATTTCTGAAAAGGTCTTGTGAGAAAAGGTCTTGTGCAAATGCACCATGCACTGTCAACCAAGGGACAAGTAAACAGCTTCTTAGAAAAGCCATGGTTAGTAATGATTTGTTTTTTCTGCACATGGTAAAGATTAATTACTTGTCTCCAGGGCTTTTTAAGGAAGATTACTGTAAAAATTTTAGGTCAGAGAAGTATCATCTTATGAATGTAAAATCTTGACAGCTCTTGACAACTGGATCTGTCAATGTTAAAGACAAACTAGAAATAATCCTGAGTTGTTGTCATGTTGCAAGATGTGTAAAAGTTGCTGTTTTATTTACGAAATACCATTTGGTGCTCCAAACTAACTTAGAGAAAATGTAGCAGAGCATAGAAGTCAAAACGATGCAAGCACTTGATTATGCATGATCTTTAACTACTGATTGAAAAGGTTACAAAATAAGTAATGCATGATCCACCAAATTATGATCTTTGATCCATTGATCCATGATCCATGATCCATTGATCCATGATCCACTGATCCGTGATCCATTGATTTCCTACTCCCCTATTGATTTCCTACTCCCACTTCAGGATATCAGATGCCTTTGATTAAACTCTTTGATGGCTTTAAAAGACTTGTGTTGCATGCAGCTTGGAGCTTTGAAGCAGTTATTCTACCAATACGTTGGTTCAAGCCATTCCTTGCAAGATGTCTGGTTCCTTGTTGCCAATTCAGTTTGTTGACTCTTTTCCTCAGATATTGTTATTTTAATCTTCTTACAGTTTTCTAGCAAGTGATCATGATCTAGTCCAATAGTCTCTTCCTGATACAGAAACAGCAATGGGGGAGGTAGCTTTGACCCCTTTGGTTTTTGGTTTGAAACTTTGATTAAAAGGATGCACAACTGACAATATCGCTGGTTTCTGTTTTGGCTGAGAAATGGCCTCAAAGAAATTATTTGTTTCCACTTGGTCAGGCACAGGCACTCTTCTGGGCTCACAAAATGAAGAGGTAGCTGTTCTACTTTCAGTTAGTTTTCTGTATTTACATTTTGCGGCAACTGTAATCCAAAGGTCACTAGGTCATGTAATCCACGGGTCACCAGGTCACCAGGTCATGTAATCCACAGGTCACTATGTTTGCGGTCAGTGGCTTAGCGGCTATCCCTGCGAGCATTTCTACACTTACCTCACATAAGTATTGCACCACCGTATCCAAAATGGCGGCCAAAAATGTCATGTAACTCAAGCAACAAAATTTGCATGACAAAAGCATCAGCATTTTAAAGGTTTCCCTGCCGGGTGTTTTGGCGGGAAAATAATCGTCTGTTTGTCTACTGTTTATTTAACAGTAAAATGAACTTTTGTTTTGTTGCTTTCCTTGATAAATTAACAAAAACCTGAGGACAACATTGAACAAGATTTTGGCTGGATAACTGCAGGACTAGGCCATAACAAAACGAAGAATGAATAGATTTCTTAGAGCAAAGATAACAAAACGTCGTAATTTTCAAATCTGGATTCTGCAAACTTTATCGCTATGACAAAAGTTTTCCGAGAGGAATGCAACCTGGCTATGAAACGGAGGTGAAACTGAAAGAAGACATTCCAAGGTAAGAATATGCTTCACACTATTTTTATCACATATGTGTTAATTTTGTTCATGGGAAACTTTAGGTAGGTGTTTGACAATTAAATATCCTAATTTGGATATACCTCACAACATCCTCTCGCTCAAATTTAGTCTGAAGGTGATGAAAGACCTTGAAAGTGACACGAGTTTGTTTTTTTCAACATGACCTCTCCTAAGATTGATTCAAGTTCATTTACCTTGAATGACTTCCTCCTTGTTTACTTGAATTTTATTCTTTTGCCCTATTCAAAGAGGGAAACTTTTTCCATGGCAATGAAGTCTGAAGAGTCCAGATTTGAAAACAACAAGATTTCGTTACCTTTGATCTAAGAAACCTATTCATTTTTTAGTTTCGACATGGCCTACTCCTCTAGATTTTTTACTGAGATCTTGCTCGATGTTGTTCCAATGTTTTTGCTAATTTATCAAAGAAATCAACAAAATAACACTTCATTTTACCTTAATTAAAGAGTAGATGAATTAGCAATTAATTTCTGTCCAAAAACACCCTGTAGAGAAACCAATAAATGCTGGTACTTTATTATACAAATTTTGTTGATTGAGTTGCAAGAAACTTTAGGCAGCCATTTTGTTTTTGATGGTGCAATACTTATGTGAGGTAAGTGTACACTGGTCGGTCCATGAGTTGTATACCTCAACTTGGCACGGTGCCTTTTCTTCCTCCTCCAAGTCTCGTGCTACACCTCAATGATGTAAAGAATTTATGCAAGTCGTCACAAAACCAATAATTGATAAAAAGAAGTACTTCTATTTGAGAAGAGATAATATGATAACAAGAGCCATGGAATTTGACCTTAAAACGTATTGCTCAATGCAATCAAATGGCGGTGGGCTTCTTTAGCAAATAACTGAATATATGGTGGGAGCTACGCAATTTTGGTCCAGGAGGAAGTGCAAACATTCACAAAATGTGTTTCACAATTACTACGGTATCAAATGTTTGGCACTATCACTTGAGAGATGAAATGGTTTGCCAGGGAAAATCGTGACCAAACCCTTCAATCTCTTGGAAAACGAAGTAAATTTAGCTCTATAACGATTTCTTTATATACCAGAAAACCACTTAAAAGAAAAGTCTCAGATCACCAAAATGATAAGAAACCCTAAGAAACCCCGTACTGGGAAGACATTACCTACGAAACAATTTCTTTTGATAAACAAAATCCTTGGCATCTATTTTCACTTGTTTCCTGTATCATACCGTAAGGTAGGTCACCAGTCGAAAAATTATTTTCTTCCCTGGATGGAACTGAAGGCTGCTTTTAGCACCCTAGAGCAAGTCAGTCGTGCTGATTTCAAGTTTGGCATCAGATTTAGATTTTTGAATTGGTTTCTATGGCAACATGGCAACCATGCTCTTGAAGCTGCATCACTTTGGCATCATGGCATTTTACAGATTTTGATGCAGGCATTGATTGCTTGGTATCAAATTGATTCTAAAGACCCAATGAGTGCAGGTATGCCATTCAACCTTAGAAAAAATGCAGCTGAATAATTTTGCAAGTAAAAATCAAGAAAATATGATTTCTGGAAAAAATGTTCACAGTTGCACTGCCTACATCAAGCATACCTTGTCATTAACTCAAAATAAATGCCATACCTGCACTCTCCTAGCTTCAAGCTTCAAAATGATGTACGGACATTGACTTTTAGGATTCAAACAACGAAATGCCATGTTGCGAAACTTATTGACTATGCGCAAAACATTGTTTTTAAGAAAATGAAAGATTAAAATTTTAACTTCAATGCTTGGTCACAAGCATGAAGGTGGTATCCCTGTATGAATTTTGTTGACGCTATGAGACTGATGTGAATATACAGTCAGTCTTAATTGAAGCTGCCAGCACAGCATGTCACACCTTTGCTGTCTTTCGTTTTCTGCTCCCGGACACTACTTTTAAATTTTAATTCCTTTCATCTTTCCTTGGCAGCAAGTGAATGGGCCTTTTCTGCTTTTGACAATCGCTTTAGATCCGTTTTTCTTGAGGCCTCTTCCAAAAAAGTACCTGCCTCCATGTTGAGGACTTTGCACAATGTGGACTTGAAAGAAGTGCCCATGGAGAACTGGCAGCAGCTAGTGTTACAGCTGTTTCAACTGTTTTCCTTCCACTAAATATCGTCTTTGGGGACAATTTCCAAACATTGTTGTGAAATGACTCAGTTGGGTTTTGCGTTTTCTTACTTGAACACCTTTAGAAGAGGCCATCATCTGCAAGCCTTCTGAATGTTGTCACAAGCCTCTTTCCAATATCGGTGGGCAGCGTTTTGTGTTCTTTGTGGCTTGGAGGGGTCCTCTGACTTGGCTGTTGCTCGTTGCCAAATGCACCATGAGGTTATACCAGGGGGGCAGTGTTGGTGCTTGGAAATTTCATCTGATTATGACATATGGAACAGTATAGCGAATATTCTTTTCTTCAAGAGATCTACATCATGTGCATAATCCTTGATTGCTCGACCATAATAATTCTGAATTTTCAACATCTTTGCAGCTGTTAGCTTACCCTTTCCTGAAATAGATTGCCCTTGAGCTTTAGATCCTGCAACCAAGTTAATGACCTAAAAAGATCCGACCCTTTTCAGGAAATGGGCCATTGAGTATTTCCCGACTTTCCTAAACAATGCAAACCCTTAACTTTGGTGATTGGCTCAGGGAAATCAAATTTCCGGCCAGAGCAATACACCTGCCTCACGGATGGAAGAAAGAACCGCCAAAAGGAAGGAAGATGTGGTAAAGGAAAGAGAAAGAAAAATAATGAAAAGAATAAGACAAGAAAGAAAAATGAATGAATGGTGTGGGAGGGTGGGTGATGCAATGATTTTTTGAACTTCCTTGTTCCTTTCACTTTGATCTGAGGGATATGTGTGGACACGGAAATTCGTGCAAGACATACACCCTTCGATATCCCACAATCCCAAGGGACCCAACAATTGGTTAATATCAATAATACTTTTGACATCATTTACTCGGGTTAAACAAGTCTAACCCGCATTTAATGACCTAAAAAGATCCGACCCTTTTCAGGGAATGCGCCATTGTGTATTGCCCAACTTTCCTAAACAATGCAAACCCTTAACTTCGGTGATTGGCTCAGGGAAATCAAGTTTCCGGCCACAGAACACGAAGCGTGTTCCCCCACCAACCACCGCTCTTATTCCTTGGTCTAACAAACGTCTGGTCTTATGTCAGGGTGCCCCCTAAAAAATAAATGAATAGATAAATAGAATAAAAGAGAGAAGATAAATAGAGAATAGGAGTAGAAGGACAGAACGTGGCCAAAATACCGTGGCCAAATACGTAACCGTGGCCAAAATAACCGTGGCCAAAAAGATAAACGTGGCCAAGATACCGTGGCCAAAAGTATAAACATGGCCAAAGTAATCATGGCCAAAATATGAACGTGGCCGAAATAACTGTGGCCAAAAGTTTTGAATGTGGCCAAAATAACCGTGGCCAAAGAGTTATGAACGTGGCCAAGAAAAGATTAACCGTGAAAATGGTCAAAACATAAACGTTGCCAAAACTATGAAAGTGGCCAAGGAAAACCGTGGCCAACCAATTTTGAATGCGGCCATAAATTAACGTGGCCAAAAAGAAATGGTGAACGTGACCAATTTTATGAAATTAAAATTGACGTGGCCATAAATTAGCGTGGCCAAAAAGAAATTGTGAACGTGACCAATTTTATGAACGTGGCCAAAGTAACTGTGGTCAGCAAATTTTGGAATGTGGCCAAATTCTTAGATACCCACGGAACGAAAAGAAAGTTGTAAATAATGAAATGGGAATTTGACCGAACTACATGTGGTCAGCTTGGCGTGACCAGAGAACTTATAGTTAAAATTTTACCCCACAATGCTTGGCCTAACAATGCTTGCTTGAAATGATGAAGAGCCCCGGCAAACAGCACCAGATAAACCCAAGAAAAAATAGAACGAATGGTGAAATCAAAAGAACGCAATGACTTGCTTCAATTGTACTACAACTTTGCCCCTAAAATGGGCACCGTGTTAATACGAACATAATATTGAGACAATCAGAATACGGTAACTTTCGCTACCTGAATCATACGAACATAGTATTGAGACAAGACAGAATTCGGTAAATTACACAATCTGAGGCCTGAAATGGGAATAATTCCCACTTAATGCTTTTTAACACTGTCTACGGTCAGGGCCACACATCAGCGACAGCTTAAAAGTAAAAGGGGGGGGGTTGTTTTTGGCTGGAGAGGAAAGACGAAAAAGGAAAATAAACGTGATGGATCATCAAGGAGAACATCACATCACCAAGGTTCTTTTTAAATCATGCATTAGGAGATTAGACAAGGCCTATAACACATATCAAGTCAAGTCTGGAACATCGACCTTCTTCCTTACATGGGGGGGGGGGTGGTGAAGAAAACCTAGAAAAGCTGTTCGGATGGCGAAAACAGACGTAGAAGAACATTGCTACTTATTCAAGATTACTTTGTTTTAGGCATAACACTTTCTGAAAGCAAGCCCTATTTCAGTAACTGAACAGGCTCAAATAAATTATAGTTGAAAGCCGAGGTTACCAAAACACGGAACAAGCGGAGCAAGCCAGTAACAAGCGGAAAAACCAAGGAACAGGTCAGTAACAAGCGGAACAAGCCAGTAACAAGCGGAACAAGCCAGGAACAGGCCAGTAACAAGCGGAACAAGCCAGTAACGCATTGAACAAAGCGTGGAATTAGCATTGGTACATGGCTGAACCCCACAAGATTGCCGTTAACATTGCCGCAACAATAAGAAGAAAAGGGCCGTCCATTCCAATGGAAATTTCAAACTACGTTGCGGTGTAAAATAAACAAGTAGTGGCAAATGGTAATAATATAATCAGAAAAAGACAGCAAGAAAGCAGGAATCACGCAGTGACGGCACAAGCTCTGAACAAGCAGAAAAGTGGGGGGGGATATTTACTTCTTATTTCCCAGTGAAAAGTTTGAAACAATGTCTTTTGAAGTTTTTCCAATGTTTAGGCATTACTCAAATACCTTCCAAGTGATATGATACAGGAATGGTGTTAGAATAAAGTAAACTATGTTAAAGACCCATGACTGACCAGCAGCCTTTGCGCGCCTTTGTTTTTGTTTACAAAAATTGATGGAATGATGACAATTAACCTAATTTATCATTCATCAAGCGAGACCCACACAGAATTGTCAATATTGATAACTATGACGATGTAGTAAGTCTACCGTCCTTTCAACCGCCAAACGGTTATTCATCATGCTGCATGTAAGCACCTATAATGTCCTGAACACCACTGAACTGACACTAGATACAACAACAATGCAGTTATTGTACTGGAGGTTCAGGACGTAAGATGCTTACTTGCAGCGTTCTCCTGGCTTCTTTGCTTTGACAGAAAACATGAAATTACAAGGCAGAGAAGATCAAGAATTACCTCTAGATCTCGCTCCAGGATCGGCACAGCTCTGAAGTGGACATCGAAGGAACAACTACGGGGCTTTGTTTCTTGGATCTTTTGACGAAGAAGACCAACAGACCAGCTTTGATCCGTAAATTTTGGCCTACGAATCTCTTTCTTCTACGGGCGCCAGCTCATCCAAAACATGAGGTACAGTTCCTTCATTATCTCCTCGCAATTTGATTTTCAGGCTTTTAGATGCTATTCCTTGTTGAGTTTAATGTTTGATGGTAAAGGTAATTCAGTCTCCAATGTCTGTTTGTCTGCAAATAAGCAAGATTTCCTCTCCTTTTCTCGGGTTTCTTCCTGTCTACTTTGGCCTATAATTATTGCCTCCAATTTGCGTAGCTCTGACCATCCAGAGCGAAAATACATGCTTAAATGCATTGTTTATGGAGTAAGGAAGCCATTGATGTAATTTGTCGTCCATTTAAGTTATTTTAATCGAAGATTAACACGGATTACAAACACAGCTATTTTCTGTATACAGAGATTAATGGAAGCTGTGGGGAAGAGTATTTTGGGCCCGCAAAGGATGCTGGTCAGTCATGGGTCTTTAAGGATTTCTTTTGCCAAAATAATCTAAAGTTATCTTTTCCCTGTAATGGAGTTTCTTAATTTTTTGGCGATCTGAGAGGTGAGTTTCTTATAAGCATTTTCTTATGCAAAATACGTGTATGCGACCTTGTGGGTTAGTTACATTTGAATACTTTGATTCTGGTTATCCGTTATGCGCAAATTTTCGTGCTTTATCTCATCTTATCTTACGAAAATGTTCAAACCTTGCATCTTGCTATGGACGATGATATGTTAAAAATAGTAAGTGTACACAGGGCCTACCTGGGAAGTGCCGGCCGCGCTTTTTCGACTTTGATTTCTACCAAGTCTATTCGTTTTGATAAAGGATTATCAAGGATTTCTGATGCAGTTTGCTTGAAAACAAAGATTGGGAGTGAAAGGGGACTGTAAGGTCAGAATAGCGAAGAAGTGCACGGTCAATCAATAAAAGTAAAATGTAGGATTTTCTTTATCAAAATGAATAGTACCTTACAAGGGACGTACCATTTTCTAAATATCACTTTCAACTTTGGCAAAAACCCTTCTCTTTTCAAGAAAAATCCGCAAGTCGCTTTCTTACGTTATATTTTTCAAGTGTTGGAGTTTCTTAACCTTATGGCGGTTTCTTCTAGCGAGAAAATACAGTGCGGTTGCTTGTTGACTTCACACGGCAACAATTTTTGGAAATTTCCGATGGAATGGACGGCCCTTGCAGCAATGTTAACGTTATCTTGAGGGGATCAGCCATGTACCAATGCTAATTCCACACTTTGTTCAGCGTGTTACTGGCTTGTTCCGCTTGTAACTGGCCTGTTCCTGGCTTCTTCCGCTTATTACTGGCTTGTTCCTTGGTTGTTCCGCTTGTTACTGACCTGTTCCTTGCTTGTTCCGCTTGTTACTGGCTTGTTCCGCTTGTTACTGGCTTCTTCTGCTCGTTCCGTGTTTTAGAAACGTCAATTTGAAAGCAGGGTTGCAAGGCTTATAGTCTGCGTAGACAACATTGACCATCAATCATCAGACCGCAAAACAGAAAAATTAAATTGGGGACAAAGGGCTAGGGCTTTCTTAGAAATTCTTTTCTTTCATAATTTCGTTATTCAGTGCAGCCTGTTGTTTCCAGCTTTTAGTTTCTGCTGCTGACTCAGAATAGCACTTAACCTTGACATAACCGAGAGCCATTGATCTAACTAACAACGTGAGTGCGGTAACTGGACAGTAACCTCACATGTAGGCTATTAATTCAAAACCCATACTTTCACTTTTGTACATTAAAAGTGTTAGCAGTAGCCAGGCAAGTGGATGCCAATTGTAAACGATGTTGTGGTAGTTTGATATATACTTGATACGCTTCACTTGACCAGCGTCCTAGCGCTTTAATTAAGTAATCAGGGAAGCCAAGAGAGGCAGCAGTTGTAGCAGCTCCAACACGAAAACTATGCAGAGTGTAACGGCCTTGCCATCCACCTGCAGCAATGATACGTTGTAGTCTCGAATTAAGTTTCTCCCGAGTGAGAGGAGACTTATCAACGAAACGGATGAGGGGGCCTGAATCATTGCCCCTCCTTTGAAGATAGCCCATCAAAGCTGCCACCGGACAAATTGCACAGTCAGAGCGTGCGAGAACGATGGAATAGTGCGGTCACACCAAACTCTCATATCCTAATCCCCGTCATTCTTAAGAAGGGCTATTGGTCATACCAACGCATCTTGAAGAAATCGTGCATCGCATGAAAATTTGGGTGTCAAGCAAATTTTAACAGCTTGCACGATAGAAGGGTCAAGAGATTAAACCTGTTGACTTTCCCGCCAGAATCTTGTTGTTAAAAGATTTCCCGCCATTTCTCTGAGGCATCAGTTGTACCATCTCTCAGTCGTCACAACATGGATTTTGAAACTATCTTATTTCTAATTTACCTGTATCGATTAAGCTCAAGCTCAAGAGCCCATGCTCTTTGCAGAAAGCAAAGTACAATGAGAAAAGGTTTTATGATGGCAAGGGCAAAAAGGAGGCAATATTCTTTGTTTATGAACACCGCAGCTTCATTTTTACCCCTTCAAGAAGCTAATTTACTTTGGGAAGCAAGATGCTTTTGGAGCATTGAGAGGCCACAACTTTGGTTTGAGAGTATATGGGGATCTGAAGAATTCAGTGCATTAGACGACTACTGGAGACAGGAATTTCGGTTTTCCAAAGCGACCTTCCAGGAAGTAATTCAAATTGTCAGGCGTGATTTGGAAAAAGGAAATACAAATTTCCGTCAAGCTATCCCTATCCAGAAACGCGTTGCAATAGCTCTTTGGAGACTTTCAACTGGAAATAGCTATAGGTCTACTGCCGCAGTTTTTGGGGTAGGAAAGTCAACAGCAGTTCAAATAACGAATAAATTTTGCAAATCTATTGTGAAAGTTGCTGATAATTTCATAAAATTCCCAAAAACGGAAAGAGAAACTGCCATTGCCATTGAAAAGTTCGCAGAAGTTTGTAAAATCCCTCAAGTGATAGGAGCCATTGATGCGACACATGTTCCAATCGTTGCTCCTCCAAAAGACCCTGTTGATTGCTTCTGTCGCAAGCAAATGTATACTATTAACACTCAAGCTGTTGTTGATGCTGATATGAATTTCATTGACATTTCATCGGGTTTTCTCGGTAGTGTACATGACGCAAGGGTACTGAGAGCAAGTGCTATTTTCAATCAAGCTGAAAACGGTCAGATCTTAACTAGGCCTACTTTGAATATTGAAAATCTAACTGTAAAACCTATGATCATTGGAGATGGGGCCTACCCCTTAAGTACCTGGCTGCTTAAACCTTTCCCGGACAACGGAGCTTTGACTCGTCAACAAACCAAATTTAACAGAACTCTGTCAAGTGCAAGGTCAATTGTCGGGCGAGCTTTTGGCCTTCTAAAAGTGTGTTGGAGATGCCTTTTAAAAGAGACTTGACAGTCAGAAAGAAAACGTTGTGAACATAATTATTACATGCTGCGTTTTACACAACATATGCCAGGGAAATGGAGATAAAGTAGAGGACGAGGACTTTCTCCGAAGAATAATTCAAAGGGAACAACAGCAAGCAAACGAAAATGAAGCAAACGGGAATACTGGTGAGGACCTTCGACAATTAATTGTAAACTTCATAAATCTTTAACCAACCGAACGATAACTGAGACCTTTAAAAAATTTAGGGTATCTATAAATTTTAGCACCAGAAATGTCTGAAAAGTGAAGTTTGCTTGCATATGTTTATTTATTTCTTAGCCAAAAGTGTAGCAAGCTGCATAAAAAAATTGCCATCTCGTTGCTTTTCCTCCATTGCATTCTTCTGCTGCTGCTCTTCAAGTTTGACAAGGAACTATCTATTCCGTTTGTCAGACTCCTTAAAAGCCTCCATCTGCCTTTCTTGCATTTCCAAAAATTTATCCTTGAAAGTTTCTTTTTGCTTTTTTGCTTTCTTCGTGTTATCCGGCTCCTCTTCTAGTTTATGCTTGGCCGGCAAATCTAACTTGTCCCCTTCATTTGTCCCAAGTTTTGCAATATCATCAGCATTGTCAACCGTGCTTCCGCTACCATTGAAATCAAATTCTTCATTTATCTCTCCTTCAGTTCCATTATTAGCTTTAGCTACAGCAACACCTACTTCTTGCACCATGTTGAGCTCAACAATTGGGCGTCCAGACAAAATTTCGTCAAAATCTCCAAAGTACGGAGGGAAATCTGGGGCAGCTCCGGTTTTTTTATTATTTTCCTTTGCTTTTTTGTAAGCATCTTTTAGGTTACTCAGCTTTTTCTTGCCTTGAGACGGTGTTTTCTTTGGCCCTTGCTTGTTAACTCCAGCCATTATTTTCGCCCGAGCTTGTCTGTTACGAGATGTTTCCAATTCGGCTACATTTTCTTTCCATTTCAAGACAAGAGTCTTCGTTTGCTTCTCTGTCCACCGTCCTGAAGCTGAGGGCTCGTTTTTTTCAGCATTGTCATTTGCTTGACTTTCTAAACACTCGTTTCTCGTTCGATATTGCTGCCAGGATAGTTCTTGCATGTCCCGCTGCCAGCGTAAATTTTGGTATCTTTTGAATGCAGCTTGCTGCAAATGCATTTGCTGTTGAAACTGTTGTGGTTGAAACGCCGGGATAAATGGAGAGTGTCTTCCATCCTCTACTTCTCTTTCACTGCTAAAATTGTTTGGAAACCTCGGATACATTTGATTGGCAAAAAAAGTTAGTTAGAACTCGACACAACGATAGTACGTTTTCTCGTTTTCTAAGAAACAGTTGCGTGCAAAAGATTAAGTACAACACAGGGATTAGAGGTATAATCGCTTAACCAAACAGCATTTCCCGAATTTGTTTATTTAGAGGCAATTAGGAAGGTTTAAGCATGCCCAACACCGTGCTTGCAGATTTTCGTGGTTTCCTTTTATGTTTGAGAATGCCTAAAATATTTTAGCAACCAATTAGCAAACCAAGGATTAGGAGAAGGATGCTTGAAAGCCTGGTGTGACCGCACTCCTGGTATTGAAGGCTCAAATATATCAATGTTATGCTTCTTGCAAAAATCAGTCCATTTTTGTAAACTAGATTGGTACTGTGACTTAGTACCCTGCCGCCAGGATGACATAACTATTTCAATAGCAGCAGGGGACAAACCTTGATTAATTAATTTTTGGCGGACAACAGACAAACAAGAAGAGTTGTCTTCTTGTGTAATGGGTGCTTCCTGTCTGGAAATGCTGGAAGCAGCAAATGACTTGGGCATGGGGCTAATTCCACAGGAGGTTTGGCCATTATTGATGTTAGAATAGGATACCATGATTGAGTTGGCCATTCTGGCACAACCATAACTCCCATACCTTTCTCCGTTTTGATCTTCTGCAGTACTTTTAGAATGCAGCTAAAGGGAGGAAAACAGTAAAACTCAAGATCAGTCAAGGGAATAGAGAAGGCATCAATGCAGATTGCGCCTGGATCAGGCCTATACGAACAGTATTTTTCACACTGATTATTGATTCTTGAGGCAAATAAATCAATTTTTGGCTCAAAACAGAGAGTAGCTAAAGCCTTCTTCAGCGTTTCTGGGTTCAGCATCCATTCAGTATCTTGATGTGTGAATGTCCTAGATTCCTTATCTGCAACTACATTAGCAGAGCCTGGAAGATGGGCTGCTGTTAACCATATATTTTGCCTAATACAAAATTGTCATATTCTAACCGCTAATTCATGGCACTCGTCATTGTGACAAGTACCCATGTTGTTGATAATCCCTACTGCAGCTGTGTTGTCTATCATAAGTTTAACCCTATCAGGCCTAGGGTATTTGATGCTCTAGGAAGCCTAGGGGGGGCTGATTCGGCCCCCCCCCCTAATTTACTTCTGTTCTGGACAACCTAGAGCCTTGAAACTTTGCATGTGAAAAGAACAACTTATGATGAACCCAAAAATGAAATCTATTTTTAGATATGTCACGTGACCTTTCCATGACGTCACATTATTCAATTTTCAAAGTCAATAGGGTTCAGTACTAAGAATTTTCAATCGTTGATTGTGAGAAAACAAATAGCATTAAGGACATCAGTCCAATTTCACTGTATTCCACGTCTAAATAGTATTTGCTCTGTGAAGAAAAATCAACAAAAAGTGATGACGTCATCACACAGGAATGCAGAGAATGCACGCATGCGTAGTGCCAAAATCCGCAAAATCATACGTTCAAATTAAAAATTAGCTAATTCATTGGATAGAGCATCAAAAGTAGTATCTATTCTCATCTTTTCATCATTTTATCACATTAGCTGTAGATTTTATTAGGAATTATTCAAAATTTTACACATACATCTCTTGAAAACTGGTCGCATTTACCCCCTGGAATGAATTTGATTTTTTCAAAAAATTAATTTTACATCGTAACAAGGATAAAAACTAAAAGTCAGAAATTTTCAGTGTTGTAAGTGCACTTGATAAAAATCTACAGACAAAAAACCGCTAGGGGGGGCTGATTCGGCCCCCCCCCCTAGGCTTGATAGGGTTAACATGTTTATCTAGTAAGTGCTCAGAATAAGTGCGTAAAGCCAGGAAAGCTGCAAAGACCTCAAGGTAATTAATATGATGATTAGCCTATTCAAGAGACCATTGACCACCAGTAGATTCATCATTAAATGCAGCTCCCCAACCTTTCAATGAAGCGTCAGAGCAAAGTGTTGCCGTTATTGGATCATGCACAATCACATTGTAACAAGAGGTGTATTTTGGGCCAGGTCGAAAACTCGGAGATGTCGGAGATCTCGGAGAATTATCTCCGAGTTATTCATCTCCGAGTTTTCGTGTTGGCCCTATATGCATAACTCGAAAACTCGGAGATGTTTGGAAATCTTTTCGAAACTTCTCTAAATTGTCTCTTTCACACTGTTTAAGCCTTTATTCACTAACAGCATGTAAAAGGATCATTTTCGTGGTGTAAAACCGGCATCTCCGAGTTTTTCATCTCCGAGTTTTCGTGTTGGCCCCATATGCATAACTCGAAAACTCGGAGATGTTTGGAAATCTTTTCGTTATTCACTAAATTGTCTCTTTCACACTTTTTAAGCATTTGTTTCACTAAGTTTGACAGTCAGAGATTCGAGTAAAATGGAGCACATGCAGATATTGGAGATAGGATGACATATGCAAAGAAGCAGCATTACGAGATTGAATTGTAACAACAATATGACAACTAGATCTACTGCAACGCTTATAATCTTCATATACCGTAATGAGGGCAGCAGAAAGCAATAATCATTGGTGAACTTGAAACAAATAAGATACTCGCTCTATTGTGCTCTTAAAACTAAACAGAAAAAACAAAGCCTCTTTCTGGCATCATTTTGTTTACCTCAGTTTGGCATAGTATCAATCAAATTTATGCTTGACACATGTGTCTTTTAATTATTGCTTTCTGCTGCCCTCATTACGGTATATGAAGATTATAAACGTTGCAGTAGATCTAGTTGTTATATTGTTGTTACAATTCAATCTCGTAATGCTGCTTCTTTGTATATGTCATCATATCTCCAATATCTGCATGTGCTCCATTTTACTCGAATCTCTGACTGTCAAACTTAGTGAAACAAATGCTTAAACAGTGTGAAAGAGACAATTTAGAGAAGTTTCGAAAAGATTTCCAAACATCTCCGAGTTTTCGAGTTATGCATATAGGGCCAACACGAAAACTCAGAGATGAAAAACTCGGAGAAACCGGTTTTACACCACAAAACTAATCCTTTTAAATGATGTTAGTGAATAAAGGCTTAAACAGTGTGAATGAGTCAATTTAGAAAAGTTTCGAAAAGATTTCCAAATATCTCCGAGTTTTTGAGTTATACACATAGGGCCAACACGAAAATTCGGAGATGAAAAACTCGGAGATACCGGTTTTACAACACAAAACTAATCCTTTTACATGCGGTTAGTGAATAAAGGCTTAAACAGTGTGAAAGAGTCAATTTAGAAAAGTTTTGAAAAGATTTCCAAATATCTCCGAGTTTTCGAGTTATGCATATAGGGCCAACACAAAAACTCGGAGATAAAAAACTCGGAGATACCGGTTTTACAAAACGAAACTAATCCTTTTACATGCTGCTAGTGAATAAAGGCTTAAACAGTGTGAAACAGGCAATTTAGAGACGTTTCCAAAGGGTTTCCAAACACCTCCGAGTTTTCGACTTATGCATATAGGGCCAACACGAAAACTCGGAGATGAAAAACTCGGAGATGAAAAACTCGGAGATAATTCTCCGACATCTCCGAGATCTCCGAGTCTTCGACCCGGCCTAGGAAAAGCTCAGGAAAGTTGCATCTGTGTTTTCAACAAATTGGAAGGTATTTTCCGTGTTTTCTAAGGGTTGGAAAATATTTTCCGCCCTTTCGAAAACGTGGAAAATTTTGTCCGCGTTTTCAAATTTGGCACAGGAGAAATACGAAGAGTCGGACGAGGAAAAATTGGAAAAAATTTCCGAACTTTCCAAGTTTTCAGAGCTGTCCGCGTTTTCGCCCTGGCCCAAATTCAAGCACAATTTTAAGGATACTATGAGCCCAATGAGCCTCTCAAACGATGGTATTGTGGATACTGAACATTTTTTGTTGCTCTGTCCATCTTTTGACAGCCAAAGACGAGATCTTGCTGGAGTTCTTGCATTAGTTTGACCGTTTGGACTCACTAACCCTTCAAACGAGGTATTAATACAACTGTTAATGTATGGTAATAAGGACTTCCCAGATGAAATCAATATAAATATCCTTGAGTTAACTCTACAGTTTATCCATGAAACTGGTCGATTTGATTGAATTCATCCAAATTTTTTTGCCATCCATCGAGCAGCCACCAAGTCCCCTTTTTTAGGGAATATTTTTTCAGTATTGTTCTATGTAGTCTTGCCTTTTCGCTTTTTTTCTTCTTCCTAAAGCCACAGGGTAGACATGATATCTTGCTCCTCGTGGTATTGTATTTGTAGTATCATATAGTATTTTGTAAGTAGTGTAGTGAGTATCTTGTATTTGTAAATTTTTTAATTGATGATATGAAAGGAAGTTGGCAATCAACATGCTACAAGTCATGGCAGTTCAGTGGGCATCATGACCCTCGCATAGTTGCCAATCCTGTAATTTTCAAAAGCATTTTTTAATATGTCATATGATGTTTCATCATCACCTATGACAATATGGATGGCTGTGAGACATTTGTGGTTTTTTGGATTACTCATCTCTCTCTTGGTGGTAGGTGGCTACCTTCTCATTGAAAGTCTCATCTGCCAACAGCAATGATACATTTGGGGTATCATGCTTAAGCATAATGCTTTTCACCAACTGAGCTAAAGAGGGCCAATAAGCTTTAAAAAGCAACGTAGCTGAGCACGAGCAGTTGCACAACTCAGTGCTAAAGCAGTCTGGTTCCCTGACATCATTTTCGACTAGGGGGACTCTTTTTTAGATTAGTGCGTAACATTATTTCCTTGCGAAGTTCCTTCAGTCAGAACAACAGTCAGCTGTTCTCCTCTGTATCCTGCAAGGTGTTGGAAAATGAAGGAAAATACAAGATCCTTTTTCAAACACACAATTTGAAGTATTTAACTAAACCAAATGAAAAAGCGAAGTACTAAAAAATTGCCAGTCAATGTTGAACTATCTAACTGTCAAAACGGATTTTCAATATCCTGCATGCTTAAAGCTGTAAGTATGTCACAGTTTACGTTTGTTAAATTTAGGCCACCTACTTACAACGAAAACGAGAGTTATCTTTATTGATACTTGATTATAAACACCCACTTACTAAATACAAGCACTGATCACTGATCAATACAAGGAACAATCACTGATCATTTATAAATGTTTTAATACATGCTTTAATGTTATTTTGTTTCGTGAAACTGCTGGAAACAGTTCTTTTTTAGAACACAAAGGTAAGTGTGCTTGCCAGCCGCTTCATTGCTACAACCTGAGCAAATAAATTGTGACTGTCCATTTTTTTTTTATATTACATAAAACATTAATACATATAACAAATACAACTACTGTGCCACTCATTGCAGGAAAGGACACAAAGTCAGCGAGTTCCCACAATGAGTGACACTTAACAATAAACTACGGAAATTTAAACTCAAAAGAAAGATTACATCAGAACGAAAAATAAAAAAAGGAAGAGCCTGATCGCTGAGCAGAACAGAGGCTGTTTGATGAAATGGCTGATCAGCCGCACGCCCAACACGGATCCCTATAACTATAGACAAAGAATTGGTCCTGCATGCTATCATAGTATCAATAGCAATGTCTGGTTGGTTATGCATGGTTCCCCAGCAAGACCAACTGCCCGACTGTTGCATTTGTAATTAAGAAACCCCTCTCCGTGTCGCACGGACAATCAATCAAACCACACCACAAACAGCCTCTTTATTTAAAACGTTCGGAATTCTCAATGTATTGGATGGTTGCTTCTAATGTCATTCTATTATCTATCACTGAAAGGGAAGGGCTTCCATACACCATTAGATGACATAGTTCTTTGGGATCTAGATTCAGTGCATCTTTATTCAATACTCGAGAGAGCTGACCGAGGAGATTCTGACGCAATTCATTAAAATGTGGGCAGTGCAGGAAGAAGTGCTCATTATCCTCTTTAGCTATGCCACAATTACAAAAAGGGTTAAGACAATCGAGATTATGCCGAAATTTGTGTTCATTAAGGGAGCTAAATTCGAGATGACATTTAGTTAACAATCGAATGCCCTGCAAGTTAGTAATGCCATAAATGGGATTTCCCTCTGGTCTTACACCCGTAATTAACTTGCGCTTAAACTCTGCGAGCGTCAATGAATTTTTCAGTTCTTCATTAAGAGAGTTCCATTCAAATAATGTATTATTAAAGTATGTGTTTGAAAAGCGCGTAGTTCTGGCTGCACTTTGGTAATATGTGCACGAGTGTCTCAAGTTGTGTAACACAGGCCTAACAGGTGGTATCTCAGAAAACAGGTACGAAGGAGATTGAAGTTTTCTTACATTAAAAAAGTGACACAACCTTCTGAACCATCTCCTATCATACAAAGTTTCCCACCGAGCTCTTGATAAAATCTGTCTCTACTTGTACCTTTCCAAGCACCGGTAGCAGCTAGAGCAGCAGCATACTGAGTTTGTTCAAGCTTGTTCGTGAAATCAAGGCGCATACTGGGATCGTATTTGTGATAAATGATATCGCCATAGTCAAGATGAGGTCTAACATAAAGTTGATAGAGTTGGATTAAAACATCTCTGGAAACATATCTAGACAGATGCTTCATCATTCCAATGCCACGCCTTTCTTTG
Organism: Aurelia sp. 3 sensu Dawson et al. (2005); assembly: GCA_964020215.1. NCBI lineage: Eukaryota > Metazoa > Cnidaria > Scyphozoa > Semaeostomeae > Ulmaridae > Aurelia > Aurelia sp. 3 sensu Dawson et al. (2005). The sequence goes on along the minus strand of OZ026576.1, from coordinate 20,842,445 downwards.
ACAATTGCCTCTCTTAAATGACTTTTAAAGTCCAACTTAGAATCTAATACCATACCAAGATGTTTGTGTTCCAATATTTGAGGAATTACATCATCACCCAACTTTAAAGCAGGATGATCAGGTTTGATTCTTTTAGTAGAGAAAATCACTTCTTCAGTCTTTTCTGTGTTGAACTGCATTTTCCATTGCCACGCCCATTGTTTTATTTTTTCAAGATCATAATTCATTTCAAAAGCAGTAGTAGCAACATCATTTACAATGGAAAACAAGGATGTGTCATCGGCAAAAAGTCTTACGTCACAGCTCACATTTTCAACAAGATCGTTGATGTATATTAGAAAGAATAGAGGACCTAATACAGAGCCTTGTGGAACATCAGCTGAAACAGTTAACCAATCAGACGATTTGCCATTCAATACGACACGTTGCTTACGGTTTTTCAAAAAATCTTTTAGCAAAACAAGAAGATCACCAGATATTCCATTACATTGAAGTTTGTATATAAGTCCTTTGTGCCAAACCCTGTCGAAAGCCTTCGAAAGATCTAGAAAAACAGCTCTTGTCCCTTTACTTGGTACTTCATCGAAAGCTTTGTAAATTTGGTGCGTTATTGAAATTAGCTGATTGACTGTAGAATCACCCGGTCGAAAGCCAGATTGCTTGTCAGTTAGCAGCCCATGTATGGAGAGGTGATCATAGATTTCATCAAATACTAGCTTCTCGAACATTTTACTAAATATTGGGAGCAGAGAAATAGGCCTATAATTATTTTTGCATTGTCTATTGTTTTTCTTGTGAATCGGAATTATATTCGCCTTTTTCTTGATCATAGACACTGATATTTCATCACAACCATGAGCTTTCTTGGGATCAAGGGATCGAATCATCTTCAGTACCTTTCCAGCGTCAATGTTAACGCTTCCTAGAAATGAGTTACCTCTTGGTAAAATAGTTGGCAGGGTGCTTCTTGTTCTAGTTTCAGAGCACCGTGAAACGAAATATTCATTAAAGATTGTGGCTTTACTTTCAAAGTTTGTGACCAGCAAACCATTTTCAAGTAGTGGTGGAATGTTCACTGTACTCTTTTTGTTTATTAATCTATTCAGTGTTGATGAATTTGTTTATTAATCTATTCAGTGTCACTGTCCACTGAGTGTGAAGCGTATAGCAAGTCATGCAACCAATCTAAAAGCAGGCACAGGCAAACAGAAGTTTCTCTATAGTGTAATGCTTGTATCGAAAGAGATTAACAATACCGAACAGAATTCGCTTGAGGAGTTCATCTGCTGTATAGAGCACCGTCTTCACAATATGATGAGTACGGGCGAACAGAGGCAAGAAGCACCATGTTTTCATAGAGTTCACTGCAAGAAACTGTATTATTAATGTTAACGGTAGAACTGGGATTGAGATCACAATGAAACAGCAACAAAACCAATGTAATTTTATGACTTGGAGGAAAACAAAGAGTGACCTGGCAGTTTTTCTGTGGGGAGAATTTTCCATCAATACACAGAAATACCCTATTGTTGCAGGCCACGGATTGATTTCAACAGGCATCATCGTAAAGAGTTCTTCTCACTGGTCCTAAGAGGCGGGAGGTCACAATCCAACCACCTTCACAAAGTCCTACGTAGATTATGCAATTTGTCAAAAAAATTAAACACTCATGAAAAACAAAGTGAAATGACAAATGACTAACATTAACGGAAAAACACAAAAATTAAACATGTTAAAGAGTTTTTGAACACGCATGATTTAAGGAATCGTCTTAGGACTGCTGTGAGGCTGCACAACCGTTTTTGCATGAGCAAAACATTTCTATTTTCCAAATTCGAAGTATTTTACGCCAAAGAACCAGTGTGCAGCAGTGTTATTTCTATATTTCTTATTGTAGAACGAAAAATGTTTACTAAACTCCAAAACTATGTGTTCAGAACAGTGTTCAAAACAGAATTTTGATGAAACTTTGTTTAGCTCCTTAGAATCAGCCACTGCAGATGCAGTCAAACAAAGGACCGGCCACCACCACAACTCCCAGAGCCCGCGCGGCAAATAAACTTACAGCTCAGAACCCAAGAACAACAGCAAAAACCAACCAATCCCCCGCCCAACCGCATCTGCAGTGAAACAACCATTGAAAAAATGAACATATTGGGTTATCTATACCGTAAAACGATACAAAATTCAAGAAATCAACCGTAGTTTTAAAGAATTTTTGGATTTTGTCGAGGGAAAAAGAAAAAAGTTAAGTTTACATTTTCTTGTTGGGCTTGCTGATCAGGCAGAAGTTTGCTGTAAAATTTGGGGTAATCTTTGTTGGGGGAATTCAAAAGTTGGTTCACTTGCAAATGTTGGTTACAGTAAAGGACAATCTGGGGTTTATCATTTGATCACAACTGTATGCAAGTCGGTTCAAGAGAGGGGATGTAAGAAGTCAGGAAGGATGGTGGACTTTGCTAAATTTCTAAAGACAGACAGAGCCTTGGATCATGTCCCACTGGCTTTTTTCTTTGGAAATAGATTCAATGTTCTCTTTTATAATGCTGCAAGTACTTATTTTTTGGACGATCATTTGAAATGTTTTTTGAGAGAGTTAAAATGAAATTAAATTATTGTCAGCTGTTTATTATGATTTAGAGGTTCCTTCATTCATAGGCTGCATCCAGAGCTTTAGGCATGATTGATAAGCTAGTCACTGGTTCTCTTTGGAGGTGCATTGCAGATACAGGGCACATTGTTGATATGAGTAGTCAGTACCAAAGATTCTATGATTGTGTTCTTTTACGGAGTGCTGATGCATCTCAGTTTATTGGTGAGGTAAATATTGTTTGAAGTGAAGTCAACGTACATAAAGATGAAGTTTTTGAATGTTTAGTTTTGTCTGGATCTAAAGAGTTTGCTGAGTTGGCCAAACAATGTCTGGAACTTGTTTTCAATAAAACATTCTACGCAGTAAATGTGTGTTAACGCCAAGGCAATCATATTTATGATGCGGTTCCCCAAAATAGGCCCAGTCCCCTGTTGCCCACAGCGTGGCACTCAAGTTACATATCCTTTAGTCAAACAGGTATTTCTCCATCGCAATTTAGAAGCACCGTTTTGTGTTGGTCCCTTACTTTTCAAAGAAATTTAGACTTCTCATCTACTGCCTGTTACGATGTTGAGCGACTTGCTACTGTGTACAATGTCTGAGTCAAACACTTCACAAGCCTCTAATGATTGCATCAAAGAGAGGGAACGTCATTTTTCGCGAAGAGATTGGTCAAGAAATCATCGTAAAGAGGTATTGTGCCTAAGATGCGCGGCCTATGGTCTGTCCATTACTGGAAAGAAAGATGCACTGGTTGAACGTCTCTACGCCCATCTTCACCCGGAAACTTAATCCTCACCAACCAAAAACAACGATGGCCGTGGTACCGGGATGGTATAATTTAAGATTCAAGATCCAAGATCCAAGATTCAAGATCCGAGAAATTAAGATCCCAGACATTAAGATCCGAGAAATTAAGATCCCAGATATTAAGATCCCAGATATTAAGATCCCAGAAATTAAGATCCCAGATATTAAGATCCGAGAAATTAAGATCCCAGATATTAAGATCCCAGAAATTAAGATCCCAGATATTAAGATCCCAGATATTAAGATCCCAGATATTTAGATCCGAGAAATTAAGATCCGAGAAATTAAGATCCAAGGAATTAAGATCCCAGATATTAAGATCCCAGATATTAAGATCCCAGAAATTAAGATCCGAGAAATTAAGATCCCAGATATTAAGATCCGAGAAATTAAGATCCCAGATATTAAGATCCCAGATATTAAGATCCCAGAAATTAAGATCCCAGATATTAAGATCCGAGAAATCAAGATCCCAGATATTAAGATCCCAGAAATTAAGATCCCAGGTATTAAGATCCCAGATATTAAGATCCCAGATATTAAGATCCGAGAAATTAAGATCCGAGAAATTAAGATCCAAGGAACTAAGATCCCAGATATTAAGATCCCAGATATTAAGATCCCAGAAATTAAGATCCGAGAAATTAAGATCCCAGATATTAAGATCCGAGAAATTAAGATCCCAGATATTAAGATCCCAGATATTAAGATCCAAGAAATTAAGATCCCAGAAATTAAGATCCGAGAAATTAAGATCCCAGATATTAAGATCCGAGAAATTAAGATCCGAGAAATTAAGATCCCAGAAATTAAGATCCCAGATATTAAGATCCCAGATATTAAGATCCGAGAAATTAAGATCCGAGAAATTAAGATCCCAGATATTAAGATCCCAGATATTAAGATCCCAGAAATTAAGATCCCAGCCCCGATCCTAGATATTAAGATATTTTTGGTATGCTTTGTTTTCATTTCAAAACTCCCTACTTTACATTCAAAAGGGGTTTATGTTGCCAAGTGGTATCCCAGGAAGAACTCTTGATCAGGAATCGTATGGGAACTTGAAATTCCTTTTGAATTTAGGGAGAAGTTGGATGAGATTTTGGGTTTTACAAATCAATGGCCCTATGGCCCAATGGCCCAATGGCCCTGGTGCCCAATGCCACTATCGTACCATCGTCTCGTGCCTGTTTGTGACGAATACCTGAACACCTGAGTATGAGTTGTATTTGACTTGGTTTTGCATAAATATTGCTTCAAACAAGCTCTAATTCAAATGTTGGGAATTTCGCTTGAAATGATTTAAGTCTACTTCCTCTTCCCTCGTGAATGTAGGTTTCTTACGGGAAGGAAGTGAAGATAAAAGGAAGAATATGCCAAAGATCTCCTCGACTCAAACAAAGTTTCTTAAGCTGATTTTGCCAGTAGTGGAGTTTCTAATTTTTTCAGCGATCTGGGGAGAATGGAGTTTCTTGTAAGACTTTTCTCATGGAGACCTTATAGCCCCGTTGCTGTGAGTCGGAAAACTGTAGAGATTTGTCACTTCCTTCCCCTACTTTATCATGCACTTCAGCGTTCCCCTTTGCCCTATTTCCCAAAGCAAGGAAAGTTACAGCAGGTGATACGCTGCATCACACTGAGAAAAGTCTCACTGGCTGAACGAGAATTTTGTCCATGAATTTGTCATGGTTGCTTTGCAATTTTCCAACGAATTCTAATTGAATACATTGTCAAACGTATACTCACTTTACTTGTAACAAAGTACTCAAGACTATTGGGCCAAAGGCCATAGGGCTAGGGCCATTGATTGGTAAAACCCGTTTTATGACAGCAAAATTTGTGAATCTCTTCGTGTCGCTAAACTGAACCAATTCATGACACCATCCTGGTTGAAGAGTTGGTGCAGTGGTTTTCCCTTGGCTTCTGGGAAACTGGCGCCATAAACAAACTCCATTGACTCTACTGAGTGGAGGGATATATGTAACGTCATTCAGGAACGCCGGAGAGGGGGTGCAGGGGGGCAAGTGCCCCTCCTGCCCTTGCCTAAGAGGGGCAAGGGGGCAAGAGTGCCCTTTTATTGGAGCAATATATTTCTTTAACAATGTTCAATTCGATCATAGCAACTTGCATTGGTCATACCCAAAGATGTAAAAGAGAGCATCATTTACATTGGTTAGACCATAGTTACTATGGTTAGACGAGGCATTTTAAGTGAATCTAGAGGGCATGGTTGCAAAACTTTTCCCGGGGGAGGACCCCAGTTCCACCCAATTTTTGGTTCACTTCCCTCGTCATTGGTCTGGAGTGCCCTTGCGTTTCCCTTCGACCCCCTTGCCCTACCATCGCTTTGGCGTGCCTAAGGTCATTTTGTTTTCCTTTTCATGAAAATGATTTGTGTAGGTACAGTGAAATATGATGTCTATTATACCGAAGCAAATAAATATAATATCGGACCGTGGAGATGCCTAAGGCCATGACAAGACAAGCTTCACTTTCTGATATTTATCTGCTCCCAAAACAACTGACACCATATTTCATTGTACCTGCACAAGCATAATCACTTTCCTGAAAAACAAAGGAAAAATAAATTACACTCAACATTCTACTCAGGGAGTTTGTCATGTCTGGTGCTAGTTTTGCCTAGTTTTGTATTAAAATCTGGGATCTTAATATCTGGGATCTTAATATCTGGGATCTTAATTTCTCGGATCTTAATATCTGGGATCTTAATTTCTGGGATCTTAATATCTGGGATCTTAATATCTGGGATCTTAATTTCTCGGATCTTAATATCTGGGATCTTAATTTCTGGGATCTTAATTTCTGGGATCTTAATATCTGGGATCTTAATTTCTCGGATCTTAATATCTGGGATCTTAATTTCTCGGACCCTAACATCTGGGATCTTAATTTCTCGGATCTTAATATCTGGGATCTTAATATCTGGGATCTTAATTTCTCGGATCTTAATATCTGGGATCTTAATTTCTCGGATCTTAATTTCTGGGATCTTAATTTCTTGGATCTTAATATCTGGGATCTTAATATCTGGGATCTTAATTTCTCGGATCTTAATATCTGGGATCTTAATATCTGGGATCTTAATTTCTGGGATCTTAATATCTGGGATCTTAATTTCTCGGATCTTAATATCTGGGATCTTAATTTCTGGGATCTTAATTTCTGGGATCTTAATATCTGGGATCTTAATTTCTCGGACCTTAATATCTGGGATCTTAATATCTGGGATCTTAATTTCTGGGATCTTAATATCTGGGATCTTAATATCTGGGACCTTAATTTCTCGGATCTTAATATCTGGGATCTTAATTTCTGGGATCTTAATTTCTGGGATCTTAATATCTGGGATCTTAATTTCTCGGATCTTAATATCTGGGATCTTAATATCTGGGATCTTAATATCTGGGATCTTAATATCTGGGATCTTAATTTCTCGGATCTTAATATCTGGGATCTTAATTTCTCGGATCTTAATATCTGGGATCTTAATTTCTCGGATCTTAATATCTGGGATCTTAATTTCTCGGATCTTAATATCTGGGATCTTAATTTCTCGGATCTTAATATCTGGGATCTTAATTTCTCGGATCTTAATATCTGGGATCTTAATTTCTCGGATCTTAATATCTGGGATCTTAATTTCTCGGATCTTAATATCTGGGATCTTAATATCTGGGATCTTAATTTCTCGGATCTTAATATCTGGGATCTTAATTTCTGGGATCTTAATTTCTGGGATCTTAATATCTGGGATCTTAATTTCTCGGATCTTAATATCTGGGATCTTAATTTCTCGGACCCTAACATCTGGGATCTTAATTTCTCGGATCTTAATATCTGGGATCTTAATATCTGGGATCTTAATTTCTCGGATCTTAATATCTGGGATCTTAATTTCTCGGATCTTAATTTCTGGGATCTTAATTTCTTGGATCTTAATATCTGGGATCTTAATATCTGGGATCTTAATTTCTCGGATCTTAATATCTGGGATCTTAATATCTGGGATCTTAATTTCTGGGATCTTAATATCTGGGATCTTAATTTCTCGGATCTTAATATCTGGGATCTTAATTTCTGGGATCTTAATTTCTGGGATCTTAATATCTGGGATCTTAATTTCTCGGACCTTAATATCTGGGATCTTAATATCTGGGATCTTAATTTCTGGGATCTTAATATCTGGGATCTTAATATCTGGGACCTTAATTTCTCGGATCTTAATATCTGGGATCTTAATTTCTGGGATCTTAATTTCTGGGATCTTAATATCTGGGATCTTAATTTCTCGGATCTTAATATCTGGGATCTTAATATCTGGGATCTTAATATCTGGGATCTTAATATCTGGGATCTTAATTTCTCGGATCTTAATATCTGGGATCTTAATTTCTCGGATCTTAATATCTGGGATCTTAATTTCTCGGATCTTAATATCTGGGATCTTAATTTCTCGGATCTTAATATCTGGGATCTTAATTTCTCGGATCTTAATATCTGGGATCTTAATTTCTCGGATCTTAATATCTGGGATCTTAATTTCTCGGATCTTAATATCTGGGATCTTAATTTCTCGGATCTTAATATCTGGGATCTTAATTTCTCGGATCTTAATATCTGGGATCTTAATTTCTCGGATCTTAATATCTGGGATCTTAATTTCTTGGATCTTAATATCTGGGATCTTAATTTCTCGGATCTTAATATCTGGGATCTTAATTTCTCGGATCTTAATATCTGGGATCTTAATATCTGGGATCTTAATTTCTCGGATCTTAATATCTGGGATCTTAATTTCTCGGATCTTAATATCTGGGATCTTGAATCTTGGATCTTGGATCTTGAATCTTAAATTATACCATCCCCGTGGTACCCCTGACTTAGAAGAGGAAAATGGAAACTTGCTCCTCCCGCTTCAGCAACCACCAGCCTTCCCAACCATCAAAGAACTCCAAGCTCTGATCCAACAAGATTTGCTTGCTGCGAGTTCCAACCGCCCAGTGATACAGGATCCAATTCATGCTGTGTTATTGTCTCCCGCTTCCCGAATCATCCCATCAAGGAATGAGCCTTTACCAACAGCTGCATTCAACCCAACCAGCATCCCACTAGCCCAGCCTCCAACCGAGATACCAGGTAACATTTTGCAAGCTTTACCTTCCTCTTCTAAGTCCTATGTATGTATGTATGTAATATTATGCCATTAAAATTAAAAACTTAATTATAAAATTTACTGCAAAATAAACAGAAAGCTAATTACATGCGTAGAAAAAACAATAATGATAAAAAGAAAAGCAAAAACTAAGATCTGATATAAAAACCTAAGTATAAAAAACACCCCCAGTTTAAAATGGCAGGGATAGCATTAAAAGGTCAGTGTGACCTTGTTTCCATAATGGTCCCCCCAGAGGTGCCATTAAAAGAAAAGTTTTCTTGAAAGGAAAGTGTAAAAAAAATGTATATTTTGTATCAAAGTAGAAAGTATGGTGGAGTTTTGTTTTATTTGCAATTTTAGAAATTCAGTAATATTCATAAGGGTTGTCTTCTTGATTTTGGAGGTCCTTAAAGAATTTGTTCTTAATTTTATGTTTGAAACTGTTAACGCTCTCAGCTGACTTTAGGTCAGAGTGTAGATTGTTCCAAATTTTAGGTCCTAGGTAGGAGAGACCGTTTTGCCCCTTGTTACTTTTTCTAAAAGGTTGGTTTAATTTGTTTTTTGATCTTCGAGTAACCTGGCTTTGGCCAACTGGTAAGAACATCTCCGACATATAGGATGGGGCCGAGTTATTGAAAAATTTGAAAATGCTTGTAGCAGTACATTGTTCAAATCTCTCTTTAGTAGGGAGCCAATTTATGTTTTTAAATTCACTAACTCCTATATGTGCTCTATTATTCATGCTTAAACAAAATCTGACACATTTATTTTGGGCGGTTTGAATTCTCCTGGTTAATCTTTTATTTATCAAAGGGAACCAAGCACTGCATGCATAGTCAAAGTGGGGCTGGATCAGTGCATTTGCAAGTAGCCTACGAAGAGGGAAGTCAAGAAAATTTTGCTTTCTATAGAGGAACCTTAGCCTGCCATTGATTTTACCAAGGATCCTGGTTGCCATTGACTCACCAGACAGGTCTTCATCAAGAATGCAGCCCAGATAGGTCACCGACGTGTGTTGTTTAATCTTGATGTCACCCCTTCTGATGTCTAGTTTCTTATTACCACTTTTCTTGTTTGTTTTTCCAAAAAGTATAGATTTTGTTTTGTCCTCTCCAAAGTGAATGCTTAGTTTGTTATCAACAAACCAATCACAAAGAGAATTAAAATTTTTATTTAATTGCTCTTCTATGTCACTGATGCTTTTGTCACTGAATACAAGGCAGGAGTCATCTGCATATAAAAGAAGGTCACAGTCAACTGCCTGAGGCATATCATTGACATACAAAAGGAAAATGAGTGGGCCAAGAATAGAGCCTTGCGGTACTCCACATGATAAATTGCCAGGCAATGAAGACTCTTTCCCTACGTTTACAAAGAAAGTTCGATTTGTTAGATAAGATTTTAACCAATATAAAGCTGAATCAGCAAAGCCAATGTGTTTCATTTTTTGAAGGAAAATCTCATGGTCGATGGTGTCAAACGCTTTTTGTAAATCAATTAGTATCATACCAGTAAGCATCCTGTTTTCAAATCCTTTTATGATTTTATCACTTAGGTAAGATAGGCATGTATCCGTTGAGTGGTAAGGACGAAAGCCCGACTGGTATCGATAAAGAATATTGTTAGAATCCAGGTATTCTTGTATCTGCTCGTGGACAATTTTTTCAATTACCTTAGAGATCTGCGGTAAAAGTGAGATTGGCCTATAGTTTTTTGGTTCGTCTTTGTTACCCTTTTTAAAAAGTGGTTTCAATTTAGCTTGCTTGCAGTCATCTGGGAAACTTGATAGGGAGATGGAAAGATTGCATACTTCTGTAATTGGTTTTGCCAAAATTGATGCACCATCCTTAAGGAATTTCCCTGCAAGATTATCCAGTCCTGCTGCTTTAGAGGGATTTATTCCCTCTAAGAGTTTAAGCACATTCTCATCAGTTGTATGGCAAAAAGTTATGAAGTCACTTCAAGGCAAGGAATACATTGATTTAAGTTCCTTATTGCATCACCCAGTTAAACAAACTTTTGGCAAACCTTGAAAGAAGAGGAGCTGCTGGAGCTGTGGAAGAAAGAGTATCTAAAGCAGTTTGGTTTGTTAGCTTAACCTAGCTGTTAAGGGAAATGACTGAAGCTTTCTCATAATGAACATGGGTGGATTTGAGGTGAGCCACTTTTAACGAAATCAAAATTTGTTTCATCTCATTCTGCTTATCTTTGGTTATCACTGTTTCCAATGGGTTATTTAGCTCCATCCTCCTCTAGGTGTGAGGGTATTCTCTCATAAGTTACATTTTCATGGACAATGCAGGAAATCAGTTCAATGTACATTGTATTAGTTTCATTATCATTTTACTGATGTGTCAATCATGAAAAGGGGTCACAGAAGGGGCCACCACTTGAGCATCATGAAAAGGGGTTAATTAGCGCTGAGCTACTTCTGCGATCCCAGCGCTTGGCACTAAACACCGCAACTTCACCTTCACCTGTTGTAGGGGCTGATAAAATTGATGATACGTATCTGCTTCAACCATTTAAAAAGGACTATGCCAACTGGGAACTCATAGTTTGGGGCATATCTATGTGAATCTTTATACCAGTAAATGACATCAAAGACTTTCATTATCTGTTGCTTGGCCATTGAGAGTTGGCTAAATCCCGTGTTTTCGTGCTCAGTGCTTAGTGCTCGTGCCTTGTGCTTAGTGCTCGTGCCTTGTGCTCAGTGTTTCGTGCTTAGTGCTCAGTATTTCGTGCTTAGTGCCTAGTGCTTAGTGCCTAGTGTTTTGTGCTTAGTGTTTCGTGCCTGGTGCTCAGTGTTTCGTGCTTAGTGCCCATGTTTCGTGCTTCGTGTTTCGTGCACAGTTCTTAGTTTTCTAACAAATCGCCAATTGCTTTATTAAATTGTTAACACCCTTATTTGCGAGTGTCTGTATACCCCCACAGTGCAGTTTCTCGTGCATTTATCAGAGAGGCTCTGACAGGGGTTTTTGGGAGCAAGGGAGCATGGCCTAAAAAGGGCCGGGAGCAAGGGTGCATGAATAAAAAGTTTAGGAGCTTGGGAGCACATCAATTCTTATTGCTTATTGCATTATCAATTCTCAATCTCTAATGACTCTAAAGATTCTCCATTTCTGAATATCAATGCAATATTAATGTCTACTATTTGGAGGAGGGCTCTCTTAGGGCTGGAGAACTGAAGAACAATAAGAAATAACCTGGCTTTGGAAATTTAGAAAGAGTGCGAATTTTACGACAAAGGCACAATATGTCGAGGGAAAAGGTAACTATCATGATCCAAAAGTGAATTTATTCAGCTCGCTGGCCAATTTGTACCCTGGTACCACACTCCCCGCAAAAATTGATGTCCTTGGAGAGTCTGATAACCAGGGTAGCCTACTTGCGGATCATAGCAACTTACCTGTGTTCTATCTTGCAGCAGGCAAGCCTGTCTGAAGCATCTTACCTCAATTTTTTGCATGAGAGTTGCTCAAAATTTACAAGTACAAATGGGGTGCACTCTAAAAACGGCATCGTTGGAGAACTTTTTGAATATGACCATCTACAACTGGTTCATAGCGCGAGGGTTAGCCTGTGAAGATTTTTTCGCAAGAGTGGTCGATTTTGCCTAAAATCTGGAATAAATCATTTGTGCTTTTACCAAATCACTTCCATATGCTTTTATGATATTCTGTGTTTAATTCTGCATCAAATATTATATAATCTTGTTTGGTATATTTTGACAAATGGCCGTGGTGAACAGAGTTTCTTAATCACTGCCTGAAGGGTTACAGTAGAGTAACCTTAAAAAGTCCTAAAATTCTGACAGAACCTTCAAAAATCTTACCAATTCCCTAAAATTTCTGAAAATCTCAACACATGTTGAAACTTGAAAAGTTTGAGAATCTATCAAAGTCTCTGATATCCTAAAAATCGTTGAAGATCTTCAAGAAATCTCTGAAATGTCTGAAAAATCTGATGTTAAAAATCCCAAAATTATAATTGTTAGAGAAATTTGCCCTGGATGTAAAGTATTGTTTCATGATGACTTGTGCTTGCTTGGCACAGTATGCCTACTGGTACTTAAGGTGGTGAGGTGACGGCACTCAAAATTGACATGCAGAAGGGCAATCCGCAAAATGAAATTTCAAACCAATTATTGCTCTTCAGCTAAGTTGTTCCTGCTTTTGTGGAGCCTTGCTTATATCTAGGTGGCCTATGTGCAGACCAGGCAGGGTAAGGCCGAAAGGGTTTTCACAGCAGTGAAAGCACAGAGTCTGCCTGCGCTTAGGCAACCCTTCTATGGCTGCCAGCTGTTGCAGTATCACTGATATAAAGAAATAACTGTTTTAAAACGCTGAGGCAAGGTTGAGTTAAGGTTGCTGGTTGCCTTGCATTTTCTATTCTTGTGGTGTGGGCGGCGTCTCTCTCCTCCATAAGCTTAGCTTTTTTATCACCTGGGCCTAAATTGAAAGTGGTTTTGCAAGACCATGATTAACATTATCTTGAATCTTCATCATTGACTTAGCCCCTTTCATCATCAGCAACTGTAGTCTGCTGCACAAAGGCTTCCACCGCCGCAAGTGAATCCAATTCCAAGGCGCTGTCCTCCATCATTGCTTTGCACTGTATCACATGACCTTGCACAAGAGGGACTGAGCACTAGCAGAGATGGGGACTGAGCAGGGCACAAGCACAGGGCACAAGGCACGGCCACAAAGCACAAGGCACGGCCACAAAGCACGAGGCACGGCCACTGAGCACTAGGCACGGCTACTAAGCACAACGCACTAGCAGGTACGGACAAAAAGCACAAGGCACGGGCACTAAGCACTGAGCACAAAAGCACGGGAATTAGACATCCTCGGCCATTGACCTATTCCTTGGCCATAAAGACTTGAGAGGGGGGAGGGGGGCTAAAAGACTCTTCAATCTTTTCTGCATTCTAGGTTATGCCTGCAGGCTAAGGAAACTACTATTTAAAATAGCTCAAACATACTAGCAAATGAAATGTTGAAACCTCACGTTGCTTTATTTTTCTAAAGCAAAATACATCCAAGGTAAGTCAGCATCCAAAGTTGGCATGAAACTGAAGCTCTTACCTTAAAAGTTTACAAAATTAGTGCTGACAAGAATCACTGAACGTAGACTAAACAATGTGGTCAAAAACCAATGGTGGCACAAGGTTGGGATTGCCCAAAGACAAACTATTTCCTTGTGTGACAATGTCCCTGAAATTTATGGTTGGCTTTCGATTTTTAAGTCCAAGTAAAGAGACGTTTAGTGCTATGGCCTGATCAGAGTTTCCTCCATGAAAGAAAGGTCTACAAATTCCTTGAACTTGAAAGTTTCAAACATCTGATTGCATCACTGAATGAATGTGACTGCAACATCTGTAAAATACAAAACAATGCAGTTGGCCATGATGCACTGATTTTTCATAGCAAACCAAGAATTTTCACCAGCATTGAAAGTTTCTTGAAATTATCAGATATTAAGTTTTGAAATCTTTATTTCCACTATGTGTGCCCTTGTGAACATTTCACAACAATGTCTTTGAAACAACTGTTTACTTAACACATAGTGGAGGCACATTCCGAGTAATATGATCAAGGCTCTGCCTTGCCATTTCTGCCAGAAAAGACTCTGAGATTTATGTACACTGGTATTGTGGAGCCGCATTTTCACTATTGTTGTTCTGTTTGGGGCTGTTGTGGTCTGACTGAGATTAACCATTTGCGAAAATTACAAAACCAGGCTGCACGCATTATAACTGGCAGTCGCTATGCTGCACCGGGCTTGCCACTTGTAAAAAGGCTTGGCTGGACGACCATTGATGAGCTAATCAGTAGTGAGTCTAATGTCATGGTCTTCAAATCCCTTCATGGTCTTGCTCCACAATACATGTCCAATCTATTCACAAAGACATCCCAGCTAACCTCAAGGAATCTTAGGAATTCAGCAACAGATCTAAGAGTACCAAAGAAAAAGTCAGCAAATGGGCAGAAATGCTTCTCTTTTAGGGGTGCTAAATCTTGGAATGGCCTCTCAGCTGAGCATAAGGATGCTTCCACAATTAACAAATTCAAACGTGTTGACAATCAGTAGGTGTATATATGTATTTGGATTTCTTTTTATTGTAAATATTCATTTTAGATCTTAGGCTATTTTATTAGTATTTTATGAAATTGTAATTAGGTTAATTTAGTTTTTTTTCAATATATTTTAATTTGGCATACCGGAAAACCGGGACCCGGGACGCAAAGGTGGTACGCAAAGGTGGTATGCAAAGGTGGTACGCAAAGGTGGGACGCAAAGGTGGGACGCAAAGGTGGGACGCAAAGGTGGGACGCAAAGGTGGTACGCAAAGGTGGGACGCAAAGGTGGGACGCAAAGGTGGGACGCAAAGGTGGGACGCAAAGGTGGGACGCAAAGGTGGGATGCAAGTGATTAATGTTTGAAAGACATTGCTTTGAAACGTTCATGAAATAGATATTTTTAGATAGATATTTTTAGAAGCCTTTAAGGAAATCGTAAGAAGTCCGAGTAAGAAGTCTGAACACTTTAAGAAACTTTCTATCAAGAAACTGATTCATTCCGGGAAGCATTCATACGAGGGAGGCAACAATCACTATTTGCCAGCATCAAAAATTAGAAATGTTGATTTGGCAAAACAGGAACTCGGTGTAAACTTACGGGAAAAGCTTGGTCCGGCTTAACTTAACGGAGACATATTTGGGATGGCAAAAGTCACACTTTATATGTTTGATGTGGATTAAGGTGAATGACCTGGCATGTATCATGCGATGCTGCACACAAGACAAATTAAACCCAAACACGCTATAGTGTCTATTGTTGCTTTGCTTTTTTTGGAAACACGTATCAGCTACCATTTTATAAGACTGTTGATATCGATGTTTGAACTCATGTTATTTCTAGCAGATCATTGCGTTTGATGAAGTCTCTAGACACAACTCTGAAATTTCATAGAATAATCTAATGAAAAGCTTAGAGTTCTTTGTAATATACAAATGTTGTGTTATCATTTTGTAAAGGTTAAATGACAAAGCAACTAGCGTTTTTAAACCGATTTGATGACCTCTACTAATAAGAACCTATTTGAAATTTCAGGCAGAATGGGCTCCTGTATAACGGGGGGCCTAAATGGAAAATTCAGCCTAGAGGTTCTTATACACGGGTGATCTAAGTTGATTTTGTGATGATCCAAGTTTCCGTTTTCTTTGTTTAGAAGACGAAGGTCGAAGCTTATGAATATTAACTTACCTGTATGTGAGGAAGCTACCAGATTTTATCAAGCTATCACTTTTGATATAATGCAGCTCAAAATTATCTATATTGTCGATATATCAAAATCTCTTTTTTGAAAATTTTCTGGGAAAGGACACCACCAGTCGTGATCTTTGCTTCTTTCATGGCAAATTCTCCAAAACTTGGGCGTTTTCCAACAATCTGAAGGTCGTGGTCATGGAAAATTTCCGGGGGGCAAGTCCCCCCGACCCCAGCTTTCCTTCCTGCGCTCTTGCCGAGTTTCCACTCTGCTCTATGAATTTCGTTTCCAACGACCCTAGCTAGATTCTTTTGCTCGAATGTGTTCCTAAATTCAGGCATTTTCATTTGCGTTTCAGGAATTTTCAAAAACGACGTGCTGTTTTCTTTAATCTTGGGTTCGTTAAAACTCAATAAAACTCCTATCTACTTTTTAAGAAGACCCAAGCTTGTTCTATCTGTAGACCCAAAATGAAAGAACCCAAATAGTAACAGTCCCACAAAAATCCACCTCAGATCCAAAAATCGATGGTGGGCCCGAGGGGCATTTCACTCCAAAAAGCTTGTACGCCTTTAGCAAAAATCCTTTTGTTTGTCTAGGGTCTGACTTGGACACCCCGTACTGCGAGAAAGTGCTTTAAATTTGCATTAAAGCGACTCATGAGACCCCGTTTTGTCATGGCCTTTTGGTTTAGCACGGAAATGATTTGTAGATTGATGCTCTCGGTGAACTGATCTTAACAACCTGTCGTTACAAACTGGCTCTTTCCCACATAATTAAAGCAAACATTTGTCATTACGGAGAAAACATAAAACACGAGGTGTCCTGAAGACCTGAAGCATGAAAGAAGATAACGCCATTCAACCAACGTAACAACATAACAATCCTGTTTTGCCAAATCAACATTTCTAATTTTTGATACTGGCAAATAGTGATCGTTGCCTCCCTCGTAATAGACGATTACGCTAAAGATGGCGGCGAGGAACTTTTTACCAAGGTGCATTGCGTTCTAATTACGAATCCTTAACGGTTCTATAGGAACTCGATTAAAGAACGCAGTGCATCTTGGTAAAAAGTTCCTCGCCGCCATCTTTAGCGTAATCGTCTATTATGAATGCTTCCTGGAATGAATCAGTTTCTTGATAGAAAGTTTCTTAAAGTGTTCAGACTTCTTAAAGGCTCCTAAAAATATCTATCTAAAAATATCTATTTCATGAACGTTTCAAAGCAATGTCTTTTGAAACATTAATCACTTGCGTCCCACCTTTGCGTCCCACCTTGCGTCCCACCTTTGCGTCCCACCTTTGCGTCCCACCTTTGCGTCCCGCCTTTGCGTCCCACCTTTGCGTCCCACCTTTGCGTCCCACCTTTGCGTCCCACCTTTGCGTCCCACCTTTGCGTCCCACCTTTGCGTACCACCTTTGCGTCCCACCTTTGCGTCCCACCTTTGCGTCCCACCTTTGCGTCCCGGGTCCCGGTTTTCCGGTATGCCTTTTAATTTGTATGTATTTGAGTGGAGGGCCCCTTGTAAATCATCATTGTTATTGATGAAGGGCTACCCTCCTTAAAAATTTGAAATGAAAAATTTGAAATGAAAGGAAACAAGTGAAATTAAAGTAAAGAAGTAAAGTAAAGAAAAGTACAGAAAAAATGTGGAACTGTAAGCAAAGAATTGTTTCCTTCTTTACCCTAATTGGAAATTGATAAGGTCGATTGGGATCATGTGATTACCTGAGGTTCATTTATTCCTAATGCAAATTGTTAATTTAAAATATAGGAGTGCAGTTGGTTCATGTTGCTTCCCTTGGTAAGCACATACTTATTTTTGGCTTTTTCTCTGATTAAGTTATTCAAATTTTCATTAAGGAACCTATTCTTATCAACATCTATTGGGATCTTGAGTTCCTCTCTATTACACATCAATGCTTTTTCATGATTCTTATAAACGTATTCGTTTTAGTCTTCTTACAAGAAGACTCAACTGTTGACATTGAGGTGTGCATGGCACATCAAGAAAGACGATTCTGAGCTTGCACAGCAGCTCATCAGCTCAAAGCAAATCACGTTGGTGAATTTCACCCGAAACTCCTCTAAGGAAGATATCCCAAAATGGTGGAGAAAGTTAAAGAAAGTCACAGAAAGGTGTACCTATTCTTGTTCAAGGACAATGACCCTTTGATGGAATGCTAAATGACTCATTTGCCAAATTGTGTTTACGTTATGAAAGAATACATAATAATAATTCTTATGTTAATAGCCAAGGTTGTGCTTGTACTGTAAAAGAATACATAATGATAGCTACACATTATTAGCCAAAATTGTGCTTATGCTTTGAAAGAATTCATAATGATGGTTACATTACTAACTGAAATTGCCCCTATACAATGAAAAAACCGTACTTCTTTCTGAATTTCAGCATATATCTTTGCAACAATAAGTCTCCTGCTAAGTGGTGGGCTGCTTAACAATGCTAATCCGTCTGTAGCCCATCCATTTCTATAGGAACACAATAGAAGCCTGGTAGCCTGGTGTTAGCAAGATAAGTTCTACACAGAAAGAGAAATACTTTTTTAGCATGATCAAAAAGTGTATTTGTCTGAACCTGGTGATGTCTGAAAGCTTTCGATTTTAACGCAACCAAAATTTGCAGATGCACAATAAGGGGCTACCAAGCAATGTTAGCCCTTCTCTAGCCCGTTCATTTCTATGGGAACACAAAAGAAGCCCGGTAGCCTGGTAGCCAAGTGTTGCCAAGATAAGTTTAAGACATAAATAAAAATGTTTTTGATGTGGGGGGGGAGACGTAGCTGTGAGCACATCTTTTGGTGCGGAGGAGGTGACGCACGGTGGGACAAGATTATGACATGAAGCTGAAAAATTGGCCTCCTTGATTTGATTTGAACATACCTAATTTGAAAGAGTAGTATTTGCGAATCAAGAAAAAATTTGAATGGTTTCCATATCTCAGCTCGCTTATTTCAGGGAAGATTTTCCTCACCTTCTCATTGAACATGATCTATGGGGGTCTATTAAGCCTTAGGTTTGGAAAATTTTCCTAATTGAACAAATGGGGGGAGGGGCGGCACTGGAGAGCAGTTAAATTATACCAAAAAATGTTAGATTTAGTGCAACAAATCGTCTCTGTCCTCCATTTCAGAATCAGAATTTTCACTTTCACTGTCATAATCCTCTGCTTCATCATCTTGCAGGTAACCATTAGTGCAATTGATGCACAGACAAAGTTCACTGCATTTCTTTATTTCTTTTCTACAAGCACATCTCAGATTGTCACAACCTTTCTTGCATTTGCAATAGCAATTTTTCAATAAAACATACGGCGCACATTTATTGAGCATCTAGGCAATGCCAAGAGATCCATCCGGAAGTGAGAGCAAGCCATGATTTAAGGTAGGCCGCTGCTCGAAATTTTGAACTTTTTGCTAAAAGCTTGATCTTTTGTTTTTCACTCGTATACCATTGTCAACAATTAAAGAAACTTTCCCAATAAGAATTTTTTCATTCAACAAAATTTTCTGGTAACATACGCTTTATTTCTTGAAGCAGTAGGCAAAATTTGTTGAATATCTACCTTAGTAAGGCCTTAGCAATGGATATTCCAAAAGATCTTCTGTTGGAAATAAAATGCAAATTCACTTTGAATTAACGTTCTGTTCGGATGCGGTCGGACTTTTTTCCGGGTTTCGGGTTTTCGAGTTTGAGTGATTTTGATATTGATGAACATTTACCACAATCTATTGACTCACAATACTTCACTTTGTCTGAAATTTCACATCTTGATTCTCATTCTAGTGATCTCTCTATTCTACATACAAATATAAGGAGTCTTGCTTTGCATTGTGATGAGTTAGTTTCCCTAGCTGTAGTTACAAACAGGAACTTTAGTGTTATTGGAGTATCTGAAACATGGAATTCAAAGGACAACCCGATAGTTACCAATGTTGAAATTCCTGGTTATAAACTCTACAAAACTTTATCTTCCAGTCAGAATGGTGGTGTTAGTTTGTACGTTCAACAGTCCTTTGTTTCTAAGCCTCGTGAAGACCTTGACTTCACATCAAGTGAATTTGAGACTGTGTGGGTTGAAGTGGAAAACAAACGTAGCAAAAATTTCTTGTTCTGCTGTACCTACAGACACCCTGACTAAGATATAGATATTCTTACTTCTCATTTTCAGGATATTTTCTCAAAACTATCTGATAAGGCTATCTTTATCATGGGTGACTTTAACGTTAACCTACTTAATTATGCACACATTCCTAACAATGATTTCATCAATACTATGTTTTCAAACAGCCTTTGTCCTTGCATTCATCACCCCACTAGGATTTCTCAGCACTCTTCTTCAGTTATTGATAACATTTTTTCTAACTTACCTACTGCAGAAATAACTAGTGGAAACATCTTAACAAGCATCTCAGACCATTTTCCTCAATTCTTCATTTTAAAACATGCAAACATCCACCAAAATAAATCTAAAATGTATAAATATGACTATTCTACTTTCGATGAAGTAAAATTTCTTGAAGACTATCAACAAAAAGATAGGAATCAAATGTTTCAGCCGATTTTTGCTTGTGGCCCATGGCCGGAAACCTTCAAAACCTCATTTTCATGGACCAATCAGATGGTGAATAAGCGAGGAAGACAGAAGAAATGTGTGAAAATTTTTCTCAACTTTACCTACCTTCATAAAACACAACCAGGACAAAAAACTGCTGGAAATTTCCCGGATTTTTTTGAAGGAATCTATTCGCCAGATGTTTGGGTATCCAGATTTGGATGCCGGTTTAAATACTTCGCGGTTTCTCAAAGTTATAGCCTTTCCAAAACCGATGAGGCACTCAACCTTAAACAATAGAGACTCTGGGTTAGAAACAATGGCAATAACAATAGTGATTGTTTTAACAACGATCCCAGAGCGGCAAATATTTACGTTTCCAATTGTTCTTGCTATTGTCCTTCCATCGCAGTTTCTTTGCTTCAAGGTTCAATGCCCCTTCGATTTCTTTGTGAACTGAAGAAATTTGCTTCGGTTAGTTCACACGTTTCAAGTCATATGGCCATACTCCTGAGAAACTTCTGTATTATACTACTCTTTGCATTCATGTCATGGTTTGAAATTAGTAATGAAATTGAAAGGAGGTTTTATCAAGAGGCTTTATCACCTGACTTGAAGTGGCGTAAACAAGGCTTGGCAAGCCTCGGCCGATGTTGCCTGATAGAAAACGCTATATCTCCACCAAACTGTGAGGTATTTAAACCGGCATCCAAATCTGGATACCCAAACATATGGTGCGTAGATATCTTCAAAAAAAATTGGGAAAGTTCCAGCAGTTTTTCGTCCTGGTTGCGTTTTATGAAGGTTGGTAAAGTTGAGAAAAATTTTCACACATTTCTTCTGTCTACCTAGCTTATTCACCATCTGATTGGTCCGTGAAAATGAGGTTTTGAAGGTTTCCAGCCATGGGCAATGGGCAAAGATCGGCTAAAACATTTGATTCCTATCTTATCAACAAATAGATAATGCATACTTGGAAAATGAAACTGATGTTAACAACAACTATAATAAATTCCTTGAGGATGTCACTGCCTTGACCATTAAACATGTTCCTATGAAGAAACACACAAGGAAAGAATTAAAACTAATGTCCAAGCCCTGGATAAATAGTAGAATTAAAAAAATGATGAAAATTCGTGATCACATTTTAAAGAAGCTAAAGAAAGACAACTCAGCCAAAAACCATCACCTGTACAAAAAATTAGAAACCGAGTAGCTTCTAAACTAAAAAAAAGCAAAGTAACATATTTTCATAATTGTTTTACCATTAACAGTCAAAACATGAAAAAATTGTGGTCTGGCATCAAAACTATAGTCTCTCATGAAAACTCCTCTTCTTCCACTATCGTTAAAATTAAAGACAAGGATGGTGTATTAACCTCTGATTCTACTAAAATATCCAATGTTTTTAATGACTATTTTGTTAATGTTGCTGATCAAATAACAAAATCAATTCCCAGAAACCCTAAATCTCCCCTTGACTATTTACGCAACCGAAATTCTAACTCGATTTTTTTAACTCCTGTTATCAAATCTGACATTGAAGACATCATCAATGGCCTTGTGGTTTCTAAATCTGTTGGCCCTAATGGCATTCCTATAAAATTACTCAAAATTCTAGGTCCTTTTATTTCTCATTCTCTTGCTCAACTTGTTAATCGGTCTTTTCTTCAAGGTGTTTTGCCTGATAAACTTAAACTAGCTAAGGTAATTTCATTATTCAAAAAAGGCAACCCTGAGTTGCCATCAAATTACCAACCAATATCACTTCTGCCAGTCTTTATAGGAAAATACTGACATGGATTCCACTTCGGGGTTGGGGACAGAGAATAATATGAAGATATTTTCCCTCCCCAACTTAGCCAGATTAGAATACCAATGGGTTCAATTTTTTAGATTCAAAGAATCAATTCAAACAAATAAGAGGACTGTATAATTTCGTGGCTCAATTCTCAAACTCGAGTAAACATCACAGAGGCATATCAACTATCAAACATCATCTCCGTATAAGCGCAAAATAATAAAATCAAACGAAGTCACCTGGATGTCTCTTCCTGTCTCCGCACAACTGCACGATATAATCACGATACTAAAATACAAATGTTCAATCAACGACAAATGTTCTTGAAATTATGCTTGGGTCCTTTGAGTTCAATTTCCGTGGGTTCAATTCTTTCGAGTTCAATTTCAGTGAGTTCAATTCTTTCGAGTTCAATCTCCGTGATTTCAATTCTTTTGAGTTCAATCTTCAAGAGTTCTATCCATCAACCATGACACGATTCAACGACAAGAGCGAGAGAGAGCCAACTCATAGGACACACCTTCCTTTCACAAGGATCCAACAACAACAACAATATTATGAAAGCAAAACAAAAGATAAAAGGGAGGCAGCGCACACATTTCCCTACACTCCCCCCTTGACCAGCTAACGTTCAAAGTTCACACGTCTTTCTCCAGCTGGTCAATGATGTCCATTCTTTCTCTTGCTACGATGGCTGCCTTCCGTTGGGGTCTTCCATCCTCTGCTGGCATTTCTGCTTCTTGAATATTGTCTGCTTCATCTACTCTTCTTTGATTTATCTCCAATGGATATAGCTTTTGAATAGGTCGTTCAATACAATTTCCATTTGCCAATCTGATCTTCGCTCCTCTAATGACGTTGTCTTGACTTCCCTTGACTTCTTCAACTTTCCCTAGTCTCCAAGTCGATCTGTTTCGTCGGTTTTCATCTTCAATAGTCACAATATCTCCTTCTCTGATCTCTGGTACATTGTTTCGCTTGGTTTCTAACTTGTGGTATTCTCGAAGGTCCACAAGATATTCGGTTTTCCATCTCTTCCAGTAATGATTCAAAACTCTTGACAAGTATCTCTCTCTTCTTCAGGCAACATCTTCTCTTTCGTCAAAGTCTTTATCTTCTTCTTCATCAGGAGAAACTTCTGGAAGCGTTAACAATCTTCTTTATAGTATCAGATGGGATGGTGTCAATGCTTCTTCTAACTCGTCTGCATACAAGTAGGTCAATGGTCGAGAATTCAGAACTGCTTCTATTTCGGTAACGACTGTGTGTAATTCGTCATACGATAGTCTTGCTCCACCGATACATTTTTTCATGCACGACTTAACTCCTCTGATTAATCTTTCGTAAAAACCTCCGTTCCAGGGTGCCTTTGACAGATTGTAGTGCCACTTGATGCTCTTAGCATTCAGGAAGGCTTGAATTTCTTGTGATTTGAAAATAGTCAATAGTCTCTTTGATGCGGCTTTAAACGTCTTGGCATTATCTGTTACAACAAGACTTGGAACACCTCTTCGACAGACAAATCTCTTGAAACAGCGTAAAAATGTTTCTGTTGATAGATCAGGTACTAACTCTAAATGGAGCGCTCTGGATACTCCACAAGTGAACAATGCAAGATAAACCTTCTTGTTCTGCACTGATGTCGACTTTACGTAGAGTGGTCCGGCAAAATCCATGCCCACTGAGGAAAATGCATGCTTCTCCTTTACACGAAACTCTGGTAATTGACTTGCTTTAGGAACTTCGTATGACTGTCCTTGTATTCGTTTACATGTGACGCATTTTCTGATAACCTTTTCCACAGCTTGTCGTCCCTTGGTTACCCAAAATCCTGATCGTAATTCAGCTAATGTTTCCTTTGTCCCATTGTGCATAACACTTTCGTGACATCTTCTTATCAACAATGTCGTGACATAGTGATCCCTTGGCATCAAAATTGGGCATTTCGCTTCATACTGTAGGCTTGAATTCTGCAAACGACCTTTGCATCGAATTATCATATCTTCATCAAGGAATGTTCCAAGGTTTTTGTTGATATCTTCCAGCTTTGATTGGTTGAAAGTACTCTGTACTTGACGTATCACTAGTTTCTCTGCACTTGATGTTTCAGCTGTTGAAATTTCACCTTCAATTCTATTGTCTTTGTTCTTGCAATTTGTCACAAAACGCAACATGTAGGCTACAACTTTCACGAGCTTCTTATAACTGCTGAAGCGTTCATATTCAATAAGTGCTTGGATATTTGTTGCTGTAGCTGCAAGGACTGCTGTTTTCTTCGACTTTGGTTGAGCTTTCATCTCATCTACACATGTTTCTGGAATGTTTTCCCCTTGAGGTGACTTTGGCCATTCTTGTTCTGTTTGATGTAGCCACTGTGGACCGTCCCACCAACTTGTTTCTTTGACAAATTGCAGCAAATTGACTTTTCGTGTTGGAATATCCGCAGGGTTCTCCTTGCCTGGGCAGTGTGACCAAAGTTGAGGACTCACTAGACTTCGAATTTCTTGTACTCGATTCTCTACGAATAACTTCCATTCTTTATTCACTCCTTCAATCCAGTATTTAGCAGTGATCGAGTCTGTCCAACACTGAGAAATTTCCACTTCACAAATTGGGCTTAGTGCATCCTTTACTGCATTGATTAGGCGGGCCAAGATCAAACATGAGAGCAGTTCTAGGCGAGGAATTGTTGGTCTTGACAGAGGAGTCACACGTGTCTTTGACATGACTAATTTTACTGATGTTCTTCCTTGGCTTGTGATTTTGGCATAAACAACTGCTGCGTATGCTGTCTCTGAGCTGTCACAAAACCCAAAGAGCTCTATCTTGTCTGGTTTTCCTTGAAGATCTCCAAAATAGTATCTTGGTACAGACAAGCTTCCGATACTTTCAAGATCCGCAATCAAGCCTGCCCATTCTGACTGAAGAGTTTTGGGAAGAGGTTCATCCCAATCGAGCTTGATCTCAAAGAGCTTCTGCATGAATACCTTAAGCATGGTGGTAATAGGTGTGATCAGTCCCAATGGGTCAAATATTTTCGCAATGAGGCTCAATACGTTCCGTTTTGTCATCGGCTCTCCGTTATGTAACTTTGCTAATGCGGAAAAGTTGTACACAATAGTGTCTTCCTTGCTGTCCCAGTTTAGTCCTAGGATTTTCTGTGTTGTATTTGCAAGCAGAACATTTTTTCCAATAGTGGTACTTGCAAATGTTTCATCTTCTTCTGAAATCTGTGGATTTTCAACGGACTTTCTTGATTCTTTCTCTTCAGCAGATGCTATTTTCTTTAAGAGTTCGGAAGAGTTTGAGTGCCATTTTCTTAGATTAAAGTTGCCTTCCTTCATAATTCTCTTTGACTGTTGATAGAATTCGAATGTTTCATCAACTGTGTTTCCACCTGCATTGACGTCATCAACATACAACGAGCTCATCAATTTTGAACAAATTTCTGGAAAATCGTTTGCATACTTCTCAATGTGATGTTTAACAGTGGCGTTTAGCAGAAACGGACTACAAGTAACCCCGAACACAACGCAGCAGAAATGATAGGTGATTTGATCCAACTCTTGTGCATTTACATCAGCATACCAAAGAAATCTGAGTGCATCTCTGTCACTTTCATGAATGGCTATCATCAAAAATGCCTTCTCTATGTCGGCAGTGAGTGCAATTGGGTATGCACGGAATCTTGCTAATATTTCTGCAACTGTTTTTAACAAGCATGGGCCAGGATACAAGCAACTATTCAAAGAAACGCCTGAATTACTTGCTGCAGAAGCGTCATATACCACTCGTACTTTCGTTGTCAGCTTATCAGTTCTGATGACAGGATGGTGTGGCAAGTAATGAACTTTGCCCATTTCACTCTCTTCAATTGCCTTAACTCTCTCGACGATACCCATTTCCTCTTGTTCCTTAATGATGGCATCGTACTCACTCAAAAGCTCTGGACTTCCTTGTAATTTCTTGAACTGTCTTTCAAGTCGATGTTTGCTGAGGAGATAATTATCTTGCAGAATTGGATGATCCTTTTTCCATGGCAATTTGACTTCGTATCTGCCATCCACAAATTGAATTTCCTTGCTGAAATTTTCGTAAACAGAGTCCTCTGCGGAGGAGATTCCTAGAGCTTCTAATTCCCAAAATCTTGACAGCTCATCTTTGAGTAATTTATCTGCATCACTTTCTGGCTGTACTTCAGCACTGACTTGCAAAAGATGTGTTTGAGCGAGATTTGTTTGGGTAGTGGATTTTCTCGGACAGTTTGGGACAGGTCCAGAAAGAATTCATCCTAATTTTGAGTCCAAAGCCACTGGACCCCCTTGCTCCCCCCTTATCGTACCACCATTCATGAAGTGCCAGTAGTAGTCTGCCCCTATAAGGATGTGGAGGAGCAATTCATCACCACTGTCTGCTGGATAGTCGGCTAACATGAGGCCAGAAAGATGAGGGTATGTACTTGCAGCAAAATTGATGGCCTGGTTTTTCAGAGGAGCACTCACTGTGGGTACGACATAAGCCGTGACGTACATGCTCATATCATTGTATGGACTTCTCACACAAAATTGTGTCATGTCACAAGTTTTCACTGTGCCTACATCAGACCCAAATATCGTGATTTCAAGAGTTTCTTGGCGAATCGCAGGCAAAGATAATGCATCTTTCAAACTCTGGGAAATATAAGATCTTTGACTGCCTGAATCGAAAATCATTCGAGCAATTTTGGTTTCATTTGGCCTTTCAACAGGAGAAATAAATCCTTTTGCAGTTTGCAAAAGCACAGAACCTTTTGCGTCAATGAACATTGAAACTGTAGACTGCCCAATATTACGCCTCTCTTGCTCGGTTGGGTTCCTTTGTGTAGTTGATGGCGGTGCCTGAATAGGATTTTCTACTGCTGATTGAGAATTTCCAGGCATTGAAATACCTTGAATAGGTTGGCTGGTTTTACCGGGGGTAATTCTTGGGGCTTGACAGATGCTTGCATGATGTCTTTGTCTACAAAGAAAACAATGGATGTGGCTCGAACAATCTCTAGACAAATGTCCCCGTTTTAGACAAACAAAGCATCGTCCCTGTCTTTGAAGAATGGTTTTGCGTGCTAATGGCTCAGTGATCACATTGCATTTCACCGAAGCATGTGAACCTTTGCAGTATGTGCATGTTATCTTTCCCCCGTTATTTAACAATGCAGCGGTCGTGGACATAGGGCTACGAGCAGCTCTTTGAGCTGAGCCGCTTGAGCTTACTTCTGAATTCATAGAACATTGCTCCCTTGCCTCTAATTCTTGCAGGAAAATCTGTAGAAACCCGTCTAACGCCCAGTCATCTTTCTTGGTCAACCTTGTGATCATAAGGCAAATTTCTTCGGGGATCTTTGTCATTAACATGGGTATGAGCAATACCCCATACTGCAAAAAATCTACCCCAAGTGATTTTAGGCTACGAACATTGGTTTCAATACTGTCATACAGTTTTCGTAGGGCTTTCACGTCTCTTTCAGATGAAACTTGTTTTAGATTTCGCAAGGCTTCCATATGAGCATTGATAATTATCTGCTTTTGAGCAAATCTGTTTTGCAATAAATCAATCGCCTCAAGATAATTTGCGTTTGAAGCTGGAATACCAGATATGACCGCGGCGGCAGGGCCTTCTAACAGGGACTTCAAGTGCCTAAATTTGTTTACATCAGAAAGAGTGGTGTTTTCGTGAATTACTTGAAAAGAATCCCACCATTCTTGCCACTTTTTAGGGTCGCCAAAATATCTAGGCAGCTGAAGTTTGGGCAGTTTTGCTCCATCGGAATTTTA
This sequence comes from Aurelia sp. 3 sensu Dawson et al. (2005), assembly GCA_964020215.1. Lineage (NCBI taxonomy): Eukaryota > Metazoa > Cnidaria > Scyphozoa > Semaeostomeae > Ulmaridae > Aurelia > Aurelia sp. 3 sensu Dawson et al. (2005). Next base: position 20,814,400 of record OZ026576.1, on the reverse strand, counting down.
TGGTACACCCACCCCTGAGCTTGTTGGCGGAATGACCGGAGTGGGGACGTTCGTGCGTGCATTTTGCAGGTCTAATTTTACAGATTCGAGTTCAACTATCAAAGACTTTTTTTCAGCGTTTAGATTTTCGCACTCTATCACTTCCTCCTCCACTTCGTCCTCTGAAATAAGGAGAAAGATATCTTCGTTGATTTTTGTTAGTTGTTTGTGCTTTTCTTTCAGCTTAGCTAAGGCCTTGTCATAATTCAAAATAACTGGGTTTTCATCATCTAAAAGAGACCTTGCTTCCGAAAATGTTTTCGTAACAACCCCACGATATCCTCCTCGAATCTTTTTCAGTTTCGAAACCGAAGGTCCCTGATTGGAGCTGGTCGAGGGGTCGGTAGTGGGAGTAGTGGCGCTTCCCCCTGTTTCGGCATCACTAAACACAAACAAGACTAAACGCAAACAGGAAATTAATCATCACTGCGACTTAACCAATCGAGAATAAAACATCAAAGCCAACAACATCTTTCGCGATGTCTCAACAACATATCCAAATCCGGCGAGCATTAGGACCATATAGGAAAATGCTGACATGGATTCCACTTCGGGGTTGGGGACAGAGAATAATATGAAGATATTTTCCCTCCCCAACTTAGCCAGGTTAGAATACCAATGGGTTCAATTTTTTAGATTCAAAGAATCAATTCAAACAAATAAGAGGACTGTATAATTTCGTGGCTCAATTCTCAAACTCGAGTAAACATCACAGAAGCATATCAACTATCAAACACCATCTCCGTATAAGCGCAAAATAATAAAATCAAACGAAGTCACCTGGATGTCTCTTCCTGTCTCCGCACAACTGCACGATATAATCACGATACTAAAATACAAATGTTCAATCAACGACAAATGTTCTTGAAATTATGCTTGGGTCCTTTGAGTTCAATTTCCGTGGGTTCAATTCTTTCGAGTTCAATTTCAGTGAGTTCAATTCTTTCGAGTTCAATCTCCGTGATTTCAAGTCTTTCGAGTTCAATCTTCAAGAGTTCTATCCATCAACCATGACACGATTCAACGACAAGAGCGAGAGAGAGCCAACTCATAGGACACACCTTCCTTTCACAAGGATCCAACAACAACAACAATATTATGAAAGCAAAACAAAAGATAAAAGGGAGGCAGCGCACACATTTCCCTACAGTCTTCAGTAAAATATATGAAAAACTAATGTATAAGAAACTATATTCATTTTTAAGTACTCATGAAATTTTATACTGTTTGCAGTTTGGTTTTCAAGAAAATCACTCAATAGATCATGCACTGATTAGTATGACAGAAACAATAAGGTCAACTTTAGATGATAAAAAGTTTGGGTGTGGCGTTTTTGATACAGTAAATCATAATATATTGATATCTAAACTTGAACATTATGGGGTGAGAGGGTGCGCTCTTTAATGGTTTAAATCATATCTTTCAGACAGAAGTCAGTTTGTTTCCATAAATGGAAGCGAATCTGATCTTCTAAAAGTTACTTGTGGGGTTCCTCAAGGTTCTGTTTTGGGTCCCTTACTCTTCCTTATATATATCAATGACCTTCCTAATGTAACTAAAAAGCTACAATTTTATCTTTTTGCAGATGATACCAATATTTATTGTCAATCAGATACTTTAGAGAGTCTAGTTAAAACGGTAAATTGTGAACTAAAGCTGTTAAAAAAGTGGCTTGATACCAATAAACTTTCATTGAATATTGATAAAACTAACTATATAATCTTCCACTCCAAATTAAAAAAGCTTCCTTCAGAACCTTTGATAAAAATTGGTAAAAAGCACATCAAAAGGGTCAAGTTTGTTAAATTTTTAGGACTTCTCTTAGATGAAAATTTAGATTTGAAGTATCATCTTAATGAGCTTTCAAAGAAACAAGCTAGAACCTGTGGGATCTTTTTCAAAATTAGATACCTCTTGCCATCAGATGTTCCTCTTTGTCTATACAATGCTTTATTTATGTCTTTCCTCCAGTATGGTATTACAGTGTGGGGACAAACCCACAACATCTACCTTGATCCTGTCACAAAGTTACAGAAAAGAGCTATAAGAGCTATTTCTTTTCAACCTTATTTATCTCATACACTTCCTATTTTCAAAGATCTAAAGGTTTTAAGGCTATCTGAAATTTTTGAGCTTAGACTACTTATTATTGTGTATGAATCTGTGAATAAAATTTCTCCAGTCTGTTTTCACAATTTCTTTACTTTCAATGCTTCTGTCCATCAGCACCAAACTAGGCAGGCTTGTCGTGGTGACTCGTATTTGACTCAAAGGAAGAGTCTTCAACATGGCTTGAAATCCATCAAATATCTGGGTTGTAAACCAGTGGCATGCTGGCAGGGGGGGCAGGGGGTGCCAAGGTGAATTATCATCTTACAGGGGCGCCGAAGGCGCCCAGGGCAATTGGACCGTGAACGAGGAGTTTTTTCTTAAAACATCGCAACGATAGGATATCAAATGGAAACTCAAGGAAAGGCTTTTTCATCTATGGAATGATTTATGAAAAATACGATAATGATGTGAGAAGTATTTAATACTTCTCACATCATTATCTTTTATGTCATAAATCATTCCATTTCATTCAAGTATTATTCCAATCATATAAACCTAATAATAATCATCTTGATGTGTAGACCACCCAATCAGTCTAGTTAATTTTTCACATCGTATCTCGCTAATCGTAGCTTGTTGTAAGTATCTCGATCGATCGAATTTGTGCTCTCCACTGCGTCAAATTCACGTGTAAGATTGGTTTGATTTGAGAATCAATTTGTCCTTTCTATCATCGGTAAGTAAATTTTCTTCTCTATTTCCTCACTTTGTTTTTTTCTATATCAATATAAAATATTACAATATATGCTACCTTCTACTATACTTTAACTACTATGCAACACTACAAGGACGATGCCAAGAGGAGCAAAAGACTATGTCTACCCCATGGCCAACACATGAAAATACACAACTAAATCAACAACTAAATAAACACCTACAAAATGGTACACATACGATACGTTACTGATGGATACTGGAATCTGTTTCGCATTGGCATTCAAGGTCATAGACGGAGGCGCCGGATGCCGAACAATACTGTTCAAGACATTGCGCCTTGTTTTTAACATTATGAACTTTTTAGGTGAAATTTTATGTCTGCGTTCGCCTATCAGAACCGTAGCGATTCTCAGATCTGGCTTCTAAGAATGTGGTATGATGCAAAAGGTCTTTCGCTAGTTTCTATGTTTGAAATTTCATATCACTAAACGTAATTCAAAGCTGTGTGGAGTAAACTGCTTATTTCCAATGAATTAAGGAATACACTTCTTTACATTTGCAGTCAGCAAGTTTCAGTGCCATAGCTATCATCGTTTAGGAGCTATTAAAAAAAGTTCGGGAGGGGGGCGAAAAAACCCCCCGGTTAAAATAGGGATAAAGGATTGTGCGTCAGATGTTTTGCTGATGAAAAAGAGGATCATGGCAATACTTTTCCATCTATCCTCAACTGACAAGGCACCAAGACATGCTCATTGTCCACCAGGAGAATCATCTTGGTGCTTTTGGCAGAGAGCCCTTTCAAGATCAGTGGAACCAGGACCACATAAAGACCACGAAACACTTCCTCATGATGTTGGTCAAAAACTTGTACCAATATTTGAACGTCTATCAGAAACCAACCTGTTGATGAGATGTAGGAGGAACAAAACCCAAAATCCAAATGAATCACTCCACAACTTGATTTGGAAAATTTGCCCAAAAACCATCTACGTTGGAAAAACAACAATGGAAACTACTGTGGCATTTGCAGCTTGCCAGTTATCAATGGGTGCCACCTTCAAGGTTGCACTCTGTAGAATGCTCAACTTGGAACCAGGAGACAGTTTAGAGAGGTCTGCTGAGAGGAAGGACATTGCCAGAGTAAAAAAAGCAGAAAAAGCAGCCAGTGTCAGTGGAAAAAACGAAGAGAGCAACTGAAATACAAAATAATCAATAAAGAACAAAAACAAAAAGCACAGAGGGCGCATCATATGTTCTAGGTGGCTTTGACTATTGACAAAATACATGGTATAATTCAGAAGACAGATTGCAAAAATTATCAAAAACAACTCATTTTTTGCATGTCAACTTCAAGACAGTTCTCAATTGCAAAATGAGTCCAAATCTTCCAATGATATATTTGTTTATTTCCTAGTACAATCTTTTAAACTTACAAAGCCAATTTTCTTAAAACAAGTTTTCGGCAGTACAATTCGTACATGCTAAAGTAAGGAATGACCCATAACAACCTGCAACCACCCACAACGATCCACAACGACCTGCAACCACTCACAACGATCCACAATGACCTGCAACCACCCATAATGATCCACAATGACCTACACAGTGATCCACAACAACCCGCAAAACCCACACAATGACCCAAAATGACTCACAACGACCCACAGTGACCGATACAAAGATCTACAATGACCCACAATGACCCACAGTGACCTACAATGACTAAATAAAAGAGGTCAATTTATTTTAATAAAAGAGACCATTGAATGAATGTGACAAGCAGTCTAAAATTTTTTACAAAACCACACCACACAAGAAAAATTTTCCTATTATCTTTGTCATGTATCAAATTCCTAGATGTCCAGGATAGGCCCAGAGGACGGCTAGCACCCTTCCAGGCCTTGTAGAGCCCACATTGTTTCTTTTATAAGAAACATACCTGATGCTATGGTAAGGAAGGAATGACGGACAAGTCCCCCCCCCCATTTCTCTTCAATGAGTCTTTCAACTGATATAACTCTCTGGATAAAGTGTCCAAAGTGTGGTCAGGTAGTTATCTTCAGAGGTTTCTAGACAATGAAGGATGTTTTCCGAAAGGGTGTCCACTGAGTAATGAAAAAGTATAGTCTTGTCCTCACATTTTCCTGGCAGGTTCACCTCCTGGACTACATCCTTGTTTGCTTCTTCTTTTTTTTTTTTGTAGCTGGAACACCACTGCAGACTGTTTTACTTAAGTTCCTCAATTTCTTATGAAATTTTCCGCTTTGTGAATGAGAAGTTGTTTCTTTTCTTCATTTTGGTAATAGAATGCCTAGTAATAGAGTTTCTTAGATTTATTGTAACATAGTTTCATATAAACCAGTTTCTTGTATGAAATATGAGCATCATCTACACTGCACAAAACCTATGACTGTCTACAAATTTTGTCAAGATGAAAATGTCAAAATATAATGAAAATGGACATTTTATTCTCTGCCATAAAATGAAGACCACAGGTACAGGAGGGAGAATTGAAGAAAGTCAAAAAATTGAAAGTGGGTACCAAATAATGGAATTCAGGCTAACAACATAATTGAATTTTAATGGCCTGCCCCCCTAAATTTCATCTCCTGGTATATTCAAGTAAGAAACAAATTAAGGATAGTTTAGTACCAAAGGGATGACTCTTTTCATGTGAAATTAAAGTTCCATTACCCTAGGTGCCAGACCCACGAGAGCCTTATTCTTATTAAAATTTCACATGCTCTGTTCTACTTATTAAATAGCACACGCTCCACTTATCCCAGCCCTCATTCACTCAAAGAATCTGTGTCAAATACCCCCACCCCTAACAGGATCTTTCAATAACTATCTAGTCATCTATCATATATCACTTCCTTTGATATCAATGATGATTCACAAAATAAAAGTAACTAGGAAGTTGCAACTAGTATCTCACAACATGAGAATTAACTTTTGAAAATACATGTAGTCTTGGCCCCCTACCCTGCATACCAATTTTTGAAAGATTTTAAAACTCCATTTTCATTCCAGCCCCCTTTTTGTTGATCCTTTGAAAAAATTGAGATGATAGTGAACATAATGAATATAAACACAAAAGGATTTCCAATTTTTCCAACCTCCACCCCCTCTGAAACTGTTCCAACCCTCACGATAATAACCATATCAAACGATTTCCAGCTCTCAAATTATTCTCCAATTATCTAAGGTACTCAAGCGCAACTCGTAGAACTCGTAAGTTTTAAATCATAAAGTGCATGTAACTCGTAACTCTTAACATAATATTTAACTCTTAAAACACATGTAACTCGTAACTTGCAACTTGCAGTATAAGAAGAAGCTCGTAACATACATGTAACTCGTAACTTGTAACTTTTGGTATGAAATGTAACTCCTGAAATAAATGTAGCTTGTAACATGTAACTCGTAACATGGATTAGAAATCCACTGCATTTGAATGAAGATTCTTGTTGGTTACTTTCAACTCTTGAATCTTAGTTTTATGTATCTTTTCTCTTCTACCTTGATTCTTGGTGTAATATTTCTTTACCTTTTGTTTTGCCTTAAACAACTATTTTCTCACAACTGGTGTCACCTCTTACAAGGAGGAGGCTGGCCATTGTGAAGAATGGTGAGGCTATTTGCACATATGGTTATGTTGCTTGGAAAGGGTTTGTTCAAAAGCAGTATGATAGAAATAATGCCATCATGCGTCTCTTCTCCCTGAATCCTATGGTGTCTAATTGACTTCACCTCATGATATTAATTGCAGATACGTTCCAGAACTTTGATTTTCATTCCCATTGTCGCCCAAAAGATTGAGACATAAGTGGTTTGATGTGGTTTTGGCAGGCCCCGGAACTTTCGGACAAGGGGGAAAAACTCTTCAGTCTCAATAAAGCCTGAGCATTCGAACTTTCGAAGGTCTTCTTTATTTTTGAAGGTCATTGTGAAACCTTTCCCATGATGGCTTTAGTATGCAGATAGGGGTCATTCCAACCTCTTTGACTTTTTGGAGAACATCTCTTTGAAGAATTCTATCCACGCTACTATGACATATCAGGGATCTGGGTCTTTTCCTTGTGTCCTGTTTGTCCGCAGGTTCAAAGCTGGCAGAGCCATGGAACAATGTCAAGTTGGAAGTGGTAGCATTTGTTGCCACTCGAGCGTGAGACAATTTTTGTGCCATCAGAACTGTGGTTTGGTTGTCAATAGGCGCATTTGAAAATAGTTCCTGGGAAAACTCTGCATCTTGTACTATTTGCTTTGTTAGCTGTTTCTTGAAGCGGCTTGTTTGTTTGTTGGTAGTGGAATGATAATACGTGAATGAGAAAGGCCTCGGCATGCAAAATTGTTGTTTTTTTTTGCATCTGAATCTCTTTCAAATGCTTCATAGGCTGGCATTAGGTATTCTATTTCACCATCAGCCTACGTCATTCCGAAGTTGTACAAGAGACAGCACCGCGCACGCACAAACCAGTTGTGCCGATCACGCTTGCAAGCCAACCTTGTAGCGAAAAAATTCCAATAAACTTCTGGCTGTTTTTCGATGCCCATCGAAGATCTCTCTCAAGATTCACGAAGAAAACTTCTGGATAGATAAGCATCCCTTTTCAATTGATTCAAATCTTTTGGTTTTTCCTGAAACATTATGGAAACGGATGAGCAGGGTGAGGAGGGAGTAATCCCTCCCTCAACTGATGTAACTGTAAATTTAATGCTGATGAATATGTTATCATTGATGAATTGAAAGCATGAATGAAACAAATTGTTGTCGGATCTAAACAGACGAAAGCTCCTCGATCACGCATCCTCTAGCTTCGAGATTTTGCCTGTTTCGAATGAAACAAACACGGCAGCTTCACAGGAAGCACCAACACCAGCTTCACAGGAAGCACTAACGCTGTCGTCACATAACGAAAATTCACAAGCCTCACAAGGGGCAGCAACATCTGCTTCACAGGAGGCAAATTCATGCCTTAGAAATAGGGAGGATGATACTTAAGTCTGTTTGGGAGTGATGAATAACAAAATCCTGAAGTTGATGAAGATAATGATAAATTCCTCAAATCACTTGACTTGTCACTCCGCCCAAATGAAATTTCTGGCCCACCCATCTCTGATAGAGTGGCTAAAATAGTGAATGAAAAATTTTCTACTGACTTGGGTCCAGAAAAGTGTGAAGAAATTTTGGAAAAGTACAAGATACTAGAAAACTGCTGTGAGTTCCAAAAGTAAATGAACAATTTTGGAACAAAGTTAAGGGTTTTCACAGGCAACGTGATTTGCGTGTTGCTGCACTGCAAGATTCTATTGTCAGAGTGTCTAGTGCATTATCCTTGACAATTGATGAGCTATTAAAGGCCAGGGAAACCAAGGGTAGCCCTGACTGCCAAGCTATTGCCACTAGGCTTTTTGACTCCATTGCTCTTCTGGGCAATGTTAATACTGAACTGTCATACAAACGGAGAGATTCACTAAAGCCACTGTTGAGTAATCAATTGAAAGCAGTTTGCTACCATTAAAACAAGCCACAAAAGGTACTTTTTGGTAATGATTTGCCCAAGGTAATGACATACTCTAAATTAGAGAGTAAGATGATGGCTACTGATGTACAGTCAAAACAAAGATATTCTCCTTACCAACAATACTCTCCAAATGAGAGAAATCATTTTTTTGTCAAACAGGGGGGGGGGGACTTACCCTCCCCAACAACAACAAAACTTTTACCAAAGGCAGCAATTTCAAAATCAGTTGCCATCAAAACCCCTACAGTACAGAAGAGGCAAGGGCAAAGGCAAGACCCTTCATCAGTGAGCTCACAGGTAATGCAATTTTGAAATGTTTTGATACATATCTCAGACCTTATCTTGAGTACCAAGTTAAAATTTTAGAGGTGGTCAGACTTCAACCCATTTGACACAGTGGAAAGCTTTGACATCTGATAAAACCATCTTGCAAACTGTTGTTGGGGATACCATAGAATTTATTGAGCAGCCCCCAGAAATTTCAATTATACCGAATAATTCCATTGCTAACGAGCATGCAAAACGGGTATAAACTGAGCTGAATAATCTCAATGAGAAAAAAGTAATTGTACCTTGTGATCATGAGCCTGGGGAATTTATCTCTCCTATTTTCTCAGTACCAAAAAAGGATAATAAAATTCGCCTTACCTTGAATTTAAAAAATCTAAATCAATATGTTGACCAGAGTCCAGAAAAGTCTTAAACCTTCCTCCGGTCACATTTTTTCCCTGTCAAAACCTTCCTCCACTTTTTGAGGCACTGGTCATGGATAGGGTGTGGCTATGGCGTGGTTTTCTTTACAAATTTAGAGGAAAAATACTTATATCTTATTTATACGTGTTCGGCTTGATGGTACTTATCGCATAAAACAAACTTGTGCTAGAATAATGTTGGAAACATTACAGCTAAAGAAGGATTTGTCATTCTTTAAGTGTCAAAATTCAAATTATTGCATAGACATAGATATAAATATTCTACAATGTCGTTTGAAAACTTCAGAACCATGGAACGCGAACAGTTTCTCTTTTCAGGCGTGAAATGACAGTTGATTCTGGCTTGTTTTGCCGTGTAATGAAATGCCAGTTTCTTCTACCACCAAAATGTCTATCAAGAGCTGATTCTAGCAGGTCATTGGCTCTGTTAATAGGAGGTCCATTCCAATGGATCATGCTCTCCTCTCCAACGACTCTTACATCAATGCCCCTTCTTTTATCACTGTGAAGGTCAATAATGCTGCCCATTGATTCTGCAACTGATTCAACGTGTGTTTTTAGAGCACAACGAAGAAACAAGTGCAACAAATCTTCTATTCCAGAATACAGTGAGCTATACTTCAAAAACATGTGTAGAAATTTTGCTGTGATAAGCTTCTTTGGCAATTCAATTGACTGAAAATCTTTACACAGCTGTGGCCTTGAACTCGTGCACAATTTTGAGCAGTGATGAGCCTTATACAGATAGATGTTGTTCTCAGGACAATTTTGATTATGGTCGCTTGTGATTTCCAGCAATCGCTGCTTAAATATGCTGTATTGTGCAATGATGTTCCGTTGTTGTTCATCGTTGACCTTCGCAAAACCCATGACTTTCTTTAAGGACTGTACGCCGTATTCATGCTGTTGGAAATCTTCATTTTTTGAGGCTTCATTTAACAGATTCAAATCAAAACAGCCTGCCATCGATTTTATCACGCTCGGATATGGATGTTTCTCGTTTTGCAGCACGCGGCTTTCGATAAGTTGGGCATAATTTTTTGAAAGACTTTGGAGTCTATTGCGAACTGTTATGAAATTAGTCATGTCCCCTTCATCTGCAGTTGATCGGAGTGCGCGTCTTTCTTCTTCAATGGTGGATATTCCCTTTAATTTTCCCTGAGATATTTCGTCGATATTTTTTGATAAAGTAGGCCATGATGCATAAGCTTCGACATTTATATCGCGATTCGTTTCATAAGTGCCAGTGCCTAGTTCTTCCAGCTCTCGGTTCATACGTTTGAGCTCTTCAACACCATCTTCAAGCATTGCGACAACTTCCCAAGGCAGTACATCAACTTTTTGGAGCCTGCATGATGTCTTTGCAATTGCATTGTAGATATCTATCACTCCACATAACGTTGCGACGAAACACTCACTGCGAATACCCTTTAGATATCGGTTGGCTGCATCGCGAACTTCTCTGTCTCCAGTTCTCTCTCTTTCTTTAAGAGCCTCTATGATGACTGGATAGCTCTTCTCAAAGCTTGAAAAAGAGTGATGGCAGTACTGAGCAAACCTCGTCTCGGAGTATCCATGTAGTCTGTACAACCGTTGGTTGAGCTCTTCAGATGCCTCAATCATTTGTTCAAGTCCTTTTCCAATATTTAGCGTTGAGCTGATATCCCCAATAAGCTTTATTGTTTCGTTAAGCCACTTAAAAATTGGCATCTCTCTGATATGGTGATCAGCTCGGTTAATGTTATGAGATGGATCCCACATCACCGTGAACCATTCGCATAGATCATCGTGTTCCATCTCTTCGACATCCATCTGTTCAAGAAGTCTCCGTTTGATGCCTAATTTGATGTACTGGCCATCTACAGCAACCCCTTCAAGTTGGCTGTCAGTTGCACCATACTCCCTTAATTCTTTCAGCATACTTGCTGCAAGCCCAATCGCATCATGTTCCTTTACAACGGAACTTCCAAGCATAAGTGGTGCCAAAAAATCTGAAGACAATGGATTCTCAGGAAAAGGGACAATAAGGCCCATGATATGTCCTGTTCTTTTGTTGGGTGTTATTTTGTCCGCAATCAGAGCAACTGGGCGTCTCCTGCCAGTAGACTCCAGTGGGAAGTCCAAATTAATTTTGATTCTATTCTTGATTATCGTGTGAATATCACTTGTCAGATTTTTGCCAAAATCGGCGCTGTGGTTTATGTCACCTATATCCATCCCATTTACATGGGCCAATAGAAGATCCTTCTCAAAATCAAGGTAGCTTCTATATTGCAATATCCCGTTATATCTTATTCGTGCAACCCTCAATCCAACTGTGTAAAGGCGCGACAACTTCTCTTTCTCTTGCATTTTATTCAAGCTCTTTTCTTCGGAGATAGTTTTATGTGTCATGCTTTCGCAGATATGCTCAACAAGATGAGCTTTCAAACGACGTAAAGCATCAGGTTGGGTTGGATGCAGCTCATCTTCAAAGACAAAATTCAGCTTGAAAACTCCAACTCTGCTGTCACGGAGTCCAACTGGTGGCCTTGAATCACTTATGCAAATTTTGCAGTATACCATACTTTTATCGAAGTCAAAGTGGAATTCTGACCCTACAAGTTCAATGAGTTGTCGCAGGGTACGGCATGCATTGATCTGTTCCCTCGTTGCTGAGCTGGTGTCTGCTTCACTTAGATTCGTTTTTCTCCGTCCTGTAGAATCTTGATCATCCCTCACATTTAGTTTCTCTAATTTTTCATCCAACAGCTTCATGATATCTGTCTTGAATTCTTTTAACTGCTCGGCTACCCCTGTAGGAGTTTCTGTCCTTTGAAATTCCTCTGTATCCTTATCTTCTCTGCGCCTTTTACCCAAGAAGCTGGTTTCTGCATCTGCATCAGTACCTGTTGTCTCCTGTTCGGCATGATCTGCGCCACGTAGATTTCAAGACGTCTCTTTAATTTTTGCGAAAAAACCGAGTTTTTGTTGTCCTGGAACAGAAATGATCGTGGACTTTGGTATCTTTCCTGGATGCTTTCTATTGGTGTGCCTATTCAAATTGTCTTTTCTACATTCTTCACCACAATAAAAACATGCAACAGCACTCTTACTCCCGTCTTTTCCCCATGCGTCACTTCCACTCATATCTTTTCGGTGATAAATATTCTTCAACGTTTAACTGATAATTTATGAAACACCACCTTGCAAACTCCCTTTGAACCAAACTAAAATGTCTTATCAGTCTTCGTTTTTATACTTTCCACCCTGCCTGATCGTTTTTGGAAAATTCCGTCACAACCCATTTTTAGGGATACGACGAACAAGATATTGGCAGTTTCACTCCTTTTTTGGTATTAAATGTTGCCCACCTAACGTGATGTACGAAATGTCGATATTTGATGCCTCCTTCCCACACACGTTTTGTATCAGTTACGTCATCCCCATTTTGATGGATTTTAGCCCATATGGCATTGCGGGCGTGCAGACCTGCAACAACAGCAACAACAACAATGCAACAGAAATGGCCTAGGCAAGGCAATGTGGACTGGCGAGCGATGACAGTACGAATACGAACCAGCCAGTTGCAATTCCAAAATTGGAAACAGTCAGTAACGTAGCTGCTTGTTGGGGCCAACTGTGGTAAGATGGCTGCTTAAATTTTGCTCCATGTTGGTTTTATTGAAAGTCTATGTTTTTGGTTTGGAAAGAATTGATGAGTTGGTTGAAGCCGAAGGCAAGCGGCATATGAACACTTGATTGTGTTTCTCTTTCTCCCATCTCTGTTTGCACCAAATCATATATGGTTGCAAGTTCAAGATTTGGCTGGAATACCACAAGAGCTGGTCTCATACGTCATAGTGTGGCTGGCCTTGTTATTATAGCATGATTTGATGGTGATTGGAATTCTTATAATTGACGTTTTTTGTACTACTTCAATCAAATTGGAATCAAGATTCAACATTAAATGTAACTGTGCACACCAATGAATGACTAAGGAAGCGATTGGAATTCAAAGATATTCTGAAGCCCTGACTGACTCTACATATGCCAAACTTGACAATCATTTTATGGCAACAGTTTTTGACATTTTGATCAGATGTGTTGTATTGCCTAAATTCTCCAAGGTTCTTACTAAAACTCTGTAAGAAAACAGAGGCAAAGAAACAAGACTTTAAATCAGTACATTAAGGCCTTTCAAACTTATGCTTTCTCCAGAATGGGACTGACATCGCCTCAATTTTCTTACAAATTTCTTAGTAATATATGAAAGATTTTACAATGTTGTTCTTTGAACCAAAACATTGTCACACATGGAATAAGTTGCTTTGAAATACAGTGCTAAGATAACTTGATTGACAGAATATGAGATGATAGATGGAATTTGAAAATAATTGTGCTGATTTTTTCATATCCATGCACAATGAGTCTGAAATTAACTTTAACTTTGCCTGGAATATGTTTCACAATTTCCTTTCAACAAGTTGCCACAATTTTCCACTCTCAAAATTTTTTTTGCCAAAACCTTCCTCCAGATTTCTTTTGTTCTGCAAACCTTCCTCCGGTCAATGACCGTGCGACCGTAATGTTTTCTGGACTCTGATATGTTCAATACCATCATTTTAAAATGGACTCAATCCATACAGCTCTAGAACTTTTAACAGAAGACTGTTGGATGGCATCAATTGACCTCAAGGATGCTTATTATGGTGTCAAGGTGCACGATGAATTTCAGAAGTACCTAAAATTTTGTTATAAAGATAGGCTCTATAAATATATAGCTTATCCGAATGGTCTCTGCCATTGCCCTAGAAAATTTACCAAACTTTTGAAGCCCCTTTTATGCTCCTTGCGGAAAAAATGGTCTTGTGTTGTGTGTTTTTATTGATGATCTACTTTTGGTAGCGACTTCTTATGAAGAGTGCTGCTATACTGTAATGCAGACAATTCAGTCTCTTGACAGGTTAGGCTTTACAGTTCACCCAGAAAAATCAGTGTTCTTGCCACAGAAACAAATAACATTCCTTGGTTTTGACATTAATTCTACATTAATAATAACATTCCTTGGTTTTAACATTAATGATGGAGCAGGACCTCGAGAATGGTTAAAAAAAAATTCATGAAAAATCAAGTACTGATTCAAGCGATCCTACTGAATCATCTTCATTTGATAGACGAGGAAAACAACAAATTCGTGCATATCAAGATTTGTATGATGAATATAGCCATCTATTTGATGCAATCAAGAACAAATTCCAGTTGAAGGTATTACAAGAATTGCATTATCTTCAAGTTCAAAAAGCCCTTCGTACCCTAATCATAATTCGCAATGGAAGTGCCAAAGAAAATAATGATGCAAAGCTACTTTGGCTTCAATATCCATCATCTCCCAATAACAACATCAACAACGAGTTGGGTATTTCAGAACCTCAAAACTTTCCCAAGTAATCAATGCATATCCAATCAAGGAATTGACCAAAAGTGTAATTTGCCATCGATCAATTCCAGTGAACATTGAAACAAAGATTACATTGTATGATGGAAGTACCAAATCATTTTCTAGAGAATTCAATCCAAAATGGTGGGATCAAACTAACAAGGCAACACCAACTACAAAGAAACGAAAATTCCCAACACCAATCATTGATGATAATGATCAAGCTGAACTTACTACTACCATCGTGGAAAATGAAGAAGAACAACATCAAAGTCCAAAAAAAAGAGTTAAAGTCAATTGAAGTCAATTAATCTGCTTCATCAAAAACAGCTGCATCTATAAATCTTTCCATAACATTTTTTAAAGTACTCAATGTCTTCGTAGTTTATGTATGCAATGTGCAAAATCAGTTTTTCCGTATTCAATGTTTGTTTCTGTGTGATAATGTGACAACTTGGATGATTAGGCATTTCGTGTGGAGCATTGTTAACCTTCTTCATGTCACTCCTCAATGAATGAAATAAGTAGTCAATTATCATATACCTTGCCATTCTCCACTTGAATACATCAATCAATGCAGTGCTATCATTCTCATCATCATTAATCTCCTTGCAGCACATTCTTTCAAAGTCAATGTGATCTTTCAAAAAGCTAATCCGCTGAATAGCAAATATGCCTCGTTGTTGATGTTCAATGTATTCTGACATGGAAGGATTTGACATTTGAGCATAATGGCACATTATTTTTGCTTCTAGATGCAAGGCACCATAATACATTTGCTTTATTGGCATTGAAAAATGACTTTGATAAGCTGCATTGATGGCTAGAATTTCTCGCAATTGTCCCGTCATTGATTTCAGAGAAATCATCAATCATTGAACTCCCTTATGATGTTTGGATGGATTATATCTATTTAAAGCACTCTTAGTTGCTCTTATTGAACCAACACCTGTACGAGTTCTTGGATTCGAATTGTCCCGTCATTGATTTCAGAGAAATCATCAATCATCGAACTCCCTTATGATGTTTGGATGGATTATATCTATTTAAAGCACTCTTAGTTGCTCTTATTGAACCAACACCTGTACGAGTTCTTGGATTCGACATGTCCATTATTCCTGATATGATGGCACTTTTGGCGTCATTATCATCTTCAATCCAATTTATCGATGTCGGATTCTTATCAAATGGATATTCTCGTTCCTTGCGCTCATAAGGATCATCAACCCAAAGGGGAAAATCAATGTATGCATTGTTCTTTTGAATTGGAGTTGGAGCAAAAATTTGTTCATTTGAACGTAGTTGATATCTTGTACCTGGAAGGTAGAGTTCTAGTCGAGATCTAGTCATCCATTCACTTTCAACGCTTCTCAAACGATCTCCGTTTAAATCCCAATTGACAAATGAATTCCATTCTCGAGTTTCATCAGCCTCATCGTGAGCTTGCCGAATGGATGCCCACCTAAGATATTCGCCAGGCATGCCTCCAAGGGTTAGTGAAGGCAAAACTCTATTGTTTCCTGATAACTTTCTCTTGAGCATTGCAACTTCTGCATCAGCACCAATCGTATATGGTCGATATAATTCTCCACTGAACATGATTGGAACATTTACCAAACTGCATATAGATGAAAATAATTGAGAGTTCATGCAAGATGCAAAATTGAATTCATGTAGTGATACCATGGGCTTTCCTTCATTAGTCACTTGTGGATAGGAATCAAAGTAATTACATTGAAATGATCTGTAACAGCCGCATCTACTAAATCTTTGATGCCTCCAAATGCCTGGATCTTTATAAGAAAAAAATGGTGTACTAATGATTCTATCATAGCTCATCAACAGAGATTATTCTCCTGGCTCGATCATATTAACATGATATCCCAATTTCATTCCCATCAAATCATCGATTTCTTTTGGCTCACTATACCAATCTTTCTTTTGATTTCTTGCAGATTTCTTTCTTCACACTTTAAAGGACATCTGTCTCGCACATCATTGGCCTTTTGAACGATAGAAAATTGCTCGTGTCCAGTCCTCTGTATTTTTTCGCATGATAAAAAAGATGGCGGAAGGCAGCAGGGAATCTTGGCGCTGAACCCTGATACTCGGACCATGGCTTCAAAGGGTAGACCAAAGAAATCGACGAACAAGTTGTTCAAGGCAATTTATTTAACAGAAGAAACGTTTGAAGAGTGGCGTTCTGCGAGGTCAGACCTCGGATTTTACGCAGACAACGACTTTGCTCAAGAATTGTTGACTGCGTACGATGAAAGAAGAATTGCAAGGTGAGTGAACTAGGCCACTTACTACCACTGGGCCCTGCCTTGCCAGGTGACGAAGCAAGGCGGCCTAATAAAGTACCTAATAAACTATACCTGTTGCTTTTTCTCATCTAATCCGTCTTTTTGTACTCAGGAAAGTTACTAGGAAATATGAAGGCCAACAAACAATATTTATTCATACTTCTTTTTACTGCAGGGAAAGTTTACATGACGATGAGAAGCAGCAACACCCCTCACAATCACATGAAACAACGTATGCCACATCGTCAATGCTGTTGTCTCCTCCAGTTATTTCTACATCCTTTTGAGCACCTCTAACATCTTCAACACCAATGGTTGCTACAATGTCACCAATGGCTCAAAAGTCAAAACAATCATCAAATAAGC
Source organism: Aurelia sp. 3 sensu Dawson et al. (2005) (assembly GCA_964020215.1). Taxonomy (NCBI): domain Eukaryota; kingdom Metazoa; phylum Cnidaria; class Scyphozoa; order Semaeostomeae; family Ulmaridae; genus Aurelia; species Aurelia sp. 3 sensu Dawson et al. (2005). The sequence continues at coordinate 20,797,260 of OZ026576.1, read as the reverse complement.
GTAGGAGGAATCTTAGTTTCCAAGAAAGTTTAACAAGGTAAGAAGATAGAATACTCTCAATTGTTTATTGTACTGTATGAATCATTCATTATCATTTGATAATTCTCCAATGTTTCCGTGCAGTACTTTTTTCCAGCATGCTATGAAAGATAAACTTGTAAGCTAGACTGATAACTTTGCAAAGTGTGTGTGGAAGATGAGCGCTTGGCCATTGTTTTAAACAATAAACTATTGTTCTTCCTGGAATTGTGCGCCAAAGATCGTCCGCACACACAACATGGTTAGCAGTCTGGCTTGTAAGTATATCACAAAGTGATTACATGGCGCATGACTGATGTCACATTGATTGTTGTTTCCCACTTCTGTCTTCAAAGGCTGTATTCTGCTAAAATGTAGAAGGCAGCTCTGTGAAGTACCAACCACAATTTTAGTTTGGCAAACAGGCTAAGAATGTTAGGGACAAAGGCATGATTGGATGTGTTTCCTGTCTATGTCAGGGACTCTTTTTAGAGGATGCACAGTAGGGTTCCCTCATCCCGCACCATTTGCACTATTTAGTCAGCAGATCCTGCTTCTAGTGGAGGAAAATACTCAAATCCCCACCCAACTGCCCTTGTCTATCCCTTATCCCGCTTGCCAGGAATTGTACATCCCATACCCTGCCTGTTAAAAATGGGTGATCCTGCATCACAACAAACCCTATTGTGCATGAATATAAACCTTTTTCTTCTGCTCCTATTGAAATGTTTGAAATATTTCACATTGAGGATAAAACACACAAAGGAAGAATTTTCCTCAAAGTTCTAGTCAGGTTGACTGAATGATTTGCTACAAGCAAAGAATTATGAAATGCCTTTATCCTTCCCAGATCTGAAGCCATTCAAAACACGCCAGCAGTCACACACCCAAATATGTGCAATGGGAAACAACTGCAGTTCAGGGTACTTGTTTGACTTCTCAAGTTATGGAAATCTTCAGAAAATCGTGACGACTGCAGATATCTTCTCAGCTATAACAAACAAAACTTCAAAACTTCATAAATATAGTAATGATCATGAGTGTAGGGGGATATAGAATTAAGGGGGCAGCCTGAAATCCTGCCTGTCTTTATGCTGATGATCTACCCAACTATGGCCAAATTTTGTAAATTTTTCCAACATTGGGGGGTGGCTGCAACCCCCCCAGCCCCCCTCAGTCTCCTACGCCTGTAGATACAATCTTCATTAAATCCAATCTTTTTCAGCAAAATGATCAGAGATTTTTTGCCCCACTGTTACATTCTTTACAAAGTTTGATAAAGCCCTTGTAATGACCAGATCTACTGTGTAGCCACTTTCATTCGTAGGATCTTGAACAAGCTGCGTTAAATTGTAAGTAGACATAATCTCACTGAATTGAGTTGCTTCAATATTGTTGTCATCATTGACATGAAAGTTCAAGTCACCAGTAATCACTAAGTCATACGTTGCAGTATCATGGCTATCAAGGATTTCCATGAAATTTCCAAAAAAGGTAGAGATAGGAACAGCCTTTCCATCCTTTGGATTTTGTCCAGAACGATAAATAGCTGTCAGCTCAAAAGATCTATTCTCGCATGTCACGTAGCAATCAAAGTTTAATGTTTAACAAGAGTTAACATGTGACAGTTGTTATTCGAACATAACAGTAATGAAGAATTGAATGTCGAGGATGACATTTGTCAAGAGGGGAGATGTGTAGGCCCCACAAAACAAAAAATACTTTTGACTGAATTGAGTAAGCACAAGAGCAAGGCAAAAAAGATCATTTAGTTGGATAGTAGGGAAACGAGGCAATTCCAACAGAGTTTCGTTAAGTAGAGACTCAAAATCGTAATAAATAGGTGAGGTTTGTGAGTCAAGCAAATGGACTAAAAACAAATGTAATCACTGTTGGATCTGATTGATTTTGAGTGTTCACTTGGATAACAAAGATCTCTTTGTGTGGTTCCAGGTAGCAGTGGTAAAGTTGCTTGAACGCGCCAGCAGGCAACACTTTCATCACAACTTTGAACTTCAATTACAACATCCTACCAAATCAACCAATTTTATGTATCTATCATATGTTTACACCAACTTTCATGGTGTTTTTGGAATCTTTTAGCTTTGAACGTTTCTAGATTCAAATCACAATGCATTTTTGTGTCTTGAAAAACTGAACTGGAGCAGTTTTTTATAAAACAATTCGTTTATGCCTTTTCCGTCTCGTTGGCTTAAAATAGTTTGGCTTAATCAAAATTTAGTCAGTCTCACAAATTTGCAGTATCCAGTGCTACCTCACTTATTGAAAATAAGAAAAGGATATGGCTTAGTTCTTTGCTTTACAAACTGTTGTCTTACCGTTTGCAGTTAAAACCTTCTTCTTACCCTTAACTTTGACCTACGAAACATACAGCCAGAATTGTGTAAGGGCCTGTTCATATGGAGGCGAGCCAGCCCGCTTACCGGGCTGGCCCGGTAGGAGGGACAGTTTTTATCTTGTGTTCATATGGAGAAATTCAAGCCCGCTTGCCAAGACAGGAATTTGACACGTGTCAAAAATGAGACACGTGCCCATTGTTTAGAGACGCAGCGCATCAGCAATAGCGAAATGTCCGTCTCGGTAGCCGGGATGGAGCGTTCATATAGGAAAATTTTCATCCCGCCTACGGAGATCTCGCCACTACACCAGTGAGATCTCGCTAAGCGGGCCAGCCCGCCTACTCATATGAACAGAAATCAAATTTTGTATTGGAATTAGGGATGAGGTGAAATCTCGGCAAAGAGCTCCAGCCCGGTAAGCGGGCTGGCTCGCCTCCATATGAACAGGCCCTAAGAATTGTTTGATCTCGCTGGATGAGAGAGGCATTAGCGATTGATATTTACCATGAGCTCCCTATTTTCGATAAATGTGCATCAACTAAATTCAGACGAGTTGAGAGAATGTAAGTACTAGGTTGTGGCAGCAGAAAGCCGAGCCAACAAAAACAATGGAGGGATTAGGTGTTTCTTTATCGGCCAGGTCTACAACGCGGACCTCGCGGACCCTGCAGACCTTCTCCACAAACATGACCTTCAGCTCCGCGAAATGTGGTCCGCGTTTTAGAAATTTCCTATAGAGCTAAATTCTAAAACGCGGAGCTTAATTTCGCGGACTTCTTCCAATGCCCGCGAGATTTTGTCCGCGTTATAGAATTTCGCTATAGGGTGAAATTCTAAAACGCGGACCTTCATCTTGTGGACTTTCTTGTAGGTCAGCGATATTTGGTCCTCATTTTAGAATTTTGCTATTGGGCGAAATTCTAAAGCACGGACCTAATTTCACGGACTCGGTCAGAGCTTTTCTGCTTCATGTTTCAGACAGTTTCCACTACGATTTCTACAGAATCTGTCATCATTAGTCGATCAACCCCCGTCGAATTTTATGGGCCCATTGGGTTTCGATAGGGGTACAAGACCCGAAATAATCGAAGGGCTTAGTGCTTCCAAGTCATCTTGGGACAACTTGTTCAGTGTCTCCTAACAAAAAAGTGAAAAATATTAAGTTATATCACGTCAAATGAAGATCATACCCGTGGACAGTAAATGTCTCTTGTTTTCCTATTATTTCTATCAGTTATATTTTTCATTGATCACTTTTTCGATTTTCATATCATTTTATCTTCCGCTCTATCAAAAACTTTTGATAGAGGTACAAGACCCAAATTAATCGAAGGGAATGTCGTTTACTTTTGATGGGTCTGGAACCGAAGGCTTTCCCACGCACGTAAAAGCTGAGCTGGGACTGAAAATTTCTTGAATGTATCAGACTGTCGGCATTCTCAGTTTCTTGCAGTTTCTTGCACCTACCTTCTTTTTCCCTACCCATGCCCTCCTCAACACTTCAAAACAAAATTTTGAAGCCTTTCCGGTGTTTAGGCATTATTCAAGTACCTTCCGAGTAATGTCATAAAGCAGAAAATCGAAAATAAAGTCATTAATTTCTTTTAGTAAAGTAGATAGTTTCTCGAGTTATACTTTTCCGGGAGTTTCTAATAACCTGTTCCTCGTGCAAGGACAACCTTTTGTTTTTCTCTATGACTAGTCTTGCTTCTGTTTGTGAATTTAGACTAACAATCTACAATCAGAGATCATGCAATTAAAGTGTGCAAAAACGTCTGACAAGGAATTCTAATACACCGGTACAAAGCTTTGCTCCGGTCCTTGAAGCCATGCGACATTTTCTGAAAATAAATAGGGCACTTGCAAAAGAACTTCGGTTGAAGGGCAACCCTCCCTAAGCAAATCAAATATGAAAATATTTGAACATATAAAATACATAAAACGTCTTTGTTCGTTGCAAAATCTTGGGGAGCACATGCCCCCAGTGCCCTCCCGGTTCCTATGTCTATGAAAAAGTAGGGATTGGATCTTACCTACCGATACTGGGGATATCACTGCTTTCATATCAGAGTCCTTTACGAAAAGGATTTCCTGTGTTGGAAGCAATCTGTCTCTTGATCCGGACTGGACGACGTAAGATGACGTGACGATAATTTCGTGATTTCAAGTTTAGGTATAATGATATCAATTTGACACGGAGAATTCGTCTCCTTGCATAGTGCGGACTGACAAATTGTCGTGCAATAACTTTGTAAAGAGGACTAGACCAGAGAAGACAAGGGCAGTTAACGTTTTGCAGAAAGTTGTTAAAAATTGCTAAAATAGCAGTACGAGATGCTTACGTAAGTAACGAGATACTTACGAAAGATAGAGATAGAGATAGAGAGAAAGATAGAGATACTTCATGGAACGAGATACTTACGTAAGTTTTCTCTACGTTAATGTTTCCCCGGATTCTATTTCTTGTTACTTGTAATGGTTCGATTTTAAATGAGATTTTATTTAAAAATGCTAAGTTTCAAAATGTACTAAAAAGTCCGTGAATTTAGGTCCGCGTTTTAGAATTTCACCCTATAGCGAAGTTCTATAACGCGGACAAAATCTCGCGGACATTGGAAGAAGTCCGTGAAATTAAGGTCCGCGTTTTAGAATTTCGCTCTATAGGGAAATTCTAAAACGCGGACCACATTTGGCGGACCTGAAAGTCATGTTTGTGGAGAAGGTCTGCGTGGTCCGCGTTATAGACCTGGCCTTTCTTTATCCTATTTATAGACAAGGGCTATATATATCAGGTCATTCACTTTAACAGCTCAATATCTCTTTGAATACCTTAGGGAATTCCTGGCTTTTTCAATGTCACCACCTCTCTTTCTGTCTGCAAAAAGTCTACATCTTCTTCGATTTCTGTGGTCTCGATATAAGTTCCTAAGTGTGTAAGGAACCAATAATCCTTGCAAGTCTGTTGCATCAGTTTTTTCCGCTCGACTGTCCCAGAACCTACGACCTCTTTCATGTTTACCAATGAATAGCTGCCACCATGTTTGCTCTTCTTGCGACATTCGTTTCCTTGAAGGTAGCAGAGAAGCTTTCAATCCTTGGATTTCGTTCTTTTTGAACTTTGGTATGACCAGCGTTGGTGACAACTTCTCCGGAAGGTTTCCATGTAGGATTTCTATTGGCTCAACAAGATTTGTAACTTCATTCTTCAGTCTCCATTCATGGTCTTTAGCCCAGTGCTGATGTGTTACATGCACTGCAGCTTCCGTAACAAGTCCAAGCTTAAATACATGCAGCTTGGAGTGTCGGACAAGTTCCTCGGCAAATTTTCCAATTTCACTGTTGATATTGAACAGCCAAGTCAAGGTATCAACCGTTGTAGTTTGTGACAACTGGAAAATGCAAACTAGATGGGGCAATGTCACAGCTTTTCTGTTGTGCAGTATTATTTTGAAAAGAAGTTAATAAGATCCTGCAACACCACAATTAACGACAGGGAGATGTGCCACCCCTTACCACCCTCAGCCAAAGGGCAAAGGGGTTGGAATAAATGATCACTTTAGGACTAGAGCTTAGTAAAGCCAACACATCACTGCAGACAATCTATGCGAAAATTAGTACTTCTCGGATGCACAAAAGACGTCCTGTCTTGCATTCTTGAATCCCTACTGATTTAAACGTTTGCAAAGCGAATGCAAAGAAATCCCAGGGGAATTTTTGAAAAAACTCTTCCTTATGTTGTTGGGTTGTGACATAATTTTCAAGAGTTTCTTTGACAAAGCATTAGAAAATCAAACCCACTAGAATCGTTTTAAGCAAGCTGACACACCTCTATTCAAACCGTGACAGGGAAACTCCCTTGCTACTGAAATGAACTGCACCATATGTTGGCACACCATTGGTAGCCAGCACAAAGTTTTGTCAATAATTCATTGGAATAAAGCTAGGTTCACACTGTAGACTTTTGTCTATAGATTTTTGTCTGCAGACTTTTTTCGACAGATTTTTTGTCTGTAGATTTTTATCTGTTGCCAGTTCACACTAGCAGACAGTGTCTATAGATTTTTGTCTGTCGTCTGATCACACCTGCAGATAACAGGCGGGAAAATTAATTTTGGTGGGAAATGCTGCATAAAATCATGGATGAAGAAGATACAATTGCTGTAATAATCGCTGCTTTGATAGTGAAGGGGGAGAAAAGTGGCCGAAGAAAAAACAGAGTTTTGGGTAAGACCCTGGATTGACAGAAGACTACTGCATGGAGCATTTAACCAACTGATTCCAGAAATACTTGCAGATGAATCAAGCTACAAAAACTTCTTCAGGATGAACAAGACACAATTTGATGAAATACTAGGTCTTGTGAGACCATTGATTGAAAAACAAGAAACACAGCTCCGTTCACCAATTCCTGCAGCAGAAAGACTTGCAGTGACACTCAGGTTTTTGGCAACAGGTAATTTTACTGGATGTTAACTCAATAACCCAATTTTTCAAACTTCCTCAAAAATAAGTAAATTGGTCATCAAAAAAGTACTACACTTTTACAACTTGTTTTCTAATTCATAATTTTCTGTTGCATTTCAGGGGAATCATTGCAGTCTCTTGCATTCTCATTCAGAATACCAAAAAATACAATCAGCAGTATTGTACCTGAAATCTGTGCTGCCATTTTTCTTGCTCTTAAAGGACAATATTTACAGGTAGGTACATCAACATGCTCATAGGATCAAAAAGTTAGTTCAAAATATCAAAATTAGAAACAGCACTCAAGAACTGCCAAGGAGGAAACTACTATGCAAAACCAGAACTATGTGCTGACTTTCTCTGTCTGAACAACCTGAAGATAAGTTGCTTAGTATTTCATGTATAAAAGACTACAAGTTTTTTATACGAAACTAGGATCAGGCCGTAGCACTAAAAGTTTCTTAATTTCACATGGAATTTTGGCCATCATAGTACTAGTTTCTTATAAACCAGTTTTTTGTAAAAAAAACATGTAGTCATTCAGTTTGAGGGTCCAAGCAAGTTAAATTCCTCACAAAGTCATAAGGGCCTTTTTGGTCTCCAAATTTTGCCTCAAAACTGACCTTTGTGTCTTCAGACCTAAATATTTCTATTCTGACCTTATCACACATTCACCATAGATATCTTCCAACATCTCCAAACTGCTGTCTCATCTAATATTGAAATCTGTGTTTTGGATACCCAACAATACTTACACGATTGCAGCAGGTACAAAAACGATTGCAGCAGGCTCAAAAACAGTGCAAAATCTTCTACTGTTTTGTGTTAAGAATAGTTCACACATACCTGCCATACCAACTGGCCCCTATGAAAACTGAACACTTTTACTGGGCTATTTATGTTACTGGAACAAAACTAACCAAATTGCGCAAAAACAAAACTAATAAGATAGCCATATTATCTGTCCAATGATTCACAAGGTATTGTAATCATTTTGTGTAGAGTGAAATATATATTGTTCATTATGACTGTTTTTGGGTCTTGGGACAATGGATGGCAAAGGTGGCATGGATGTAACTGCCTGGTTAAATGATTGGCCAAAGTGAGCCTCAAATATGAGTTGCTGAACTTTCATTTTGATGTATTCCTTAGTTTGCTCATGTTTTATTTTTCCTATCTGCACTGCCAGGTACTTTGCGTAGATCTCATCCTCTGTCTCAACTTTTTCCACTTTTGGTTGTTCTGCTTTCTTTGAAGATACCTCCTTGAATCTTTTCACAGCCAAGGACAATAACTCATCTTCTGCTTTCATTCATTTCTGTTTTGGGGGAACAATTCCTGCCAGTTTCCGTTTGTTGTCATTTACTGCTGAATTGGTACAGGGTGATTGTGATGGTGTTGCTGCAGGGGTTGAACTCTTAAATGTAAATGTGGTATTGTTGCCTAGGATAGATTGGGATTCTTCTTGAAAATCTTCCTCCTCTTGGTAATCTTCATTATTTTATAATTACAAATCATTCTTCAGCATAATGCTTTTGGCATTAGTAGATGCCAATTATAAGTTCATATATATTGATGTTGGTAGTAATGGCCGAGCAAGTGATGGAGGGGTGTACAGAAACTCTTCACTGTCCCAAGCTCTAGAAGAGGGATCATTGAATATTCCGTATGGAAGAAAGCTGCTGGGTGATACCAATGCAGGACCAATGACAATTGTTGCAGATGATGCTTTTCCACTAAGATCAAACATTATGAAGCCGTATCCAGGCCGAGGCCTGAACAGAGAACGATACATATTTAATTACAGGTTATCAAGGGCACGGAGAGTAGTAGAAAATGCCTTTGGCATACTATCAAATCGTTTCAGGCTGTTTCATACAGTTGTGGCATTATCACCTGCAAAGACGGAACTTGCAGTTTTGACAACCTGTGTGCTTCATAACTACCTCAAAGGAGATGAACCGGAAAATATGTTTGACAGAGAAGATTTTACAAACCATGAACTACTTCATGGTCAGTGGCGAGAAAATTCTTCTGAAATGCAAGGACTTGCAACACAGTGTTCAAATAGCAGTTCATTATCAGCAAGGGCAGTTAGGGATGAACTTTGCAAGTATTTTCAAACTGAGGGTCAAGTACCATGGCAATGGAACATTGAGTGAAAGTGAACTTACCAAGTTTGAAATGGTTTTCCTGCATATTAGATAGGGTTCAAGAAATTTCAGTGATCCATAGTACTGCCCCTTTGAGGAATATACCTCTGATGCTGAAGCTCCTGACTTTTTACCATTAACTTTTGCATATTCCTTTGAAAAATATGTTCGAATGTTGTTTATTTTCTTCTTTACCTCAGGCACTAAAATTAAAGAAATATGATGAGAAAATTAGCATGATGATGATTAAGTTATAGTTGATACAAAATGATTACTTTAGGCCTGATATCCTGTAAACTTATGTTTTGGCTTTTGTGGTCATTTTAATGTTGTGGCTTTGATTGATCCACAAACCACAAACATGTAAGTTCTGTGCTTTGAGCAGCCAATTTATTGCATCCAAAAGATTTCACTATGTTAAGTACAGAAAAATGAGAGGGACACCATGTTGTCGTGTCTGGCCTAAACGTTGTAGCTGCAAAGTTTACTTTGAACTTGAAACTTATCAGAAAGAATCAAAGAACTTACCAGACCACTCTAATGTTTCTGCAATCTTGTCAAAGGCAAATCGCTTTTTGTCGCGGTCCTTGTAGCCTGGATGGTCTACTTTCCACAGAATCTCATTCTCTTCAAACAACCCAATCAACCGCTCTATGTCCTTTGCAGCCATGTTGCTGTCTGCTCTCGTCTTCTCACGTGGCTCAGCACCAACCAATCAACAACGGGTATGCTATCGATCTGTCGACAAAAATCTGCAGAAAGTAGAACATGCTCTACTTTATTTTGAAGTCATCGACAAACTAGCCATCGACTTGTAGATACCCGATTTCCGCGTTCACACTTGTAGATTTTTGTCGGTTTGTCGATGACTTCACAAATCTATAGACAAAAGTCTACAGTGTGAACCTAGCTTAACATGACTCCTTAAGTGTTTCTTCTCACTGTTGCGTTGGATGGGAAACAAAGTCCAGGGGACGAATAAACTATTGCAGGCATGTGCCCTCATTCTGGGTGGCTTTGAAAGCGCATTGGTCTCTTTCAGCTGAAACGAAGAGACTTAACATGACTAAAAAATTTGACAACTTCGCACTGGCTAAACCTTTCAGCTCATTTAAAGACCCATTGTTAAGCATAATCCTTCCAGGTACCAAAGACGATCCTCATGTTATCTGAAAGTCCTTTTTGGCCTAAATTCTCTTTGTTGTGTATTTCATTCGGCACACAAAGGATCATGGTTAGCTGAAGGATCATGGTTAGCTGTGTTTCTTTAAAGGTTCAAATGTTACCAATTCCATCAGTCATTGCTCTTCAAAGATCACAGTCCTCCTCGGTCTGCTGGATTTTCTGGTACCCATGGATACTTCTCTGCAACTTTCAACTGGTGTTTTCAATAAGTACAAGGCGACCTCCATCAACTGCTGTTGAGGATGTCCTGTTACTTCAATACACTGAAGTAGGTGTCACTGTTAATCGCATTTGTGGTTGCAAATTATTAAGAAACTATTTCAAACTTTCTTCATCAGTGGGGCTCAATCGAAACCTTCCTTTTTCCAGGACGTTCAGCTCCACCCTCTTGATGATGTTACAGAATTGGAATTCCTGATGTCTACTAGGGCAGCCCTCTTTGTGTATTTTTGGTAACAGTTAGAATGTTGGTTAGCCTCTTCAATAAAGGATTTTCTGGGCCAAATGACAATTTTGCCCCCTTTGTCAGCAGGCTTAATGATCAACTCTTTTCTCCCTTTCAAGTTTTTTAAGGCTGTATTTTCAGCTGGGCTGAGGTTAGTAATGTTTTGTTTTGGTTGGTCATACAGTTTTTTTTCTTTTTTATAAATATAACATTAAAAAAAACTACAATACAATAATCTGAGCCAATCATAGCGGGGAAAGACACATGGTCATCTAGTCCTCACTATGAATGGCTCTCACAATGAATTTATACAATTATCTAAAAATAAACCAACAAGGGAACACAACGTAACACTACACCACTCTTTACCAATAACACTACGCTACATTAAGGAGAGACGAAAAACCATGAGGAGCGAAGCCGCCTCAAGCCATAGAGCCACCAGCAACCCACAGAGCACCATTCGTTCTTCATTTCATGTTCATTTTATGTCCGAAAATCGTCGGCAGCCCCACGGCCAAGAGATGGCAGCCCCACTCCCCACGGCCCCGCGCCGCACCTCACACTACAAAACAGTACGATAATCTCACACATTACACTACAAACAAATAAGGATGGCTGCTTATGTTGGTATTTAGTCCAACCGCATAGATCTATTAATGAATGATATAGTTGCTTCTAGGATTATTCTGTTGTCGATTATAGTGAGCTGAGGGCTACCATAGAGAAGCAACTCACACAATGCTTTTGAGTCCATATTTGTGAGATCGAGACCGGGGATCTCAGAAAGTTGACCAAGGAGATCAATACGCATCTCATGAAACCGATGGCAGTGCAGGAGGAAATGTGCGTTATCTTCATTGCCAATACCACACAAGCAAAGTGGGCTGACGCAGTCAAAGTTATGGCGGAATCTGTGTTCGTTGAGCGCACTAAACTCCACACGAAGTTTCGTCAAACGCCTGATACCTACTATATCGCGAATACCATACATAGTTCTTTTCAATGGTCGTATGGTCGACAGTAGCTTGCTCTTAAATGCTGCAAGAGATTTGGCGTTTTTTATATCATCAGCCAGCAGATTCCATACATACAGTGTGTTCTGAAAGTACGTGTTCGTGGAACGAATTGTTCTGCCTACACTTTGGTCATAAGCCCGAGTGTTTCTAAGGTTGTAAGATAACTGGCGCTCACATGGAATTTCGGAAAACAAGTATTCTGGAGAACGTCTCTGCCTTAGATTGTAGAAATGGCACAGTCTCCTGTACCGTCGCCTACTATAGAGATCCTCCCAACCCAATTCATCGTATAAACGTTGCCTACTTGTACCTCTCCAAGTACCCGTAACTGCTAAAGCCGCAGAGTACTGGGTTTGTTCAAGTTTTTTAGTTACATCTAATTTCATTTCAGGATCATACTTGTGATAGACAATGTCACCATAGTCGAGATGGGGCCTGACATAAAGCTTGTAGACTTGGTCAAGTACTTCCCGCGAGACATATCTAGAAATGTGACGAATGATACCTATACCACGCCTAGCTTTGACAACTGCTTCTTTTATATGGCTTTTGAAATTAAGCTTTGAATCAAGAATAACTCCAAGGTGCTTATGCTCAGGTACAATGGCTATCTCATCATTTCCCAATTTTAACGATGGATGTTGTGGTCTGAGTCTTTTGGTCGAGAAAATAACCTCTTCCGTTTCTTCCGCATTAAACTGCATCTTCCATTGCCACGCCCATAATCGCACCTTTTCTAAGTCCCTATTCAGCACTTCCGCAGTCACAGTTTCATTTGTTACAGTAGAAAAAAGGGATGTATCGTCAGCAAACATCTTGACATCAGAATTTACATTATCAACTAAGTCGTTTATATAGACCAAAAAGAATAGAGGACCCAAGACAGTTTGATCAGGTCTTTGCTGACATTTTGAAAGGATGTCTTCAAGGATTTTTGTTGATAGCTTGGTGGTTCCCAATTTGACGCCAACTTGAATTTGTTTTGTTGTGTATCCATTTTATTACTAGGCTTTATGAAAAAATGGTAGTGTAAGAGCATGTGTCTCTTGAATTTTAGAAATGCTTTTAAGACCTCATCCTTTGTAACCGCGTCAGGTGAATATACAAAGCTGAGACCCTTGTTGAGGACATTTTTTTCAGAATCGCTCAAGGGAAAATTCCCCATCCTATGCATATTGTCAATTGGCCTAGTGTTGGCAATTTGCCTGTGTAAATACTTCTTGACTGAATTTTTGTGTTTCTTGTTTTCCTTCCTTAATTTTCTGCTTTGTCCTAATATCTTGTGCAGGGTCGGAATATTAGGCGCATTATGGAGTGCAGCTAAAATAAAGGACACACAATGTAAATGTAAGAAGTTTGCAACATGCTTAGAAAAATATATATCTACAGTAATAGGAAAAATGTAAAAATAAGAAGTTGTTCGTAGTTCTCAGTGTTTTAATGTTTCGTTTTTTCCTTCCGTTCACGGGAGCTGCCCCTGGAAGAGCATGTTCACGGGAGCTGCTTCTTCTCCTTTTCATTGATGTTGATTCTATTTTTTTTTTGTTTTATTTCCCTTGCGTTATTAAACGCCTGTTCTCTGGCACGTTGCAGACACGTTGCAGTTGTATCAGTGTGTTGCTATAGATTGTTTTCGCTTCATGCACAAGGGTGTTGATTTTTTCAATTTCGTTTGTGGCTAGGTGCTGGTAATTGTTTGCATGTATTTGGCATATCGTCTCCTTAAAGTTCATTGTTGCCACCTCCAGTTCATCCACAAATTTCCTCGTTAGGCCGGTCTGTGGGTCTTCTTTGAAACCGAAGCTGGTGATGGAGGGGAATGGGCCGTCTGTGGCAAACCCTTCAAGAATTCTTACTCTTGATTGGTAGTGCGAGTGGGACCGCCAGTAGCCATAAAGATCCTCATATACATGATCTGGAGGATCATCCGACAGGTGCGGCACTGGGGTCCCATTCAGTAGTGGTTCCTTGGCTGGCTTCTGGTATGGTGTGATGTCGTCGTCCGATGTCGTTGGTATTTCTTTTGTGCGTGATATTGGTATATTTAGTTGTTTCTCCACATCTGTGTCCGCTGTTTGTTCCTTATGGTAGTCCATGAGGATATTTCCTTCTTTGAGAAGTTCAGCCGCGGTTTGTACTCCCGCTTTTCAACAGCTGGGAGGCATTGGGTTGTTTTTCTTTGCCATTGGTCTTTTATCAGTGTCTAGATAAAAGTTGTAATATTGCATAAAAAAACAAAATATGATAGAATAAAGGGGAAACCGTATGGGGTAGGTAAATAGACAGTTGTGTGAGAGAAGCACGAGCTTCAGTGGGGTCAACAAAAAACGGAAGAGCCCAACATGTTCTCTTTTGGCTGTAGCTCGCCACTTTGAAATTATCCCAGGCAACTTCTCACTTGCGGAAACATGAACCTTTGAGCACTTTCCCAATTCATGCGATCATTTCACTCCACATCCATATGGTGCAGACCATGTTGAGACAGATTCAAATTTGAATTCGAGAATAGCAAATGGATGTGATTCATGTGACATAAATTCTCACCAAGCTTCAGTACTTTGGATGGATGTTTCAAATGGTTGATCAACTTTTTACCGTTATGAATAAAGTCTTGATCAGCTTTAGCAGAAAATGTAAAGTTTGCGAGCATAGGGCTCAAATCTTTCAAATATTTAAAAAGGCAGGTGTAAAATTGTATCACAGTTTGCTTTAAAATGAATAGCTTGGTAGGAACTTTTAGTAATTTGCTGTAAATCTGCCGTGGCAAATTTTTGATTTCCTGATTATTTTCAAAATGGCGGCATTTCGTTTATTTTTGTAAAAATTCATCGAAAATTTTGAAAAAATTAAAATCATCGGTAATCTTAAGTTATTTGAGGAAAATTGATACAATCTTCAAGAAAACCATAGTTTATGAAGGTTTTCAATATGGTGGCAAGCAGAAATCTGCAGCTCTTCTGGTTAAAGATTTAGAAATTTGATGACGTCACTGCCTCAAGATTAATAAATGCCGCCATTTTGAAACTAATCAAGATATCAAAAAGTTGCCACGGTAGATTTACATTAAATTACCCAAAGTTTCTTTCAAGCCCTTTAACTCAAAGAAAAATGTACTAGAATTTTACACCCACCCTTTTAAAGATTTGAGCTGTATGCTAAGTTTGCGTGGAGTATAGTGTAGCGAGTATAGTGTAGCGTTCCTCGTCTTCAAGCTCTTCTGAACTTAGCAGATGCAACTTCCTTCTGCGATTTTACAGGCAACAAGTATCAATCGTAGAGGTCTTTAATGTTGTTCCACTCTTTTAGGACATCTGAATGGGTGAAAGTGTTACAGTTTGCATATAACAGCAAAACAAAAAGGTGAAAGATCATTGTGAATAGACCACTTCACAGAATGAAAAGGATCATGGGTAAGTGGGGCAAAGTTTGATTCTTCGAATGATTTTTGATAGAGCATCAGATAAAATGATACAAAAATGAAAAATTGGTAATGAGAAAAAAATAAATGATAAAAATAATAGAGAAATAAGTGAGGGTAATGCCAACCCCTCCCTCCAAGGGTCCACAACTAATGGTGGTCACTATGTGGTGAAACATTATTCTCAACTGCTGGCCAGTGTCAGTGTGTTGAATGTTTATCAAGACATTACAGTAAATATGTATGTAGCTATCTAAGCATCATTAAAGTTTTTTTTTTGGCATGGTGCTCATGGAGGTCGGTCACGTTTCTCTCGGCTGAGCGCCTGGGCTGTTAGATGCTGCAGTTTATTGGTTTATTTCAATGAGTAGCCTTAAAAGTAGCATGTGGCAAAATCTACCTAATTACTTAGAGGTTTTCCATGTCAAGATTTTAAAATTATGCCACAGCCAAGTCGTGCAACAAAGGCAACAAAAAGTGAGTCGATAGGCAAAGTGGAAACGGATAAAGTTGATATGATGTCATCCCTTGAAAGGCTTTTAGATGACAAGCTGTTAGATTTGAAAAAGGACTTAGCAACCAAGGAATGCATCAATGAATTGAAATCACTTATCGTTGAGCAAAGAAATAGAATAGATGAATTGGAAAGTAAAGTCGTGGTAATGGGAAACCTGATTGAGAAACTGCAGGAACGCTGCGATGACAACAAACAATATCAAAGACGCCTTTGTCTTAGAATCGATGGTGTGGAGCTTCCCAAAGACAGCGATGGTGAATCCGGTGATAAATGCCTGAGCATAGTGAAAAAGATCTTCAAAGAGCTAAAAGTAAATGTGCCAGATTCCGTCATTGACCGAGCGCATCGCATTGGGAAAGTCAAAGTGAATGGTGGTAAGAGATCTCGACAAATTATTGTAAGATTCACAACCTGGCGTCACCGTACTCAAGTATATCGTGCAAGGAAGAAATCAGCGAAATATAAAGTTCGTCTTGATCTTACAAAGGAGAAAATGAACTTTATTGCAACAGCAAATGATATGTTGAAGTCAAATGGAAAGGCTGATGAAGGAAGCTTCGTGTTTACAGACATAAATTGCAGACCATGTTTAAAGCTGATTGATGACTTCAAATATTTTTCCAGTGAAAAGGAGATGCTGAGATTCATTTCAAACTTAGACAAAGTAGACGAGGAAAATGATGAGAATGAAGAAGTCACTGATGATTTTGTGTCGCTACCTTAGTAACATGACATGTTTGCGTTTTCCATTAGATTATGTAGCTGTATGACACTTAGTAGTGTTTACGTAGTAGCCAGTTCCGTTCTGGTGTTTTTTTAACATTCGCGAAAAATTGCTCTAAAAATTTCCCAATGGATTGAAATTCATACATTTTTGCAAACAAAATGATTCCCCGGGTGAATGAAAACGCTCTCTCTGGTTAGCTGAGTTTGTTTTTGGCGTTTTTTAACAATCGCAAAAAAAACTGTCCTTATTTTTTCTCTATGGGGTGAAACTCATACATTTTTGCAAGCAAAAGAATTCTCCATGTGAATGAAAACATACTCTTGCAGAGTTCAGTTGGAAATCAATGAAAGGTGAATTAGTTTTGTTCACATTCCTACAAATCCCATCGGAATTTTAAAAAATACTGTTCCCATGTCACAAGAAAACTTTATTTCTTGCTTACCCCTATTTTAACCGGGGGGGGGGGCGTTTTTCACCCCCCCCCCTCCTAAACTCTCTTTAATAGCTCCTAAACGATGACAGCTATGGCACTGAAACTCACTGACTTTTCTTAAAATTTAACTGGCAACCAGAAAATAACAATTTCAATGCCTATTGTTAGACCACGCGACCACCAGATGCCCATATTTGGAGAGTGGTCACAAAGAAAATTGTGAAAACTGCTTTAGTTTCTTTATTTCGTGCCGAATCTCGTCAATATATGTACCATTGAATTTGTCTCGATGAGTACTTTCATTTGATATATAATTTATCTATATTTGCTGATGTCAGCAATTTATAATTTCTATGATGTCATACATCTTCATGACGTCATGTTTCTAATGAATTAGCAATTTTTACATGAAAAATCATGTAACGACTTGAAATATTGATAAAACCACTTGATTTCACTCAAATTATGTGAAATTGATGGTGTTTAAGCATTATTTTTGAGGAATCAATTTTGCATTGAATGGAATAACCGTTATTTATTGAGTTAATTAATTAGGAACCACAAATATTCATACAAAACTGAATGAAATCTCAAACTAAGGCTATCAAGTAAGTATTTGGATAGTTTTTGGTCTATTTTAGCCAGTTATTTAATGTAAATCTACTTGTTTTTCCTGATAGCTCAATTTTGTGAAAATTTGCCCTATTCTTGGTTGCCTAGCAACCAATCACGTGATTAAAAATTAATTGATGGTATTTTTGGATTCTCCTTTGTTTAATTATAACACAGTGCAAGTTTCATTGTCATATCTATTATAGTTCCGAAGATAATTAGGGGGCGAAAAACACCCCCCCGGTAGAAAATCACTTTTTTTTCACCCGGTTAAAATAGGGTTAAATAAATTGGTTGTAGAAACTGAATTTTTGTTGGCAGCATCTTTCGGATACATTCATGCTCGAAAATCAGAGAGCAGAATGCCGTTTTTCTATTCTTTCTGTTGTGTTTTTTGTCTTGTGTGCATGTCGTTTCGCGTATTCACTGGTTTCGTACTTGTTTAATATTTCAGTTTGGTTGTTGTGGGGAGGAGAAGTTTTCAAAGGGAGCTTAAAGCTTAAATTTTTGCATGCCATGTTTTCACTCAGATATCATACTATCAGTGAGGGGTTTTTTCTCTCGTGATGTTGGTTGACATCAATCAATGGCGAGCAGCAATTGGTTGTTTTCATGCCTTAACAAGCAGATCAGTGAGATTTTGTTACGAGCTTAGGTTTTTCTCGGTGCTGTTGCAAATTATTAGGCTGTACCAATTTGCCGTTTGGTTCATCTTCATTTCTCTACTTATTTTACCCCTTTCGGTTACAGCTCACTTCCTCGTTCATCTGGTCTACCCCCAGTCTTGTTTCTTGCCCTTGTTTTCCCGTTTGTATTCATGCATAAGGGTATTCTTGTACATACTCTCTGGACTTCTTAAATGGGTTCCTTTTCCATTGTGCAGTCTCTTCCGTTCAAAAGGTCGTACAATCCATTGTGTTTCTCTAGTTTATGTTCACTCATATGATGTATGTTTTGCTATTGATATGCTCTATCGACAATGGGAAATCTCAAGAATGATCTTACTCAGTGGCGATGTTGAGATAAACCCAGGCCCAAATACCTTAGATTTTTGCTGTTGGAATTTGAACAGTATTGCTGCTCATGATTTCATCCGAATCTCTCTCATAGAAGCATACAACTCCATTTATAACTATGATCTCATAGGAATCGTTGAGACCCATCTTGATGATACTGTTAATCAGGAGAGACTGGCTATGAGAGGGTATGAGTTTATTAAATGTAATCACCCATCAAATATCAAAAGGGGTGGAGTTGGCTTGTATATCAAGGATACACTTCCCAAGAAGGAATGGCCAGACATAGCAATACTACCTGAATGCATTGTTTGTGAACTTCATTTCGGTAGGAAAAAGTACTTCTTCGTTGTTTTGTATAGGAGCCCAAGTCAGGACCAGTGTGAATTTGTCTTCAGGCTGGGTAAACATCTCCGCCGGTGTTCCACAAGGCTCGATCTTAGGCCCCCTATTTTGCTTGATTGACATAATGATTTGTCACAAAATCTGAGGTGTAGTAAAACTATTCGCAGATGACACATCACTCTTCACTATTGTTAAGGATACAAGTGCAGCTGCAAGTGATATGAACCATGACTTAGATCTTATTAGATTATGGGCAAATAATTGGAGGATGTCCTTCAACCCAGACCCTAGGAAGCAAGCTGTTGAATTAATCTTTTCAAGGAAAAATGTCCAAACTGAACATCCTGTTATCCTTTTTAATGACTTACCTGTAATTAAAGTGGACGAACACAAACATTTAGGCATAATACTAGACTCTAAGCTTTCGTTCTCTGCTCATATACACGCGGCGATAACTAAGTCAAGAAAAGGGATTGGAATGCTGAAATTTCTATCCAAATACCTGCCAAGAAACACCTTAAGCGATTTGTATGAACCATACGTAAGACCCCATTTTGATTATGGTGATGTAATTTATCATGTGCCTGAAGGAGACAATGGATCTAAGAGTTACCTTGTCGGAAAACTTGAATCAGTGCAATGTTCTGCTGCACTAGCAGTGACAGGAACCTGGAGAGGAACATGTCGGGAGAGGCTGTACAATGAGCTTGGATGGGAATTCTTAAGTTGGAGAAGATGGAGAAGATCAAGAAGATGGAGTAGACGTTTAATTCTTTTCTATAAATTCATCAATAACTTGACGCCTGATTACACGCGAAACCCCATTCCACCGCTGCATGAAACAAACTATGTTTTTCGAAACCAGCCAGCAGTAGAGCAAATAAGGGCAAGAACGGAGAAATTCAGAACTAGTTTTTATCCTAACTTCTTGTTTGAGTGGAATAAACTTGATCCCGTGGTGAGGGCATCCACTTCAGTTAGCATTTTTAAAAAGAATTTATTTTCACAGATTAGGCCTCCTGCTGACTCCGTATATGGCATTCACAATCCTAAAGGGATTGCCTACTTAACTCAGTTGAGGGTTGGGCTAAGTAAACTCAATTTTCACAAATTTAGACACAATTTTAAAGACACAATCAACCCAATGTGCCCAATAAATGATGGCATAGAGGACACGGACCACTTTTTGCTGCTCTGCAATTCTATCGTGGAGTATAGACGCAGTCTTCTCGCTGGTGCTAACGATGTGCTCCAAACGTACGGATATTCCGAAGCTCTGGGCGATAACACTTTACAACTTATTTTATACGGAGATGAAAGCCTGCCTTTGGAAGCAAATGCTTTAATACTGAACTTGACAATTAAGTTTATTTTGGAAACAGAACGCTTTGATTAATCGTTTGACTTCCCTATGAACACCCCCATACGCCCAACCCTCCATGTATTTAATGTCCGTATTCATTTATGCGTGATAGTTTGAGGTACCTTGGAACCAAGTAAGTAATTTTTTTTCTGACCTATACCTCGTTGGGTTTTAATTTTCCAAACTTTTTATCTGCAATTACTTGGTTACAAGCTACCTTAGCTCGTAGCTTAACGTCATATTTACTTGTAGTATGTCGTTCGTCTATGTTTTTTGTCCCCCCGTTGTTTCGTTGCGTACAGTTTCTTGTATTGTCCTCGTCTTGTTTCATGTAACCACGGGGTAGTCGTGTAATTTTCGCTCCTCTTGGTATCGTCCCTGTAGTGTCGTATAGTTATAATTAGAAAGTATGGTAGAATGTAACAAATATTGTAAATTTTTATCTGAATGTTAAAAAAAAGATGCGATGTGACGCATGGCAGCAATGGGGAACAAGAGGGTCAAAAAAGTGTTCCCGATGGCATCAATGACAGCCTATGAGTTAACACAAATTAAGGCAGCAACTTTGAAGAAGCTGCCAATTTGATACGTTTCAAGCCAACACAGCAAAAAACAGTGAACATTGATGACATCACTGTTTTACAAGGAACTCCAGTACTGGCAAAATATATCTTAAGAAACTATCTATTTTTCCACTCATTGGAAAAAGCGTACAAGATTTTTTTAAAACAAAGGAATTTATACGGATTTTGATGGATTTTTCTTGAATAAAAAGGATTTTTGCCAAAGGCGTACGAGATTTTTTGGAGTGAAAAGTTCCTTGATTATACCCAAGTATGAGGAATTTGATGCTTTTTAAGAAAATAGCAGGAATAAACCACAACTTACATTGAACGTAATACATGTATTCAGTTGCATAACCCAGGTGCAACAATCACTGTTAAAAGTGCAATTAAATGGATTGAGGACAAACAAGTAATGAATTCTAAGAAATTGAAAACAAACAGTAATTTTAATATTGAAGAAGAGTTGGGTAAGACTGTTCATGATGCAGTCATTGCTGATAAGACAGGAAGTATCTCAATGTGGGAAGATCTGGTTGATATAGAAGAGGATCAGTGATATAACACTCCACATGTAACAAAAAAAGAATACCATAGGTTGAAATTGATCACAACTTAGTATACAGAAAGTGACAAATTTGAATCAGAAGGAATTGTTGATTGGGATACCATTTCCGCTGAGGAATATCTGAATGATACCACACAGCACTCAGTACCAAAGCCCATGGTGGCCTCCTGCCCAGACATTAATACTATTCTTATCAACAAATACAGTAAAGTCCCCCCTTTAAGAGGCAGTCTGTTAACCACGGAATCACAAAACAACGGAATCATAAGATATTACAATGTCTCTATTTGGAACGCTCCTACTTACTCAAGACACTGTACCAATGACCCAAGTTTCCTTTTTTCTCAGTGGAAAACTATAACTTTGGTAAAAATAGCGCCAGAGGACCAATGCAAATTGCGGGGGATTCCCCGGTGCTTCTCATCGCTGTGCTCTGTTCAAATCATAGATGTTTATGAAAACATCAACGTACACGTATTTAACATGGCTCCTGTCAAGAAATGATCAATATTCTACCGTCAAAAGGAAAGAATATTCAAGGTTCTTTTCGATAGTATCCTCAAGATGTGATCTCGGGCATTGTTTTTTGACGTACCCGAGGGGCAATTCACTCATTGGAAAAAGCGTACAAGATTTTTTTAAAACAAAGGAATTTATACGGATTTTGATGGATTTTTCTTGAATAAAAAGGATTTTTGCCAAAGGTGTACGAGATTTTTTGGAGTGAAAAGTTCCTTGATTATACCCAAGTATGAGGAATTTGATGCTTTTTAAGAAAATAGCAGGAATAAACCACAACTTACATTGAACGTAATACATGTATTTTCATAAGGAACTAAGAATTTACAAGCATTTTCTTCATAAGGAACTAAGATTTCGGCCAGCACTGAAAGTTTCTTAAAATTATCAGAATTTGAGTACTCAGAGTTAAGGTTCCATGACAGTCAGTCTGATGTACTTGCTTCGTCTTCCTCTTGAAAATTTCAAAGGAAGCTTTTTGAAGTTTTTCCAATGCTTATATGTAACTTAGGTGCCTTTCGAGTAATTTAATACAGGAAACAAGTAAAGTCAAAATACGTTAAGAATTTCCATTAGCAAAATAGATAGTTTCTTAAGATATATTTTGCCAGTACTGGAGTTCCTTGTTCTTTTGGCGATCTGACAGTAGAGCTTCTTATAAGACGTTTCTCATAACAAAATATGTGTACTTCCTTTCAGACCTTACTACAGTGGATGAGTAGGTGATCTCGGAGAGCCAGCCCTTTTGACAAAAAACACGTACAAAACTTTTGGCAGCAAAATGGCCCTAAAATTAAAGAAACTGCCTACCAGCGCCAGACCTCAGTTTCATATAGCAAAACAGAAATACGTGTACGTTGGTGCATCCATAAACATCTATGATATGAACAGTGCACTGCGATGGAAAGCACTGGGCAATCCCCTGCAATTGCGTTGCCTTTCTGACGCCATTTTTACCAAAGTTTTAGTTTTCCACTGAGAAAGAAGGAAACTTGGATCATTGACACAGTATCTAGAGCTAGTAGGAGCGTACCAAATAGAGATATTGCATTATTTTATGATTCCATCATTTTGTTCTGTCGTTTCATCATTTCGTTCCGTGATTCCGTGGTTTACAGACTGCCCCTTTAAGAAACGAGAAACTCGTTTCACAAAAACAGCCTAATTGGTTTCTTATGTTGAGGCATGCTTCTTTAAAACAGGTTGTGTATGTGATGGTGTAAGAAACACCATTATATTCCAAACAGCCAAATTGCCAGTCAAAATTCTTGACAGTCAAAATTGTCTAGATAACATTTTAAAATATGCACAGATGTGCAAGAAACTGATAGTTCGGGCCAGCATTGAAAGTTTCTTGAAATTATAATGATTCGGGCTTTAAACTTTCATTCATGTTTCTAGAGAACTAATGACCAATTGGAGACATATTCAAATATATGCCATAGAATGTTACTTTGTACCATTGTAAAAGAAACTGAACTTGAATCAGCCTGGATAGTCCCTTGTAGAGAGGTTTTTTATTCAACAAAAACAATCCTGAGTTTCTTATATTGCAGATTCTTAAGGGTGGGATTTTACTGTATCCAGGACCTATAAGTTCTAAATGCGTAATTTACATAAGTTAAAATGAGCTGAAATGACCTGAAATGACCTGAAATGAGCTGAAACAAGCTAAAATGAGCTGAAACCATCTGAAACGAGCTGTCAAAATCGGAATCAAGGCTGAAACGACTTGAAACGACCTGATTGTCCTAGCAACGAGGTGTAGGTGTCAGGGGAGTTTTTTTGTTCTCTACGTATTGTCGCATTCTCTTCAAGAAGCGACAGTGATGACTCTAAGGGGAGTCCCTTTGTTCTCCACGTATTGTCGCATTCTCTTTAAGAAATGGAAGAAACAAAGTTTAGGGGAGTTCTTTGAAAGCAAAGTTTGCAATCATCTTCGAAGGGCAAATTAATTCTCAAATTGACGCAAGCGATTTTGTGATTTTAGGATAGTGTGCTTTCTTTCTGTTTTTTTTGTGATTTTTAGTGACTTTATTGTGTGATTTTTCAGTAATTTTTCAATAATTTGTGACTTTGATGACTTTTGCATGCAATTTTTCTGTGATTTTTGTATGTGATTTCTTTGTCATTTCAAGGAAGATGTACACAAAAAATCAGTGATTTGCCCCTCGGTCGTGTTGATAAATCATAAATGCTTGTAAAGATATATGCTTTTAAAGCCTGGTTCTCTAAAAGCCTGGTTTCCTTATGATCGCAAGGATCTCTGGTGATGCAAGGATCACACAGTTTTGTGCCCAGCAATCATTGCATCGAAATGGAGACTGTCTTGTTCAGCTTGCCAGCAATCGTTGCATTGCCAGCGATCCTTGCGTTTGAGATAAAAAATTTTCTAGAGTAATATCGCAGACCACCATCGATTCCATGTTGTGCAGCAGCCTTGAATAAAATGTTAAAATTAAAAGGGAGCTTGGGCCTAGCTAATCCAAAAAGCGTGCGAAAGTTGTTTGCTGATGTCATCTCTTTGATATTTGTTCATTTTCACTGTTTTGTTTTGCTCAAAAGACTTGCAATAAAGTTTTCAAGTTGACCTACCTGCAACGAAGGTGTAAGTACAATTCACATTTCCTTTGATGTTTCCACACACCATGTCTATTTTGTGTCGTTTCTCAATATCTCTTTCAGTTAACATAGAATAGTCTTCATGAATGTTTCCTCCAACTCTTCTCGTTTCATATCCAAAGAAATTTCGAGAATCGCACACAAATTGCAAGACCTACGGATCCTTTTGGAAGAGCACTGTAACTGACATTATGCCGCCCAGGTGTGTCCACCGCGTGAAACCCTTTAGTTTTGTAGGCTATTTATGCATTATGTGGTTAGAGTTGACTGAGGTCAAGGATAAGATAGTTAAAAGCGGGAGTGAAATTAACAATATTTTGAAATCATTTTCAATCAAATTAGAATTGGTCATGTAACTTTCTGGCTTTCTGGGAAAGTAAAAAATATTTTGTTGAACTGTCAACGGCCTTGAAAAGATTTTGATGTGCTAAATTCATAGTTCTTCTATGGTGGTCTGATAAGGGCGATACGGCCTAATGTACGCATTTCAGACCTGTCCGTATTTGTGTGGTTCCAGCATGACAACAAGGAAATGGATGGAACAACTCTCACTTTGAGGTTTGTAGCAAGAGTTAAGAAGCCTATTCAAGGTGAGTTCTCTTCCAGAACTTCTTTGACCTCTCCGAAAATCTTAGTTTTCTGAAAAGTGGTTTGATAAGGGCGATAGTTCTCTATCTCTATCATCGCAGGGATCCTTGCGTCAATGGGAAGCCGATGAATTTCAGCGATCGAGGCCTCTCTTTCAAAAGATGTGTCTTTGTTATCTTTTACCGCCATTTTGAGAATTGGATTTTGGTGCAAAACTTCTAAGATTTGTGCATTTGTGCGATCGTTGTGATCAATGGAAACTACATGACGCAAGGCTCAACGCAAGGATCACTGACAGTTGGTGGTCACAAATTTGTGCGATCCTTCCCTGACCAGCGCTCCTTGCGATCATATGGAAACAAGGCTTAATGACTGATTGGTTATTTCACCCCTTCGTTGTTGGTTAACACTTCATAACACATTTGCGCTACCCTTATCATTCCATGGCTTAGATAGCAAGTTGTGTTCCTTTCGTTTCTTAATGCAACAATAATACATAGAGAAAAAATGGACTCCCCTAAGATTTGTCATTGTCGTATCTTAACGAGAATGCAACAATTTGTAAAAAAACAGAGAGAATCTCCAAAGATCTGTTGGAGAACAACGGGACCCCCCTGTGTTTTTTCACTGTTGCTTCTTAAAGAGAATGCGACTGTACATAGAAAATAAAGAGAATCCCTTAAGATTTTTTTCTTTGGTTTCTAATAGAGAATGCAACAATAGAAAGCAAACAAAGGACGCCCCTTAGATTTGCTTCAATCATTTCTTAAAGAGAATGCAACAATACGTAGAGAACAAAAGGACTCCCCTGACACCTACACCTCGTTGCTAGGATAATCAGGTCGTTTCAAGTTGTTTCAGCCCCGATTCGGATAGCTCGTTTCAGATGGTTTCAGCTCGTTTGGCTCGTTTCAGCTCGTTTTAACTTATATGAATTACAGTTCTAAATGTGGAAGAAAAGTAAACATTGTGCCAGGTGAGAAATTGGTCCAGTGTGTTTCCTGCTCCAAGCAGTAAAGCAGCAGTAAAGCACTGTGATCCTGGCATGGAATTAATGCCAAAAAATGAAAATTTGAGTATAAGCTATTTGATAATTTTATCATATGGAAGAGACACGATACTATTGAACAAAACAAACATCTTTCAAATTGGAGCAGTGAGTCCAGAGTTATGATTTATCAAAGTCAGCCTATGATGCAAAGCTTTTTTATATTACCATTTCCAGCCTAAAGTTTATGGCATCCATGAAAGCATACAAATTGAAATTACTATATATCTTCAATGAGAAGGCCGATTTACAAAGACTTCTTTTTATTTTGCAGATACATATCTACCTTTTTTGAAAATGCTAGTTAAATCTTTAAAATCTCAGGCTAAAATAGACTTTTTTCAAAATTGAGCACGGCATTTCTAGGCTTCGAAACAGTGGAAAACATCAGAAATTTGTCTTTTATTGTGAAAACAAAAAATCTAACCAAATCTAACTCTTAGCAAAAAAACTAGAATCAAATTGGATGTGTTGGGAACATCTTTGCCAAAAGATTTGTGCAGATTCGTTCAGAAAAAATTATCATGGTACTTTGAAGCCTCTTGCTGAAATAACGGTCAACTGATTGATAGAGTCTTGCAATGGTTGCATTGGGGGAGCAGGGGCTGACAGAACAGTACAGGTGGGGGCATGGTCATTATCCATATGGATTGCATGATATCGCTGAACAAACTTGGTCATTGATTTGAGGGTGGGGGTCGAATCATGCTCCAGCAACCTCAGTCGTAGATCACCTGAGAGGCCTTTCAAAAATTGACATTGTCTTTCATCCCCAGATCGGCTTTTGTCAAAACGTTTTCTTGCTCCCATAGGAATAAAGATGGATCTTCTCAGGGGCTTCAGGTCAGTTTCAGTTTTTTCAATTTCCATTGAATTATTAATCCATCCTAAATACAATTCGAAACAAACTACAATACAATCAAATATGTTACAATGAGATAAATTAACCAAAAAAACTACAGTACTACAAACTATAAAAGAAAAGATCACATTACATGAGTGTATTTAGGATAGATAAATTTAGGAGGATCTCTTCAAATAGGTTAACCAATCGAGGGAGAGCCCCCTCCCAGGGGTGGAAAATATTTTTCTCTTTCTGGGACCGCAGTCAGAAATTGAAAAATTTTCTGCATGCCAAACATGAAATAAAGGCAACTGCTAGTTAAAAAACTAACCACTTGGTATTTTAAGGAGGAAAGTATGGTTTAGAGAAATGAAATTTCCAACATAGTCCGTAATATGGTTGAGGACGAATCAGTTTTTATATATAGTATGCAAGCTTATAATGATTGAACATAACTATAATTAAAATGTGGTTGAACATGTATCAAAATCATTGTAAGTGTCAACATTCCACAATTTCTGAAATTCCTCCTTAATCCAAATGGTGTATAAAATTTGTTACATGGAACTTATTATACAACTGTTGCTATTTAAGAGAAGACTGGAAATTAAAAGAAAAGGCTCTGACATAGAAATAAACATTTCTGAAGTTTGCTTTTTGGTTTTGTTTGGAATCTTGAATTCCCATAGAGTTTTGTCTCTTACCCTTGGCCTTCAAACATTTCAAAAAGGTTTTAAATCAAACTTCATAAATTGAACAGATTTAATGCTTGAACACTATTTATACAATTTTAAGTCATAAGTGAAAAAAATAGTTAAAACAACATTCCAAAGTGTGTGAAGTACCTTTTCAGTAAGTTATGCAATAAAAGGACATTTTACTTAGGAAAACTCGCAAACAAGCATGTAACAGCCAAAATAAACAAATTCCAAAGTTTTTGTAAAATCAGCATTTTTATCACTCTTTTGCTGCTACGATATTTGCTAAAATAAAAACGAATAACAGTTAGGGCTAAACAAATAGCCAAACAAAACAAAACAGAACAAAACTAACAAGAATCGATGTTAAGTAAAGCGATTAAATTATCCGATAATGATACCTACTGGAATACATTGGTGTCTGTTATATCAGCGTTCGAAAAATAATATTCTTTACTCCATGTCCATGATCAACTCTCCAAATAAACAAGCTAAAGTCTCCTCTCACGCTTCGCTTCGTCGTGCCTGATTAGCCAAGGACATACATGAATACATGAATGCACAAAAGGCTCTTTGAAAATAAGGACGCAGCACAAAAGGCTACACAATGCAAGGAAACAATTGACACAGTACAAACAAGTTACACAATAGTACGGGTTACAGGACACAGCACAGTCTAAGGAAACAGTTGCATTGTTAAAAAGACAAGTTTTGTCATTTTCATCTTCCTCCCTTCAAGATATGTAATATCTTGATTCTTCTTCATTCTATCTCTCTGATTCCAGCAGCAATACTATTTTGTTAACCGGTCTTTCTAGTGTACGATGTTTTGTGTCATTGTTATCTCTCCTTGCCACTGATAATGATACACTCCGCACGAATCCATTCCGATCGGTATTCGCAGCTATAATTCTCCCCATTGGCCAGTCATTTCTGTCACTATTCTCTTTTACCAGAACAACATCTCCAACTTGAAAGTTCCTTCTTGGTTCTGTCCATTTCTGCCTTGGTTGCAACAAGATCAGATACTCCTTTTTCCACCTTGACCAAAATTCATTCAAAAGGTGTTGTACTCTTCTCCATCTTTTTCGACAATATAAGTCAGCTTTCTGGAATATACCTGGAGGTGGCATGACGACTTTAGATTTCATCGTCAGCAAGTGATTTGGTGTTAGTGGTCTAACACTATGTGAGTCGTTCAGCGTCTCAACTGTGAGAGGACGTGAATTCACGATAGCTTCTGATTCAGTTAGCAATGTTCTCAAAGACTCATCATCAAGAACATGTCCATGGTTCTTTAGCAGAGATAATAGTATGGCTCTAACAGAACAAATCTGACGTTCCCAGACTCCTCCCATGTGACTTGCTGCAGGGGTATTCCTTTTCCATAAAATCCAATCTGTGTTCTGACTCTGTGCAAAACGACCAATCTTACTATGATCCATTTTCTCAAACTCTTTCTGAAGCTCATTGACTGTGCCAACAAAATTAGTGACATTGTCAGAGTGGATTTGACATACGCTACCTCTTCTTGCCATAAATCTCCGTAATGCTTGAATAAAAGAGTCAGTCTCCAACGAATTAGTTGTTTCAATATGAATCGCCCTACTTCCAAAGCATGTAAACAAAACTCCATACCTTTTCAATTCCTTTCTTCTTTCTTTGATGACAAAGGGACCAAACAAATCAACTCCTCAGTATGTGAAAGGTGGTGCCTCCCTTACTCGCTCTTCAGGTAGATCTGCCATCTTCTGCTCACCTGACTTTCCTCGAAGAAAGCGGCACCTAATGCATCTTGAAATGAACTGTCGAACCCTAGAGTTCACATTGACT
Organism: Aurelia sp. 3 sensu Dawson et al. (2005); assembly: GCA_964020215.1. NCBI lineage: Eukaryota > Metazoa > Cnidaria > Scyphozoa > Semaeostomeae > Ulmaridae > Aurelia > Aurelia sp. 3 sensu Dawson et al. (2005). The sequence goes on along the minus strand of OZ026576.1, from coordinate 20,767,902 downwards.
ATCCAATATCCCCTTGACCGAATTTCATTCAGCGTCATTCCTCTCCCTGCATGCTGTGTTGTTCGATGACACCAGTCGATTATTAATTCCGTAAGTTTCCCATTCTTTGGCAACAGGATAGGATGCTTGCATTCTTCATCAAAGGAAGACCTCTTCATTCTCCCACCTACTCTGACAATTCCATTTTCATCAAGGAAAGGATCCAATTTGAATAAGGAACTAGTCTTCTTGAGGTTTCTTCTCTTAACTCGTGAGATTTCACCATTCGTTGGGACTTTCTTTAATTCTCTCAGCTCGATTCCAAATGCTGCCTCTTGTGCTAATTTGATGATTTTACTTTCTGCTATCTCTACATCTTCCACAGATATTAGTGCATCTTCATTGTTGGACTTTGTTAAAACAGTTTTCTCTGATCTGTTCTTTATCGTTCTTTTACAATTTGAAATGAATTTCAGCAGCAGTGCAACAACTCGCTTCATGCGTACCCAATCAGAATATCGATTCACTAGTTCAATAAGGAAACTGTCTTTCGTCGCAACTGTAGTGCAATTCACTTTGATAATCTTCTTTAACTCTGGATCGTCTTCCTGTAGCAAAGGCGTTGCCTTTCCTCTTGGCCATTCATTCTCTGATTTCCACAAAAATTCTGGTCCTTTAAACCAGCGTGAATTCTTCGCTATGTTACTTGCATTAATACCATGAGATGCATCATCAGCTGGATTCTGCTTTGTGTCAACATACCTCCATTCTTCTTTGTCCGAATTATCTCTGATCAATTGAACTCGGTTTGCGACAAATGTTCTGAATCTCCTTGCTTCATTTGCAATGTAACCAAGCACTATCTGGCTATCTGACCAAAATGTCTGTTTCAGATCTTCTATATCAATTTCTCTTCTCAGCATAGCACCAACTTTTACAGATACTGTTGCAGCTGTAAGTTCCAGTCTTGGGACCGTCATTTGCTTCAATGGTGGGACACGAGATTTGCCCATGACCAACGAACAATTGATATTGCCTTTGTCATCAATAAGACGTAAGTAGCTTGCCTGGCCATAACCTTCTTGCGATGCATCTGAAAAATTATGGAGAGTTGCTGAGATGACCTCACCAAAATACTTTGGCTTGTAGCAGCGCTCCACCTCTATCTTTTCAAGGAGAGGAAGCTCCTGTCTCCATCTTAACCACGTGCTTTTCTGCTCTTTTGATAAGTCATCATCCCACTCCTTTTTGTCACTGCAAAGTTCTTGTAGTATTTTCCTCCCTTGTAATAGATACGGGGCAGCCAAACCAAGTGGGTCATAAATAGAGCTTATGGATGATAGTATACCTCTTCTTGTTAACGGTTTATCCTTCAGCTCGATATGAAATCCAAGGCTGTCATTCTCAACACACCAATACACACCAAGTGCTCGCTCAGCAGGCAAATTATCCACAGCTAAATCACATTTCTTGACTTCCTTTGATCTCTCTTCTTGTGGAATAGATTCCAGCACTTCTTTATCGTTAGAGGAAAATTTTGTGAGATTAAACCCACCCGAAGCACACATGTTACGTATATTTGATATCAGTGCAATTGAAGATGTGCTACACTCTTTTGATTTTAACATGTCATCAACATAGAAATTTCTTTTCAAAGTCATTGCAGCTTCACTTCCAAATTCGTCCTCTGAATCATCCGCTGTTCTCCTAAGTGCAAAATTCGAGCAACTTGGTGATGAAATCCCACCAAAGAGATGAACACACATTTCATAATCGATAGGCTCTATTTCCAAGTTTCCTTCTGGCCACCAAAGAAATTGCAAATAAGACTGTTGATCTTCAGGAACGCGAACTTGATAAAACATAGCTTCAATGTCACCAGTAAAGGCAATCAATTCTTTCCTAAAGCGAAGCAGCACTCCCACCAACTGATTTGTTAGATCCGGACCTTGTAGAAGCTCTTTGTTTAAACTAGTTCCTTCATACTGTGTACTGCAATCGAATACAACTCTAATCTTCTCTGGTTTCTTTGGATGATATACTCCGTGATGTGGAATGTACCACTGCTTTCCAGGGATATCACAATTTTCTTCTACTTTCCTTGCATATCCTTTAGCAATGATTTCATTCATAAACTTGACGTAATCATTATAAAATTTGGAATCTTTCTGTAGTCTTCTTTTTGTCCACCCAGCTCGTTTAAGTGCTTGCTCTATGTTATTTGGCATGTAAACATTTGGGTTACGAAATGGCAGTGGTAACACATAATGACCATTTGATTTAATACTCTGTTCTTTCATCATTTTCAAGAATTTCTTGTCTTCTTGTGAAAGGTCTAACTTGTCGTCTTCGAGCTTGCTTTCACTGAAATTAGTGTGGTACATCTTTTTTAACGTTTCATTAATTGTGACATCCTTTACTGAATCTTCTAGGACAAAATGATGGTCCGCAATCTTTGTTGAACCAGCATCGGTGACCGCGATATGATTGCATCTAACTGCCTTTCCATTCTCTGCACCTTTAATGATTGGGCCTGAAATACACCAACCAAGGCAGGATCTAAAAGCATAAGGGCCGCCATCTTGACTAGAAATTACCTCATGTGGCTCTAACGCTAATGGGCAATTTGCACCAATCAACAAACCGATAGGAATTTCAGAGTCTTCTTTGTGCAGATCTTTCATGATTTCAGCCAGGTAGGACCAATGACGTAATTTATCAGGTGTTGGTATCCATTCTCTCTGAATCGGAAGCCCCTTTCTGCTGTATGTTTTTGGCAATGTGATTGTCTTTATTTCAGCTGGGCCTAAACCAGACACAGTCAAATTATCGATACTAATCGATTCTTCTGTATCTTCGCCAGTCATAGTCTTCACAGTTACTGTAGTCTTCACGCCTTTCACCTTCAATGCATCTACGATATCCTCGTGTATGAAAGTTCCTTGACTGCAATTGTCAAGCATAGCATATACTATCAACTCTTGATTCCCATCTTTGACACAAAGTCTTACTGGAATCACCGATAAACTTATGACTTGAGCATCAAGAGAAGTCAAATTGCAGCCCAATTCACCCTGCTGTGTTTCATCATTCCCCGATCTTTTCTTCAAAGTAAATCCGTGTAAACCAGTTGGATGAGATCCAGAACAAATATTACATGTTCTTCGTTGTCTGCAGCTCTTCGACACATGGTTTGGAGATGTAGGCTTATAACATGCATAGCATAATCTTTTTTCATAGAGGAACTTGCTTCTTTCTTTCACATCAAGCTTCAAATAATCTGGACATCTATCCAAATCATGCTGCCCTTCACACGACGGACAACACGACTTAGATTCATGAAGTGTTTCCACCTTTATTGAGGACATCTCTGTGCTGTAAACACTCATCTTCGCATCTTTTGGGATTTTTCTTCTAATTCTGTCTCTGAAGGGGTTCTGCACTTCGGACAAGGCTTCTCTTGAATACAATGGGTCATTGACTAGCCTCATTTCTTCTTCAATTAAATCAACAAAATCTGAGAATACAGCTGCTCTCAATTCATCTCTTTTGAAACCAAAAGCCTTTCGGTTCCATCTCTCTTGCAGGCTACCTGGAAGTTTCGACCGAAGAATTTGCAGAATTTCAGGTGTATTCAATACTTGCAAATGAGGGCCAGATTTCATGATACTTTGACATTTAATCAGAAATCTATAGAAAGTTCTAAATGCCAGTGCATCAGTATATTTGATTTGTGGCCATTTACGTAGCTCTTTCATGTAAGTTGCAGAAATTATATACGAATCCCCATATTCCTTTGATAACAACGCTTTTGCTTCCTGGTAACAAACACTTGGTGGCAAATGGATGCAGTGTCTGATTAATTCCTTCGCTTCGCCCGATGTGTACTTGATTAATCTAGTCAGCCTTCCCATTGGATCAGCAATTTTCTTCTCCACAACTTCTCAAAATGTTGCCATAAAGTATTGATATTCCATGGGATCACCATTAAAAACATCAATATCTACATTCGGAGCACTTTGCTGGTTAAATAATCCTGAAAGCGTTGCAGCATGCAGAGTGCTCTCATCAGTGCCGACTGTGTCTTCTAGCTCCTTTCTGAATTTTACCCCCATATTTGGTTGTGGAGGCAATGGTGCTCTACGTTGTTGAGGAATCTCTTCTTTGTGCATCTTAGGGGCACAAGGTTGTGGACCTTGTTCAAACCTCCTGATACCAAAAGAAACAGCATGTTGTTGTTGTTGTTGTTGAACCAAATTACCAACATGTATCCCAGGTGCCTCGATTCTTTCTCTTTGCAAAAGGTCAGGACGATTAATGCTATCTCTATTTTCAGTGATCCAGTCTTCAACACTTGAATGAGGATTTTTTCCTTTCTGTAGAGATGAAGAATTTTGACCTGGTACTTCTTCTGTGACAAATTTCTTACTGCAGACAGATTCTTCATCATACTCCTCAAAAACCTTCAATCGGGCTGCTGCTTTTGCTATTTCCTGCTTGATGCGAACTTTTTCAGAGGCAACTTCTGCAGCTCTTCTCTCTTCGAGAAATTTGGACTCTGCGACTAACTCTGCTAGACGTGCCTCTTCTTCAGCTGCCCGTTCACGAGCTAATGAATCAGATTTTTGCGACCACCTTGAGGTCTTTGAGCTCGATGACGCAACAGATGAACTTGATGACTTTCGTGACTTTTTTGAGCCCTTTGAAGTTAAAGACTCAACACTTTTGTTATCATCTAAATTCTTGGCTTGAACTAAATAATTATGAATATTTGTTTTGAAATCAGCAACCTCCTTATCAACTGTTTCAAACCATCGAGTTTCAATATCATGTTGATCGCAGTTGTCCACTAACCCAATATAATTTTCTTGAACAGCCATCAAATTGCAAAATATCTCATCTAATTCTGACAGTTCACATCGAATAACATGTGCCAGTGCTACCAGCACCAACTTGCAGAAAGTTCAACAAATTCAGAACTTTGCAGCAAGAGTGATACACAGAGTTCCTAGACGCCATCACACTTCTGAACTGATAAGACAACTTGATTGGATGAAAACTGATCAGATGAGACATTTTCATCGTCTCTCAATGATGTACAAATGCTTAAATGGAATGGCTCCATTATATTTATCTGAGAATTTCAAGTACAATAGAGATATTCACAGTCATTATACAAGACAAGCGAGTAATTTGCATGTGCCAATGTCAACCTCGTCTAGCCATCAAAGAACTTTCTACGGCAGGAGCATCCAAGATTTCAATGCACTACCAACAACTTTGAAACAAGCTCAAAACTTTGGAAAATTTAAGTCTTCACTGAAAGCTCACTTTTTAACTACCTAATTTTTCTAAAGAATAGAAACTTTAAACCTTATCTCATAAACAAATGTAAGTAACTTATTTAATTCATTTATTTAATTTCATTTTTAATTCGTGCGCTGTGAAAAACCTTGTATTAGGATCAGTGTTTTAATATACATACATACATACATAACCTCTATCCTTTCACTGGAATTTCGCGAAGCTGTAATCAATTCCATCTGCTTCTGTAAGTCACGATATAGTAACTTTCGCTTTCCAAATTGAATGTCACGGGTATACGACTTCCCTTTCTCTGTTAACGATACAGTGCGTTTGGGTCTATCTCCCACGATACCAAGCGAATTCCGAGCCTTCATAATGCTTTGAAATTCATCGCAAATATCCGCAGCCTCATCTTTATTCGGATCTCTGTTTGTGCTCAATTCCAAACCGTTCCTCGCTAATAATCCGAAGGACTCAACAGATTTATCCAAGGTATTCTCCATAATCAAACTGAATACGCTGAAGTGACTTGTATTCCATTAGATGTAACAGCCAAAATAAACAAATTCCAAAGTTTTTGTAAAATCAGCATTTTTAAAACTCTTTTGCTGCTACGATATTTGCTAAAATAAAAACGAATAACAGTTAGGGCTAAACAAATAGCCAAACAAAACAAAACAAAACAGAACAAAACTAACAAGAATCGATGTTAAGTAAAGCGATTAAGTTATCCGATAATGATACCTACTGGAATACATTGGTGTCTGTTATATCAGCGTTCGAAAAATAATATTCTTTACTCCATGTCCATGATCAACTCTCCAAATAAACAAGCTAAAGTCTCCTCTCACGCTTCGCTTCGTCGCGCCTGATTAGCCAAGGATATACATGAATACATGAATGCACAAAAGGCTATTTGAAAATAAGGACGCAGCACAAAAGGCTACACAATGCAAGGAAACAATTGACACAGTACAAACAAGTTACACAATAGTACGGTTACAGGACACAGCACAGTCTAAGGAAACAGTTGCATTATTAAAAAGACAAGTTTTGTCATTTTCAAAGCATCTTTGCCTCAGTAACCTTTATCTTCCAGACTAACTAAAAGCCCTCATTTTGTCATTTCTAAGCAATTCAGTGCATATGGAATAAAATTGCAGCAACAATGTATAAGGCTCTCTGTGCATAAGGCATACTACAGCACAGTACAGGCCTTGCACATTAACACGACAAATGTTCCCAAGAATTTTCAAGAATTTCCCACATTTTGATAAGAAATCTGGAGAAGTATGAAAGATTGCCTATTACTATTCTGGAAGAAGAATTCTTAAGAAATTAACAATTTTACTTTGTCTCATACTTTTATGTTGTTAATTCTTTCTTTCTAGAATTTTAGTAGATTAAATTGCACATTCTTAGGTTTGATATGGTAGGGTCCACTCCTATATAAGAGTTGTAACCATGACAGTCTGGCACTTTTGGAAATGAACCCTTATCTCTGATTTTTGTTCTTTGAGAATAACCCTTTTCCGGCATTTTCTCTGACACAGGACAGAAAATTACTACCCTAATTTTGTGATTTCTAGGAGGTTCCTTAAGACCAAGGGTTAGAGAAAATACTTCAGTTTGGACAGTATCCCACACCTTAAATCACTGATATTCATATGTAGACACCTAATTCGAAGGATTGGTCAATTATCCACCAAGACTTTTTGACTTGACATTATTTCTTTGGAATGACATCATAAAGTATCCTCTTGTGGATATAAGCAATCAAGAAGCGTGAAAATGTTTATCAATTCCATCTTAACATTATAATGCAAGACATTATATTTCAAAAAGTGGCTCATCTCATCCAACTCATCAATACTTTCCATCCAAAAACAACAAACAACGTCGCCTTAGCTGTAAACAAAGCTCATAGCTCTGGTGTGTCCATTAGGGATTTAGGGTTGTTCTGTTTTCAAAACTTAAACATGTAAAACGATATCAGTTGAACCTTGCAACTTCCCCGTTGCATTGCTTTCCTTGCCATTTGATTTGGGAAGGTTTTCGTAACATGATAAATGCAGCAACGTAACACTGGCACTGCAGCAGCTGTATATAATTATGAAGAGCATGCATGTGAACAGAAAGAAACACAAACACAAGTTTTTCTTACCACAATACCATACTTCTTGCCCAACTTCTTCTCGCCAGATACACAGATATGCAGACAAATACCTTTGTGTGCATGGACCTAATTTTCAGCAGAGTCCAACTGGTCCAACAGAGTCCATGTTTGGTTTGATTCATTTTCCCGCCCAAATTGCCCAAAGGCCCAGGATGTTGTTGTCGTTGTCATTGTTGTTGTTGCTTATGTTCAGAATTCCATTCAATTTGGAAGACCTTTTTTTGGCAAAGCATGTTTTGATATCGCAAATGGTAAGCCTTGTCTTTCTCAGCCTTCTTTGAAAGTAGGAAACGACATTTTATTTTGATAAACGTTGACAGTTTAAGCCAACAACATGAGCATATAAGTGAAAAAACAATGGTGGTTTTCTATCTTCCAGTACCATCAGATTACCAATTACAAACTTTGCGTATGCACCAGGGTCATCAGGCCTAGGGTACACTTGGTCACATTTGATTAAATCATCTACATTGTGTCAGATTCAAAACCTACATTGTAGTGATGCTAATTTCAGAATTGTGCATTTGAGGCAGCTTGCAACACTGAATAATGTCTAATTTCTTTAGGTAGGCCAGAGAAGTCCAAAGCAAGAGTTACATACATACAAAGCCAGGGGAATTTTGACAGGCTGATCAAATATTTTGTAAACAAATAAACTTATGGCAGTTATGCACTGGGCTAGTAAAATGAAGTAGAATAGATAGTTGTTACCAAGACACAGTGTTATGATCAGCTCATTGCTTTATTTCAACCTTGCAATGTGAGCCAAAGGTTTTAGAATGTGGAAGGATAGGATTACCACAAAACTCCAAATTGTCTTCAAGTGTTGTTTTTGTAGACAGTAGACCAATCTATCTCCCATTGCATATATTTTCCAAGAAAGCCAGAAGTTTGAAACATTGCACCAAAACTGGACCTTCTGCTTTAAATCAACCAATTTACAGTATCTTTGATTGACTGATACTGTAAATGTTATTGTTGAGTGTGGAGGGTAAGGAATCAATTTTAGTCATCTAGATGAGTGGTTTTGGCTCAGTTGTATGCATTTTAATATATTTTTACCAAGAGTCATGTCAACAGTCATAAATCTACATATGTTAATATTTGACTCTTTTTGAATTTTGAAAACTCTCGGAAACATTTCTGAAAAAGGACCCTTTTTCCTAGTTTCTATGTCCTAGGTTTTTCACAAATTCCCGACCCTTTCTCCTAGATTCCGTAGACTCTCATGGTTACAATCTTCCATAGGAGTGGACCCGCCGGGAACAGGATACACACACAGGAAGGAACCAATTGCGTTGGTGGGGGCTAATTGTATTTGGCGCAGTAGCTCAGCTCATTAAATCATTCGGTCATTGCGGTTTAAGATGGAACAGGGCTCCAGGAAGTGGTAAAACATTTCCATATGCTCCTGCTGGAGAGGGGGGGGGGTGGGGTTTGTGGTCTTTGTCTAGGACCTTTTGATTCCTCTCAGGGCATATTGCAGTGGTATGAATTAATGCAGCTCTAAATGGTAGTTTTGCTGAAGATGAGGGTGTTTGGTTGTGGATAAACTTTAATGCTATTATGTTGTACTGTTCTTGCTATGTGCTCCACCAAATGGCACAGGATGCTTTCAGTATTTGGAATTATCACGGCAAGAAATCATCAAGTTTCGACATAGTGTTTTGTAGGTAAATTCTTGGGAAATGTCCCATTTCCAATCATTTCCCCACTTGGAAATCTGGTTGAAATGTGAAATTTCCGAGGCTGGAAACTAATGGGAAAAGGGAGTTTACTTTTCCCTATGTTTTCCCAACATGAAATGCACAATTTCCAACTGCGGTAAACGTCGAGTGTTATTGGTGAAATGAAGGGAAACTCGAAGTGTGCAAGAGGAAATTGTCGTGAAATTCGAAGTGCAGATTGGCGATCTCAGTACACTTTGGGTGTTTCAACGGGAAATCTTGGTGAAACTGTGCATTGCTTTTCACTTTGGAAAGCGCCCTGTTCTTCTTCCTGACAGCATGCCTAACGCTCAGAGCAGGGCCAGTGAATTTCGATAGATCGATTGCGAAAAAGACGAAAACTTTTTCAAACAAATCATTGCATCATTTTCTATATCTACAGGATTTCAGACGAAATCGTAACAACTAAAAAGGCAATAGCTCATAGACAGCTTTATTCATACTGAGTCTAGAACCTAGATAAATTGTTGATATACACCACAAAGAACCCATAAGTTACTTTTCTATCATTTACCCGTATAACATGATGATCTTTTGGATAGAGCATTGCCAGCTACTACCATTACGATGACCAGTTTCTAGGACTCGATAACATTAGACTTTGACGACGGATTCTAAGGCTCGATAACATATGGCTTTGCAGCTAAATATTAAAGATTCTGAAAATGACTTAAACTGATGCCAAAGCGCTCTCGATGATTGGAAAAGCGAAGTTAACTAAAAAGTATCATCAAGCTATTTCTTCTATGGGGAGCCAGTATCCAAATGTCCTATTTCAAATGGCATGGATGCTGCAAACTGCATTTCCTGAAAAGAACTATTTGGGGGATTATTCACCAATCAAAAGAAATATCTAATTTTTGCTCCAAACTAGACTTGAATTTTCATAAATGCAAAGGTTTGTGAAGATAGCAATAACATTGACGCTTCACTTATTCTGGAGACATGTTGAAATACATAAAAATATTCTGCAAAACGTCTTCATCACACCGCTAATCAAGTAGCAATGATCAAGCAAAAAAAATGCCATTCACGAACTGTAAAGTTGGCTGGCGGCTCACTCAACAAACCCTATACGGACAAGATTGTGAAAACGAAATGACAACCGAAATAGGATTATTTGCCCCACTCCAGAACAGGTATTTGTTTTTCATGACTCCTAACGGATTTTCATAGTTGCATTCACCGCTATAATAATAAAAATAATCTGTTGGTTGATTATTTCCAAATAAATGTTCTATGCTTTATGTCGATGAATTCTCGTGCTCTTTGTGGCATCGGCTATGTTCTGTTGTTGTAAAATTTCAGATGGATGTGAAGAGGATCTTTATGGAGAAATACAACACCGAAAGCATCAGTTGCAAATACCGTATAGCCAACGAGTAGACTAGTTATGGGTCTTCGCAAAGGCTGCGTAGGCTAATACCGTAAAGCTCTATTGAGTTCACGGGGTAGCTTATTCAATTTCATAGATCCAAGATTGGGGCTTATAAGAGAGGGACCTATTAGAGAAGGGGGCTTATTTGCAAAGTCAAATGATGAGAATATACATTACATTCAGCCTCCTAGTTCTTGTACCCCTTATTGTAAGCAAAACAGGCAATTTTACGAGTGAGATGCAAAAGTTCAGCACAGTTGTTATCCGAAACCATACAAGAATTACATGCAAGCTTGTTTAGCGGAATAAATGGAAACTCTTCGGTAATCAGTGATGTCTGTGGAGATGGGGCTCAATAGAGAGAGCTGCTTATCAAAAGGTTTGGCTCAAAAAATAGGGCTTACCAGAAAGGGGACGCTAAATAGAGCTTTTACGATATTTGTTCCTTCAAGGCTTAAGATCTAATTTCGACTATCTTCGAACTATTTTCAAGAGCTCAATTGGGCTGAGTCACGTAACCTTTCTTGAAACAATGATTTTTGCAGTTATTGTAGGCCAGATTGCACAGATTTTCCTGTATCTTTTAAAATGACATGTTATTTTGAAGATCGATCCTTGAATGTCACAGAGCAAAAATGAAAAAAAAAGAAGATTACAGAGACATGAGACATCGATGGAATTCCAAGAGTACCTTTAGTGTGGATTCCCCCTATCTACCAAAACTTGTGCAGAAGACAACAAACACACGCCTGAAACAGTATGGATTGTAGAGATTTCAGGGTTGTTTACGATTGCGTGACTCAGCCCATATGCAAGTTTTTAATCAAAACAACTTCTCCTAAAACGTTTCTTCTCTATAATTGAGACTGTCTCTTTCATTGGGGACCGTCCTGTTATTCTTGGTTTCTGTTTCTTATCCAAGACATTAGATATTTTGTCCTTTGATACGGTCTTCCGACTGCCAAATAAGTTCTTTGAGTGCCTGAGATTGCCAGATTTATGATTTTCATGGAGGCCCCGATGTTCTCTTCGTCTGACATGCACTCCTGAATCGGCACCCATAATGCACCCTCGTCTTCTCTGTCATATCTGCTCATCGTTTTGAGCACTGGAAAAAAGAACACAAACTCATTCACTTCATAAGATCAGTATTCATCAATATCTGAATGCACTTTGGAACAGCCTTATGAACGCTATTTGAGCAAATTGGTTATTCAGCTAATAGAGTTAACAAAAACTTTTCAATCTGTAAATACAGTTAATTGTTACAGTAACCCTTGGTTAAGGTCCCAAGTAGCTTGAAACGATACATAAATCAACCTATAACGAAATACGAATTGTGTGCGAAAATCACCTGTCTTCGTATCTTTGAGCAACTTTCCTGGTTTCTACTTTGAATCAATCTTTCATTGCCTAATTTCGAACATGAAGTAAAACATATTTTACTGTATTTTGCAGTATTTGGCTTCATTTCATTTCGTTGACTGTGACAAAATCAACTAGAACTATGAATTGTACATTGATAAAGCTTTCGTACGATAAAAAATGCTAAATAATGCTCCCATGTACAAAAACTATGGCCACATTTTATACAAAGTTATTTGATTTGTGTCTGAATGCAAAAGAGCAAGTTGCACTTGCACAGTGGCAGCATCAGCCACCAATGAGTGGGAGGACAGAGTTAAATAGGGGCCATGGGCGAAGCCCTCAAGAAATTCTGACAAAAGCTTGCAGGATAGACGCATGATTTTGGCTAGACTACTGAGTTATTACTATGACATGATAACACGTTTTTCATAATAGAACTAAGCTGGTTTATAAGAAAGGAAACTCTGTTTGAGAAGTAGTAAGAAACGATCAAGACTCATTCAATGATATTATGGCAAATAAGTCACTCTTGAGCAATATCAACCAGTTTTCCTTGCTTTGAATCATCATCATTTACGCTTTCCGTCTACAACGACATTGCGCGGTCCACACTAAGTCTCCAAACATGTCTATTTTGTGCCATTTTTTCATGTTCTTTTACTTGTATTGTGTTGAAACTACCATCTTTGTTGTTTTTTACTAATGTCTTGAATTCAACCTTTTCCAAATCTTCACCTATTTGCTTGATCCATGTTAATTTTTGCCCGCCCCTTGGCTTTTTGCAGGGGTTCTTTGCTTCTTTTAATGACTTTCTAGCTGGAGTGTCTTCTGGTAGTCTTAAAGGATGACCATACCATGTCAACCTTCTTCGCTTTACAGTTTGGCTCCATGGAATTGAATTTGTCTCCTTATAGACTTTATCATTGCTGACTTTTCCTCGCCAATTTAGATTCAAAATTTTTCTCATCAGTTTTCTTTGAAATGTATCAATGATCTCTTCATGTTTTCTGGTTAAAGTCCATAATTTGCTTTGAATGTAGTAGAACAGACAGATCAGAACTGCGCACGAATGTCCAAAAACTCGTAACTTTGAGTCAACCTTGCTCCGTCCAACAGATCCCGAATTTAGGCAACAGTCTCCGGTGGGGCGGGGGGGGGGGGGTAACTACCATATATGCTGGTACGGGATGTGCCATTTTTTGGAGTGCCATTTCTAGCAGAAAATAAATTTCCGGGTATCAAATCACAAGTAGTCATAAATTTTGGGGTATTGATTTTGATCAAATTTCAATTACTTGGTTAAAATTTTGGATTGTTGTCAAAATTTTAGGTATAAATTTCCAATGGCCTGTAAATTTAGGGGTATTGTTTTCGCGAAAATTTGCGAGTGTTCATTCAGATTTCAGACGTCAAATGGCACACCCCCCTCACCCGTCTATTGAAGTTACCCCCAGGGGCAACAGTTGATATTTTCTTTCTTGGGCTTCAAACTCTTGATTTTCTATTTTAAAATGCTTATCTGTCAAACACTTCCTTATCTCAGATTCATTGATGACATAATTTTATGCGATTTCTGCTCTGTTTGTAGAAGACCATTTATTCTCATCTGATGTTTTAAAGATCAAGAAACACATTTGCAGAAATGTTAGATACTAATGATTCATCTTTAAAAATAGGAAACAAATTAAGAAACTTTTAGTACTAAAATGAGGAATTAAGAAACTTTTAGCACTATGGCACGTATTCTTTGAAATAGAGATTTGAATGCAAAAAACAAACGAGTTGTCTGCTATAACTAGAGGGTGCATCAAAAAATCTATCTGCCAAAAGGATAAATTTTCTCTAGGGAGAAATGATCTTGTTGATATTTTCTTAAATGTGTTTTTGGAAGTAAGAAACTACCATTGCAAATCTTGCATATCTTTCTGATTTTATAATCTGTGCAAGAAGTTAGCATGGTAACATTTATTGATGATTGAATTATATGGACAAAATCTTTACATACTGTTATTGACAGAAACTTTCAGACAAGGAAAACTCAACCCTGTACAATAACTTTATCTCATGATTTTTCAAAGGATCTTTTCAAAGCGAAACATTTGAACAAAGAGCAGAGATTTCCTGATGAACGGTTCTTCTCTTTACATTTTCTTTAGCTTAGTGCCTGCTTCTACGAATTTCCTAGAGACCTATTTTGCAGAAACAATACTCATATGAAAGCACGGGAGTCAGGCTTCTAGTCTCATTTGTGTTGGGCCTTTGGATATTGGCAGCAGAGAATTTACAGTGGTATTCTTTGATACACAATGTAGAAATGACCTTGAATGGTGCAAGTTTTCGGTGTGATAACAATCTGACCTTAGATTTTCTTATAGGTCTTAAGAGGGTGGAAATCCATTTACAAGGCATGTTTCCCTGAATCGATCATCTGCAAGGTAGCTCCAAAATTCTCTCTTGAATCATGTTCTCAAACATGCTCAAATGATAGTCAAAACACGGTAATATCAAGCTTGAGCATACTGTTAACATATTCAATATTTTACGAAAGGAGAAGCAGCATTTCAATACCAAGTCTGATTAGCCCTTCAAAAGAATTTAGAATTATGGAACAGAATTATAGGAAGTGTAAGTAAAAGAACAAGTAAAACTTGAATTGAACTGAAATAATATTTTCTTGGAACAAGCAGTTGTGCTGAATTTTTGACCTACAATCTCTTTGCAAAAAAGAACCTTTTAATTATATACTTATGATGAAAAATGGAAAGGATATTGCACCAATTCCTCCAAGATGCAAAGTTAGGATGGCATCACCGCAAAAACATTCTTCTCATAATAACTATTTTAAAGAAAGCTGTAATTTTCAGTCATTGATTGACAAATGCTATGGATGCAATGTCATTTGAGTGAATATTGCTTTAAATATGAATGATCCACTTCTTCGGCTTCAGAAAGAACCTGAACAACAAATGCTAGGAGAACTTGATAAATATTATACAACAACAATGCCAGTGACAGAGAACTGCCGATATTATCAAGGCTAATGAGCATATTTTGAAAAGATTTAATGCAAACTTTCATTGCAAGTGCCAAAATGTGACCAGTTTCTTATCCATATACAGTACACAGTACACTTTGTGGGTATTTACTATTTCAACTGATACCAAAGGACTGAAGACTGAAGGATTTACTAAAGTTCCGTGAATTACCCCAGGGATCCTTTGGTAGCATCAGCATATCTGTTTGGTCCATTTATGCGCATAGCGGAGGAGGATCTAATTGAAACTGTTCCTCCGCAGAAGCACAGCTGCATCGCCTCATCAAAGAAAGAAGGCATTACATACCTAGTGGTGTCAAAATTATAGCATTAAAAATTTACGGAAACTTTTGAGGATCATTGTAAGTTCTTTCGTGGATTCTCATTTTCAGTGGTCCTTGGCCAAGAGAGCGAGATCTCGGATGATGAGCAGACCAGGCAAAATTGATAATTTTGTGATAATCTTAAAACGGGGGTAAGGTTCCCAGAGAAAACAGCAAAGTATGTCAAATTGAATGTCATTGAAATAAATACCTTCCAAATTGTGTACGTTGCTTCCGCTCGGAGGGAGCATTTGGCCTTCTTGTTGCACTTGGCGGGCAGTTTCACTCTTCACTGAAAGAAATAAAATTTATTCAGCAAATACAGTAATGCGATTGAAAGAACTGTGACTGTAACTCTTTTCCTAGCTTAAGGAAATTCATGATCCTGCACATATTTTGATGAGTTTCTTATTCTTTCTGATTCCTAGAGTAGACAGTATTTTTAGGTGAACATGACACATGACAACAAAAAATTTGGTGCAATAAAATAAACGCTAAGATTTACCTGCCATCTTTCCTTTTTGAGCCAATTGCAGTTCCATGTGAGCTTAAACGAAGAGAATAGTTTATGGTTAATTTTGGTTAATGAGCTAAGTTGGTCATAACATGTTTGATCCCGAATTTGCTAATAGACAGCCTTGAAAATCTCCGTCCTCTTGCACGGATCGTGCATTCGAGACGCAGATCCGCAACACATACAGGTCACCGTATGCAGGACTGGAGCATCAAGTCAGTTAATTAACAAACTGGTGCAGTAACAAAAGGAGAGGAGAAATGCTAAGCAAACGAAAACTAACCTGACGATTGATTTTCCATGAAAACTTGTCGATTAATTTGCTGCCATCGCCCTTCACCAGTCGAAGTCAACACAAGCTAACTTTATGCAGTTTATGGCGCTCTTCTTTGCCAGACAAAAGTTCAAATTTGGGCAGTTGACACCAGCGGTCACATGTTGTTAATAGCCCTCTCAGGAAAGCAGGCCGCTACCGACACAAAGGTGGCGCTTGTCAGGTGGGATTAGGAACAGAAAGAGCTATTGTAATACAGTACGCACTCAGCACTAGAGGTCTCCTCGCGCTGATTCCGCTGCGCAGCACCCTCGTCCTTGTAATGCAAAACTATCAGGGAACCCCTGTGGAGACTGCACAGGGGAGAAGGACAGCAGTGCAGTGCATAATCAAATTTTGGCCTACTGAGCACAAAAGTCTTTGAGGGTTTTTGCAGCTTTTTCTTAAGTTTTGACACTCTTTGGCTTGGTCACTCTTATGCATCTATTCCTTGAAACCATGTTGAAACGAATGCTGAGATCCTCCAGATAGAATTAAAATTTCTCAATTTAACGTGAATGGTTCTGCCTATATGGTACGAAAAGTTCCTTAATGCATGAATGATGTTTTAAGTTCCTTGTATGCTGCCGACTTGATTTTTGACACAAAAACTTTCTGGTTTTCAGAGAGATTTATCGTTCTGCCGCTCGAAGACCGGAGACGGAAACTTCACATTTCCTACGGGTGAAACCTAAAGTTTTTCGCATGGGGAAATTTCTAGTGTAGACCAAAGAAATGCGAAGTGTAAATTTCCCGTCTGGAAACTGAGTAGAAATTGCAACGCATTGTTCTCAACTAGGGAAATCATGGGGAAATCAGAAACGCAGAGTTTCCGACATAGAAACTACCTGGAAATGGCGGCGTTTCCCTTGCAAGAAACTAGGGTAAATGTACTCATTTCTTGCTGTGTTCGCTATTTCAATGTGACATTGAACTGACAAATGTGATGTCACAATTATGACCAATGATACAGCGCGCATTGGAGACAGTATGCAAGCAATGGCCACTGCTTCAAAAAGTATGGGAAACACTTCACGTGGGAGGTCATTTGTCGCTGGATCACCAAATGGAGAAAGCTGCAAGAATACACAACTTATAAAACATGTATCCGTCCAAACATTCCCCAATGAGAACAATCAATCTTGACATATATTTATTAGGTTAGATTTGTTCGTCACCATCGATCATTGTGAGACCATTGGGCCTAAAAGTGCATTTTTCTAAATAAACAGAATACCTTTATGGATTCGTAGCAAATGTTGACGATCTTTTTTTCGTTTTACATACATTGAATCACCGGTCGCTCTTGGGAACCCATTCCCGTTCTCTAATCTAGAGTTTGAACAATGTTTTGCATTGCTCTTTTGACACCATTTTACCAAAGTTTTAGTTTTCCACTGAGAAACAAGGAAACTGGGGTCATTGGCACAGTGTCTAGAGTTAGTAGGAGCGTACCAAATAGAGATACTGTATTATTTTATGATTCCGTCATTTCGTTCCATCGTTTCGTCATTTCGTTCCGCCGTTTCGTGATTCCGTGGTTTACAGACTGCCCTTATCACCATCCAAGCACATCCTTTGATACCTTCAGTGAATACCTGCAAGAAGTTCTGTCTATTCCAGCTGTGTCTAATAAACACTAGCGGGTAAATCCAGGAATTGCTCCGACCCGAAAATTATTGTAAATGTACGATTTTCGGTTCATCGGTGACCGAGGCTACGGTCCGGAGACTTAGCACAGTTTCGCAGTAATGGCGGACAGGACGTTGGGTGTTTGCAGCGAGGGAACTATGCTTCCAACGTCTGCTGTTGCAGATACAAAAGGGATACAATTTTTATACCATGTTTATACAAATGAGGCGCAGTAGAACTATTTCACGAAGGCCAGCCCTCGCAAGGAATGCATGCAGTTTGCAATTTTGCAACGGCTAGGCCCAATGTAAAGTGATGTGATTCGTACAAGCAAATAGAGAAAGTAGCTCCTTCACATGTCAAAACAAGGGGAACGTCATGAACAAAACATTTTTTTAGGACAAAGGTGGGTAAATAAAGAACAGGACACAAACAGTCCATTCTACTCAGACTCACCATTTGTCAAAAGGTACAAAACAGAAAAGAAAGATATTGAGTAGATAACATCATACATTTTCAAAGTTTGGAAATATCCGGTATGAATAACATGATTGAGGGTCAGTCATGCACACCGATATGATTGGGATCAAGTACAAAGGGCTTCAACGAATATGTTTCTTTGGAGCACTATACCGTAATTAGACAAACAATTGTCCCTTTGGCTATCATTTGTCTTCCAATGTATATAAGTATTTGTGGAGTTCCAATTTATTCAAAAGTAAACAAGTACGAACTTTGAAAGTTTGGGGAGTTTGTTGTCTGATGTAAAACTTCCGTACGACTGAACATCTTATATGTAAGACCTTGAATACTTGGACTAGAAGATCCACACAGTATGAAATTCTATTCAGTGTAGAACTACGGAAGGACAAATTCATTGAAGGAAAATCGAGGAATGTTTTATACAGAATGCTTGACAAGAAAGTAAACAGTAAAATTAAGAAACTTCAGGAGGAGAAAAGATCATTTTTGAGAAATTTTTTGCTTATTCAAAACAACCCATATCATAATTTCAATTTTTTCTTTACAATGAAAATAAAAAACAAGAAACACAAAGTAACAGTAACAACGCCCCGCCACAGACCTTGCAAGAAAAGTTTTGCGGATGTTTGTTTCGGGTGAACCTGTACGAAGGAGGATAAAATCAAAACAGAGAGCAAGAGCCTGGATTGCTTTTCGGATGTTAAAATCACCAACGAAATCTTTGGCGTCGGAAGAAAAACGAGAATATTCGGGTCGGAGCAATTCCTGGATTTACCCGCTAGTTAATAAACAAGTCTTTATCCTTGGAGATTTCAATATCAACCTTCTGAATTATAACTCTTGTACACCTATTACTAATTATGTTAATTTCCTTTTCTCCAAGCAATACTTGCCATACATCATTCATCCATCCAGAGTATCTGCACATTCTGCTACTCTTATTGATAATATCTTTTCTAATATCACAGATAATGAAACCATAAGTGGTAACATTCTTACTCAAATAACTGATCATTTCCCTCAGTTTCTAATTGTCAAGCATGCAGGAATGACTTATAAGAATCTGCCATATTTTCAACATGATTTTTCAAATCTCAATGAAGAAAATCTGCGTAATGATTTTGCAAACATTGACCTTATCTTTTTGAATGACAGTGCTTTGGATGTAAATGCTAAGTTTATTAGACTCCTGTCTATACTTGATGGATTAGTGCAAACACACGCTCCATTGAAAAAACTTACTAAAATGGATATTAAGTTCAGGTATAAGCCTTGGATCAATGGCTAAATCCAAAAAATGGCATTAGAGATCGGATACTTAGAAAGCTCCAAAAGAACAACAATCAGTCTCTTATTGATCTTTATAAACAGTTTAGAAATTGAGTTTCAGTTTCCTTGATGGAAAGCAAAGCTAGCTATTTTTATAACTACTTTCAACAGAACAGCAACAACATGAAACAATTATGGTCAGGTATCAAATCAGTTATAAGTATTCAAAAATCAAGCAACATGAATGTGATTAACAAGCTTAAAGACTCAAATGGTATTGTTACATCAGACCCAGTGGTTATTGCTAACATTTTTAATAGATTCTTTGTTAATGTTTCTCATGATATCACTAAAAATATGCCAAGGTCCAATAAGTCACCTGTAGATTTTATGGGTGACAGAGTTGGAAATTCATTTTTTATTGCACCTTCAGTTCCTTTCGAAATTTCTGATATAATCTCAGCCCTAAAATCTGGAAAGTCTCTTGGGCCTAATAGCATTCCCACGAAAATTCTCAAGTCTCTTTCTCCATTGATATCTCCTCCTCTTTCTCAAATCATAAATGAATCATTTCAATCTGGGATATTCCCAGACAAGATGAAGTTTGCCAAAGTAATCCCACTTTTCAAGAAAGGTTGTCCACTAGCAGCATCAAATTATCAACCTATTTCCCTTCTCTCTGTTTTCAGCAAAATCACAGAAAAAGTCATGTACGAATGTCTCTATAAATTCCTAGAAAAACATGAAATCTTGTATTCATTACAATTCCGTTTTCGCGCCAGCCATTCCATTAACCATGCCCTGGTTAGTTTAACAGAAGCCATCAAAAATTCACTAGACAATAGAAAACTTAGTACCTTGGAAAAGCGACACAGCTGAGTTTGAATTCGCCAAATTCAACTTCCTGCAACTTAGGAAATCCGCGAAACACTCACACGAAACACATTAGAAATCCGCGAAACACACGGTCATTGTACGCCATCAGTGCTCTTCCGCAAACAACCAAAATGCTGTCATTTACACAATTGCCTGGTTCAAGGGAAACCACATCACAGTTAGATCGCCGAATGTCTTATCGTCTAGTGCATTTCCATTCTCTGCTGTGATCTTATGATACGATATGTCACTTGTTGGGTGGAACTGTTTGTCAATAGTACCATATGAAACATTGTCATCTTCAACAATGGTCCTGACAATATCTTTTTCTCTGATGCGAGGTGTCCATCACTTTCCTTTGTTGTCCGAATGACTGCAGATAGTGGTGTATGGAGGCAGCGTAGGAAATACGACAGAGCATCTAGTTGTGACAGTTTTGTAACATGAGGCAATATGCTGTCTATCACAATAAGATCAGCTGTTCTGAAAACCAACGTCTGGTAGTGATCCTTTCCGTTATGGAAGAGAAGACGATCATCGTTGGCGACCCCAGCTGATTTTTTCACAAGATGGTACAACTCTACCACATCTTCACTTTTGTTTGGTGCAGCAATGTATCCTATTGTTTAAGGGGAAAGTACACTTTTAGATATTGAACAGGCAATGAGTAAACTAACTTCAAAGGCACAACAAAATGGCGTAACAAAACATAACGATCATACCAGGTTAAAGCACAGAGGTTTTGCATGAAGTTGAAAGGTTACGTTTGTGAAGAGCACAACTATCTAAAAACATCCCTTTCATCTTAACGTTGCACATACACGCCTTGAAGAATGGATAGCCAAGGAAACAATGCTCTGTGTCTGAGTGTTTTTCTTTGTTTTGGTTATGGAGGAACATGTGCTATTTTTTCGGGCGCTTGTAGTTTTGTTGCATTAGCGCTACCAGACCTACAATCAGTTACAAAATTGTTGAGCCACCCGCAGATTTTCAATTTTTTTGCCCCTGTTTTTCCCCCTCCCCCTAATCAATGTTGCAGTACCGCAAAAAGTTGCCGAGTCAAGCGTGTCATCCCGATCAGGTACTTTTTTCAAAACAACATTGACATGGGGGAAAGGGGGGACGAAAATGTCATTTTTTCAAGGGTGGCTCAACAATTTTGTAACTGATTGTCTGAAAATGTAGCACCTTTTAATGGATGTAAATTAAAAACAGTTAATTCAAACATTGTGAAATTAACAGTATTTGCAATACATTGGTAGATAAATGTCTCAGATTTTTTCGGAAATTTTAGAATGGTATGCGGCCTCGCAGCGTCCCTTTGAAAATATGCCTATTTTCGACATTTTTTCGTTATGTGCCTACTTTTTTAGGCCTCGCAATAATCAGGTTCGACAAAGAGATATACCACAATAATTATTTTTGTTAGCACGGGAGAGTTTAAATCAACTTTTTGAATTGCTAACATTGCCTTGTTTAATGAGAGTCGTGGAGCTGCATAGGTTTACATTTTCTGCGTGATTTCTGTTAATTTGGGCCAATTCTCTGAAATCTGCCTGTTTTTGTCACAATTACTGGGCCATAGGGAAATGATGATTATCTTCTAGGAAATCTGGTTTCCTGAAGTTTTACTGATGTATGTTCATATGCAACAGCTGTCAAATAGATACCTTGTCTGCGATAGCCTCTGTCTGGCGGTAAACTTACAGGAATTCGGTTGTGCAAAATTAGCCATTTTTAAGACCTACACAAAAAGAAAACTATGATTCTCGAACGAAATTACAAATTCTTTAGCGGAAATCCATGATACATTCAGAATCGAACATCTGTTTACACAATCATTCCCATAAACGAAACAATGTTGTGCCGTATTTGTGTCTTTCAAAAGAATTATTTCACTTGAGCAGGCACGGGAAATTTGAAAAATCAACATTTGGATTTCAAAGGGCATACGTTACCCCTTTGAAATCAGTCATAATTCTTTTGGGAACGGACAAAGCCCTATAACAAATCATTTCTTATCGGTCCGCTGAGCCCACAGTGATTTGAAATCCTAAATAACCAAATAAAGATACTGACCTCACCGAGTGAGGGGTTGAGATTGAGAACAATTTTCACCAACAATTCCCACTTTTTAAAGTTCCTTAAAACCGGCCAAAAGCCCCGATAAGAAGTCAATAAAGTCAACCAAAATGTAGCAAAGGCCTGTGAGTAGACATGTGCGAAGTTTTCAGCAAAAAGCTGGCACTCATTTGATGTAAAATGACAAAAAGGTCAACAATTCCCACTTTAAACACAACTAAGATGATTTCAATTAATATTTTAAGGCATCAAAAGTGGGAAATGTCGGTATGATTCCTAAAAGTTTAGCGTTTTTGTGCAAAATGTTGTTCGTTTTTGGTCATAAATAGGAGTCTCCACTCCCACTGACATCAAAGACTAGGTTCTTTTGATGAATTCGGTATGTTTACCCTTGCATAGAAGCACAAAACGGAATGAGCAATGTTAATGAGAAATGTACTGAGCACTGAGCATTGTGGCGAGTGATGGTGAAATACTGGATCATGCGCACAAACTGCTCGCGCCCTGTTGCCATCCTCAAGGCGTTCGAGTTGCTAGAGTATGATCAAGGTTTGATAATATCAAAAAGCGTTATGATTACCTTCTATCGTGATTAGAGCGAAAGGAAAGAGAACCTTAACCCTAATCCATATGGGCTTTTTTCGAGCTACCATTCATGGGGGGGGGGGTTCTTTCCACCCCCCTCTGAAAGATGCCTTAGACTCCTCAGCATCCAATACAACTTGGCACAGTTACAGATCAAGTCATTTCTAGCTCGTAGCGCAATTTGGGTGTGGCTGGCACACCCTATGATGTCACAGTGATGTCATGAAGTTGAAAATCAGTGAAAATCAGGCTTCCAAGTTAAATTTGAATTTAAAGATGGTTTGGCACAAACATTTTGCAGTTTTTGGTTCATTTTAGCCACAAATTTGATGTTAAGATATAATTTCATGGAAATTAATGATTTTACAGTGATATTTTGGCAGAAATTAGCCAATTTGTATGACGTCATTTGTGCAATTAATTTGTTCTCTGTAAAAATAGACAAAAATAAGCTGCAAAATGGTTATACCCCATTACAAACGTATCATTGGAGTCTTCTCAATGGAAAGAATTTCGAAAAGATTAAAAAAATTTGCTAATTAGCCCAAAATGGCGGCTATTATGACGTCATCATCATAAAATGCTGACTTCATCAAATTCCAGAAATTCCGGTGTGAAATTAAAGCTCTTCGTTTACTGATTCATTTGGTGTATGATACTTCATAATATGATCAAACCTTTCCATTGAAATAATCAAAAACAATGATTTGTTTGCTACGTGCTTCCAAATATGGGCATGTCACATGACCTGTGAGCTCTATTGTTTGAAAATTTTTTGATCAAAATGTGGCAAATAGATAATTAGTAAAAGTCAGGTAGGTTTGGGGGACATAGTTGATGTCTTTGAAAAACACAGCAAGAAAAACCTCGAGGGGGTGGAAAACACCCCCCCATGTGGATTAGGGTTAAATATTCACTATTTCAGAGCATTAGGCCGTTTTCTTGCAAATTCGCGGAAAAACGCGAATTTCAAAAGTCACATAGAAAATTTCCAGTTAATGAAACTCCTTAAGCCCAACGATTATATCAACTATGTATCAATAACATTCTGCAAGCAAAATTGTGTGTCATTGCCTTCATCGCTTTTCTTGAAAATTGGAGCTAAATTTGTGAGCCTTTCAGACAATCAGTTACAAAATTGTTGAGCCACCCCCAGATTTTCAATTTTTTTGTCCCTGTTTTTCCCCCTCCCCCTAATCAATGTTGCAGTACCGCAAAAAGTTGCCGAGTCAAGCGTGTCATCTCGATCAGGTACACTTTTCAAAACAACATTGACATGGGGGAAAGGGGGGACGAAAATGTCATTTTTTCAAGGGTGGCTCAACAATTTTGTAACTGATTGTACCTCCAGATGAACTGCACCTTTTCGGACCTGCTTTTCAAGTAATGATCAGATTCCTTCACACTCATATTCTAGATTTTGGGATTTTTGTTGAAAAACGTCCATTTATGACACTTCTACGCAAGTATGAGATCGTTTGAAAATCTGAAAATCTAAGTAGTGTATTTTAGTGTAGGAAACCATATTCAAATGGGCAAGGAATTGGTTTGAAAGTAATGTGCAAGAAAAAAGTCATTTTAGGGCTTCGCCAAGGCTGTAAGTGCGAGAAAGTAGAAGTACAATTGAAATGTTACCAGGAAAAGCTTGTTTCATCAGTAGGTCTACCCTTCCCCATAAATAAGCAGCACGTATGGGGGCCCTTTCAAGAACCTGAACATCGTAGTTACCACTTAGATTTCACATCGACTCTAAGATATGTTTAGAGAGACATTCGGCAGCACCTGCTTGCAGCAGCCAGAGCTCATCAGCAGCATTGTCCAGCTCACTGACTGTGAAGAAGTCAAATTCATCCATAGACGATGATAACCTTTGTAGTAAATCAGTGAATATACCACAAAGAGAAAACCATACCAGTAAATAGTTCCATTCCCACCATTCCCCCATTGCTCCGAGCTTGCTCATTTGAAATGAAGCTCGAGGAAATATCACCTAGTGGGCTTAAACTTGGTATTTTTATACTGGGGAATAACTCATAGTCACCCAAAACACGCCAGATCCTGCCAGAGCCATGTGAAGCTGCCTAATGCGGGGGGCCGGTTGATTACCCAGGAAATGGTATGTCAATTTGATGCCAGGTGGAGAGTTTGTGGATGTGCCAAAGGAGGTTAAAGACTGCTCACTTGAATGTGTACCTGATAAGGTTGTTTTGCTCATTGGTACAAATGACATGGCATCACAAGTGGTCATAAAACCTGTAAAATCTACTGACAAGTGTGCCTCTGTGGCTTTTAAACAGCTTTTGCTTTCAGCAAGATCCCACTTTCCAACTTTGAAGGTATGTCAATGCTATTTCATGGAAGGGAGGTGTAACTATCTATCATATATACTGGAACGATAGTTACCAGTGGATGTGTCAAAGGAGGTTAAAGACTGCTCGCTTGAATGTGTACCTGATAAGGTTGTTTTGCTCATTTGTACAAATGACATGGCATCACAAGTGGTCATAAAACCTGTAAAATCTACTGACAAGTGTGCCTCTGTGGATTTTAAAAAGCTTTTGCTAAAGGTATGTCAATACTATTTTACGGAGTGGAGGGGTAACTATCGTATTTATCAAAACGGGATATAATTAGGACCCAATCAAAAGTTGAAAGAATCGTCTTGTGTTTCGCGACCCTTTTGAGATCATTGTTTGAGGGACAACAATAAACCGTCATCGTAACGTGCAGCAGAAAACAAGTTCGCGGTTGGCCTACAAAGTTTGCTCAGTCTGTCTGTCTTCAGGACTTGATAAGTTGGGATGAAACTATATTTTGAAAGGAATTATAAACAGACATGCATATTCTCACAGTCAAGGAAGCCTACAACGATCAAGAGGCAATTCTTCGAAAGTTTCTCTGAGGACAGAACATTTACTCGACTTGTTTACTTCAGGCTTAGGCCTGCGATCGTCAGATGGGGAATGATGTGTTGCAAGTACCTTGTAGCTTCTAAGACATTTGTCAGCAAGTGGCCTTTTGAATTAATGGTGAGTTTTTTATCCTTATTGCCTCTGCAGTTTGTAAATCGTAGGCACTGAAGTTGTGTGAACGGGATTCTCTTCACATGACGGGATTATTTCTTCCTGTTTGTGGAGTCAATTTATTGCGCAAGATTGAATGTACTACCAACCACACAGGCTCTTCAGGTCAGATGGAAGTCAGTGGTGCACTCTAAATTTACAAGCGATCATGTGAGAAAAATGGTTTGCGGTATGTGTCATTTATTGCAGATGGAGACTCCTCAACTTACAAGACTGT
Organism: Aurelia sp. 3 sensu Dawson et al. (2005); assembly: GCA_964020215.1. Lineage (NCBI taxonomy): Eukaryota > Metazoa > Cnidaria > Scyphozoa > Semaeostomeae > Ulmaridae > Aurelia > Aurelia sp. 3 sensu Dawson et al. (2005). The sequence continues at coordinate 20,741,556 of OZ026576.1, read as the reverse complement.
TTCATCTCCAAAGCCTTATGGTGATGGAGTTGAAATCGCAAAAAACGAGTGTGTTGGTCAAGTGCAGAAGAGGCTGGGCACCAGAAGTTGATGGCTGGTGGTGAAAATATGCTAACTTTCAGAAGAGATGCACACAAGCTGGAGAGTAGGGAATTTGAAATGTTTGGTAAGTTGATTGCTCTAGCCTTTTTGAATGGCTATGATGGTCCACACAATTGGTGCCCAAACCTTATTCAATATGTCCTAGATCCAGATGATAATGAAATCAAGTTTGACATTGAAGCTATACCAGATGGAGAGGTCAAAGAACAAAGTTTGCAAACATTATCAGCCTACTGATTCAGGCCCCCTAATTTATTTCTGTTCTGGACATCCTACAGCTGCAAAACTTTGCATGTGCATAGAACATCATATTGTGAACCCAAAAATGAAAGCTATTTTTAGATGTGTCACACGACCTTTCCATGACGTCACATTGTTCAATTTTCAAAGTCAATAGGGTTCAGTACCAAAAAATCTTCAATTGTTTATTGTGAGAAAACGTAGAGCATCAAGGACATCAGTCCAATTTCGTTGTATTCTTTGTCATTTGCTCTGTGAATAAAAATCAATAAAAAGTGATGACATCATCACACAGGAATGCAAACAATGTGCGTATGCGTAGTGCCAAAATCCGCAAAACCATACATTCAAGTAAGAAGATAGCTCATTTGTTGGATAGAGCATCAAAGGTAGTATGCATTCCCTCCTTTCATCACTTTATCACGTTAGCTGTAGATTTTATTAGGAAATATTCAAAATTTTTTACACATACATCTCTTAGATCCTGATCACGTTTACCCTCTGCAAGGAATTTGATTTTTTCAAAAACTTAATTTTAGGTCGTATAACGAAAAGTTTATAGCCACACTTTTTTGCGGTTCCGTGGGCATAAGACAATGGATCAATTCATTAGGCGAGTTTGTTTTAATAATTCTTGGTGATAGGAATGTTTGCTGGAATGTTGACACCAGGCCTAGCCACAGCCAATATCTTCAAGGTGTGATATTTTCTTATTTTTGTGATGGCCGCTCATGATGACAAACAAGAAAACAGACAGCATTCAACAGAGAGCATTTCCATGAAAAAGGATTGGAAGGAAGCCATTGCAATTGAACCATTCTGTCCAAAATAAGCGTAAAGAAAGCTGTGTTTACTCAGGCCAATCAATGAAGGAAAGATGAAATCAACTGAAAAGCCACTACAAGTTTAAAACCGATCAAGCTCTGGCTGAATTATCAATGGACAGATAAAATCTACTTAGTTACAAATTATGATCATGACACACTTATGTTTATATTCCCTTCCTGAGAAGCTGAAATAAAACTCTACCGACTTGTTGAATGTTGGATTGGTTTGTTGGGCATGAACCTCCCTCTTCAAATGATCAAAATGCATCAATCGTCAAAAATGAAAGCCCGTGCCTTGAATAATTTGAGATGATCGTTAGAATCATGCTATAAAATCTATCATAAGTTTCCCTCAGAACTAAACTTTTAACATTGGAATTGAAATGATTAACAAACAATTTTTACACTTGATCATCATTGGTCCATCAACCCATGTGAGACTACCACTGACTGATGACTTGTTCTTGTTCCTTTCAGTTGTGATGTAGGTGTCACGATGCCAGACTTGGAACTGTTTATTTCAGAAACGGGAAATCATCAAAGAACATCAAATACAATAAGCCATTATCAGATGGACCTAATCCCCCTAGCACAGCTGCTTTAGCTTCGTAGATTGACTCTCACAAACGTTTAGCACTGCAGCTGAAAGCCAAATTTTTCTTGAATTTTTCCCTACAATTTGAGAACTTTTCAGTACTGTACAGGCTTCACCATACAAAGTACAAACAAGAAAGTTTTCTCCCTTAGTTTTCAAGCTATTTCACGCCATCACTACAACTATCTTCAACTAAGATATATGACAATTGGAATATATCAAGTGTCCCAAGGAAAAAGTATAGAGACTATTAGTATGTCTAGCGGTGTGAATTTAGCTTTAACAGAGGCTAGTCCCCCGCGAAATGTTCCTCGATGGTTAACATGAACATGATACCTTTTTCATTGATATTGTTGATTTCATAGCAGAAATATGATTTTGAAAGCTCAAATTTGCCGAAATTGGAGTCTATCTCTTTTCTCAAAGCTAGAACTTTGGCATTTTGGCCTCAACGAATTCTTGAAGCAAGTTGAAATTTAATACTGAAATGAAAAAGAATTAAAGAAACTAAACTTCTACTGCTGTTTCAATTTTATCAAAGCATCATAGATTACATCACTGTAGCTGTGCCTAAAAAATTGTCCAGGAGCTCTCTAAGCACCAAACACAACTACTTCATGTAAGATAACATAACACGCCCCTTCCTATCATACAAGAACTTCTTAATCAGTGTCTTTTGCACAACAAAACAGTTATAATATATTTAAATGTAAAGTAAGTATAATGTCAGAATATGTAGTTAAAGATCTGTAAAGTCTTCCAAATGGCGAGGTCTTTGAACAGCACGGCCTGATCTAGTTACTCTTGGGTGTTGCAGGTTGAGGTTCCTTTGTTCGAGTTGAACTCTTTGGTCGGCTGGAGATGCTTCTGGTGCCACTGCCTGAGGCGGCAAGTGTTGCGGATCGTCTGGTCCTGAGTCGGATAGTTCCATAAAATGCTCCATCGGCTTGAGGTCTTCCTTGGTGTGCAGCAGGTGCTTTCTATTCCTGCGAACAGTGGTTCCTTTGTCTGTGGATATTTTGTACGAGCGTGGTTGCTTGCATTTCTCGACAATGACGCCTTTGCGATCCCAGGCATTTTTACCACGGAAACGAACAAAATCTCCTGCCTCTAAGGGTTGGAGGGTGCCATTCTGGGGCTTATTTGATGATTTCTGTGGCACTTTTGTTGCATTGGTAGCTCCCTTCTGTCTAGTCTTATTGTTGACTGCTGGCAGAGTTGTCCGAAGCTGGCGGTTCATCAAGATTGTGGCTGGCGCTGGTTGTCCATTGGGAAATGGAGTGGTGCGGAGCGCAAGTAGTGCTAAGTATGGATCATCACCACTATGGAATGCTTTCTTGAGGGTCTTCTTAACTGTTTGAATGGTTCTTTCAATGAAACCATTACTTTGTGGGTATTCTGGGCTGCTACTGTCGTGTTTGAAATCCCATTCACGTGCGAATTTGCTGTATTCTCGTGAAATGTACTGCGGGCCATTGTCGGAGATGACTTCTTTGGGAATACCAAATTTGGAGAATATACGCTTGGTATGCATAACAACTGTGGGAGCCTCTGTATCTTCAAGTTGTGAGAGGTCAAAGAATTTGGAAGTGTAATCAGCCACGATAACATAGTCCTTATTCCTGAGCGAAAACAGGTCTGTACCAACTTTCTGCCAAGGTGTATCTGGAATATCATGGGGAATCAGTGGTTCAGAGGCCTGTCTGTTTTGATGTTCTTGGCATGTGCTGCAGGATTTTATCATATCTTCCAGCTCCCCATTGATATTTGGCCAGAACATTGTCTCTCTAGCCCTGGCTTTGGTCTTTTCAATCCCGATGTGCCCAGTGTGAAGTGATTTTCTCATTTCAGCTCGCATACTAGTGGGAATGATGATGCGCAAACCATTTAATAATAATCCTTCCTGATGGGTGATCTGATCACGGAAGTTAAAGTAGGGACGAGTTGCTGGCTGGGCATCTTGGCGTGATTCTGGCCATCCATGATGTAAGTAATGTACGAGTTGTTGCATTGTGGCATCTTTCAATGTTTCTGCGGCAATTTGGCTGTGTTTAGCAGCACTGATTGGTAGGCTTGACATAATGGAATGGATGTAGCATGAAATTTCCGATTCAGGTATTTCTGGAGTTGTGTCACCTAGAGGGGCACGACTAAGTGCATCGGGAATCGTGAGTTGGCTTCCTTTGATGTAATGCATCTCAAAGTCATACTGCTGGAGTCGGAGCAGCAATCGCTGAATTCGTGGGGGGCACTTTGTCAAGGCTTTGTTGAAGATTGATTTGAGCGGTTGATGGTCATTGTAAATGTCAAATTTTTGGCCATAGACATACTGGCGAAATTTTTCACATCCGAAGACAATAGCACAGTGGGCCAAAATGGTGATTTTGCAGACATTCGTGGATATCTCAAGGGAACTAAATGTTGCAGGGGCAGTTGGCAGCTTGTTTTGACGTATGAGAGGGATAAATCAAATGGTTCACAAAAAGCTTTAAAACTTTTATATTCAGGGGGGTTAATACTATAATCAGGGCCTAATACTCTATATTTACACTCTAAGCCCAGATTCCCCGTTACACTTCTCGGTCTCAAGAAAATCAGCAATAGTAATTGATGGATCTTTTCAATGTATTCAGTTGGAACAATGGATAAAGCTGAATGTTTCACCATATTTGGGGGATTGGGACCTATATTATGGGGACTGGGACACATTTTCTAATTTTGGGAATTCTAACCAAAAGTCTCCTTTCTGGTACATTTCAGTTTAAAAAAAGCTATGTAGAAGTTTCCTATGCACATGATATTACCTAGGGGATACTCAATGATTAAAATTTCTCTAGTGTTCTCAAAAAAATAACCATGGTCTCAATATCTTTCCTTGGAACAACCTAAATTTCCTTAAAAATACCTTTCCCCCCTGTTTATTTGATTTTTCCGAGGGGAAACAAAATGAAACCTTCAAAAATAAGGGGGATTCCATTCTCCCATGAGGACAAAATACATGAGCACATCCAGGAGTCATTATTGCTAGGAAGGAGAACAAAGGGAAAGGCTTATTATATTCGACGAAATGAAACGAACGAAACAAACGAAACGAAAGAAACAAACAAAACGGGTTCAATGACAAACGGATAATTGACCAAATCAAGAACAAAACCATGAGGTTCTTTTCAAGAGAGTTGTTTTGCACAGTTAAGATAAAAAATTGAGTTGTTTTACTCATAAAAAGTGATATTAACGAAACGAACCAAACGCATTCAATGAAATATGGATGATTTGCCATAAACACAAAGACATCGTGCAAGATATGAAAAAGGAAATGCATCACTTGGTTGAACAACTTGCATAAAGAAAGAGTATCTTCGGGTAAAACGTTTCAAAGGCCCATGAAAAGCAGGCTGGGACGTAGGATGCGTGTCAAACTTGGGCGGCACAACGCCTCGAGGGCAATTTTTCCTTAAAAAGGGGCATTTTCTAAGAATGAAGTGGGCATTTCTTTATTTACTGCAAAATCTTGGGGGTGCATGCCCCCAATGCCCCTGGTTCTTACGTCTATGAAAGCAGGAGGTCTATTGGCAGTCCCTTTTGACTAGTTCTATGATAAACATCTCACTTAGTTTTTGTCGTAATAAAATGCAATGAGACGTGACGCAAAAGTATCTTACTCCAGACCCTGAAAGTATGGGGTCTGTGCAACTGTCACTCGTCGCAGATTTCTTGTTAACAAACTCTTTCCAATTAAAAGAAAAGTCCGCATTGGACAATCTGATCATCCCCTTTTTAGGTAAAATTTAGCAGTTTTCTATTGATTCCCATTCAAAAACCACTCATTTTCAAGCGGCTTTACTATAAAAACATCAGTAGGATAGGACAGGATGTTGAGTGGTTGACACAGGGTAATGAGCATGGGCGCATCCGAAATTTGGGGTTTCGAGAATTTTTGGGGCCATTATGACGTCATAAATGGGGATCAAAGAGAACATGTTTTTCGACTTGAAGTTACGTTCGGAGTTGATGCTCGATGGTTACTCAACCGATTTTAGAACGGAAAAAAGATTTCAAGAGACCTGTCATCTGGGGGTCTTTTAACGCAATTTGGGGCTCGATACTGCCCCCAGGGGGTCCGTGCGGCAACCTAGAAAATGGGGTAAAGCTTCTGCCCGCGTTTTTTGTGAGCTAACTCGATTTTGCGCCGGACAAGCGGCTTTAGCATGTCAAAAATCGAGGCAAAACTACATTCTTTACTTGGGAAAGCTTTAATCTGCAATTTATCTTCAATATTCGAAGAACCGAAGGATAACGAGCCATTCTTTTTTGGAAACTGCGGTGAAAGTTCCCTAATTTTCCAACTTAGGCCCATTTTCACACCAAAGGAATCGTGCTCGTTTTTCTATTAAATGTACTCGTTAACCTCATTTTATTGTCTAAATACCTTTAAAAGGGTTGAATAAAGGTCCTCCAAGTATTTGCCTCTAATTTTCAGATTTATCTTCAGAATTATTGGCTCTAGAAGACAGGCCATTTTTCGTTGATTTTTCATCCATTTTTTCCTGTTTCTCCAGTTTGGGGACTTACTACATGTGAGATAAGAGGCGCAAGTCTCCTGATCCTTTGTTTATCTGTGCTTATTGCATTTGTAGTAAGTACACAGCATGCAGTGAGGAAAATTTTGCTTTAGCAACACACTTTTCATTTGACACTAATCACATTGCCTGCATAATGATAAGGGTGCTTGGTGAGAAGGACAAATGTGTCATACCATAGCTGTTTGTGGACATTCAGGAAGCCGTGGAATCTTCAGGAACTTTCTAGAAGTTTAGCATTAGAGTCTTGTGGTTTCTCGAACATCTAATCTCCTTCATGATGAATCAGGACTGTAAAATGTCTGTTGCTCATCACGAAGCTTCTGGACTAGGCCTCTTTTCCTTCTCGAACCGTCTGCGCCTCGTATTGATGTAGTGTTAGCCTCGTTTTGTTATATCAAGAACAATCCCGAACGACCGCGAACTTTCAATATGGGTCCATTGTTAGTTAGTGATAAACGTAGCATTTTTTCTAGATTTTCTAGTAAATTCGCTTGTTTCTATTTTTGGAATTATTCCTAAATAGTATTTTTGCTGTGTAATGATGATGCTGATAGTTCTAGAACAGTTTGATTTAGTATAAAAAGACTTTAAGTTTGCTTGATATTTAGATCGTAATTTTATTCAGCCATTTTCGGGCAATAGAATATAGTAAAATCGTTTTCGAAATAGAAATTTAAAGTTGTTGGAGAATCACTGGTTTCGTTATTTCATCGTCTCTATTTACGCTCAAAACCATCTGGTAGCAGAGGGTAGTTGCAAAATGGCAAATTCGGAAAGCGTTAATAGTCGGCAGCTAATAGAAAGAGACGATGGTCGTGAAAGAGAATCTCAAGATCGTGAGTTTCGAGACAAAGAACATGAAGAAAATGTAGAAGAGTTGAAGCAGTTAAAGTCTAGGGCAAAAGCGGCCTTTACTCGTGCGAGACATCAGCTATTGCAGTTATTAGAAGAAGAAGATCCACCGAGTCGACGAAAAGTTAGAGATGCACAACGAACCTTGAATTCGAAGCAAGAAACTGCGATGGAAATCTTGGCAAGGTTATCCAACGAATATCACCACTTAAGTGATATAAATTGTAGAAAGAAAGTTAGTAAAGAAATGGAGAAAATGGAAGAGGAGTTCAGTGAAGCTCAAGACAGAGCACAGGAATATTTAGACGCCAGGAAAGACGAACTTTCTAGTACATGCTCAAGCATTTCCGAAAATGTACGTCACCTACAGTTGAAGGAGAACGAAGCCCGACAGCAAGTTGAAGAAATTCGTAAAGAAGTTCGACAAAAAGAAGAAGAAGTGGCACGAATGAGAAAAGAAATCGAAACAGATTTTGAACGCCGAAAAGGAGCTTGGGAGGATCAAATTCACGCTGAGCAAGAACGACTTCATGCAGCAAACAGAGAAGTTCAAATTCGACATGAACAACTAGAGAGAGAGATGAATAACGAGCTTGGTTTGTCATCTGAAGACCCGGTGGGAGAAGTAGAAAATATTGAAAGTAATTGGATGCCACCAAAAAACAGTCCTGCCCGCACTTCTGGCGTTATTTCAAGTCAGTACAACCCAGATGGAATAGAACAACGCATCGAAAAATCAGATCCTGAATTTTCTCCTCAAGCCCATGGACCCCAAAAGGCCTCAAACCAAGGTCAAATTGGTCAAGACATGTGGAAACAACTACAACGTGTTTCAATACCAATTTTCAGAGGAGATAAAAGGACGTACGAGAGTTGGAAGGCAGCTTTTTTGGCATGTATTGATCAAGCTCCAGCCACAGCAGAGTACAAACTTCTTCAACTGAGGCAATACCTTTCAGGTGAAGCACTGAAGTCAATTGAAAATCTTGGTCATTCAGCCACTGCATATGAAGCAGCCAAGAGTAGATTGGAAAGAAAATATGGTGGGGCACGCTGTCAGATTGCGCTTTACTTGGAGGAATTAGAAAGTTTCAAACCAATTCGTGCTGGATACGCAAAAGATATCGAAAAGTTCGCCGATCTTTTAGACATTGCAGTAATAAATCTAAAGGAAGCTGGGCGGCAAGACGAACTTAGAAATGGTTCATTGTATGTCAAGCTACAAAAGAAGATACCGGAATCTATGTTGGCAAGATACCATCGTTGGATCTTTGAGAAACGCAAAGATGAATCAGTGGAAGTTTTGAGAGAGTGGATTATTCAAGAATCAGAATTCCAGATCATAGCCTCAGAAACTGTAAGGGGGTTAGCAAGTACAGTCAAAGAAGAGACACAGAAAGTAACAAGGAGTGGCCCAAGGACGTTTTTTGGAAACTCTCAGACCAATGACAATCGTGGGAATTCAATAGCAAGCCAGAGACGTTCTTGTAAAGCTTGCAATAGACAGCATGGAGTTTGGTCCTGTGATCAATTCAAGAAAATGAGTCAGTCTCAGAGATGGGAAATCGCCAGAAGGTTCAAACTATGCTATCGATGCCTTGGCGATGGTCATTTGGGTCAAGCTTGTACTAGAAGTAGAATATGCGGTTTGGATGGCTGTAGAGAAACTCACAATCGACTGTTACACAAGAGTCAGAATTCTGAAGGAAATTCAGAGCCAAAGAGAGAAGAATCTGAAACCAGATCCGCTATGACGAAAAGGGAAGAAAACCTCAGCAGTACAAGTGAGTGGAGAGACAAGACCCCTATTGGACGTCCTGCACATTTGCCAGTTAGTAATGCCACGGAGGGGGAGCAGCGTCAAGAGCCTACAGCACCCAAATCGTCATATGCTACAACAATGTCAACTAAGGTTTCTGGGAATACTGATAACGACTTCATTGCCTTGCGGACTGTGCCTGTGGTGTTGAAGAATGGAAACAGAAAAATTGTAGTTAATGCTGTTTTGGATGACGCAAGTACCACAACCTATGTCAACAGTGACGTAGCTGCAGAGCTTGGGTTACAAGGTATACCTCAGAAAGTGACAGTTAATGTGTTAAACGGACACGTGGAGACCTTTGAAACTATGCCAGTGGAAGTTGGGCTGGAAAGCATCAATGGAAAGACGGATGTGGTAATTCATGCATTTACAACGGAGAAAGTTACAGGGAACATGAGTGTTATTGAGTGGGAGAAGCACGCTAAGAAATGGGATCACCTGAAGAGCATAAACTTTCCAAAGATTGGGCCACGCCCAGTTGCTGACATACTTATTGGAATTGATCATGCAGACCTTCACTATTCTTACAGAGACATCAAAGGAAAACCTGGCGAGCACATAGCAAGATTGACACCATTAGGCTGCACTTGTGTAGGAGCTCCAAGTGATAATCAAAAAAGCAACTTCCACACAAACTTTGCGAGAACAAATCTGGTTTATGACTCCAAGCAAAATGATGACATTGATTCCATGCTGAGGAAATTCTGGGAGATTGAAAGTGCAGGTACCCAAGTACATGTTCAGCCAATGAAGCCTGAAGAACAAACAGCACTGCAGAAAGTGAAGAGTTCTTTAAAGTTCAATGGTGAGAGGTACGAGTTGGCCATGCCTTGGAAAGAAGATAGACCTGAGTTGCCAAGTAATTACGATATGGCTTTACGGAGATTGTGTGGCACAGAAAAGCGCTTGCTGAAGAATCCTGAAGCTGGATCAGCTTATTCTGAGATCATCAATACGTATGAGCAGAAAGGATACATTCGGAAGGTTCCGACATAAGAGAAGGATCCAAAGGAAAAGTGGTATCTGCCGCATTTTGCAGTTTTCCGACCAGACAAAGCGACAACAAAGACCAGAATCGTGTTCGATGCTTCTGCTAAGTGTGAAGGAATTTCTCTGAATGACACTATTCATCAGGGACCAAAGCTCCAACGTGATCTCTTCAACGTCTTGTTACGTTTTCGAAGATATCCTGTGGCACTGGTTTGCGACATTGCTGAAATGTACCTACAGATCGAAATAGCCCATGAAGATAGACCATATCACCGCTTCCTATGGAGAAATCTTGACCAGAAATTGGCGCCAGATGAGTATGAATTCAACAGGGTCGTTTTTGGTATAAATTCCTCACCGTTTCAAGCTCAGTTGGTAGCCCAGGAGCATGCTGCCAAGCACAAAAAAGAATTTCCAATGGCTGCAGAGACTGTCCTGGAATCTACTTATATGGATGATAGCATGGATTCTGTTCCTGACGATAGTAGTGGTGTCGAACTCTATAAGCAGCTTTCTGGTTTGTGGGGTAAAGCTGGTATGCACGCTCGAAAATGGTTATCAAATTCAGAAGAAGTGTTGAAAAGGATTCCTTCTGAAGACAGAGCCCTCGAAGTTGACTTAGACAAGGGCAATTTGCCATCATTGAAAACTCTTGGCGTACTCTGGATGGCGAAGGAAGATATATTCACTTTCAAAGCAAGTGCCCCTCATGACGACTTTCAGTTTACAAAACGCAATTTCCTCAAGAAGATCGCAACTTTGTTCGATCCAATGGGATTTCTGGCACCACTCACAATCAGATCGAAGATTCTTCTGCAAGACATGTGGGCATCTGGACTTGGCTGGGATGAATTGCTTGATCTGCAACTGACACAGAAGGCTAAAAAGTGGTTTGGTGAGTTAGCTGATTTGACTCAAATCAAAGTTCCAAGATGTTTGCAAGTGAAACAAGAAGATAAAGTAGTGTCAGCAAGCTTACACACCTTTTCAGATGCCTCAGAAGAAGCTTATGGTGCTGTGTCGTATGTAAGGTATCAGTATTCAAGTGGAGCCGTATCTGTGCATCTTGTAGCCGCAAAAGCACGCGTAGCACCTCTTTCTGCAACTAGCATTCCTCGACTGGAGCTGATGGGAGCAGTGTTGGGTTTGAGATTGACAACGACCATTTCGCCTGTGTTAGATGTGGACATTAGCCAAGTGGTTCTGTGGACAGACAGTATGAATGTTCTTTGGTGGATAAGAGGTCGCAGTCGCAAGTTTAAAGCATTTGTTGCAAACAGAGTTGGAGAAATTCAAAGTGTAACCAATCCTGAGCAATGGAGATATGTTCCAACTGCAATGAATCCTGCAGATCATGTTACCAGAGGGCTGACTGCGTCAGATCTAGCACAAAAAGACACTTGGTGGACAGGACCTGAATTCTTGAAAAATTCCGAAGCAGACTGGCCTGAAACACGCAAAGAATATAATGTTTCGGCTGACAAAGAAGTGAAGAAGAGTGAACGCACGGATCAAGTTGCAACAACACTACACTCAACCATGGCTACTTCATTGGCGCTTGGAACCAAAACGTTTCTCCAGTTGGTTAAGACTAGCAAGAATTCAAGCGTGGGTCTATAGATTTCTTGACAATTGCCGGATGCCTAAAGATATGCGAATCAGTGGAGAATTAATGCCAGAAGAAATTGAAGATGCAGAAATCCAGATAATTAAGAAGGCTCAGAGAGAAGCGTTTCAAGATGAGTATCTGGCTCTTTCTCGTGGAGCTGAGTTATCAAGAAATAGCAAGCTTCTCAAGTTCAATCCCAAGTTAGATGAGGATGGCGTTGTGCGCTCTGATGGACGTCTCAAGTATGCTGAATGTTTGCCGTTCAACGTGCGATTTCCGATCATTTTGGCACGAAAACATTGGGTAACAAAGTTAATTGTGAAACACCATCATGAAGCTGGCAAACATGCAGCTGGTACAAATCAAACTTTGGCAGCGCTTTCACAAAGATTTTGGATACTATCAGCCCGTGAAGAGATTCGTGAATGGGAGAGAGAATGTTGCGAATGTCGGAGACGGAAAACTAAAGCAGCGAATCAAATCATGGCACCACTGCCAAGTATCAGACTAAAGATGCCTCTGAAAGCTTTTGCCAGAACAGCAGTTGACTATGGTGGACCATTTCTGACCATTCAAGGGAGAGGAAGCAAAGGGCAAAGCGATACCTGTGTCTGTTTACTTGCTTGACGTCCAGAGCAGTTCACCTTGAAGTCGCATTTGGGTTGGACACGGATTCGTTTCTGAATGCATTCTACCGAATGACAAATAGACGTGGCTTGCCAGAAGAGATGATTTCAGACAATGGAACAAACTTCGTAGGTGCCAACAGAGAATTGTGCGAGCTCGTGAGAAGCCTTGACAAGGACAAAATTCGACAGTCTGCAGCGAATAAAGGCGTGAAATGGCATTTCAACCCTCCATTGGCACCCCATTTTGGTGGCGTACATGAGACAATGATAAAGGCAGCAAAAAGAGCAATTTATGCAATCTTGGGACATGCAGATGTTTCTGATGAGGAACTTATAACTGCATTTACTGGTGCAGAAGCACTCATTAACAGCAGACCTCTGACATATCAATCTGCAAGCCCTGAGGACGACATACCATTAACACCTAACCACTTCTTGCATGGTCAAGTCGGTGGACAATTCGCTCCAGAATCTGTTGATGAAACTGATTTTAACCCGAGAAAAAGATGGCGAAGAGTTCAGGAGCTAGTAAGGCACTTTTGGCATCGTTGGTTAAAGGAATGGCTACCAGGACTTGGTCCGAGAGGAAAGTGGTTCATTCCAAAAAGGGATTTTACAAAAGGAGATGTAGTTTTGGTCATTTCACCAGAAACACAACGTGGTCACTGGCCTCTTGGAAAGGTGATAGATACTTATCCTGGTAAAGACGGTCATGTAAGAGTTGCGAAAGTACAAGTTGGAGGCAATCTTTTGGTTAGACCTGTTACAAGGCTATGTCCATTGGAGCATGCGTCTGAAGGAGAAGACTAACCTCTGGGAAATTTGAATGATCATCGATGTGCCTTGCCCATCGAGGAGGGGGAGAATGGTGAGAAGGACAAATGTGTCATACCATAGCTGTTTGTGGACATTCAGGAAGCCGTGGAATCTTCAGGAACTTTCTAGAAGTTTAGCATTAGAGTCTTGTGGTTTCTCGAACATCTAATCTCCTTCATGATGAATCAGGACTGTAAAATGTCTGTTGCTCATCACGAAGCTTCTGGACTAGGCCTCTTTTCCTTCTCGAACCGTCTGCGCCTCGTTTTGATGTAGTGTTAGCCTCGTTTTGTTATATCAAGAACAATCCCGAACGACCGCGAACTTTCAATATGGGTCCATTGTTAGTTAGTGATAAACGTAGCATTTTTTCTAGATTTTCTAGTAAATTCGCTTGTTTCTATTTTTGGAATTATTCCTAAATAGTATTTTTGCTGTGTAATGATGATGCTGATAGTTCTAGAACAGTTTGATTTAGTATAAAAAGACTTTAAGTTTGCTTGATATTTAGATCGTAATTTTATTCAGCCATTTTCGGGCAATAGAATATAGTAAAATCGTTTTCGAAATAGAAATTTAAAGTTGTTGGAGAATCACTGGTTTCGTTATTTCATCGTCTCTATTTACGCTCGAAACCAGTGCTGTTGATGGGTGAAATTAATTTATGGACTGGTAACTCAATTTGGGTGGTTCTGAGTCATCAGCCCCACATTTACGGTTTCTGGAAATTTTCATTAGGCACTGATCAGATTAGAATTTCTCAACTTTGCATAATGATAAGGGTGCTTTAGAGGGGTGAAGATGATTTATGGTATTTGACAGTTAATACAATCTTTCACAGTTAACTCATGACAGTTCAAAGTTACATTTAGGCCTCTGTAAGATTTAGCACTAAAATAACAAATCTCAGGGGCAAAAACTTTTCTTATAGAATACAAGTTTTTAATTATTTTCTTTGAATTCAGACTCATTTTCCAAGTGTAAAACTTCAAAGCCCTCATTGCAAAGATTGTATGAGACAAGTCATACAGTTGAAAGTTACCTTTAGGCCCCTATGAGATCTAACACTGAAATAACAAATCTCAGGGGCAAAAACTGTTTTCTTATAAAATATATACAAGTTTTTAATTATTTCCTTTGAATTCAGACTTATTTTCCAAGTGCAAAACTTCAAAAGCCCTAATGGCAAAGATTGTATGAGACAAGGAATTACAGTTGAAAGTTTCATTTAGGCCCCTGTGAGATCTAACACTAGAATAACATTTCTGAGAAGCAAACACATACAAGCTCTTAGTTGTTTCATTGAAATTATTTCTTCAACTTTATACGCAAAATTTTGCTTTAGGAATACCTAATCTGTGCGAAACAACTCTCTTTAAATGAATCCTATGGTTTTGTTCTTGATTTTCAAATATCCGTTAATCCGTTTCGTTTGTTTCGTTAAATATCACTTCCTTATGAGCATTCCCATTTCTTCGACTTATTGCAAAATTTGCTTTAGGATTATCTAATCTGCGCGAAACAACTCTCTTTAAATGAATCCTATGGTTTTGTTCTTGATTTGATAAAATATCTGTTTGTTATTGAATCCGTTTCGTTTGTTTCGTTAAATATCACTTCTTTATGAGCATTCCCATTCCTTCGACTTTTTGCAAAATTTGCTTTAGGAATATCTAATCTGTGTGAAACAACTCTCTTTAAATGAATCCTATTGTTTTGTTCTTAATTTGATCAAATAAGCGTTTGTTATTGAATCCGTTTCGCTTGTTTCGTTAAATATCACTTTTTTATGAGCATTCCCATTCCTTCGACTCATTGCAATTTGCTTTAGGGATATCTAATCTGCGTGAAACAACTCTCTTTAAATGAATCCTATGGTTGTTCTTGATTTGATCAAATATCCGTTTCGTTTGTTTCGTTCGTTTCGCTCGTTTCGCTTGTTTCGTTCGTTTCGTTTCGTTTCGTTGAATATAATAAGCCCTTGTTTCTTTATTTTAAAGAGCAATGTGATACCTTCACTTAAGTAGGAGCAAAAACTATGTCCAGTTAAATGGTGTTTGGCCTTTGGACTACCATCATTTTACAAAAAGAAACAAACTATACATTATTTGATAGAATTTAACTTGGTTCTTGCAGGAGTTGTAAGTTTTGTTTACTTAATATGGTTTAGTCCCTTTAATATTTTAGGAAGTTATTTTGATTCTCAAATTTTTCCTACTGCTTATACACTATTCAATAGTGAAGGTCTTCACAAACAGTAATATGACATTAGATTTAGCAGAAAGCGACTGGTTTGATCGTCGCCACTAACTGAATGCAATGTGGTCAATCTCTCGCGCCAACATTTTCTTGATAAATTTTTGACGGGTGGGCTATTCTGGAGTTCACTGTTTCTGAAGCAACAAATTTTACTGTATTTTCCTTGAAGATTCCTAATCAGAAGGCATCACAGTTTCATAAGAAACCAAACTTCTTTTGCAAGAAAGGTACACAAAAAGTTTCTGAAATTCTCAAGAAACTAAAACCCCTCAAGTACAAACATTTTGCAACTTTTGCAAGAATCAAATTTTGCTCACTAAACTCTTTCGAATGGCGTCTAGTTTGCATTATTTTGGAAAATTATGGTAGTTCTCCGTCCAGAAACCATTTTAATCTACATAGCTTTTGGTGTTACTTTTGGCAATGCTCAAAAACTGATAGTTCATATGTGCAGTCTTTACTGTAAACTGGAACATAACAATGTCTTATCAGCGAACAAAACGGGTTTAATCCGCGATGTTATAGCATCAGGCTTCAACCTCAGGATTCAACCTCTAATGAATTTTTTTGAATAATCTAAAACTTCTCTTTCACTGTCGCTCTCGGGACTGGCCAAAATAAGCTTAGTGACTTTTTTCACTGACACCTGTGCTTCTGCGTACAAGGCATTGACATTGACAATGCTTCCAAATGGATTCCAATGTGAGACGATGCTTTCCCATGACTCACGGATATAGCTGGGCTTCTGTATTGTTCCCTGGTGTGCTAATTCCAATAAGATAGCGTTCAGTTCTCTTTTCCTGTGTTTGGTATGATAATGTTCTCCTTGAAGTAAAAGTTGGTAAATTGGAGGCTGTGCTCTCCAATAAACTCATTCTATGTCTCTGGCAGAATCACCTCGACATCAGAAGGAAGTCCCGCGCAAAACATGCCACTTGGAGGTAGGTTGCTTTCAGACAGCAAATTAAGGGTGTCAGCTGTTATTCCTATTCCGGTAAAGGAACCTTTGTCATCTTCATTTGGTAACTTCTCGCCTATCTCTGTCTCCTGCATCAGCCCGTCATTGACTTTTTGACTTGCCACAGTGGTGGTATCCCTTTTCTGAACGAGGTCGCAAGTACTATGCACGTTTCTTAAGACGCCAGAAGAAGCAATGTACCTGTCGGCAACATCACAGGTTATCTGAGAACAAATTCCCCCAACATAATGTGTTAGCTCATTCCATACAGTGCTGTGACGCCATCCCTGAGAAATTGTCTGTCCAGACATATCATCTACAGCAAGATTTTTTGGCTTGTTTTTGATGCTTGACAAAGGATTTCAGGATTTCCTCCTTAACAAGTCTACAGTATCTTATGCAAATCATAACATTTTCTTTTGTTCAGGTCTGTACTTCTGTAACTCATTCATTTTATTTGTATTTGATTGTATGGGAATTGTTCAGAATTGTAGTAGGATGCAGTGATAATCAAATGAAACTGAAAACTGAATTGAAACTACAGAATACCTGGTTGATGATCTCTGGTCAAAGCGGCAGTGCCACTTTCCACAGACAAGAATGCTGGTCTTTCAGATGAATGGGATGTAGGAATGGACATTTGAATGTAATTTTTGTTAGACTGAACACTGGTAAAACCAGCTGTGAGCCAAATTAAAAGTGCTGCCATACGTGAACTAATCTCAAGAAACACTTCAAGGAACTAAAATTTTAGATCAAAATTCAAGAAACCTAAGCACATTGTCCGAAGTATCTACGGTATTTGCATGGAGACAAACAATTTCCATGCTTTCTTTTTCAAATTTTAGGTACTGTATGGATCAGTGAGTACATTAAAATCGAAAACTTACGGACGATCAAACTTTCGGACAAAATTTTCTCCGAAAGTTTATTTTTCCGAAATCTGATGACGTCCGAAAGTTTTTTCGTCCGAAAGTTTTAAATTCATTGAAAAGAGAAAATCTCAAAGAAAGGCAGCATAAAATGTTACTAAATCAATGTTTTGCCTGCAGTGCTTAGGTTTCTTGAATTTTGATCTAAAATTTTAGTTCCTTGAAGTGTTTCTTGAGATTAGTTCACGTATGGCAGCACTTTTAATTTGGCTCACAGCTGGTTTTACCAGTGTTCAGTCTAACAAAAATTACATTCAAATGTCCCTACTGCAAGATGATATTTGCGACAGAATCACAATTATTTTTAACAAATATTTTGGTATCATGCTTGTTTTTTGATGTCGTGTTTGTCCGAAAGTTTTTGTGTCCGAAATTCCCGAAAAAGCGTCCGAAAGTTTTTTGTCTGAAGTTGTTTTGCCGAAACTTTTCCGTCCGAAAGTTTTCGATTTTAATGTATGTGTTGATGAACTTGAAGTTGTTATGGTCACTGGTGCAATCTAATGACTTTGCAGCTAGAATAGTCTGGTGGAGTGGGTTTGATACCCAGTAGGGCCATACCACTTGACTGCCATGACAATCCCCTTTATCCCATTCTGAATGAAAATTATTTTTCTGAGGTTTTCATAATTTTCACTATTTCAGCATTTTGGACCTCACCCAAGGCAGTGAGACCCAAGATAGTTGAACTCATGAATTCTTAAAATAAATGCTACTTAGATGTGTAATTTATAAACTTTTCACATTATTCATGTCCGGCAATCCTTAAAAAAAGCTGGAACATTTCGTAAGCCTCTTCTACAGTTTTGGGATACGAATACCCATTTGTTTGCAGAAGGTAACTGAAATATTCTTGGTAAATTTCAGTGTCACTGCCATGGGACGTATTATCTGTAGTTAACTGTGACTCTAACTGACTGATTTCTTGAGTTGAAAGAGGTACTTTGCAATCAACACCACCGGATCTCTCAGGTAAGAAGTAAAGGACATCAGGTACTCCAGACACATGACTGTATTGCGAATTGCGAATGCGATGGGTATTCCAGTGGACCTTAACTTTATCCAATTCTTCTTGCAAGATTTCTTGGAAGCAAAACCACAAGCATTCCATGTGGATCACATTTCCTGTATCAAACATGCCATGTTCAACCATGTCTTTGAAAAAGTCAATCCACCATGTTGTTTTACCTTTCTTTAGAAATGACCACCAGGCCTCAATCCTTTGATTGCTTGGGGACGAACCATAACGATGGGATTTTTGTCCCGAATGCTCATCATTTCCATCTCTGCGAAAATATGCCTGCATAGCTGCCATGTTGCCATTCTCTGAACCATTGTCGGTCCTCAAAACTAATGGACATCCAGACATTTCCTTGATACATTCCAAGAAAAAGCCAGCTGTGATGGCAGGGTCATTATTGGATCTAGTTACTTCCAACCATAGAATTTTCCTGCTGTAACCATCTATTGCCCCATGTATAGGAAAGCCAAAAGGCTTCAATTTGTCATAGCCTAGTAATAGAAATATCAGCCTTATAGCATTCAAGATGCAAGGGCCTTTAGAGTCATTAACATCCAAAGCAGAAGTTGCCTTTTAGTGGTAACTTTAGCCTTCAAGTCAACTTATGATGTGCAACTTACTGTAGTTGAAAAACTTTTTTACAACAACCAATGAGATTAAGTTTACCCTAAAAGATAGACCCTGCTAATTAGAACATAACAGATCAAGAATGGCTCTAAACAGACTATGAAATTAAGCCTGATTACAGTACATGTACTATGATAGTAATTTATTTTCTAGTCTAATTTCCTACACATTCTGTATCATTTCATTGTTCCATTGTAAGTTGAATTGATGTTCGGGTACTTAAATTTCTGCCAATTGTTTTATTTGGTTGGTGTTTTTTTGTATATTGTTGTGTTATTTTAAACATGATTATGAAACTGAACTGAAAATGGCTGAAATAGTGGTTCAAGTTACCTGAAGATGATCATCAAATAAATTTAATATATAAGTTGAAAGGAATCAAAGTCTTATTCTTGATTTTTCCCTTTGAAAATGATAAAGACTGTTAGGGGCCATCAACTCTTTATTTTGTATTTTAAACAGCTTTGGGCCTTTAATTAAAACGAGAGTCCACTCCTCCGTAATGGCTTTCTCCCAGACTGGAAAGTTCGCCTTGCATGGCCAATTTCTCTGCCCTGCACTTTAAATTTCAGCTGTGGCTCCAGCGGTGAAATTTCCACGAAACAACGAAAGGAAACAATAGAAGTATTGTTTCGTGACACAAATACAGCTGTGCAAGTGATCTGGACATAGGGGAGATCCCCCTGCATTCTGCAAACTTTCCACTCTGGCCTTGCCAACTTCAAATACGCGTTTTTTATAAGAAACTGGTTCATAAGAAACTAGTACTAAGATGACCAAAATTTTAAGAAACTCAAGTACTATATCTGAGAAGTACTAAGAAACTTTCAAAAGTTAAAAGCATGGATATCATAGCAAATATATCATTGAACCTTCATTCTCGAGCAATTTTAACTAACCATTTGTGCTTTCAACATAACAGAACAAAGTTTATTCCAATATGATGATTTAAATGTCGAGAAACATACAGTATCTGCAGCAGTGTTAGCGACCACATTGATAATATTCTGCATTTGAAAATAAGAAACCAATTAAGAAATTTTTAGTACTAACATGGACAAAATTTCATGTTGAATTAAGAAACTTTTAGTACTATGGCCTGATCCTAGTTTCTTATAAAAAATGGGTAAAAGCGCCCTCTCCATTGTCACAAAGGGCCTGATTACATGGGAGTTTTCACCATAGGGCTGGGAGTTCAGGCCTTGCACCCAATGTGAAAAATGTTCCCCATTACATGTAAGTTTTCAACCCAGGGCTGGGATCTGCGGCCCCACGTGTCATGTTAGTTTTTCAATTGTGAAAAACAGTCTGATATTTTGATGACATCTGTGCATCGATGTAAAACAATAGAGATCAGACGATAAGTAGGTGTCACAATAAGGATTAGATTTTCATCCCAGGTAGAGCAAAGAGGGCTGAGATTTCAGCCTTATGGTGAGTTTCAACCCCAGGGCTGAAAATTTCCCATGTAATGGACAAAAGCAATTTGCAAGTCGTTCACCAGAGGGTAGAGCTGGAATTTCACCTATTTCAGGTCAGGTAGGCGGGCTCCTGGGTGCATTCCAAGGCCCTCCCACCAGAGAAATCCGGCGGAGAGCCATCTGTTGATTTCCTCACGCAAAGTTTTTTGGCGAAGAAATTTCGTTTGCTGTGGTCTGGCAGGAAGTTTTTGTGGTGCAAGTGACCCAACACTCAGCAAATATGATGGAAGGAGTAGCTTCCTTCGCTCTTTTGTTCTCTGTTCTGTTTTTGGACTTGTCATGGGAATATGGTATTTCCTTTTGTTTTTTGTCATGACAATCATCAACACCACCAAATTAGCACTGGCGGCAAATCCTGCTATGCCCACATCCCTGGCGGAAATATCTGGCGGAAAGAAAAAATGGAATGCACTATGGGGCGTGCTGAAATCTCAGCCCTATGGTGAAAACGCCCATGTAATCAGGCCCTGAAAGATTGAAAGTCAATGGCCTCTTAGAGGAATGATGAGCCTTCAATGACACTATGAATATGAAATATTACCATCGACGTGCCAGCAGTAATTTGGTCCACTGTTGACATACCGTCTCCGCTTCAGCTTCCGCCTCTTTCTGAGTTGCACCCCCACAGGGTCAATATCTCTCATTATCTCGGCAACCAATGCTCTGGGTACATTAATTCCATGTTCAAGCCTGAGTGAATGCCATATTGATCGGTATCCACGTAGCTCGCCAGCTTCACTCATTTCATGACTGATTATGTCTCTCAGCCGGTCTTGATTTTCTCTGGACTCATCACCATCTCCCGCACGTCTTCGCCGCCGCAACCCGTAATCCTGCAAGCGACGTTTCAATGTGCTAATGCTAATTTCTACACCGTGGTATCGTGCCAGAAAGTCAATTATGACAGCATTTTCAAAACCTTTTCGGAAGTAATTCTGAATCAGACCACGCAAATCAAGTTGGGCTTGCTCATCCATTTTGAAGCATTCAATATCTGGCCTATCCAAGCGTCGTTTCCAAGCTTCCCGCCCAACTCTTTCTTCTTTGCCAACAATGAAATTCGACTGAAAAACAGCTGTTTTTCAATAGACCCTGGCTGAACAAATACACATATATCAACTTGGACGTCTGTCTTCTTGGCGCCAAGGTGGACACACATCAACACGAGCCTCTATTTGACACAACTCAACTTCCCCAACCACTTTTTGCCTCGATTTCATGCTATGACTACGCCTGATTAACTCCGTATTTGCAGCAACTTTTTTAGTTGCAGCAACTTTTTTATTTGCAGCAACTTTTTTATTTGCAGCAACTCTTTTATTTGCAGCAACTTTTTTTATTTGCAGTCGTCTTTTTTATTTGCAGCAACTTTTTTTATTTGCAGCAGCTTTTTTATTTGCAGCAACTTTTTTATTTGCAGCAACTTTTTTTATTTGCAGTCGTCTTTTTGAAAATTTAATGCTGTTTAAACTTGCATTTGCATCACTTTTGAATTGAAATCACACATGTTTTTAAAATTTTCATGTACATTCGAAATATTTATCAGTGAGCCTTATGGGCCACCGTAGTATTTTGGTTGTGTTTGTAGGTCCTTGTAGGTGGGTTGTAGGTTACGCTTGCTGTACTTTTGGGTTAGCCTTTGTGTTCTTTGCTTATTTAGGTTCAACTTTAGGAGTTGTTCAAGGTTGTCAGGGTCTAGAAATGGGAGATACGGAACAGAAGAAATTCATTCCAAACTAAGTGGAATGGATTGCGTTGGTTGGCTGTGATGAGTTCTCATCATGAGGTGATTCCAAAGATCTAACAAGAACTGGAAGTCTGTTAATTTTAATTATGAAGTAGGTGTTGTTGAGAAAAGTGACTTGTGTAGCTTTACATATGATGCACATACTTTAATCTTTTTTAATTAAAGATTTGACCATAAGACCATAGTCATAACACCAAGAATGTAGTATCCAGTTTTTGCATCACATATAATTCTAGATTTATAAAAGAATTTAGCATCATCAATAATTCCCAAAGACTGCCATATGTGCTTCATCTATCATTTCAAATGGGAGAGTAAAAGTAGTGGCATTATGAATTTAGGATATTTTTTTACTTTTGAAAAACATAGTGTGTCTGACCCCCCCGGGTACAAAAGTTCTCAATGATACCACACTTTCTTGATGATTGATATGAACCACAGTCTTGTTTTTTCCATCACTGAGCAATGACCTTGTTTGCCCTAAGTTGTTGAATTTTTCCAATTGCATAACCAAAATGGCCATCACGTATTTGCAGCTCCAATTAGATCTAATGACTGGTGGTGACCTTTTTGTAAAATTTTACGAGTGGTTTTAACCCTATCTGACCTGGGTGATTTGAAACACTCAATGCCTGGGGGGCCTGTTTATCTTTGTTGTTGCTTCAGATATAGCAACCAAATTTGGCACAAATGTTGTTCATTATATAAACAATGAATTTTTGAAACAATAGTTTAATTAGCGTTGTTGTTGTTTTTGCTAGAGCATAGTTAAGACTTTGATGTCATATGACGTCATATAAATGAAAGTGTGTTAAAGGGTCGTAAAACTTTACTTTTCGTAAAGAAATGAAATGTATATTTTGTTGCACAGACAGCTATGAAACACAAAACATGCAACACAACATCATCCAGAAAATCAAGGTTCCTGGTGGCCTAAACACAAAATTGTTTCTTCAAAACAACCAACAAACGAATATCATACAATCTGCTCTCGTATCTACTGTTTCCAACAGTCAAACGTCCAGTTTCTTTCTGCACAACATCTCTTCTTTTCTTTCTTCGCTCCTCGTGTCTCCTCGTGTCTCCTCCACTTCCCAAGAAAAAACTTTCTTTTCAAGTTTACACCTCCCAGTTGTTTACGCCACGGTCCATCGCCCAAATCTCGTACGTCATACGTCGTCATGTCCCGGATGTGATTGAGGTCCCGGATGTGATTCTCCTCTTGGGGGGTCTGATTTGTGAATTTAATCACAAGGCGTGACACTACCCCCCATTCAAGCGAACAGTCTTAGATCTGTTAGCATAAAATCAACTTATAGATTAAATATGAACATTAGATATCACCAACCCTCCGTGGTATTACTCTCAAGGACTCTAGCTTTCACCGTCCTGTATCCCACATCAGATAAGTAGGTATCTAATCTAGCCGACTTAAATAATCTGCACAAACATTAAGGGTTCCCATGATAGCCTCGACTTTAAATCGATACTCTTGCAGGATTAACGACCATCTTAAGATTCTGGAATTAGTCAGTTTAGCTTTGTTTATATGAGCAAGTGAAGCATGATCGGTTTGTAAAGTGAACTCTTTCCCGTACACCAAAACATGAAATTTTGAACTGCCCAAACCAAAGCGAGACACTCCCTCTCAACCACCAAATAATTCCTCTCCCTTGGCAAAAGTTTACGACTAGCATAAGACACTGGAAACAAGGTTCCATTATATCTTTGCATCAAAACTGCTCCAATGCCTACATCTGATGCATCAGTCTGCAACACAAATTCTCTGTCTAAATCCGGCAACCTCAAGACTGGAGCCTTACTCAACGCTGACTTCAGTTGATTATAAGAGTTTTCATTTATCTCTTCCCACATTACTTTATTTGGTTTTGCTTTCTTAGTTAATCCACTAAGAGGGGCTGCAATTGTGCTGTAGTTTTGAATGAAATCTCTATAGTAACCAGTTAGTCCTAGAAAGGATCTGACTTGTTTCTTTGTCTTTGGTCTTTCCGCTTCCTCTATCTTTTCCAGTGTTCTTGTAATTGGTGTGATAGATCCATTACCCACATTGTGGCCTAAGAATTCAATGGTTTCAAAACCAAAGAAACACTTGCTTGGCTTTGCAGTCATGTTAGCCTCAGAGAGACGCTGCAAAACTTCCTCGAGACACTTCACATGGTCATCAAAGCTCTCAGTGTGTATCAGAATATCATCAATATAGTTGTCAACTCCCTTTAAACCTCTTAACAATGTTCTCATTAGTCTACTAAAGACGGCAGGAGCACAGACAAGGCCAAAGGGCATTGTTTTGAAGTTATACAGACCAAATTACTTAAAGTTATTGGATCCTCAATTTCTCCACTTCTTGCTCTTCTTGTGAATCAGTCTTTCCAGTCTGGCACTTTCCCTGATAAACTGAAAATAGCCAGAGTGATTTCATTGTTTAAAAAAGGTAATCCTGAGCTACCATCAAATTATAGGCCAATTTCTCTTTTACCCATCTTTAGCAAGATATTTGAGAAGTTGATGTACAGACGGCTGTATAGATTCCTTGAAATACGCAAGGTTCTTTATTCATTGCAATTTGGATTTCAAGAAAACCACTCAATTGATCATGCCCTAGTAAGCTTGACGGAAGCTGTAAGAAATACACTTGATAATAAAAGATTCGGTTGTGGTATCTTCATTGATTTACAAAAGGCTTTTGATACAGTAAATCATGCAATTTTACTATCTAAATTGGAACATTATGGTGTTCGTGGATGTGCTCTTGAATGGTTTAGATCATATCTATCTGATAGAAATCAATATGTGTCTGTTAATGGAAGCAATTCTAAGTTACTTTCAATTACTTGTGGTGTACCACAAGGTTCTGTACTGGGACCCTTACTGTTCCTTATTTATATCAATGATCTACCTAACGCTTCTCAGAAACTCAAGTTTTATCTTTTTGCTGATGACACAAACATCTGAAATGTAAATACTGCAGCTATAAACCTTTACTCTCGATGAATCAGCCACAGTAAAAGGTACAGAATAAATCTGAAGAATGCACACACGATTATGACTATACTCTCCAGTTCATTTATAATCAAGTTCATACATCAAAATCGTAAAATCGTGTTGCCTACCCTCACTCAATCATAATTCTGGAATGTCTCCAGCATAACTCACGACAACACACCCAAACATTCATTCCTCACTCGTGCCAACTAATAAGGACTAATTTACCTAATAAGGAATATTGTCTATAGTCCCGGATCAATGGTCTGGTCTAGGTCAGACCTAGTCGAAATTGTCTATTCCATAACACTGCCCCCTGACTGATGCGATCAGTCACCCCGGGTGGGGTACTATACATATTTTGGGTACGGGGACGTGCCATCGGGAAGGGTATCGATTTTCACGATTTTGGTATAAGGAACGGTATCAATTTTCGCAATTTCGCAATTGGTATAGGGTCGGGTATGCATTTTTGGAAAATTGGTATAAGGAACGGGTATGTTTTTGAAACCTCGATGGCACGTCCCCGTCCAAAATCTGATCAAGTACCCCCCCGGGTCAGTCACCAGAGAGTTCTATCAGTTTCTTCAAAATCGTGTTTTAACGTACGTGTTCACTTTGAAAGGCGTAAAGTACTAGAGTCCTTTCTCGACGACAATTTAACAGGAGACCTTTCTCGACGCGATGCTATTTACAACTATGTACAATCAATGCGTTCGTTTCTTTACTTAATGTGTTCTTTGACATCTTCATCGGCAACATACTGTATCGAGATGTCACAGTTATCGTTTTCACTTTGATTCGAGTCTTCAGGTATTTGTTCTTCAATTTCTGCAGATACTTCGATCGGATACAAGTGTTTAATAGAACGAGACAATGTTATCAATTTGTCAGATGCATCATGTGTTTTCACGACGGCGGCGCGAATAACTGAATCTTGGCCTAACATTAGTTTCTCCACTTTTCCCATTTTCCAATTTTGTCTTGGTGATTTGTCCTCTTGAATGTACACGATATCTCCCTCTTTTATGGAACTGGTTTTGTTACAGCTGCTACTCAGATTTCTGTGAAACTCGCGTAAACTTGGCAGATATTCTCGTCTCCAACGTGACCAGAAATGATTTAACAACGTTTTCAGGTAACTTTCTCTCTTTGTCAAATCGGATAATGTCGATTTGGCTGCAACTTTTGATTCACTTGGTGTAGACAATAGCCTTTTACCGCAAACAAGACTTGATGGCGTAAGAGGTTCTTCTTCTAATTCACTGTGTATGTACGTCAGAGGTCGCGAATTCAATGCTCCCTCAACTTCGATGAGAATTGTATCCAAATCTTCAAATGTTAGTCTTGCGTTTCCCAATACTTTCTTCAGACATTGTCTGATATTTTGATGACATCTGTGCATCGATGTAAAACAATAGAGATCAGACGATAAGTAGGTGTCACAATAAGGATTAGATTTTCATCCCAGGTAGAGCAAAGAGGGCTGAGATTTCAGCCTTATGGTGAGTTTCAACCCCAGGGCTGAAAATTTCCCATGTAATGGACAAAAGCAATTTGCAAGTCGTTCACCAGAGGGTAGAGCTGGAATTTCACCTATTTCAGCTCAGGTAGGTGGGCTCCTGGGTGCATTCCAAGGCCCTCCCACCAGAGAAATCCGGCGGAGAGCCATCTGTTGATTTCCTCACGCAAAGTTTTTTGGCGAAGAAATTTCGTTTGCTGTGGTCTGGCAGGAAGTTTTTGTGGTGCAAGTGACCCAACACTCAGCAAATATGATGGAAGGAGTAGCTTCCTTCACTCTTTTGTTCTCTGTTCTGTTTT
Source organism: Aurelia sp. 3 sensu Dawson et al. (2005) (assembly GCA_964020215.1). NCBI lineage: Eukaryota > Metazoa > Cnidaria > Scyphozoa > Semaeostomeae > Ulmaridae > Aurelia > Aurelia sp. 3 sensu Dawson et al. (2005). Next base: position 20,714,645 of record OZ026576.1, on the reverse strand, counting down.
TGGACTTGTCATGGGAATATGGTATTTCCTTTTGTTTTTTGTCATGACAATCATCAACACCACCAAATTAGCACTGGCGGCAAATCCTGCTATGCCCACATCCCTGGCGGAAATATCTGGCGGAAAGAAAAAATGGAATGCACTATGGGGCGTGCTGAAATCTCAGCCCTATGGTGAAAACGCCCATGTAATCAGGCCCTGAAAGATTGAAAGTCAATGGCCTCTTAGAGGCATGATGAGCCTTCAATGACACTATGAATATGAAATATTACCATCGACGTGCCAGCAGTAATTTGGTCCACTGTTGACATACCGTCTCCGCTTCAGCTTCCGCCTCTTTCTGAGTTGCACCCCCACAGGGTCAATATCTCTCATTATCTCGGCAACCAATGCTCTGGGTACATTAATTCCATGTTCAAGCCTGAGTGAATGCCATATTGATCGGTATCCACGTAGCTCGCCAGCTTCACTCATTTCATGACTGATTATGTCTCTCAGCCGGTCTTGATTTTCTCTGGACTCATCACCATCTCCCGCACGTCTTCGCCGCCGCAACCCGTAATCCTGCAAGCGACGTTTCAATGTGCTAATGCTAATTTCTACACCGTGGTATCGTGCCAGAAAGTCAATTATGACAGCATTTTCAAAATCTTTTCGGAAGTAATTCTGAATCAGACCACGCAAATCAAGTTGGGCTTGCTCATCCATTTTGAAGCATTCAATATCTGGCCTATCCAAGCGTCGTTTCCAAGCTTCCCGCCCAACTCTTTCTTCTTTGCCAACAATGAAATTCGACTGAAAAACAGCTGTTTTTCAATAGACCCTGGCTGAACAAATACACATATATCAACTTGGACGTCTGTCTTCTTGGCGCCAAAATGGACACACATCAACACGAGCCTCTATTTGACACAACTCAACTTCCCCAACCACTTTTTGCGTCGATTTCATGCTATGGCTACGCCTGATTAACTCCGTATTTGCAGCAACTTTTTTAGTTGCAGCAACTTTTTTATTTGCAGCAACTTTTTTATTTGCAGCAACTCTTTTATTTGCAGCAACTTTTTTTATTTGCAGTCGTCTTTTTTATTTGCAGCAACTTTTTTTATTTGCAGCAGCTTTTTTATTTGCAGCAACTTTTTTATTTGCAGCAACTTTTTTTATTTGCAGTCGTCTTTTTGAAAATTTAATGCTGTTTAAACTTGCATTTGCATCACTTTTGAATTGAAATCACACATGTTTTTAAAATTTTCATGTACATTCGAAATATTTATCAGTGAGCCTTATGGGCCACCGTAGTATTTTGGTTGTGTTTGTAGGTCCTTGTAGGTGGGTTGTAGGTTACGCTTGCTGTACTTTTGGGTTAGCCTTTGTGTTCTTTGCTTATTTAGGTTCAACTTTAGGAGTTGTTCAAGGTTGTCAGGGTCTAGAAATGGGAGATACGGAACAGAAGAAATTCATTCCAAACTAAGTGGAATGGATTGCGTTGGTTGGCTGTGATGAGTTCTCATCATGAGGTGATTCCAAAGATCTAACAAGAACTGGAAGTCTGTTAATTTTAATTATGAAGTAGGCGTTGTTGAGAAAAGTGACTTGTGTAGCTTTACATATGATGCACATACTTTAATCTTTTTTAATTAAAGATTTGACCATAAGACCATAGTCATAACACCAAGAATGTAGTATCCAGTTTTTGCATCACATATAATTCTAGATTTATAAAAGAATTTAGCATCATCAATAATTCCCAAAGACTGCCATATGTGCTTCATCTATCATTTCAAATGGGAGAGTAAAAGTAGTGGCATTATGAATTTAGTATATTTTTTTACTTTTGAAAAACATAGTGTGTCTGACCCCCCTGGGTACAAAAGTTCTCAATGATACCACACTTTCTTGATGATTGATATGAACCACAGTCTTGTTTTTTTTATCACTGAGCAATGACCTTGTTTGCCCTAAGTTGCTGAATTTTTCCAATTGCATAACCAAAATGGCCATCACGTATTTGCAGCTCCAATTAGATCTAATGACTGGTGGTGACCTTTTTGTAAAATTTTACGAGTGGTTTTAACCCTATCTGACCTGGGTGATTTGAAACACTCAATGCCTGGGGGGCCTGTTTATCTTTGTTGTTGCTTCAGATATAGCAACCAAATTTGGCACAAATGTTGTTCATTATATAAACAATGAATTTTTGAAACAATAATTTAATTAGCGTTGTTGTTGTTGTTGCTAGAGCATAGTTAAGACTTTGATGTCATATGACGTCATATAAATGAAAGTGTGTTAAAGGGTCGTAAAACTTTACTTTTCGTAAAGAAATGAAATGTATACCGGGTGAGTCAGAAAAAACGTGGGGCGTTTGGCGGACTGTGACATCGCATTTAGTCCCCTGATTGTCATGAACTAACTTTCTCCTTGCAGCCAAGAGTCTAACTTAGATCATAAAACTTTCCCCATCAAAATCAGTCATTTAATGCATTTTTTAAAAATACATTTTCTTTGTAAAACCTTTTACGGGAACCTTGCAAACTGATGAAATCTTTCGCTGAGCCCCTTCCACATTTTATCTTGGTAAATGTTACAGGTACACGTGGTATTATCAGGGGAGAATGAAATGGTTAGGAGGTAGTATTTTCTCCCTTGGGATATCTCATCATAACTTGCCTTGCTTGAAGAATACGTTTGAAAGACATTAATAATGGGTGAAGGTGAAGGTGAAGTTGCGTTTTTCAGCGCCAAGCGCTGGGATCGCAGAAATAGAGTAGACCTAATCGAGTCCGCGACCCCTTGTCATGACGCTCAAGTGGTGGGGCCTTACCGGGACTCGAACCCACTCCGCGTGACTGTTCTGGCTGCAATGTCAGAGGATTACACCACGGCGCCACAACACCTTCACGGTGCTTCTTTGTCTTGCGAAAATGTTTCTTTCACGCAGATAAACGCTCTATTGCAATGGGACTTCATACAAACAGCACTTTTTCCTAAAGCCTGATTCACAGATTCGTGCCGAAAGACCCAAAAGACAAGGGATTCAAACTCAGAGTCTTTCTCTTTTGCTTCTTTCTGCACGATCTTAGCAACGTAATCGAACTAGTGTGAATCAGGCTTAACTTTTTCAGTTTCCCTTGACAATACAGCGTGTACCTGCAACTCTGGAAATGCTAAACGGCTAAAGGGGCTTGGTCAAAGATTTCACCAGTTTGCATGACTCCCATGCAAGGTCTTACGAAGAAAATATTTTTTCAAAATGCATCAAATGACCGATTTCGATGGGGGATGGTTTATGATCTAAGTTAGACTCTTGGCTGCTCGGAAAAATTTAGTTCACAATAATCAAGAGGCTCAATACGACGCCACAGTCCGCCAAACGCCCCTCGTTTTTTCTGACTCACCCGGTAGATCAAAATAGATGTAAATTGATAGTTTAGACTTAATTGGACCAATTAAAAAGGATTAAGAGAGATACAATGTATATTTTTCACAGAGTGTGGCATGAAAACTTGGTTACCATGGAGACAAGGCTAAAAATAGAACACCAAAGTTGTTACAGTTTGATTGCTGTATGATAGAAAGTTAAATTTGCTAAGTCTCAGAGGCATTCAGCAAACACGGAAAAAAGTATCAATAAAAACGTACAAGGGGCGGAATCTGCCCCCAGGTCAGATAGGGTTAAGTTAATATCTCCTATATTAATGTTTACATGAAATTAAAATTATATTATCTCCTATTATTAATGTCTATAGAAATCAAACAAGTTGAAAAATTTGAATATTTAGGGAGCTTAATAACATCAGATGCGAAATCAGATCAAGAAATAAAACGAAGAATTGGAATTGCAAAAACAGCATTTAAATCTATGTCCAATGTGCTCACTGCAAGAAATATTAACAATCAAACTAAACTTAGACTTATAAAGTGCTATATATGGAGTACAATGATGTATGGATGTGAAACGTGGACAATAAGTGAAACGATGAAGAAGCAACTCGAGGCGGCCAAAATGTGGTTTTTACGAAGGATGATGAAGATCTCCTGGACAAAGAAGATAACGAATGAAGAGGTATTGAGAAGAGCCCAGACTGAAAGGCAAATAATGAAGCAAATAGTGAAGAGACAATGTAGCTTCTTGGGACATGTACTGAGGAAGAGAGGCATCGAATACCAGGTGGTAACAGGAAAAGTAGAAGGAAAAAGAGATAGAGGAAGACAAAGACAGACATTTCTCGGTTGGATAGGCAAATGCTTTGACAAAAGTGGAGTGGACATTATTCGATTGGCAGATAACAAGTCTTTGTATCATGCTGTGACAGCCAATGTCAGAATCTGACAAGGCACTATACGACGACGACGATATTAATGTTTGTCATTTGTATGCTGAGGATAGGCCTAGTTTTTTATTGCAGTTTGGCTCCTACCTTTCACATCTTCTCCAAGCTCTTGTTCACTATTTGCTGACTCGATCTCTTCAGCTTTTATGACCACCAGGAACACAGTTACAGTATGTACATTTGATACTTCCATTTTCTGCCATAAATCCATCAAAATTGTCACATCATTTTCCACATGTCACTCATCTGCAGTCAATGGACGTCATCTTACCTGTTTGCACGAGGGCACAAAAAATTTCCCACCAGATGGCATTATAATCGCTGCCATTAGTTGTTTTCAAGGAAACATTTTTGAAGTTCTTGCTGTTGCGAATTGCCTGTTGTGCCTATTTTGTTTGGTAATTGTGATGTTTGATTTCTCCTACTTTCGCAATGTTTACAAACATAACACCTCAAAACTAACTACACCTCAAAACAACAGAACAACCATCATGTTTGGATAAAGCAAAGTGGTAGGCATTTAGGAAAAGAGAGATAATTTTGATAAAAGTTTGCACTAAGCCAGGCCTAGCTAGGGTAGGGTACTGGCGGTACGTGCGGGATGGTTAAGGGGCCCCTTAGTTGCATGTCTTAAAAGTAACTATGATTGGCTACTTCACTGCATTTGTAGAATTTGTACGCTTGGGATAAATCATATATTCATTCCTAAACAAGTTTTTTAGGGCATTTTCCAGTGATTTAAGGGGTACAATGTCAACATTGTATGGCCATGCCCCGGCGGGTGCAATGTTAACCCTATTTCACATGGGGTATTTTTTCAATATTTTGGCATGGTGGGGGCGTTTTTCGCCCCCCCTCGTTTTCTCTGAAACTACAAAAGATATAACAATGAAACTTTCCTCCATTGTTTTCAAGGAAACATTTTTGAAGTTCTTGCTGTTGCGAATTGCCTGTTGTGCCTATTTTGTTTGGTAATTGTGATGTTTGATTTCTCCTACTTTCGCAATGTTTACAAACATAACACCTCAAAACTAACTACACCTCAAAACAACAGTATGAACCATATCTAATGAAAACTAGGAGATAGTTAGGAACAAAAAAAAGCTTTTACAGTATAAAAAAATCGATTATTTTTGTCTACATCTCAATTTTAGACTTCAAGATGGCAGAAAGAGATAACTTTTCTTTGCTGTCTTCATTACAGATGTTTCCTTCCTCTCAGGCAGATATCCCAAACATACATCCAACATGTAAATTTCATAAGAAACTGAGAATTATTAGAGCCAGCACTGAAAGTTTCTTGAAATTATTGGATTTTGAGTTGTCATAATAGTTTCTAGCAAGCTTCTAAGTGAGTTGATTTAAGCTAGTTGATTGATTGAATTTGTGTGTTGCACCTGGTAGTCACATGATTTCACTGCCATTAAAGTCGTGATTTCACATAGAGGATTTGGACAAAGCTCACATTTCCAAAATTCCCCTCTGGCCTGTCATCATGGAATCAAATCAGTGATTGCATTTCTTCTCATATGGCCACCATTTTTACTGATGGCAAACATTGCACAAACACATATGAAAGTTAAGTATAGCCCTCACTTACAACAATAGTTTCAAGGAAAATGCCAGCCATTTTGAGCCAATACTGCCAAAACATAGATACAGGAGCTTGTCTTTCCTCATCAAATCTCCAAAGTTCCTTTTGCTGAGTATTCATATTCATTGAGTTGAATTTTTTAGCCTCCTTTCCCGGCTGCCTCGCCCATTGTTGGCCCACATCCCATTCAGATCGGGCTGGGGAGATTGGAGACGAGAGTCGAGCCAGGACGAAAGGAGCACGTTGAAAATACTTAAGATGGCTAAGTTGGCAACAAACATCGATTGTCGTGGATTGAAAAGGGGGGAGTGCAAGAACTGTGATTCGTGCTCACAGTTTATTAGTGAGAGAGGAATCGTTTCATGTGGCTACTGTGGCTGTGCACCAAGATTCCATGAAACCATTGGTAGTGATCCTGATGACAAATCAGCTTTTATCCAGGAAGAAAACCAAGCAGCACCAGACCCAAATGTGAGCAATCAGCTTGAACTTCAGCAATACGAACAACCACAACTAGCATCCATTAATACACTTGAAGTTGGATTCTGGATCAGTAAGTAGATTACTGTTGTAGTTTAGTAGTATATGGCATGTTATATGAAAGATGCTTGAAAAGAAGTGCCCAGTCACCTCTTGCCTGCAGTGCAGCTGCCTGTCCTCATTAATCTGGCTCATTAATCAAAATAATAGAATAACTGAATGCAACAAAATAAACCAATTTTTTGCACTTGAAATTTTCAAAGTCCATATCTATTTTTTATTGTGTACAGCAGCACATTTTGCATGCAGTGGGGCACTTTCTCCTTCTTGATACTTGAGCTGGACTGAGGCTGAGTATGATATGTATGTTCAAAGCTCCAGAATGCAAATCTTAATGGCAGCTATTTGATCAAACGTAGGATTAGTGTTCCCACAATTAGTGTGCAGGCAAATGTAAACATGCGTTTTATTACTTTCTAGAAGCCTCATCAGCAAGTAAAGAGGGAGCTAAAGATTTTGATAAGGAAAAGGAATACTTCCAGTTGGCTATAAGGAAGATGGTCAAAGATGGTATTGTTCCAGCAGAAAGCTTGCTACTGGAAAAGGAAAGAAATAAAGAAACAGGAAATTTCATGATACGGTGTTTACCATGCACAGTGCATGCGAAAAAGGCCAAGGTGATAGATGCTGGTTCAAGAAATAAAGCATTATCAAATGTCAAGGCTCATGTAAAAACCCCACGGCACTTGCAGTCTGTAGATGAATTTCTTGAAACTAAAGCCATATCAACAAAACCAAAAGAAACTTTGGAAGAAAAGATTGCTATGCAGGGCAAGCTCATAGATGATAAGTACCCAGGGCAGTATGAAGTATTATCTGGGAAAGGCAGTTTGGCTTCAAGAAATTTTAGATGTAAAAAATGTAATAAATTGATGAAGTTATTTCCTGAGCGTGGAAGCTTGAGTTTTAATCTTGAGCAACATGAACAGTCCTGCATTCAGTCCAAAAACGATAAAAGGCAAAGTTCACTGGAAGGATTTTGTGTGCCTACAAAAAAGCCTAAATCGTGACTACAAAGAAGAGAGGAAAAGATGATGCCCTGCCTTGGCCTTTATGGGGACATAACTACTGTGCATGGGAAAGAATATTCTTTGAAAGCGTTGAAAGAAAATTATAATGAGGGGAAAACAAGTGACAAGAGAATTGTTTGGTATTCTATACCCAAGTTCAATTTTTGTAAGAAAGATGTTGAAATTAAAGGAACAATCAAAAGCAGTTCTTGCAAACAAATGATCCTTGAATCAGAAAGCGGTACATGCAGCTTCTGCAGGGAATTGACAAGGGAGCAGTCCTTCCTTAAAAGAATACAGCGTCTTGAAAGAAAATCCTCCAAATCCACAGCAAGCCAAGCTTGTGATAATAACCCATCACATACAAGACCACTAGGAAGTGTTAATAATAAATTCTTGAGTGGCAAACACAAACTTGCGAAATTAAAGAAATACAGAGAAAGATGTAACACACAAAAAATTAGAATATTGTCACTGAGCAAGAGGTTTGCAAGACTGAAATCATCAAAACAGAAATTAAGTGAAAGAATTGGTGAGTGTGCCAAGAGAGGTGATGTTGCTGCAATCATTCATAACTTTAACACTGCCTATAAGCAAGGGCTTCTTTCAGGAAAATCAAGGTTGTTGAAGTTTGTTAAAAACATTTCACAAAATTTAGTTCGGAAAAGTCCACGATATGACAAGTATACCAAACAGATTTATGAATGTCTGAGGATAATAGGAGGCCCAAGAGCTTCACGTTTCATTGCTTCAAACCTTTGTGGTCCATCAGATGACACCCAAAGGCGAACAAGAAGGATTCATCAGTTTCGATATGTCCCATCAAAGCCATCAGACAGGGTTTTTTCTCATGTGGCTAAAATTTATAGTCACATCAAAGCTGAGAAAAATATTTCCGGGGATGTTTTAGTGGAAACAGCAGAAGATGAGACTGTGATAATATCTAAATGTGAATGGGATTGTAATAGTGATCAAGTATGGGGATGGTGCGGTGTAAACAATCTCCACCACAAGTGTGATCCAGACTTTGTACATATTATTGGAAATGATGATAATAGTTATGATGAACTTCTTGCTGCATTTAGAAACAACAGAATGGCTGGCTTTGCAAGGATTGTAATGGTGAATCCAATACATTATGATCTACCTCCAATGGTTGTGCTGTTGCAAGCAAACTGTAACAAGTTTGATGCCAGTATGGTTAGAGAACAATGGGATGAGATCAAATGCTTATATGACAAACACCTTCTGCCGGTTCTTGGACCCCTTGTTGGACATGCTTTTGATGGGGACTCCAGACGACGGAAGTTACACCTCTCAAACTCAACCTCACCGGCTGGTGAGCGATACCGGATTGAACATGAAAATTTTTCACATAGTGGAAGGTCAACACTGAAAGCTGGAAAACCTGGTGTGGAAGATCTTTCGGATCAAGATTTCATGCACAATGCAAAGAAAGCTGTGAATCATTTGCTCCATCCTTCTCGAGTTCTTTCTATAGGGGGAAACTTGTGTCACATTAATCACTTGCAGCTAATAATAACAAAATTCATTACCTTTGAACATGGTCTTCAAGAAAACACAAAAATGAAAATGTTTGATTTCTACACATTCCGAGATGCTAAAAATGGTGAAAAGCAGACCCAACCAAAAAATTGCCCCCAAGTGCTATCTTAAGACGGGGGTACTTGGTCCCAGTCCTCTATAGGGAGCTACGTCATAAAACGTAAACCGTAAGTGACAAAGAAATGAAACTTTTTGTTTTCTACACATTTTGATATCCTGAAAACGATAAAAACAGATCCAATCACAAATTTATCCCTAAACGCTATTTTTAGACGGGGGTACTTGGTCTCGGTCCTCCATAGTCCTCCATAGAATTTTTGCATTATTGAGTCAAGAATTCGACGAAAGCGTTTCATTGCAAGCGCAGTGACTGAAAGATAAAATCATTTACGGTAGGAATGCTCTATCCGTTCTTCCGGTTGAAGAGATTTTAATTACCAAGCAGCACAAGTTTCTCATTTCTTTCTAAACGAAGGCATTTTTGACTCAATCGGTATTTCAGAACACGACACTAGCCAATCATTGCGTACCATGATTGGGATTCAGTGCAATCTCATCCATGTAAATGCTACACTAGGCTTAAAAATTTATTGCTAATTCAATGCAAACACCACCTTAAAAGGGCGATATTTTGACATAACTTAACATAGCAAAAACTTAACATAATGAGGCATCTAGATAATGTCTCGAGCTATTTCAAGATAATAGCATCATAAAGTACGAGAGGAGAGCTCAAAAAAGTTTACATATTGTCGGGTTTAAATAAATTAGTATGAATCACAAAACTTTCTTTGCTGGAATGGCGTTTCAAATTCATGTGAAAATTCCCTTGATACGTTAGATGGTTTGGTTTTTTGGCAATCTCCTTGTTGCTATGGCATGTGCGCAAAAAATATCATTCCTTATCCTCCTTGCCCTAGATCAATATATTCTAGAATCTAAAGACATGAAACAATCCTTTTTTTAAGTTTTTCAATTTTATGATCTTCTTCAATGAACTGCTCTTACAAGTACTTGTCATGAGAAGTTGTTGGATGATTGCATGATCATTTGATTAAAAATGGTAAGCATTTTGCTATACTGTTTTCCTTTGCACTTATATCTTATGGAAGTTGTTGCTAAGGGAGCGTAGGTCTACTCAGTATATTCCAAATATAGACATTGATTGATGTTCAAGAAAATTTCTAAATGATTTAAAGTAGTCTACTGCAACGAGATTAGGTACCTGAAAATCAGCTGAATCAAGTCTACATATCCTAGGAAAACAGCAACTGGGAATACTTCTTTAGCCTACCTGCGAAAGCTCAGTTTCAAATCATCGTCGACAATCTTTGGAGGGCTTCGGCAGTCTTTGATGGTAGCTGCAGTTTTGTAGTCAGGAGTAGATGCAGTCGTGACAGATCGATTGGAAGCCAAATGTCACATTGCAAATACCACCTCGCTGTTCTGGTTTGATGCCTATGTTTAGGAAAGCCTTTTCAATGTCTGCAATGAGAACTACTTCATGCATTCAAAATCTTGTAAGAATGTCAAAGATGAGTGGGGCTAATGGCGGCCCTTTGTAAAGGCAGTCATTGAGACTTACTTCATTTTTGCGTTTGCTACTGGCATCATAAACTACTCTGAGACGTGTGGTGGCTCTATCTGAACGGATCACCTCTCTATGTGGTAAAAAATGGATATTACCCACACCTGACTTATCATCATTGCTTTGGACATGTTCAACAATGCCAGCATCAAGTTGTTCTTGTATAACACTGTCATATTCACTTAAAATCTCAGGTTTTGACTTCAGCCGCTTCAACAAATAATCAAGACGCTGTTTACAAAGACTGTAGTTGTCAGGGATAACAGGGTGATCTTCTTTAAATGGCAAGGAAATCTCATATCGACCATCTACTTTACTCATAATTTCCAAAAACTTCTCATAAACGGGTGGTTCGTCATCTTTTATCCCTAATGTCTCGTAGTCCCAAAACCTTTTCAGTTCCGAATGCAAAGGTGGCCGTTTTGACTCACAGCACAGCACATGAGTTGACACATAATTGGTAGAAGAACCACTGGATTCTTCACTAGGTACATCTACTGGGCCTGTAAGGACATAGCCTAAACGACTTAAGATAGCTAATGGCCCTACATTTCCCTCCCCCTGTGCAGTGGGGCCTGTGATAAACTGCCAATAATAATCAGAGCCAATAAGGACATCTATTTCTAGAGTTTGACTCGCAGTGGAAAAATCAGCTAGAAGTGAAGTTGGGATGTTTTTAATGTGCTTGTACTGCTTTTGAGCAAAGTCAATGCATTGTCTTTCTATTGGGCTACAAATCAATGGGACAGAATAGGCATTTACAAATATTTGAAGGCCATCAGTGCACTGTATCCCTAACTGAACAATTTCTGATTCCCTAAACTTTGGTTCATTGTTGCCAAAGGTTTTGATGAGGATGTTTTCTTTTCCACTAACAGGAAGGTGTAAATAGTCTCTTACCCTCGCATTGACATATGACTTTTGAGAACCAGAATCAAACAAGATTCTTACATTTGCTTCATTGCTAGGGCACCTTGGGGAAAATATTTTTGCTTTAGCTGTTTGCAATAAAACACATCTGTCATTTTTCATCATGCCCCCTACATATAAATTAGATGTATTGTTCTCACCAGTATTTTGTCCTTGATTCTTTTCAGCACACAAAGCAACGTGATGGCGTTTTCCACATTTGAAACACTTGATAGATACTGTGCAGTTGGTGGCAATGTGTCCACTACGAAGGCAAACAAAGCATCGCCCCTTTTCTCTTAAAATCTTGCGCCGAGCATCAATGTTGGTTACAACCGTACATTGTCCAGAATTGTGAGACTGCTTACAAAACAAACACCAAGGATCTCTCTTTTCAGTTTTAGATTGATTACTATTGCTTGAAAACAAAGCAGCAGAGCTTGTAGGTTGTTCTACTTTCTTCTTGAACAGAAATTTGGATTCTTTCTGTTTGCTAAATGGATCTGTTGTAGCACTGCACTTTTCTCTTATTTGTAATTCTTGATGGAAAACTTTCAATATTTCTTCTAAATCCCAAGTTTTACCTTGTGAATTTCTTGACAATATTATGCGAAGCTCCTCTGGAATTTTGTTCATCAAAAGTGGTGTCAGGAAAACTCCATACATTTCTGGCTTTATATTCAATCCCTTAAGGGATCTTACAGCTGCTTCTGTTTTGTCATGTAGGCGTCTTAACTTCACTACATCTTTGCATGATTCAACAGCCTCCAATTTACAAAGTGCGTTCATATGTGTTGAAATTATTGCTTGCTCATCTCCAAATCTCTCATGTAATAAGTCAACTGCTTCTTTATAATTTGCATCTGTAATAAGCAGACCGGAAAGTGCAGCTTTGGCCTCTCCCGACAAATAATATCGCAAATATTGAAACTTTTGTCCATCTGTAAGGTCCTCATCTTTGTTTACTGCTGCATCAAATGCATCCCAAAATGGTAGCCAATTGACAGGGTCACCGTGAAATGTTGGTAATTCCAGCTTTGGTAACCTGACCTGCTTTCTTTTGGTTCTCTGGCTGTCAAAGTCAGAAACAGACGCAGGGTAATTTGATACCCCCTCACCCTGAGAAGTGACTGCAAGGGCATCTTCGATTTTAATCAAAGCTTCCTGGTATTCAAGATCAAATTTGCACTTTTCTTCAAGCTCCTTCGCCAAATCGTCCTCCTTGATGATCTGCAAAATATCCCCATCTAAAGTATCAATTTCATTAGTGTACTTTTGCACGGAAAGTTTAAACGAGTTAATTTTCGGTTTGATTTCAGATGACAATTTCCCTTCTGAGGGCAACAACGACAGAGCTTCTTTGCAAATTTGACGTACAATAACTCGCAACCCATTTCGTTTAATAATTTTCCTGATATCCTCCGACATTTTCAGTCTGTGTAAGGTTTCGACAGTGTCCACAATATAACGAATTTCTCCATAATATTAAGTGTTCAAGATCTCACGAATCTTCCTGTTTTCGAGCAAATAAACAACAAGATAGGCCAGAACTTCACAACACAGACACAGGTCACGAATCCCGGGTCTCCACGGCACCATGAAATGTAAATACTGCAGCTATAAACCTTTACTCTCGATGAATCAGCCACAGTAAAAGGTACAGAATAAATCTGAAGAATGCACACACGATTATGACTATACTCTCCAGTTCATTTATAATCAAGTTCATACATCAAAATCGTAAAATCGTGTTGCCTACTCTCACTCAATCATAATTCTGGAATGTCTCCAGCATAACTCACGACAACACACCCAAACATTCATTCCTCACTCGTGCGAACTAATAAGGACTAATTTACCTAATAAGGAATATTGTCTATAGTCCCGGATCAATGGTCTGGTCTAGGTCAGACCTAGTCGAAATTGTCTATTCCATAACAAGATCTACTTTGAATCCAGTGATTTATCTAATTTGATCAAAATAGTGAACAGAGAGCTGAGATCAGTAAAGAAATGGCTTGATGCAAATAAACTTCATTAAACATTGATAAGACAAATTATATTATCTTTCATTCTTCATCTGTAAAAGTTCCTTCTGATGCCGTTATCAAAATAGGGAAAAAAGTATCAAAAGAGTGAAATTTTTCAAGTTCTTGGGTCTCCTGTTAGATGAGCATCTGAGCTGGAAATACAATCTCAGTGAATTGTCTAAAAATTGGCTAGAACATGTGGAATCTTTTTCAAAATTAGGAACTTACTGCCATTAGATGTCTTAATTTGTTTGTATAATGCTTTGTTTCTATCTTTCTTACAATATGATCTTTTTGTTTGGGGTCAAACATATGCATCATATATTGAACCTGTTTTTAGGTTACAGAAGAAAGCCATCAGAGCTATCTCATTTCAGCCCCGCTTGTCACCCTCTCTCCCTACCTTCAAAGATCTTAAACTCCTAAAACTTTCTGATATTTTTGAACTTAGACTCTTAACTTTTGTTTTCGACTCTGTCAATAAGACATCACCTGAGTGCTTTCATAACTTCTTTGTATTCAATTCATCTGTTCATCAATATTGCACTAGACAGGCCAGTCAACGTGATTTATACTTGACTCGACAAAACAGCCTTCAATATGGTCTAAAATCATTACGTTATCTTGGTGCCAAACTCTGGAATACACTACCTGCAGAACTCAGAAATGCTCCATCAAAAATATCTTTCAAAGCAAAATTGAAAACTTACTTATTGAACAAGGTCAATTGATACCCTCACGGGTTGTTGGGAGAGATCGGTGAGAGTGGCGGGTGCCTCTCATTTTGCTTTGTGTGTTTGCCGGGTTCGCTGGCTTTGTCGGGTGGGCCTGGCGGTGGCGGTGTTTGTGGTGCGGGCGGTTCCGGTGTCCGCTCAAGGGGAAATAAGATTTTTTTTATTTTTTTCTTTTTTGGTGGGTGCCGGGGCTGTTTGTATCGTGGGCATTGTCGTTGTTGGGCTTATCTGGGGGGTGTTGGTGGGTCTGGTGGGCGCATGGGGTGGGGTGGGGGGTATTTGTGGTTCTTGCTGGTTTTTCCCCACTACCTGTGATACCATGAGATATTTTGATATGTTGTTCAATTTTATGTATGAAATGCAAAAGTGTCCATTTATCAGATTATTCAAATTCATCCAAACTCATTCAATAACCTTTTAGGATAGGGGGGGGGGGCTCCCTCCTTGATTAGCTTACCTATTGAGGGGGCTCCTCCTTAAGTAATTCCCTGCATGTAATTCATTTTTTTTTCTCAGTTAGTATTTGTATATTGTATTAATTTTCTATCCAATGTATTGATTTTTTTGTAACATGTTTTATATCTTTGTAGTCTAGTTCTTTTTGTATGTATCGTTAATATTTTTGAATTGTATGTAGTGGAATTTAAAATATATAAACTGAAACTGAAAACTGAGCTGGCATTTGAGCCTTTCTTTTTGTGCGGGAGGGGGTGCCATGAGGCCCCTTTCGTTTTTGGGCACGATGAGGTCCCTTTCCATGTTTGGGTGTAAACTTCATTCGATCAGTCTGTGCTGTTTCTTCCTCAGCCTCACAAGGGCTTGAGTATCCTTGAGAATCCTCTCCATCCTCGCTGTTTTCTTCGTCACTTGGCTCCTCCGAGTAGATGTTGTCTTCCTCGAACTCGTAATCTGCCTATTGAGTTTTGTTGTTTAGTTCGTCTGATGCGGATCCGATGTTTTTTGTGCTTTGAGCTGCATCATTTCCAGATGCAGCCATCTTGGAGAACGAAAAACACAAGAGGCCTGTTAACCACGGACTGGGCACTAGTAGGGCCCAGATCCTTGTTGATGGCAATGAAATCTTAGGATTTTATAAGAAATGAAATCATAGTACTAAAGGTGAATTCTATGTTTCTTATTTTTCTTTCAAATGTTTGTTCCATTATTTCAAATCCTCCGCAGAGGCAATCGTGTTGAAAGTGCCCCCTGCAGTTAACCAGCACTTTTGGTAGACTTGCCCCAACTTTATTTCGTCATCTGTAATAAGTCTGTCTGAAAGATTTAGGGCGAGTCTACACCTTTGGGGTCGATTTCTCCGGATTGGAAATCATTTATATCAAAAATTAGTGTGATTCAGCTACCTGCCGCATGTTTGTAATTCACAAGTTACTAATTCATAATTTCTTGAGCCTTGCTTGACAGGAGCTGGCAGGAATTAACATACTTTGTTTGTTATCTTTTCAAATTGTTTTCTTTCCAATAAAATGAGCTCAATAGACTCACCAGACTCACTCAAAACCCACTGCTTCCATGCACCGGAGCTTAATGCAACTGGTGTGTCATTTGTGGTCAATGAAGCTGACTGACATAATCAGTTCTTTAGGTCTTCTTTATGTGAGATTCTTGGCAACGATATTGTCGCAAAGCATCAACCTTCATTGGTCCTACAATGATTTCTACCATGGAATGATGATGTTATGTTTATGCTGTTGTGACAACCAACACAATGCAATAAATGTCATGTTCGTATCTATAGGCAGAAGCGTTTTTCCCAATCATCATATACCCCTCGTATGCAAGATCGGTAAGAAAGTTGCTTCATCTTGGCCTACTTGTGTGTATCTGATGTTTGTTTAACTAGCCAAAAATAGACTTTATCCATGTGCTTGGATATCCTTCTTGCTGATGCATTCATGTTTACACACCTTGCTTTTTACATGCACTTATCATAATGTGAAGAAGGTTTTCTTTATTGTTGAATCAGAGCAAAAGAAACCTCAAGTTATTCTCACTGATATGAAGCTCTGGATCCCAAGAAACCTAAAAGAAATTCTATTGTAGTAGTAAAACTGCCCTATAAAACCCTAGGTCACGCTTTGCCCTGCCTTCCTTTACCAACAAGCAGCATGCGAGCAAGTCCAAAAGTTGCCTTTGAATTGCTGCGGGGAGAACAACTGTTTTCTTTCACTCTTTCTCAAATGATACTGCCTAGGATTCGCAATGGCTGGAGCTGAAGTTATCAGCATTTTGCCTAAATTTGATGGACCCTTTTTGTATGTACTCAGTCAAGTTGCAAAAAGACAATATTAAACAGTTTTCTGACCTCACAAATCACCTTGTCATCCTTTGGAAGGAACTAGAGGTCCCATGGCTGGATGCATTTTTTATTTTTTTTCTATCCAATGTAAGGGTTTACAATGACGATATTACCTAAAACAGCACTTACAAACTACTGTACTACACTACAAGAACGATGCCATGAGGAGCAGAAGACTATGACTACCCCATGGCCATAACATAGAGACAGGTAATTAAAGCTAAGTCTAAATATACAATCAAATATTAATACAAAAAGCTACGTACAAACAATTTCGACTGATAAATACCAAAGTTGGGCTCACATTGGAATGTTGGGCAATTGCTGTGTTTTGGATGTATCCGCTAAGTGATTACGTGGGTGCTGGATGCATGCATCAGGATGCAGCATACATAGCGGAGCGGTGCCTTTCGTTGAATTTCCCACCAATGTTTGGTTTCGTCTCACCATCAAAGTTAGGTTACAGGAAAAACTATGAAATGTTTGTTATTGGTTTGTGTGCATGCCAATTGATTGTTTTTTTTCAACGCGGAAGTACCTTTTCTTTCAAATATGGGACAATGAGTACCAAATCTGGCTGACTGTTTAGTCAAATAGATTTACGTAATAGAAAGAAACCAAAGTACTACATGTTGTCCATAAGGTTGAAGTATCGGTGATCCTCAAGTTCAAGGTAGACATAAAGGTAGAGAGTTTTCAGAAAGAAAAAGTTTTCAGTTTTCAGCCGCACTTTTCTTTAAATAAAAGTCATCATAGCAAAGCACGATGATTCTGATTAATGCAAATTTTGTTATTCCCACAAAAACAAACTCAACCACGTCCATTGAGTAGAGGAACTGCGAAGGGGCCTAAAATATTCTGCAAAACGGCGAAGTCCCTGTCTATGCTTTTGCGCATTTTCGTGTTTCCATACATCAAGTCTTCTATTGTTTTCTTCTTGGGCTACATGCTGTACCTAATGGCTTGTGGATCATCTATTGGCAAATTTCCTATTAACATTATTGAAAATCATTGCAGTTTCTTTCACTGTGATGTTGCCTCTCCATCATTGAGATTGTCTGGGCTCCTCCATTCAAGCAGTCACAATCTTATAATGGCATTTCTTTTCCTTTCGACATGAAATTTGTTGACATTGTAATTTGCTGGACAATTAAATTTCTGGAGAACCAAAAATTTATACCTATGTTTTTGTACAACTATATTTTCAGAAACTACTCTTTTCTCTGAAAATTAAAACGTCCAAAGAATTTAAAAATTAATTTAGTCAAGATGGTTGCACATGTGCAAAAAGAGAAGCACATCATTTTCAACAGAGGTGATGCAGATTTTGCAAGTGCTATGGTAGAGCTTAAACCAGGGTATCAATTGAATGTGTTAGTATAAGTGGTTGTTTCAAGTGGTTGTTTCCTCGGTGATGTAAATGAGAATGCCTGAGCGGTCAAGGGCCGAATCTGAGAGAGCCATATTTTTACAAAAGGAACAAACAAAGAATTCTGTTGAGGAAAGAAAAAAAGAATGTAGACAAAAGAAACTAAAGTGCAACATTTTTAAGAAAGCCGCTAAAGGGATAATCATAAGGGATAAAGGCTATCTGCCACACCCTTGTCTTGGCAAAACTCCCCCCATCAAAATCTTGACTGCTAATAGGTAGAGCTACCAAATTTGGTGTGCTAATAGCCTCAAGCATCTATAAAATATAAAAAATATAAAAATTTACGAAAAATTAGCCCCCATTTTGCTTGGATCATTATTTTCCTGCTGCTCATCAAGAAAAGCAGTAAAATTGCCGAAGTCAGGACAACCACAATAACATAGATCTGGATAATTTCCACTCCAGTATGATAATTAGGATCCAACAAATAACACTACTCGACAAAAGAAATGTCTGAAATACAGCAATTTTGATACTTTTTGCAAAAATTGAGATTTGATTATTTATGATTTTGCCAGGGAAAGTCCCAGAACATTGCCCCCCCCCCCCACCTCAGTTGTTAAAATATTTCAATGAAACTTCATGAAAAGTTCAACAATAGATGGCAGCAAAAAGTGAAAAAGTTTCATAGCCATGACCCTTCTCCTGACGGAATTGCACACGAAGCTGCATGCCAGCATATTTGAAAAGAATGATCTTACAAAATCAACATGGATTCTGCAATAACTAACAATGCAAATATTAATGTGGAAGCAGAGCAACCTAGTGAAAACGCGAACAACTCAAACTCAATCACAGAAAGTGGTACTGAAGATAGTTCAGACTGGGCTTAGCACAGAAATTGGAGAAGATCTACAATGAGGAAAAGTTTGAAAATAAATCGGAAAAAATAACATGGTAGCATTGGCGTAAATGCGATGAGAAGAAACTGTAATCTTAACTTTGGAAAGTTCATTTCAAATTATGCGTTTTGTAAAATAATTTGATGGCCCAGGAATTCTAAATTTCAATTTTCACTTTGGAAAATTGTTGGAAACTTCTAGTTTCTACAACAAAAACACTAAGGGGAAATCAGACGTGTTGATTTCAATTCTTGGAAATGTATGGTAAACCAGAGGTGTACGATTACCATTTGGAGAACTGCAGCGAAATTAGGAGTGTTAATTTCCAATTGGGAAACTAAAGGGAAATGTCTAAGTTTTCCAAGTTGAACACAATGGAGAAATTCGTACATTTCTTGCAGTGTTTTAAAACAAGAATGTTTTTCCATTGACGCTGAAAGTGATCAAATCTAAATTCATTTCAACTGCAAAGGATTGTCTCAGAGTTTTTGATAGTGATGCAAATGACCAACCCACCTTATAATGTTCTGCTACTCTCACAAACAATGAAATCTCAAGAAGGTTTTTTACAGACCAGCCACTTTAGGGATATTTTTAGCAAACTTGCACACAGCTACAGAGATTTAAACTCTACTAGAAAAGGATACCAGGTAGCTGTGCTGGCTGCGTGCATTGTTATAAATGATTGACAAGTGTTTGCAGGAACCTTACTGCTTGCAAGATGGTGCCATATCCAAGTGCACATATCAAATGATGATCCAGGATGGGGTCAAAATACTACGAGCAATCCATTGCCATTACCTCCTAGTTCTTCATGTATTTTTGTGTGTTTCAACAACAAATAAGGAGCCAAACCTTGTTCCAATTGTAAATATATAATGCCCACAAGTGAATATGGCAGCAACAGGCCCATTACATAAAAATAAGTTATTGATGATTTTCTCCAGACACATGCGGCCATCTTTAGAAAATAGACCATCACTGCATAGTACTTTCTCATTTAGCTCAATATTACTTTCAATGATATATTCCAGCATCTCTTAAAGGGTTGAAAGTTTCAGGGCCACTAATGATGATATCTTCAGCAACCTGTACAAGCTCCTTCCAGAACTCATTTCCACCTAATGTGTCTCCAAATAGTTTTTGTCTTTCGTTTGGCAATGCCTTTTGTCTTCCAAGTATTACAATCAGGCCCTAAAATAACAAATTTTTACAAGTGCACATTTTTGAAAGTTGGGTGGGGTCTGCACCTAAGATTGAAAATTTAGCGTCACTTTACTTATTTAAAGAAACGTGTTTAAATATTTTGCTACAATCTTCTTCAGGGCTTTCTTCTTGCATTCCTGCGCTGTCTACCAGCCTTTTTCAGTGGCATGATTGAAATGTCTTCCTTTTTTTCAAACCATAAATTTGCAGGTGAGCGGAAATCGAAGCTTGCAACATCAGGCATATCTATTGCAATTAAACATGTATGTGCAGAGCGTTTCTGGTGAAATGCTGCTTCTCTCATTATCTTTTATCTTGTTGTATGTCGAGATCGGCCTTTCTACATTGGCCAATTGTGGTATTGCTGCAATAATTCTAGCAAGAGCCACATGTAATGACTTCGTGCTCTGGTCTCCTATTATGGCCTTTAGCAAAAGCATTGGGCTAGAATTTTTAAGTTCTGTCATCTGTCCAACTTTGAGGCACAACGGCGTAAAATCAGCCAAACTTATTATCAAACAAATGATCAAACTAGGCTGGGGATAGAGTCATGCATGACCTGGAGCGGTATTCATATTGCCCTTTTTTCAAGTCCACACTTTCCCCAATTACAGAACCACAGTTTTAATTTACAAAACCACAAAATGAGTCAGAACCACATTTATTTAGGGCTTGATTACAATACAAGAAAAGAAACAATATTTATGTCGTTATTGATGCTCTTTTATTCATACATAGCAATAGGAGACTCTTGATCCGTCAAAAGCTGGTCCTTTGTTTCCATCATTCCAATACACCATATGCATAATGTGGAATTCATTGATGCGAGTGATTTTGAATAGCAGGGTCCTGCCTCTAGCCAGAGCCCTTTGGCCTGCAACCTGTGTTTTACCAACCTGGAAGCCTGCGTTTTACCAACTTGCAAACCTGGCATTTACACTTGCCGTGGGTTAAGAGAGTAATTTCAGGCCATACTTTCTTCTGGTGAATGGCAATTTGATACAATTTAAACATTGTAATAGACTGTTCCTGCGAGGATAGCTGTAGTTCTGTTACGCTTATTTGATTAAGAATGTAATTAAGAAATGTTGCAAATTGATTTTCATAATTTTTACTTTGTCAATTTCTTCAGTTTTATTCCACTATTGCTTCCATTGGGCAGAGCACAGTGGCTCACAATAAGGGTTCTCCCTCCTGAAAACCACAAGCAGTTGTCCAAGGAATACTCACAGAATTTTTGAAGCAAAGGAAAAAGATCAGTCAGGATATATTCCTATTTGACTATTGAAACCAAGATGGTACGCTTCTACCACCTTTGACTGTGCGGCTGACAGCAAAACTGTGACATGTGGATCTGCTTGATCTGCTTCTTCTAAGTTGTTGTTTAAAGTAAAATTGTCCCAATCAAAGTTCTCTGAATACAAAAATTTGGCACCATAGTCATTGTGAGGACTATCAAAGACATAATGTGAAGAAGGTTTTCTTTATTGTTGAATCAGAGCAAAAGAAACCTCAAGTTATTCTCACTGATATGAAGCTCTGGATCCCAAGAAACCTAAAAGAAATTCTATTGTAGTAGTAAAACTGCCCTATAAAACCCTAGGTCACGCTTTTCCCTGCCTTCCTTTACCAACGAGCAGCATGCGAGCGAGTCCAAAAGTTGCCTTTGAATTGCTGCGGGGAGAACAACTGTTTTCTTTCACTCTTTCTCAAATGATACTGCCTAGGATTCGCAATGGCTGGAGCTGAAGTTATCAGCATTCTGCCTAAATTTGATGGACCCTTTTTGTATGTACTCAGTCAAGTTGCAAAAAGACAATATTAAACAGTTTTCTGACCTCACAAATCACCTTGTCATCCTTTGGAAGGAACTAGAGGTCCCATGGCTGGATGCATTTTTTATTTTTTTCTATCCAATGTAAGGGTTTACAATGACGATATTACCTAAAACAGCACTTACAAACTACTGTACTACACTACAAGAACGATGCCATGAGGAGCAGAAGACTATGACTACCCCATGGCCATAACATAGAGACCATATCTGGATGGAACTTACCATATCTGGATGGAACTTACTGGATAATGAGGCAAGAAGTTCCCCTTTGATTTCCCTGTTTAAAAAGAATCTGATTGCTATCATACGGCCAAGTAAAAGTCCTACCTACAACATTCGTGACATCCTGGGTATCAAACTTCTAACCAAGCTTAGGGTTGAATTTAGTGCATTAAATGGGCATAGATTTAAACATAACTTCGCCTGCTTAAGTCCAATGTGTGTCTGTGGCACTGGTACAGAGGACAATGAGCATTTTCTCCTGCACTGCCCTCTTTACAGCACATTGCGCCAAGATCTCTTTGACCAGCTCTCTGATAACGATGGATTCAATGTTGCTGATGCTAATCCGAAAGAACTTTGTCCTTTACTTTTATTTGGTGATCAAAATTTGGGTACAGGTGCAAACAGAAGCATATTAGAGGCAACCATCTCCTTCATCAAAGCATCTGCAAGGTTAAATTAATGTCGAAATGTAGCAGCACCCCCCCCCCTTTTTTCTCGTTCTACTTAATTTTTTTTTCTAAATTAAGTTTGTAGTTGAATTGTAAGTAAGTGGCATTCATGGTGAGGACCCGGTGACCTCATGTCTTTCCTCGCCATGAATGTCACAGTTAATATAGTTGTAGTTTTCTTTGTAGTTAATGTTTTTAATTGATAAGTGGGGGAAAAATTAGTAGAGAAAATGAAACATAGAAATAGTGTTACCAGTCATTTCAAATAGCTCACACTAAGTATGCTAGCTAAGCTAATTTATTTGCAGCGGGTTTGTTGTAACTTGACTAAAAAGCAGGACAAAATGTTCATAAGAAATTTTTAACGTTCTTTAAGTCATTGTGCTACTGTACCAGGTCAACAAAAAGAATTTCGCTTGTCCGACAATTTGTTATACTTAGAATACTAAGGAAGGGCCTTTTGGAGGCCAAGAGACAGAACTGCAAAGTGGGGCCCCGTGCGAGCGAAGAGAGCAGACAATTTTTTTGATTACACCTTTCAGATCAGCTTAAAATGTATTTCAGAGCATTTACTGCAGTCAAAATTTTAGACGTCTTCAACCCCAGTCCCCTTTGACCTTGAAGCCCTGGGGTAAATGGACCCTCCTGCCCCCTCCTCGGCAGCCCTGAGTAGTGTTCTGCATAAAGCTCAGTGTTATAAAAACTTGAAGTTCTTTTCGTCCACCTGGTATTAGACATATCATATCCTACTTGTACCCAACCCATAATTGGCACAGCCAGTCAGTCTCTTTTGATATCTGTGTAGCATTTATGATACAGTTTTATTGGACATCTTAATGACAAGCATCTGATTAGTTCATCAAAATTTGATTTTGTAAGGTAGGTGCAGCCGTGGCTTCCCTCCTCTTCTGCAGCTTAACCATTTTCAGTGCAATCGTCACTGAAACAGGTTTACGCATTTCAGATGGTACCATTCGTTTAAACAGATTTGAGCGCAATTGCAGCGAATCATATCATCAAAGTCTAAAATTAGGAAAGAGAGCAAATAAAATGTTGGAGCAATGTATCTTGGCAGTTGGTCAAATGGCAAATAAAGGATTCTGCAATAAAAAACTGAGTATCAGGAACTTTGGGCAAACTCTGGACTGGACTGGAAAGAGCAAATCAAGGCTGTCTCTACCAAAGTTTCCAGGGCAGTAGCACAGGTAGCGGGGAAAATTAGTGTATAATGGCATTAGTGTAAAATCGACGCAAATACCTTCCCTTCTTGGTTCAATTTCTGCCACGTTCGTCTGCCATCACAACAGTAGGCCAACCAACTGGTTCCAGTCTCCAAAAGAATTAACGCGGCCAAAAAATAACGAGAAGAGAAAAATAACAAGGTTTGCAGGTTGCTGTAGGCCGTTGCAGCTTCCCTTTACTCCTTTGCCTCACTCTGCGATCCATCGGCCAGTATTACTGCTTCACTTGCCCTCAAAATGTTCGCCTATATCACTCCTCTTTGTGGCTGACTGCTTCAAACTGAGCTGTGTCCTATTTTAGCATCTTAGATAGCTTTTGGGAGATCATCCCCAAAAAGATATTCTGTGACTGTATGATGCGAGCTGCACAGGTCTTTGATCTCCAGATCAAGAGATGAAGATATTGCATGTTTTCTCAATATTCAACTTTGCATGGGCAGTGTCCAACATTGTCATGCCGTCAAAACATATCTTAACAATTTCCTTAGCATCAACACTGCTAGATTTTTTGTCAGCCTCTAGAACAGACTGGGAGGTCTGGATCATGCTATTAGCTGCTGTAATTATGTCTTTTTGAATTTCCACCATTTCATGGTCAATTCTCTTTGTATGTTTACTCAAAATGTGATAGATTACCTCATTAATCAGGGGTGCTGTAATGCTTCAGCAATTTGAGGGGGTTTTGTGTTTGTCCTGGAGGACCTTGTGTGTTTCTGGCTTTTTCAAGTCAGCTTGCCAGTAATTGACAATCCTATCTGCCAGATTTTGGAGTACTGGGTCTCCAGCAGGAACAGTGGCACCTGGCGGTCTTTCTACTTTAACCCTTTCTGGCTGATGGGACTCCTAAGTCCCACGGGAGGTAGGAGGGTTCTCGAAAAGATTTCGCATATGGGTGTGCCGCCCACAGTTTTAAGATGTAGCCGTAGGCTAGACCAATTTTTGTGAAACTGATACCCTTGGCTAGACCACTTTCTCCATCAAAAATACCCCGAGTTGGCCTTTTCTAGGCAAAACTTGCCAGATTTTCGCATTCTCTGGGCCAAAATTTTGAAAAATTGGACTTTTTTACAGGAATTAACGAATTTTGATGTTTCTCTGAGCAAAATTGCCAAAAAGCATACCCTTGCCTGGACTAAGCTCGACTAAAATTGCCGAAAAGTATGCTCTTGGCTAGACTAGAAGTCCGGAAAGGTATACCCTTGCGGGCGGCACATCCCCAGGTACCTTTACCATGGAAGAACCCCCATGCTAAGTCCCAGCAAGAAAGTTTTGAGCCAGAATGTTCATGCTACATGAAGTAGCTATGTCTAGTGCATTTTTAAATAGAGTAATGTCCTTCATTTCGTTTGGAAACTTCATCTGCCTTCCTAGAAGCAACGTGGCGAGAGTTTTTGAGATTTTCAAAGAGCAATTAAGCGATTTTCGATTGGGACAAAAATCTTGGGGTGAGTGAAATGCTGAAAAACCTTATTTCTCCACAAGTACATATATTACAGTTAGGAAGTAGGTGATTTTCTCGCAGCTCTTTTGGTGTACTTTTGTTAGGCCATAATGACAAATGAATTCAGAGAACATAGAGCTGACTAGGAGGCATTCCTGTTTTGGGAAATTGGGTCAGAAAATGGCCCAAAATAATGTTTTTACTGTTGTTTATCTGATTTTGGACCATACCCAACTAATTTTGAAATCTGGGCTACGTTTGATGAGTATTTTGAGTGGTTGTCCGTAAAGGGCTAACAGTAAGAAGTATTTCTCCTTCCACTTCTAATGAGGCTGTCTGTGTCCCTTTTATGGAAGTAACTTTTGTTTTTGTACACAAGGCATTGATAGCCAATGACGATTTACCATCCGGTTGTGCCTAGGTTGGCACTAGATCACAGTCTCTTAAATCACATTACGTCATTATGGAGCCTCTTAGTCACTTAACCTCTTTTGGCTGGAGTCTGAAGTTTGGCTGAAGTTTAGAAATGGAGATACGCCATTGTAATGATAACAACATAGTGAGAGCAAACAGAGATTAAAGCTAATGTGCGATGGTAAATAGACTCCTCTATAAATAGAACAAAGAAATCACTCTGTTTCTACCTTTTTTATTTCCACTTCGGATCTTAACGTGCAAGCACAAGTGTCTCTCCTTCAAAAAGAGCCAACCTGATATATTTCAGGGGGAATAAAAGAATCTCTGATATTGTTTTGGGGAAATCAAAACAATGTCCTTAAAAATTGATCTGATTTATAGGGAGTAGTTGTCCTTGTGTCGTTGGCATGTGTCGGGTACAGTATTGTGGAGAAAGGCTTGTTAAGTGGTAGATTTATTAGTTTTCATTTGCTAGACTTAAATCGCATAGGATTTTCCAGTTTTCCTGTATTTTCACTCATTTTACACCACCTTGATATCAAAAACTGGCATGATGGAAAGTGTCTTAGTCTATTTCTGGGATCAGGGGTCTTGGGTTCCAGTTTTTTAGTGCCTGGGGTCTTGGGATCCAGCGAATAGAGCATGCCATTCCACTGAGCTGATGGGACTTTTTGATTTGTAGTGTGCAAGGAATAATGACCGCTTAACTGTTGGAGATTCCATTGACTCTTAATCTTGCACATGTTGCTTCTGGAGTCCGGAGTTACAAATCAAATAGTGATTGTTTTTGCTTGATATCTTTGTAAGGGATACATATAATATGTATCATTATTCAATATCTACAAATGACAAAACATGTTGAGGAAACTATAAATTAGTGAAATTCTGATGAGCAGGAAACGTTGAAGCATGTTCAAGTAACTTATTAACTCAATGATGGAACTGCAAAGAAAATGTAGCAAATGTAATCAAACAATTTGACTCAAGGTTTGTTAAGCGATGGGAATTTTCACTTTTGGAGATCGAAACAAGAGAAGCGTCCATTCAGAATATCTTAAATAAAACTGAGGTTGACCAAAGTTCTTAAGTAGTAGTTGAAATTGTCTCTCTGTTTCTTCACAGAAAGTCCTCAAAGTTGCATTCAACATGTGTGATCAGTTGCTGGAGGAAGTTGGCAAAATTGGAATGGTCAAATGTAACAACAGACAGAAAGAGCTAGCAGTTATAACTACCAGTGAATTGAAAGCCTGTGGCAGTGACGTTCCTGGTTCGCAAGAATTCAACAAATCAAGAAAATGAAAAGTTGAAAACTCAAAGATTTAAATTGGAAAACTTAAGTGCTTTAGGGCAAGATGAGGGGGGAACTGGGGAAGATGATCAAGGATCACAGACTAATGGGAAACAACCCCAACCAGGAAAAAGGAAACAGCAAAAGCTAGATCTGTCAGATCCTATTTCTTTCATTGCAAGGACCCAGGTGAATAAAACAGACCCCACAAATCTTGCTGTCTAAGTCTGCAATATCAAGGTCCATGTTACTCAGGACTCATCCTCTGACATAACAAGAGTTTCACTTGATCAATTTATCAAGCTTTGTTATTTTTGCGTTTCAACTTTTCATAGTTGAAATCCTAACAACAACAGAGAACAGACAAAGAGAAAGTACAAGAAAAATTGGTAATAAAATGACTCATAGGAAGTACCTAATAGCATGTTACGAGGAATGTGTCATGAAGGGTTATGACGGCAACATAGTTGGGCAGAAGAGGCATAGTAAACGCCATGAACCAAGCAAGGTGAGAAGAAGCACCAAGGAAGAGGAAAAACAAGCAACAGAGTAGTAATGGACCAAAAGAAAGGTGACTAAGAAAATCCGTTAATTAAAATATATTTGCACATAAGTTTACATATTACTTCTGAATCTTTAATATTACATATCAATTCTGAATCCATGACATCATTGTGTAACTCCTATCATCCTGTCTCCATCAAATCATTCTTCTGTCACTCCTACAATCATTTTCATGGTGATATATCATCATGCTAAATGCACTGATTCATTTTTTATTTAAAACAGCTGTATGGCACAAAACAGAAAAACTTAATGCTAGTTGTCTTTGTTTCATTTCTTGTGACTCAAATTCTAATTTCATCGCATGAAACATTTTGGAATTGAAATATAGTGCTACATTGATTTCTTGAGAAAGTGGTTATTCCATGTTTGCCACAATTTTGAAATGTCATTGGCAGGAAATTGCTTCAAACCATACCAGAATGGCTTTCAGGGGCTTTGTGCGTCTGAATATAAAACTTACCTCACCAACCAATAAATTATTCCAACTATAGAATGAACATTGAGACCCTCAACACCTGAATGGATTAGCTCCAATGAGAGAGAGCTCATTGAATTACATGAGGAAGAGAGTTGCAGGGAGGGTCAAGAGGGATCCATCCTTATGGGAGAGCGAGTTGGTCAGTCACCGTTTGGTTCAGCTAAAGGTTCAAAAGGGTAACATTGCACTTTACAGAAATCACATGGCTTTCGTTATTTGGCTCACAAGGGTGCTGCTTGCGCTTGTCATCAAAAACTTAAATCTGAGTCCCTAATGAATCACCACAAGAGAATCTTACACTGGTGGACAAGAACAGATTCAACCAAATAGCATGCAGTTGCCACCGTGGAGAATGTTTGTCTGTAAGTATAAACTGTTTGTATCATATATGGTGTATCAATCCTTTCACATCAAAGTGAGTTTTGAGTTAACTTGATGCATGGCATGCTCTATTCCCTGGACACCAACAACCCAGGACCCCAGACCCCAAGACCTCTGAAAAAAGTCTTTTGCATGATCAATTTCACTTCAGGTATATTTTTAGTCTATTTTTCAAACTCAGGTTCTATATCAGGTACACCTGATAAGAAATTTTTCCTTAGACTACATTAAATAACAATCTATCAAACTTCGTTATTTTTGTGTTTTAACTTTTCACAGTTAAAATCCAAGCAACGATGGAGAACAGACAAAGAGAAAGTACAAGAAAAGTTGGCAAGAAAATGATGTATAGGAAATGCCTCATAGAATGCTATGTGGAAGGTGACTTGAAGGGATCTGACAGCAAGGCACACAGGTGGAAGAAGAAAGGCGATGAAGCAAGCAAGACGAAAAAAGCACCAAGGAAGAGGCAAGACAGACAACAGAAAAGTAGTGGACCAAAACAAAAGTGACTAAGAAAATCTGCTCAATCAAATATGTTTGTAGAATTCGATCAGTTTACATATTACTCGCAATTAATTCTGAATCCATGACACCATTGTGTAGCTCCTATCATCATGTCTCCATTACATGGTTCTTCTCTCACTCCTACCATCATTTTCACAGTGATATATCACCATGTTAAAGACAGTGATCCCTTTTTATTAAAAACAGCTGTATAACACAAAAAAGAAATATTTAATACTAGATGTCTTGGTTTGATTTTTGGCTTTTGTCTCAAATTTTGGCAAGAGTTGAATTGGTTACGACTTGGTTATTGTGTTGTTCCAAGGATGAATGCAGAATTACAGAATTTTTTAGTAAAAGTTTAATAATTTGGTCTCACATTAGAAATTTCTTGAATGATTTGACTTTCATTACTTGGAGTTTTTTACGAGTTTCATAACGGTTCCATAACAATCATTATGCTTACTTCCTGTGCCCTTGTGAACACTTCAAAACAATGTTTTTATTGAAGCCTTTCAAGTGCTTAGCAAAACCAAGTATTTTACCAGTAATTAGTAACATGAAACAGGAAGCCGGTGGAAACAAAGTAAAATATGTCAGGGATTTTTTTGAAAAAGTACAGAGTTTTTAGGTCATATTTTCCCAGTACTGGGGTCTCTTAATATTTTGTCGATGTCAGAGTTGAGTTTCCTATAATTAGCTTCTTGTAAAAATTGCTTTTATTTTTTTGTATGTTGACCTTGGAAATCTTGCGTGGCTCCGGAGTTCCTGGAACAGCTTAGCCTCTTTTTCATATCAGTGCAAAATCTGCAAGGTGCCTCTTTCGGATATTAGTCCACAGTTTACTGTGCCCCAAAATCAAAGCTCAAAATGGCGTTGAATAAAGGTTTTTCCTGTGGCCAAAGGAGATGACCAAATGCGTATTTTTCAAAACAACTGTGTGTCTGTGCAACCGCGAACAAGTGGAAAAGCAATCAGAAAGGTATGTTCTTTCATTTTATGTTGTCAGAAAGTAGTCTCCAGGTTGGGTCCAACAAACTTGAATGAAACAAGTTCAGTGCCCATGGCCTAAATACTTCTAGCGCTGGTAGGATAGCGAGAAAAATCACAAAAATACTTGAATCATTGGTAACGTCCGTAAGTCGAAAGAATTTTGGAAATTTGGAATGCAACAAGTGTTGATACCTTTTAACTAGAATTTGAAGGATTCAAATCTGTGAAGTAGTCTTGATGCTATGAATTTTCAAAAGTGGGAACTTTTTTCTGGCTCAACCGGTATTTTACAATGACATTATCAATGTTTTGATTGACAGTATTGATCTTCCATTGCATCTGCCTTTGACTCACAGCATAGCTCTTGGAACTGTTGATGTCCATAAGCGAAAACGAAGCATTGAATAGCTCTTCAACAGTCTCACAAGCAACAATATTCACAAACTTATTTTCATTCAGAGATCCATATAGAGATAGAAATGGGCAACTTTCAAGGGAGAAATGTTTTCGTGCCAAACAACACAAGGCAAAGTTTAGTCCACCCTCTGGCTAGCTGGCCATCTTCATGACAATAAAGGGATATTTGCAAACGCTTAAACGATAAGCTTCAGATATATATTACTTTGCCAGTCCTGGTAACATCAGGCGTGCGATCGCACGCGCACGCCTCCACACACACCTGAAATGTCCAAGGCGTGCATTTCATAGCACGCACAACGATGCTTTTTATAATGGAACTTTCGTAGATTTTTGCATAGTTCTTAATGAATGATATGATTCTTTCCTTAGTTTGCTTTCCTGGGCCTTCTGTCGGCAGTTTTTCAGAAAGTTTCTCAAAGTTTGTAGCGTTTTTTAATTCTTCATCCTTGTTGGTCCATTGAACTGCCAAACTTAAAGAGCCGCAGACCGAAGAGGTCAACAAGTTGACCGATTCACTTTCCCTGTTGTCCTTTTTGATCAAGTGTGAATATCAATTCCAAACGAATCTACATTCCACAAAAATCATTAGCAGATTAAAGAACAGGATTAGAGCAAAGAACTCCAAGTACTTTTCAGTATTTTGCATATTAGTTAAGCCTTATAATCTATCGTAACTATGGAAGCAAAAAAGTGGGTATCGAAGCATTGTGAGTTTTATTCAGGTGTATAAAATGTAAACTCTAGATCATGAATCATAGAGATGAGGTGCAGGAACACAATTATTTATGCTGACAGAATGATCGTGCCCCCTTGCTTGTTACAGTTCTTTTTGCACGATTTCTTGCTATGTCATTATGCTACCATGAAGTTAGCGGGGGATTCTTATAGCTTTCTTGGGCATTGGATGCTATGGAACGCCGTTCATGACAAAAGTTTAGAATTTCATAATTAATAATTAGAATTGTACACTACCGTATCAGAATAGAGATAAGAATGTTTTTCATTTTGTTTAGCAAGTAGAAATTGCTCATTGAATTAAAAACAATTAATTTTGTGTAGAAACACGTTTACAGTGCGTTTTCAAATACATCTCTAAGGCAGAAACGGTTTCCATAATTAGAAAATACGTCAGATTCTAATTTCAAAATTTCTACTTACTCTCAAAATTCTACTTACTGAATACAAAATTTTACTTTCTCTCAAAATTCTACTTACTGAACACAAAATTCTACTTCCTCAAAGACCCTTTGAGCGAAAAGACGGAATGGAATCGCCAGAACGAGATTTGCTCGTTCCCAGTACTCGGTACGAAGCGGCCAGCTAACATGTGCGGCCACAAATCATGGAGAACAACGAACCCGAAGCAGAACAGCGAGTTAATCAAATTGTGTCAAGAATCCTTGACAATGTCCTTGATCTTTCGACGGTCCTGGCAACTCAAAACAGCTTCGGCATCGACGAGGCCAGGAGCAACCAGGCCCCAAACTGCCGCTGCACTGCCCACTACAAGCCATATGCATAATAGGCCTAGGCCTACCAGTACCAATACTGGTAGTACTACTGAAGCTGCAGAACGTCAAGAAATGTGCAGGATTTTTAGTGGTAGCAGTAGTTCTGTCTCTGTGCGTGATATAAGTACAAGCAGTGGGCAACTTAGACTTTCCAGCAGGCCAAACAGCAGCATTTCTGTGTTCATACCAAACAGGTTCCAGGAGCTTGGATCACAGTCCCTCACAACATCCAAACCCATGGCAAGAAGCAACCAAAGGACACTTGGTTATCATTTTCCAGGCCTTTTAAAAGGAAGTAGAGCTCAAGCATCAAAGAAGAAAGGTCCTTTCACTGTTGATTTATTACTGCTGCCTAATCCTACCATGGATATTGTTCCAAAGCAAGCACCAAAAGTGGAGATAATAGAGAAGGGACACTTTGTTATTGGAGCTCAACTCATTAAGGAATGGACCCCATCCGAAATAATGCATAAGATCTGTCAGATGTTTGGTTCAGTCATTCCTTAGGCAACTGATTTTACCCTCTGTACATCTGTCAATGCAAAAATTGTAAGGCCTATTTTAGCACTAGGTCAAATATTGGATGGCTTCTTGGTCCACAGAATATTCAAGAACAAGACAATTTATGTGAGACCAGATGCTACTTTGCTTGACATGGATGAAGGGCCACCAAACAAGAAGAGTTTTTTTTGATATATCATACTCAGGTGAGGAAGCCGATGATGATTTCCCAATTTTGCAGCCAAGGTCAGGTACTTCCTCAGTATTAACTGTGGAATCAGTTACAACTGCCACTCAGGACTATGCAAGTTGTTCTGCAAAGAAGGATGAGAAAACATATGTTACCTTGTCAGAGGAATTGGAGGAGTTGGCAAAACCCCTTGAGAAATAAGATGCATTGACTATGATTGTCAGAAGAAGGAGACTTTGGGATGACAGTATCAACAAGATTCTTTTATTTGAAGAGGAAAGCCTAAAGAGGCTAAATGTCAGGTTTGTTGGTGAGAAGGGAGCGTATTATGGTGGGCCAACAAGGGAGTTTGCAATTCTCCTTGAGGGAGCCCCTATTCTAAGTGGAGTGGAGAATTCTCATGTTTTCCTGAGAGATGCAATGAGGCTTGACAGGAGGGAATATGAAGCCTATGGAAGGCTTGTTGCACTTGCATTGCTCCACAAATGTGCTGGCCCACACAACCTTTCCAGATCTCTTGTAGATTACATCTTAGACCCTGAGAATGTTGTCTACAACCCCAATGACATTCCAGACTTTGAAGTAAGAAGATTAGTTCTGCAACTCATGGAATGTAACACAACAGCAAGCATGGACATGCTTTCTCAGGAGCTTGATGATATCAGAATTGATGCTGGGTACAAAAATGCCATCATTACCATCCAAGACAGGGACATGATGGGCAAAAAAATTTGTAAACACAATATTATTACAAAGCAGCTAGAAGAAATCCAGCAGTTTACTACAGGCTTGAATATTTGTGGTGTTCTCAGCGCTTTGAAAAAGCATAAAGAAGAGGCCAGAAAGGAGCTCACCTACCATTCCTGTCTTCTCACCGCCGACAAAATTTGATCGCTGTTTGAAATCAAGTACACAGAAGGAGCATCAGCAATAGAAAAGACAAAGGAAGAGGACATTTTCTATAATTTTGCCAATCTCTTGGATGAGCTTGAAAATATAGAATCTGGAAAACGTAAATCATGGGATGTGATGGATGTACCAACTGAAGATGATCCAGAGGAGGTGACAAAGAAAGATATGAAGGTAACACTTGAAGATGTTCTCTTTTTCCTTACAGGCTCCAGATATCTACCAACAAAAGGCCTAAAGAAGGGGGAGATCATATTCAGCAATGATTCATCACGAAGAGTTCATGTTAATACTTGTGGCCTTGGAATCGTGTTTCCACTGAATGAAAGATACACTGGCCCCAATTTTTGAGAGAACTTTTGTGAGGATGTTCTGTCCTCACCAGGATTTGGAAAAGTTTAGATGAACCTATCCACAAACTTGTGTTTTGTTTGATGCTCTAGATGCACATTTTGCTATACTAAAAGCTGAAACTAAGCATTTTGTTGATATCACTACAGGGTGTATCAAAAAAGGCTACACCTATTGAAAAGCAAAATTCTCTGACGAAAGGTCTGACAGGTGAGATTGTGATTTGCTGGAGCCCAGCTTCAGTGCTTTCATTTCATCCATAAGTTTTGTAAAATAGAACCATGGGAAATTTCAAGGAGAAAAATGCAAGCATACAGTAAGCTAAAATGAGGTACCACTTGTTTATGTTTTGTTTGACTGTATTGGTTGTATTGGTAGAAGAAACTAATTGCGACTGTTCAATTTTTCTGATCACTGTAATCAGAATTACAAGTTTACACTGTTGTAAATTATGGTGACCAAAACTTTTCAACAAAAAAACTCTTTGTATTAACTTTAGCTACACCTATTTAACATGCTGCTTGCTTTCCAACTCTCTGATGACTTACCCAATGCAAATTGAAAGACCAAAATCCCAACTTACATCAGCTGATGCAATCAGAAAAATGTTGAAAAGAAGTGCTGCTGCATTTTGACATACAGTTTATGGTTATTTTGCAAAAACTATATATCAAAGGAAAGCACAGGAGTCAATCTTTCAGAAAATCTCTATCTCATGTCAGACACAGATAAATTGAAATTTTTGGTTGGTAGCCTTTTTTATATCCAGGGGGTGCACTTCATGTGTTTTGAGTGTAGGGACATACTGTATGGAACAGTACCGATTGTGAAGATTTTGGTGCAGGAAACAGTGCCAATGACTTTTGTGTAAAAACTAGACGGTTGGGTTTACTTTTTTGAACGATTGGTATATGTAAGGTTGGGTATACAGTTTTGGAAAATTGGGTTAAGGTTGGGTACACCTTTTTGTAAAATTGGTATAAGGAATGGCTATATTTTTGAAGCCTTGGTGGCACATCCCTGACCAAAATCTGGACAAGTGCACCCCCCGAGTTTTTAAACCCTGTAGATTGTTGCATTTGCATACAAATTTAGAAGTTTGTTTTTATGTTTGAAACATTAGTTTCCAAAGAACATCAATCAAGTCTGGAGTAGACAGTTTGCTCTGTTTATCACAGTTTTAGAAAATATCAACCCTTAAACCAAGGTTTGATCTTCTTGGAATGTGAAAGTTTCCTAAATTGGTCTGTGAATAACAGGACAAAGCCCCCAATAGTCGAGAAAACTTTTAGGCCACTGAAAAATGGTTAGCCCTCACCCCCAATGCTACCTATTAAGAAATGTTGAATATTAGATGCAAGAAATAAAAGGATTTTGGGGTCTCTTGAATCCAAAGCCAGACATAGATACAGCATATAGAACTTTTTGGGGGTAGTGAACACAATAATATCATGGTGTCAGGAAAGAAATTATGACATGGAAGCCCTGTACTGAAAGTCTATTCCTATTAGCACGATAGTGTCCTACATATGCTGTAACAAACGCAAATTTAAGTAACACAGACCCTGATTTCAAAATAGTACTCCATTTTGGCCAGGTCTATAACACGGACCTCGCGGACCACGCGGACCCCGCTGACCTTCTCGAGAAACATGACTTTCAGGTCCGCGAAAAGTGGTCCGCGTTTTAGAATATCCCTATAGAGCGAAATTCTAAAACGCGGACCTTAATTTCACGGACTTTTTCCAATGTCCGCGAGATTTTGTCCGCGTTATAGAACTTCGCTATAGGGTGAAATTCTAAAACGCGGACCTTCATCTCGCAGGCTTTCTTGTAGGTCCGCAAAATTTGGTCCTCGTTTTAGAATTTTGCTATAGGGCGAAATTCTAAAGCACGGACCTACATTCGCGGACTTTTTAGTACATTTTGAAACTTAGCATTTCGAAATAAAATCTCATTTAAAATCGAACCATTAGAAGTTCCGAGAAATAGAATATAGCATATGGTTTATAAATCTCTGAATGCCCTCGCCCCTGATTACTTGCGAAACATATTTCAAAAGGTATCTGAAGCTACAAACCGTCAGCTGAGGAACTCTAAAACTGACCTTAGATTACCACTATTGAAAACATCAACTGGTCAGAAATCGTTTGCTTACGGAGGGGCTAGGGTCTGGAGTGATCTAGATAGTGTTGTCAAAGCGTCCTCATCATTCAGCTCCTTTCGAAGAAATTATAAAACCAAACTATGACTCATCTCGTTTTCCTTTCCTTTTTTTTGACTGAGGTTATTGTAAATAGGGTTGTATATTTTAGTTATTATTAGGTTTTGTTTTTGCATGGCTCCCTGTAAAACAGCGTGTTAACTGAGTGGATTACCATGGATAAAAAAGTTAAAATGGAAAATGAAAAAATGAGAACCCAGGGAAACATTAACGTAGAGAAAACTTACGTGAGTATCTCGTTCCATGAAGTTTATACTGCTGTTTTAGCAATTTTTAGCAACTTTCTGCAAAACGTTAACTGTCCTTGTCTTGTCTGGTCTCGTCCCCTTTACAAAGTTATTGCACGATAACTTGTCAGTCCGCACTATGCAAGAAGACGGATTCTCCGTGTCAAGTTGTTGTCATTATACCTGAACTTGAAATCACGAAATTATTGTCACGTCATCTTAAGAATGCTTCCAACACAGGAAATCCTTTTCGTAAAGGACTCTGATATGAAAGCAATGATTTCCCCAGTATCGGTAGGTAAGATCCAATCCCTACTTTTTCATAGACATAGGAACCGGGAGGGCACTACTGGGGGCACGTGCTCCCCAAGATTTTGCAACAAACAAAGACGTATTATGTATTTTATATGTTCATATATTTTCATATTTGATTTGTTTAGGGAGGGTTGCCCTTCAACCAAAGTTGATTTTTAAGGGGCCATTTCAAGTGCCCTTTTTATTTTCAGAAAATGCCGCATGGCTTCAAGGACAAGAGCAAAGCTTTTTACCGGTGTAATAGAATTCCTTGTCAGATTTTTTCGCACACTTTAATTGCATGATCTCTGATTGCAGATTTTTAGTCTAAATTCACAAACAGAAGCCAGATTAGTCATGAAGAAAAACAAAAGGTTGTCCTTGCACAAGGAACAGGTTATTAGAAAATCCCGGAAAAGTATAACTCGAGAAACTATCTACATTACTAAAAGAAATTAATGACTTTATTTTCAATTTTCTGCTTCATGATATTACTCGGAAGGTACTTGAATAATGCCTAAACACCGGAAAGGCTTCAAAACTTTGTTTTGAAGTGTTGAGGAGGGCATGGGTAGGGAAAAAGAAGGTAGGTATGGAACGTGCAAGAAACTGCAAGAAACTCAGAATGCCGACAGTTTGATTCATCCAAGAAATTTTCAGTCCCAGCTCAGCTTTTACGTGCGTGGGAAAGCCTACATTTGGTTCCAGACCCATCAAAAGTAAACGACATTCCCTTCGATTATTTCGGGTCTTGTACCCCTATCGAAACCCAATGGGCCCATAAAATTCGATGGGCGTTGATCGACTAACGATGACAGATTTTCTAGAAATCGCAGTGGAAACCGTCTAAAACATGCAGCAGAAAAGCTCTGAACGAGTCCGCGAAATTAGGTCCGTGCTTTAGAATTTCGCCCTATAGCAAAATTCTAAAACGAGGACCAAATATCGCGGACCTACAAGAAAGTCCACGAGATGAAGGTCCGCGTTTTACAATTTCACCCTATAGCGAAATTCTATAACGCGGACAAAATCTCGCGGACATTGAAAGAAGTCCGCAAAATTAAGGTCTGCGTTTTAGAATTTGGCTCCATAGGAAAATTCTAAAACGCGGACCACATTTCGCGGACCTGAAAGTCATGTTTGTCGAGAAGGTCCGCGTGGTCCGCGAGGTCCGCGTTATAGACCTGGCCACTCCATTTTATAAGAAACTGGTTGAGGACAAAACAAATTGTTTCTTACTAAAGCCTTTGAATTGTTCAGTTTCCCAGTTGAACTGAACTGAACTTATTCATAAATGTAAAAAAGAATGATGCAAAGAGCAAAAGACACCATGATTGTTGCATTTCCTGCAAATTAAATTCACTAAATACAAATTAAATAGGACTATGTTTCATATCACAATCATAGAGCTTATGCCAGGTTACTTATGATCAATAAAGCAGGATTTTTTTCTTAATTTTACCCTGATTTGAAAATTTCTCTCATTGCATAAGAAACAGGTAAGACTAGAGATTGAAAAGTTGTTCCTTAAATGCATGATTCTACTGTTTTGTTCAGTTTATTCCTTGAAAGTAGTTACCACGTTGATGTTTTTTGAGAACATATTGTTGTTTTGTTGCATGAAATCGAGATGTTTTCTGTTCATAAATTGAAGCATTATCTCTGTAGACTAACTGACTTTCTTGTCTCAAGGAGAGGAGCCTTAAAAAGAGTCTACAAATAGGAAATGGGATGAAAGAGTCAAAGCAATCATAAACCCTTGAATAAGCACCTGGGCACTTATTTAATTTTTGAGCCTCAAAGGGGGGCCACTTATTTGAGCGGGGCACTTATTTGAGCAGTGCGCTCATTTGATTCTTCTGGATGTCAAAACAATTCAAGCAAAGACAAAAAAGTAAAAGAGGGATTTTGAAGAGCACACTATTTATATTCTCCAAACAAATATATGTGACAGCGAGTTAAAAGGTTTCCTTGCTATGAAAAATGAAAATAAAGTTTCTGAACAATGAAAACTAGAACAAACTTTGTTGTTTTTTCCACTTTTTTGGTTAACTGCCTTCCTCAATCCTGTAAGGCTAAATCTCAGAAACTCATTTTGGCTAAAATTCCGACTAAGTGCCCATTTCTTAAGGTGGAGGTGGTGGCTGCTCATTGGGGGGAGGTGCATATTTAATAATTTTCCTGAGAAGGTGAGTGCTTAATCGAGCAGGGTGCTCATTTGAAGGGGGCGCTTATTCAAGGATCTATGGTAATTTTGAGGAGGAGCTTTGCAGGCGTTGGCTCCCCCTTCCCTAAAGACTGCAAATGAAAAACTATGAAGCAAGGATAAAAGGATATGGGCCACTTTGGTAATCTTGATAAGCTTGCAGTACAATGGGTAAGGCAACAACTTTGAATAAATTTCTTAAAAGTCTTTGTAAATACTGTGATGTTTTGCAGGAAAAAATGGGACCAGGTGGAAACTCAGGTGACTCAGGAGAATATTTATCACTAACATTTGATGGTATTATTTAGACCTTCCTTTGTCATAGAAGACAAAGATATCTTTATCGTTCTTGAATTTACCTAACAGAGTTTCTGACCTGACCAGCAAAATGGGTAGTGTGGCTTGAAAGCATATCATGACATCAAGAAAAGTATAGTTCCCATGCAAATGTTTTGTCTTGCCTATTTTAGTGCAAAGGTTACAAACCCTATAGGTGATAGAGATTGGCCACAGACTTTCATTTCAACGTTAATTATTCCAAAACATAACAAAGCGGGTCAGACTAAATCAATGCTGTCCATTATTTTCGTTCAGTTGCTGCAAAAAGGCACATGCATCTAAATATTTGGAAACTCCAAAGTCTGAATCTTCATTTCTTGCATGGTCGCAAAGCCTGCACAGTTCGTTGAGATTTTCATCAGAAAGATTTATTTCTGATTCGGGCACCACAATGTTGTTTGTGGTCTCAACTGAATGACTGCCATCTCCAGAAAAACTCTCAACACGATACCAGTTTGTATCTTCATCTTCTATGTCACTTTGCCACAAGTTTTGCCTCCACAGTGTAATGGGTGATTGTCTTCTACATGTTCGCAGGCCATGATAGTTCCATTGTGAGACAAATTCTCCAAAGGAATCATTTATTTTTGGAAGGTAAACAAACTGGAGGGCAAACAGATGAGCTTCATTATTTTGGTCAAGAATGCCGCAATCCTCCATCCATGCAATCAGCTGGCTGTAATGGTGTGATACCACCCTGTTCACCTCTGCCCAAAGGCACTCAATTCGCTGGTTGTGCACACTGCGCCCAGCAATGAAACTCCCTCTGCCAAGTCCACGATTTGCAAGCATAAACCTAGCAACTTCAAAATTTTCTACTCCTCTATCACCCCATACACGGAGAGGGGGACCATATTCATCAACTGCACTTTGGAAAAACTTTTCAACAGTTGTTGCTTTATTGTCAGTTGTGCACTTTGTGTACGAAATCATCCTACTATACCCACCGATACAGCCATGGAAAACGAATCTGTATGCAATCAACTTATGTGCCACAACTCATTTGCACTGCCAACGTCATAAACTCTTCGTTTGATTGCATAACGTTTCCTCAAGGTCCTACCAGTGGGATCTAATACCATGAGACTTTCCCTAACCTGCCATCGCTGAACTTTCAAACCCCTTCCACGAATACCACCAATGACATAAACCGCTCCCGCACCAGGTGTGGATCTCAAAATATTGTCAATGACAGCATCAAGGTCTTCATCGCTAATAGTTGAAAAATTATCATCAATGTTATACTCGTCCTTCCTCCGAAGGACTGTTCTTTCACTTATCCCAAGGCACCTTGCTATTCCACTCCATGTCATACCACTCTCCCGCAGACCAATCAAGTACTCAGCACTTATGTTGTATCTTGGCCGGCCACCAGTACTCTCCAGTTCAGCGGGCTTCATAGATGAATGGCTACTTCCTATGTTTAGTGTTTCAACTGCACACAACTGGGCATGTAGCTCATTGCTGAGCTTGTTCAAAAGATCAATAAGAAAATGTGATCCTTCAAAAGCACACAGGGCTGCCTCAATGGCGAGAACCACATCTAATTGGTTCTCCAATTCACATTTAAGATGTTGAATCCGGAGGAGATCCTGTAGACTCGTGGCTTGTGTCATTTGGTTCACTGTTCTTTGAATACCTTCGAAGAAACTACGCAACTGATTAGCTCCTTCACGAATCCCACCATCTTCAACTGCTGCCATTTTGAGAAATCTGCTGTCATTTGTCATTTCGTTTCCCGCCACGATTAAGTCTCGTTCTGGTGATTCCATTCCGTCTTTTCGCTCAAACGGTTTTGAGTCCAGTAAGTAGAACTTTGTATTCAGTAAGTAGAATTTTGAGAGTAAGTAGAATTTTGTGTTCAGTAAGTAGAACTTTGAGAGTAACTAGAAATTTTGAAATTAGAATCTGACGTATTTTCTAATTATGGAAACCGTTTCTGCCTTAGAGATGTATTTGAAAACGCACTGTAGACGTGTTTCTACACAAAATTAAGTGTTGTTAATTCAATGAGCAATTTCTACTTGCGAAACAAAATGAAAAACATCCTTATCTCTATTCTGATACGGTAGTGTACAATTCTAATTATCAATTATGAAATTCTAAACTTTTGTCATGAACGGCGTTCCATAAGATGCCTTATTTACCGACAGTTCTAGCATCTGGGTACCATTGCCGTTGTGATCCATTATAATGGCAACTTTATCTTGGGGCTAGGGCAATATACTTTTCTTTGGGTGATCAACAGCACATAAACGATTCTCCAATGACTTTTTCATGGACAAGATCTCCTGCTCAAAACGAAATGGCACTACAGAGGAATAGAGTACAGAGGAATTCTGTATGTATATGGTTTAACAACGAAATGAAAAGCCCTCAATAACACTCTGTCATGTTCCCTGTGGAGTTCATTGTGCCAAGAATCAACTAAACTGAGCTTTAGGCAAAAAAGCGTTTGACAATAGAAACAAATTAAGCTAGGCATTGGTATTCAGAATATTGTTCTGATTTGATTGAAAGAATAATGTCATCCTTTTTGTCGAATTTAATAATGCATGTCCTCTTTCAATTGCTCTACCTTGTTATCTTGACATGGATGGGCTGTTGCAGCAGCATTATGTGACATTTAGAAGGCTATTAAGTGTCTTAAACATTCATAGAAAACTTTTCTAGATTGCAGGCCATCGCACGACTAACATTTTCAAGGTGTGTGAATGGCAGCACGCCACTAAATTTCATATTACCAGGACTGCTTTGCTAACATGTAAAACTTGACCCTGGTCTTGTGTTTTTGATTTAGGTTAGGGTGTAATTTAGGATAACAAGTCATATATTTCCCAAAACTAATTTTTAAACACCTAATGTGATCTTAACTCAAGACATCTACTGTAACTAAACGATTTTCAAAAAAAGAATGTTAATTTTTGTTAAGAAAACTTACATTTCGAGGGTAAGGGAGCTTGGGTTAGGGCTCACATAATTGGCTGTTGGAATGGCCTTTAGAATGTAATGAGTTTTTGTACTTGATTTCATACCATGCGTGCCTACAGGCATTTGCTAATCCACGGCACCACGG
This sequence comes from Aurelia sp. 3 sensu Dawson et al. (2005), assembly GCA_964020215.1. Taxonomy (NCBI): domain Eukaryota; kingdom Metazoa; phylum Cnidaria; class Scyphozoa; order Semaeostomeae; family Ulmaridae; genus Aurelia; species Aurelia sp. 3 sensu Dawson et al. (2005). Next base: position 20,672,471 of record OZ026576.1, on the reverse strand, counting down.
CTCTACGGCACCACGGCACTACGGCACTGAGTACTTTAACCAGTTTATAGAATTCTGTTGAAACATCTTCAAGAAAACTGTTCTGGCAATAATCTCATCGACCAGTAAAGTCCAAGGTACACCAGCTCGTTTGTGAACAGGCCTTTTGTTCCTTCAAGCCTGTCCAGAGGTTAAACAGTAAACACCAGCAGTGGTTTGGTTCACACAGGATGTCCTTGGAACCTTTTCTTTGGTTGCTCCTCAGCCGAAGTTGGACAAGTTGCCCCCCCTCCAAACAAAATAAAGTTATGAGTTGGTACCAGTACCCAAGACTTCTCCTGTCAGCCCCCCCTTGGGAGATCGGATCTTTCTTGGGGATCGTTCTTGAAAGCAAAGGAATTCGTGAAAAAGGAGTCCGGGGACAAGGAACCATTATCACCCCTCGGCTGATGTGGCCAGTTGTAGTTTTAGTAGAACTAAGAAAGTTTTAAAAGTTAAAATCATGGATATCATGGTAAATATATCATTGAACCTCTATTCTTGAGCAACATTAACTAACCATTTATGTTTTCAACATAACAAAACACTGTTTATTCCTATAGAATGTTTTAAATATCAAGAAACATATCTGCTGCAGCGTTAGCGACCACATCGATAATTCTGCATTCAAAAAATAAGAAACAAATGAAGAAACTTTTAGTATTAAAATGGACAAAATTCAGGTTAAATTAAGAAACTTTTAGTACTGTGGCCTGATCGTAGTTTCTTATGAACAAAAACGTGAAGTACCACAGGGAAGAAGGGGCATTAAGGGGGCAAGAGTCCCCTATTGTGCAAGATATATTTTCCGCCTTATGTAGGAATAAACAGTGCTTTTTATGTTGAAAACACAAATGGTTAGTTAATGTTGCTCAAGAATAGAGGTTCAATGATATTTTTACCATGATATCCATGATGTTAACTTTAAAAAATTTCTGGGCATGTAGCTCATTGCTGAGCTTGTTCAAAAGATCAATAAGAAAATGTGATCCTTCAAAAGCACACAGGGCTGCCTCAATGGCGAGAACCACATCTAATTGGTTCTCCAATTCACATTTAAGATGTTGAATCCGGAGGAGATCCTGTAGACTCGTGGCTTGTGTCATTTGGTTCACTGTTCTTTGAATACCTTCGAAGAAACTACGCAACTGATTAGCTCCTTCACGAATCCCACCATCTTCAACTGCTGCCATTTTGAGAAATCTGCTGTCATTTGTCATTTCGTTTCCCGCCACGATTAAGTCTCGTTCTGGTGATTCCATTCCGTCTTTTCGCTCAAACGGTTTTGAGTCCAGTAAGTAGAACTTTGTATTCAGTAAGTAGAATTTTGAGAGTAAGTAGAATTTTGTGTTCAGTAAGTAGAACTTTGAGAGTAACTAGAAATTTTGAAATTAGAATCTGACGTATTTTCTAATTATGGAAACCGTTTCTGCCTTAGAGATGTATTTGAAAACGCACTGTAGACGTGTTTCTACACAAAATTAAGTGTTGTTAATTCAATGAGCAATTTCTACTTGCGAAACAAAATGAAAAACATCCTTATCTCTATTCTGATACGGTAGTGTACAATTCTAATTATCAATTATGAAATTCTAAACTTTTGTCATGAACGGCGTTCCATAAGATGCCTTATTTACCAACAGTTCTAGCATCTGGGTACCATTGCCGTTGTGATCCATTATAATGGCAACTTTATCTTGGGGGCTAGGGCAATATACTTTTCTTTGGGTGATCAACAGCACATAAACGATTCTCCAATGACTTTTTCATGGACAAGATCTCCTGCTCAAAACGAAATGGCACTACAGAGGAATAGAGTACAGAGGAATTCTGTATGTATATGGTTTAACAACGAAATGAAAAGCCCTCAATAACACTCTGTCATGTTCCCTGTGGAGTTCATTGTGCCAAGAATCAACTAAACTGAGCTTTAGGCAAAAAAGCGTTTGACAATAGAAACAAATTAAGCTAGGCATTGGTATTCAGAATATTGTTCTGATTTGATTGAAAGAATAATGTCATCCTTTTTGTCGAATTTAATAATGCATGTCCTCTTTCAATTGCTCTACCTTGTTATCTTGACATGGATGGGCTGTTGCAGCAGCATTATGTGACATTTAGAAGGCTATTAAGTGTCTTAAACATTCATAGAAAACTTTTCTAGATTGCAGGCCATCGCACGACTAACATTTTCAAGGTGTGTGAATGGCAGCACGCCACTAAATTTCATATTACCAGGACTGCTTTGCTAACATGTAAAACTTGACCCTGGTCTTGTGTTTTTGATTTAGGTTAGGGTGTAATTTAGGATAACAAGTCATATATTTCCCAAAACTAATTTTTAAACACCTAATGTGATCTTAACTCAAGACATCTACTGTAACTAAACGATTTTCAAAAAAAGAATGTTAATTTTTGTTAAGAAAACTTACATTTCGAGGGTAAGGGAGCTTGGGTTAGGGCTCACATAATTGGCTGTTGGAATGGCCTTTAGAATGTAATGAGTTTTTGTACTTGATTTCATACCATGCGTGCCTACAGGCATTTGCTAATCCACGGCACCACGGCTCTACGGCACCACGGCACTACGGCACTGAGTACTTTAACCAGTTTATAGAATTCTGTTGAAACATCTTCAAGAAAACTGTTCTGGCAATAATCTCATCGACCAGTAAAGTCCAAGGTACACCAGCTCGTTTGTGAACAGGCCTTTTGTTCCTTCAAGCCTGTCCAGAGGTTAAACAGTAAACACCAGCAGTGGTTTGGTTCACACAGGATGTCCTTGGAACCTTTTCTTTGGTTGCTCCTCAGCCGAAGTTGGACAAGTTGCCCCCCCTCCAAACAAAATAAAGTTATGAGTTGGTACCAGTACCCAAGACTTCTCCTGTCAGCCCCCCCTTGGGAGATCGGATCTTTCTTGGGGATCGTTCTTGAAAGCAAAGGAATTCGTGAAAAAGGAGTCCGGGGACAAGGAACCATTATCACCCCTCGGCTGATGTGGCCAGTTGTAGTTTTAGTAGAACTAAGAAAGTTTTAAAAGTTAAAATCATGGATATCATGGTAAATATATCATTGAACCTCTATTCTTGAGCAACATTAACTAACCATTTATGTTTTCAACATAACAAAACACTGTTTATTCCTATAGAATGTTTTAAATATCAAGAAACATATCTGCTGCAGCGTTAGCGACCACATCGATAATTCTGCATTCAAAAAATAAGAAACAAATGAAGAAACTTTTAGTATTAAAATGGACAAAATTCAGGTTAAATTAAGAAACTTTTAGTACTGTGGCCTGATCGTAGTTTCTTATGAACAAAAACGTGAAGTACCACAGGGAAGAAGGGGCATTAAGGGGGCAAGAGTCCCCTATTGTGCAAGATATATTTTCCGCCTTATGTAGGAATAAACAGTGCTTTTTATGTTGAAAACACAAATGGTTAGTTAATGTTGCTCAAGAATAGAGGTTCAATGATATTTTTACCATGATATCCATGATGTTAACTTTAAAAAATTTCTTAGTTCTACTAAAACTATACCCTGGGTACCAGAGCCAAAAAATAATAAAAAGAAAATCCTTTCATTTAAATTTTGAGGCTCTGGTACCCAGGGTACTAAAACTACAACTGGCCACATCAGTCGAGGGGTGATAATGGTTCCTTGTCCTCGGACTCCTTTTTCACGAATTCCTTTGCTTTCAAGAACGATCCCCAAGAAAGATCCGATCTCCCAAGAGGGGGCTGACAGGAGAAGTCTTGGGTACCGGTACCAACTCATAACTTTATCTTGTTTGGAGAGGGGGGCAACTTGCCCCAGTGGCGGCGCCAGCTCTGAAAAATCTGAGAGAAATGGGGGGATTTTGACGTAATTTTTCAATCTAAAGGTATACCCAACTAATTTTATGCCATTTTTCATTGACAATTTTTGCCGACTTTTGAGAATTGGGGGGGCCGAATCCCCCCCCCCAGTCCCCCCCGTGGCGCCGCCATTGACTTGCCCAACTTCGGCTGAGGAGCAACCAAAGAAAAGGTTCCAAGGACATCCTGTGTGAACCAAACCACTGCTGGTGTTTACTGTTTAACCTCTGGACAGGCTTGAAGGACCAAAAGGCCTGTTCACAAACGAGCTGGTGTACCTTGGACTTTACTGGTCGATGAGATTATTGCCAGAACAGTTTTCTTGAAGATGTTTCAACGGAATTCTATGAACTGGTTAAAGTACTCAGTGCCGTAGTGCCGTAGTGCCGTGGTGCCGTAGTGCCGTGGATTAGCAAATGCCGTGCCTACATAGCCTGTGATTACACTTCTTTTTTTATAGGAAACAAAGGTGCACAGTTTCTTATGTTTTAGGGCATTATTGCTAAAAAAGTTTCAAATGAGTTTTGTATATTGTTCATGCAGGGAATGGAAAGTCTCTTAGTTAGCCTCAGTAGGGCACAACACTGTGGCTTATGATGTCAAATTGGTTTGGAGGCGGTGTTTCTTTGTTGCTTTGATCAGGCCGTTGTCAATATTAGCATGCAAGCTTTTCAAAACACCACATATACTGTAGGTACATTACTTCAACTGCATTGTTTCAACGTTTTGTAAGGGCTGGCACTTTTTCATCAATCAAAAGTTTTAAGAACACTCCTGAGATAACCTGATGATGAAATTAAGGAACACAACATTTTTCTATCACATCAGCAATAGTAAGCCATCTTTCCTCCTTGTAAATTTTTCTTAATAGGGTTTTACTGCAACGTATCCTTCAAACAAGGATGCATCTTTCCACTCCGCTTTTTGCTTTAGGCCCATCCATCAGCCCAATCATCCTCCATTTCCCATCATAACATCTCTTTCAGCTCTGATCCCAACAATTCATTTAATGGTTCCTCCAACCTCAACAGCTTATCTAATATCTAAGTTCTCTGTTACCATGTTGGTGTTTATGCCCTTTCCTTTCCTGAAACAGGTTGCCCATTGTTCTGGTTGACAGAAATAATGCTCTGCAAAGTAATGTTTACCTTGGATATTGTTTTCACACCAAGCACTGAATCCACGAGTTTCCTTTTTAAGACAACTTCATCAAGGTCCATTTGTGAGGTCTTCAAAGCTTAATAAACCTCTGCCTGCTCCTGCTGTGAATGTATATGTTTTCTTAGGTTCTTCCTCCAGTTCTTGTCAACATACCATGAGCAGATTAGCTTAGATCATATATTCTCATCCCTGTTGAAAATCTGATAAGACATACGTATCTGCATGATGCCACTGAAAGGAAAGCTGGTCAAGGAGGGAGAAAGCTTTTAGTCATTGAAAATTGTGAGATATGTGGAATTGCTAAGTTTCAGTTATTTTGGAATTGTGCGGAAACATCAATAGAAAAGGAAATACCTTAGAGAGATGAGGGAATCTACTAAAATTGTGGGATGAAATCATGTGTCTCTAGGATATGATTGCTAGACAATAATGATATCAAGACAAGGTAGACAAATTAGGCATCAGTTATCGCAGAGACATATTACAAATATGCTGATTACGGCATTAAGAAAGTAAAAGCTTACCAACTGCCAATCATAATTACTGCACCAAAAATAGTTTATTGTGAGGGTGGTATAAATGTGCATGTGTTAGGCCTAATTTAGACAGCGCATTATGAGCGCAGCGAATTGAATTTTCGCCTTCAAAAAAATCAAAGTGTAGATTAAATTCGCTGATGATGCGCTGAATAAAACGAAAGTTTTATTTACAGCGATTCCAATAATTAAAATCGCTCTTGACACGCCTGCCCGAGCGAATTATGAGCGCATAATACGCCTTCAGTTTAGACAGCGAATTATGAGCGGAGTGAATTGAATTAAACAATCGAGAATCAAATTAGAACACAATGATTTCTATTGATTATCAGTGATCAACGAATAATGCGCGTGCGCCAAAAAAGCCCGCCAAAGATCATAGCAGAAATTTTTACAAAGATGGCGTCATTCCGAAGATCTCTGCCTGAATTGATGGAAGGAGTTGTAGATTCAAGCCCTGAGAATAGCCCAAGCTTGATCGAGATGGATGGAGAGGAATCTGATGAAGAGGCTGAACACAGCCGAGAACGTGCTCTAGATCTAGCACTGGAAAAGCAAGGGTCGACAACCCTTAAAAGAAAGGCTGGAAGGAAAGCAAGTTGGCCTGAAGAAAGCGTAAACGACGTTGTGGACATCGTTTGCGAAAATGAAAACTATCGAAGGCGGCTGATTTTCACAAATAACAAAGCCTCAAAGAATTTGGACATCTACAAAAAGATTGTAGCACTGGTTAAAAGTAGGATGCAAGACCGTGACGAAGTGTTCGATTTCACCCCAGAGCAGACAAGAACAAAATTCAAGTCTTGCGTGGCAGCATGCAAGAAAGCGTCAATGACAAGAAAAACTGGTTCTGGCCTTGCAAATTTTATGCAGAATCAGCCTAATTGGTTTAAGAAGCTATTTCCCTATGTCGCATCCAGGGATTCATGCAACCCCAGCCTGGCACAAGAGCCATCATTTGAAAAACTTTCTGCAACTGTGGATGAAATAGATGGAGATAATCCAGCAACAGCAAAACCAATTCCACTAACTGTAGTGATGAAGAGCCAGGAAATGTCAAAGTTAATAACAAAGATCTTTATGTTCCAGTTCCACAAAAATGAATGAAAAAGGAATCAACCAGTGCCATTTTGAAAGAGGCAGTTAGTGCTTTCAACAAATTTGCTTCTGCTGACCCATCTGAGGCTTTTATCAAATTTTTAAGAGAAGAAAATGAAAGAAGTCGAGCCCATGAGCGTGAAATGGCAGAAATGCAGATGCGAATGCTGCAAACAGTCATGATGACATCTTCATATCAACAGCCATATCAACCGAATCCTATCAATCAGCAACACACTCATAGTGCTGGCAACAACAACATGCAAGGAAATTTTCCATCATCAACTGATGGTGGCCATGGAATTCATACAATCCCCAGCCATGAAGACTCCCATGCAGCATCTTCAAGTTGGGCTTCACTTTTAAACTCTCAAGATTTGGGATACCAGTGATAGTTCATCTTCAAACATTTTTATAAGAACCAACAAACATCTTCCTCTCAAAGAGTGGATTTTCAATGGTTAGGTAACAAAAATGCATACTTGCTCCATGATCAATGAATTGTATTCCTTTTTACATTTGCTGTAAACGCATTTTAGTTTCTGGTGAGTGTCATGTTAGCTCATCTCTCCCCCATGCAGCCATTGAAAATTCTGATACAACTTAGTGCATGTGTAAAAGTGGGAGTGGGAACGAATGTGAGAAAGAAGGCAAGCAAGGGTGATCACCAGCCGTAACCCTTTCTGCCTTGTGGTCTACTTGTGGATCCAAGGATTGAAAATACATAAAATCATGAAATTTTTTCCAATTTTCATGAAATTTGGTACACACGTACTCTTTGGTACGCTGAATTCAAATTTCCATGAATTTTAGGAAAGTCAATGAACCCTAAACTTGCCCCTGTTGACCCCTTAAATAGGAAAATGTGAAAAACAAAGTAGAAATTTAAATTCTGCATACCAAAAAGGGGCTGTGTACCAAAGTTCATAAAAATTGGACACAATTCATAGTATTATGTATTTTCATGTCATGGTTCCACAAGTGGACAGTGCCACAAGTGGACCACGAAGGCAGAAAGGGTTAAACATCTAGGCCAGTGACCATGTAAGCATTTTTTCATCTTTCAGAAATTTTTTGAAATAAAATCAAATGTTTCCATCTTTGCTCCATGGAATGTACTCAGTCCAGGGTATTTATTTTCTGCTGCAGGGTAGTGAGGTGATATATAGTGAAGAAAAAATGAAACAGGGAATTAGATGTAAGTGAGGAGGGTGGCCTTGCTCCAAAGGCCACTCATTGCTCCAAAGGCCATTAAGAACTCACGTACAAATTATTGCAAAGTAGATTTTTCCAGGGTTAAATAAACACAGGGAGAATACTCATGTTTTTGTAAACTTGCAGCAGATGCAGTTTAATTGACTTTGCAATTTTTGACGGTTTTGCCCCCGGGTATTTCTTCAATCTACAGTAAATTAGGCAACAACATATGGCGTCTTTGGGGGCGGGTATGAGTAAATACAGAGGTGGACTTTTGGCTCAGAGGGTTTGGGCTTATTAGGCAGGAGGGGCCAATAGGGAGGGAGGCTAAATAGAGCTTTACAGTATAAATACACATTATTTTGTCATGAAGTTTGATACTTTAATGAACTAAGTGTTTCTCTAATGAACTCCTTTTCCTTGCTTTAATCCCAAAATTTCTGTTTCAGATAATCTCGTATTTGCCCAGCCTTTCTGGAGGTGTCAGGTATCTTTCTGCATCTTGTCATATGCAAGAGTTCACGAGCAGCACTTTGTGGTCTTTTCTTCTTGGTATTTGGATCCACAGAGAGGTCCCATGCACTTGAGCATTTGTCATTCACATCAATGCAGATATTATGGAGTATGATGCAAGCAAGGGACATTATTCTTACAGTTGAAACTTTTGATTCATTTTTGCGTTGCAGAATACGCCAGCGGCCTTTTAGCTGGCCAAAAGCACCTTCCACAACCATCCTTGCTCGGCTCAAACGATAATTGAAATATCTTTGCATTTCAGTCAGAACTGCAGAGCCATATGGTTTCATCAGCCAAGGTAAAAATGGGAAAGCAGAATCACCAATTAGCGTTGGGTAGATGTCAACTTCACCATCTTTCTTTGAATAGTTAGGTATGAAGCTACCATCTGAAATGCAATGAAAAAGGCTTGTAGATTGAAAGATAATCGCATCATGGCTGTTTCCTGGGTATCCACTGCTTGCCCATGAAAATCTGTAATGTGCATCAACAATAGCCATGACAACGACTGAATAGAAGCCTTTAAAATTGTGGTATTCTTTAGCACTCTCGGCATCCCCCATTTGGGCACTTGATGGGTATGTGACAGCCATCAACAGCCCCAAAAAAACACTGAAACTGCCATTCCCTGTCAAAGGACTCCATTGTGTCCCTCAATGAGTTCAAATCCTTTGGCATATTCTTATTTACATACTTGTCCCATAATCGTGAGACCAATGCTTCACAAACTTCCTTTGTTATCAAAGATACAGTTGCTGTCCCCAACCCAACTAGTTCTGCGATGGTATGCAGATAATCACCTCTAGCAAGTCTATACAGGCAAACTGCTAGTCTCACTTCTGGTGTTATAGGATCCTCTGTAACAGTTTGCTTCGAAATCATAGGTGCAATTTCACCAAGAAGGAATAAAAAAGTGGCCTTGGTCATCCAAAAATTTTGCTTGAAACGTTTGTCATTGAACGTGCTCCACACTGTCTCCCACCAACCCTGAAGCCTTGGTAGGCGCTTGCAAGTCCTAATAATAGGCCTTTTAATTGTGATCTCTTGCCAAAAACATGTCATCAACACGAGTTGAAAAGACAGTGACAATGTTTTCTTCCATCTTTGATATGCTTCCATAAATATTCTGCATCTCGTTCTCCGATTCATCTCTTTATTTCGAGCCTTAATTACATGCATGTGCGAAACAAGAAACAGAGCTTTCTTCGAGGGCGCCATTTTGTTTTTGAGCCGTAACCTCGTTCTGGTTCTTCAGCAATTTGCCATTTGCTCAATTTTGAATTTGCTCCGCTGCTGACTCGCTGACTAAAACCAAACAGCATTTGCAGCGCTCCTAGGGCGCATTTGCAGCGCTTCAAATTGAATTCAATTCGCTGCGCTCATAATGCGTTGTCTAAATTAGGCCTTAGAGTAGACAGAGGTGATTTCTCAGGGAGCTTCAGGGCAAAATTGAAAACACCTGGTGAATCATCATACCTAAAGAATAACAATGTATTTGCTGTTCACTGGAGAGACAAACGAGATGTTTTTGTTATGTCTTCGATTGATGGATCATTCAGTGAGGTAGTTGAAAGAAAAGGTGGACAGGAGCCTATTGAAACACCATCTATAATAACTAATTACAAAAAAAAAACATGAATGGTGTTGATAAATGTGACCAGTACCTCAATTACCTTTCAATTAAACACAAGAGTATCAAATGGTGGAAAAAAGTATTTTTCTGATTATTTGATCTCTGTGTCATCAATGCAATGGTGCTTTCCTCAGTCGCAAGCCGGCTGTATCTCATATCCCAGTCCCTAGCGCCCAGCCCCACCCAAGTTGCCTCACCTGTAAAATCTCAAATATTCGCGTAATATGTTTATAAACACCTAACTGCATGCTGGATAGGTGCAATATCAAAATTTACCTTGCATATGTGATGAAATACAATAATTGCCAACTTACGGGAGTTGCTAGGAAAATTTCTGAAATTTACTTGTGTTGATGGTGGCCGCCCTCCAGCCCCATACAAGAGATCAAGTTGACAATCTATGCGTGTTTTTACTTGCGAAGGATAGTGGGATCAAGAAACAGCTAATAAAATGATAATTTATAGTGGTATGATACCATTCCCATCGGTTGAATGTGAAAAAAATGTGCCAGAAAGTACTTGAGGAAAAAATACAATGGAAACATGTGACAATTGTGGTTACCATGACAACCAAATTGAAAAATGAATAGTTTTGTTCTCGTTGTTCAAGTACTGTGGATTCTAAAAATGTGTACATTTAGTGCTTTCCGATTTATCAATTTGCCATGACTTACATAAGTACAAGAGGTCTGTTTTTGGCAAATCATAAAGCAACAAATTTTTAGCGAAAGAGTTAAAAGAAGCTTTGGTCGACCCCAAAACCTTTATTGGAGTTTTTAAGTTCCCTAAATCAGCACATCATGACAGCTTTTCCAATTCTGGGGAACACTTTTTTGGATATTCATAACTCCCGCCGTCATGAGGTTAAAGTTGAAAATCTCGGAGAGCTGCTAGAACATGGTCCAACCAGGCCCTTTAAATGGTTATGTCTTGGGTGGTAAGGTTGCTGATTGAGTAAAAAGAAATGACTGAGGGAGCCAAATTCTCTCGCGTGATGCTCAAACCCCCCCACCCCCGTCAAGTCAGGGTCGTCGTCGAAGATACAAAAACTCTTCCTGGCAAGGTCAGGGCTGTGGTCATGGCTTTTCCCAGAACAAGTCTTTAAACTGGGAGGGCCCCTCAACCAATACAGGAGGGGCAGATTCAACAGCTACAGCTGACATGCTCAGCGACAGCTGATGGGAGACCTAAAGAAGTTACTTCAATGTTAAAAATTGAAGATGCAGGCATGACGAAAAGGCAAGTCATAAACAAGATTCAAGAAGAATTAGAAAAGATTTGTTCAACCATTGGACAAGGTGAATTTGAGGAGGATCAGTCAATAATGAAGAACTTGGATGAGTTTTTGGTGTTTCTCAAAGGTGGACCTACACCCCCTGGAAGATTTTGTACACCCCCTGGATGCCCGAAAACAAAGGTTTCGGGTAGAGCCAAGCTTGTGATAGCGGTTTCTGAAACAGTGTGCCATTTCAACACTGGTGCTGGTTTCCACACCACCTTTAATGGAGGCATCAGATGTAGAGCCGAGCTCTAATATGCTTTCAGCCTTGCAGCTTGAAGATAGTGACAAGATAAAAGAAGCAGGAAGGAAGGTTTCAGAGAAGGCAAGGTTGTTGAGGAGAAAGAAAAGGGGGTAGAAGAAGTCAAAGGGTGGGAATGAAAAAGTGTCTTACCTTACTGGTGCTTTTGGAGTTGAGAAAACCCAGTAGTATATGCAGTAGGGAGAAAAGAATACTGAAGCAACCTCTGGATTAAAGAAGAAAATGACCATGAGGAAGCGCAAGGAAGCAGAGTCAGCATCTGAATTTGAGGTTATCGTAGAGCAACAGCAATCTTCATCAAAGAACAGGCCATATGAAATCATTCAATGAGAGCACATGTGACCATTTTCATTAAAACAACGCTTTGTGCTTGCTTCCGATGGATTTTAATCTAAAAAATTGAGAAGAGTGTAATTTTTCCGGAGCGTGTCATGGTGACATCGCAATGGGTGTTGAAAGCACCCAAATTACCATAATTGTTCACAAAGCATTTAATGCCTCTGCCAATTCTTGCAGCGACAGCTATTTGGGAAGGCACTTTTCAATAGGGGAAGGCGGTGGAAAACACCCATTCCCCTGGCTATGTTAGATCAAAAAAAGCCTGGTAGGATTAGGGCTAAAGATCTTGAAACATGTGCATACATCAAAAACATCGAGTTTCAGAACAGAACATTTCTGGACCCTTTTTTCCACAGAATTTCAGACACCTGCAAATACATATTAAACTTTACTAACAACTAACATACATATTTATCTAGGGTAAGTTTTGGGCCACGTCTATAACGCGGACCTCGTGGACCACGCGGACCTTCTCGAGAAACATGACTTTCAGGTCCGCGAAATGTGGTCCCCGTTTTAGAATTTTCCTATAGAGCTAAATTCGAAAACGCAGACCTTAGTTTCGCGGACTTTTTCCAATGTCCGCGAGATTTTGTCCGCGTTATAGATTTTCGCTCCAGGGTGAAATTCTAAAAAGCGGACCTTCGTCTCGCGGACTTTCTTGTAGGTCCGCGAAATTTGGTCCTCGTTCTAGGATTTTGCTATAGGGCGAAATTCTAAAGCACGGACCTAATTTCGCGGACTCGTTCAGAGCTTTCCAGCTGCATGCATTAAGCGGTTTCCACTACGATTTCCACAAAATCTGTCATCGTTAGTCGATCAACACCCGTAGAATTTTATGGGCCCATTGGGTTTCGATAGGGGTAGCTACAAGACGCGAAATAATCGAAGGGAATGTCGTTTACTTTGGATGGGTCTGGAACCAAATGTTGGAAAAGGATGAGTATTGTTTGGCTTAAAATGAAAAATGTAGTATTTTCTTTCAAGCTCATGGTTTTCCGGACAGTAACATAGCTCAAAGTGACCATGAAGCATTCAAACATAGCCAAGCCTTTCAAATAAACTGCAATTCTATCAACTTTTGATTCCTGAGAGCTAATTTAGGGCCGATTTCCACTCAAACAAATTTTCCGAACAGACTGAAAATCTTTTGTTTACGTGAGAAAATGTCACTTTGAATTTGGATAGAACTTGATGTGTGATAAACTTTTTATTGTGTAAAATCCTGTCCACTTAGAAATTTCTACTGAGTGGAAATCAACCTTTAGGATCTTGCTTCTAGCTTGTGAAGCTTTTTTGGGTCAACCTGGTAAAACCTTACAAAATCATTGAGCGTTCTGTGAGCACAACTACCAAAAACGACACTGCATGCCCAACAGACATGTCTCATCAGGTGTGACTATGGCAGTTAAAAAAAACTGGTCATTCTTACAGTGAATCCTGTTGTTGTTCGTAGCATTTCTTCCTCTTTGCTTTGCGGCATGGCAGCTTTTCCATTTTGGCACCAAAGTCAATTTCATCTTTGGCATTAAAAGCCCCTCTGCAGTTTCCTTGAATAGGCTTGACCATTTGTGATATTCTTATAGTGTTGTCATTGAATCCAACATCCCTTAGGGAAGGGTTGTCTTTACGGCAGCCCATGCCTCGTTGTCTACCAAAATAGTTCTCAAGGGGATCCTGACAGAATCTTGATCCTGACAGAATCTTTCTGTCAGTAAATACTTAACATTTCTTGAGAGGAGAAACTTAACCAATTCAGTAGTAGAATGCACTGTGATTTGAACTCCCTCATAGGTTTGTCTTGATAAGTATATTTTGGCTTTGTCATCCTTGGAAAAATCTCCAGGCCTGTTTTCGGTTGATTGTTTTCAATTTGCACTGTGTCATAATTAAACAAAGGAGAATGCAAAAATAGCATCAATTAATTTTCAATCACGTGATTGGTTGCTAGGCAACCAAAAATAGGGCAAATTTTGGCGAAATTAAGCTATTAGGAGAAAAAGGTACATTTACATTAATTAACTGGCTAAATTAGGCTAAAAAGTATCCAGATACTTACTTGATAGTCATAGTTTGAAATTTCATTCAGTTTTATGTGAATGTTTGTGGTTCTTAATTAAATTAACTACATAAATAATGGCAATTCAATTCAATGCAAAATTGTTTCCTCAATAATGATGCTTAAACATAATCAATTTCGCATAATTTGGGTAAAATAAAATAGTTTTAGGAATATTTCAAGTCATTACATGATTTTTCACAGAAAAATTGCTAATTAATTAGAAATATGACGTCATAAATATTTATGATGTCATAAAAATTATAAATTGCTGATGCAAATATAGATAAATTATATATCAAATGAAAGTACCCTTCGAGAAAAATCGAATGGTACACATATTGATGAGATTCTACACAAGGTGAAGGAACTAGAGCAGTTTTCGCGATTTTCATTGTGACCACTCTCCAAATATGGGCATCTGGTGGTCACGTGATCTAACAATAGGTATTGAAATTCTTATTTTCTAATCGCCAGTTAAATTTTAGGAAAAGTCAGGAAGTTTCAGTGCCATTTCAGTGCCAATTCAGTGCCAAGTTTCAGTGCTATTTCAGTGCCAAGTACATCGTTTAGGAGCTATTAAACAAAATTTGGGAGGGGGGAAAAAGGCCCCCGGTTAAAATAGGGTTAAAAAGTACCTTGTTGCCATCTTTAGCGTACTACTGCAGTGTGTTCCTTGTTGCTGATGTGCCAACTCTAGCATCATATTAGCCACATTAGTCTCTTAAAGGCAGTCTCCCCTTGATGAATGAAAATAGATCAATAAAGATCTCTATTGAACATTCCACACATTAATGATAATCCCTTTTTTCTGACCATTAATGATGGTCTCTTTTTTCTCAATGAGGGCAGGGTCATTCTTGCCAGTTGTAGAAAAATTATTTAAGGCTCGCTGGAAGGACCTGCCCAAAATGCCATTGAGGGACTTGCAGGAGCTTTCTGAAAGCAAACCCAGCACTTATTGAAACCAAGCGCCTCTGCATTGTAGTGAACAGGAGGTAAGGAGTCACACTTGATGTTATTCTTGCTGGCTGGATTACTTGTAACAACATACCAAGTAAGCCAGAAGAAAAGTACCAACCTGTGATCATTCATAGCACCAAGAGTGCCTCACAGATTTGAATGATTCAAATTATAGTTATAAATGGAAAGATACCATGAATGTCCGAAAGTGGGAACTTTTTTTCCGTTCACCCGGGTGTCAAGTCTTGAGGTATCTATTAGATGGTCATTGCACTTCAAACAAAGATATCAAATCTCATTAGGAGATATCGTCCCTTGGTAACTTGGGCTACCTTGACATGTTCCTTCTTTTGACGGATCATATGTTGAAGTGGTGTTGATATGAACTGGATCTTTTAAATGTGTTCCGCATGATTTTACCGTATCCAAAATGTGTTTTTCAAAAGACTTTCTGTAATTTGATGTGGTTTGACTTCCCCCCAAAATTTGCATTGAATCATCAAATTGCATTTAATTTAATGTGTTTTTGGCTTGGTAGACCTCTCACAGTGCTTTGGAATAAACCACCAGCCAATGCTGATGGCGGTATCATTCACAATAACCAGATTAATGAGGGCTGGATATTGCGATGAAACCAGTAAAAAGATAGGTGAGTTTTGAATTGCAGACTTTCTGCAGATGGAAAAAGCTAGAGAGAAGAAAAAAGCAAAAAAGTCATCATAACAATGTAATTGGGCCGTATCACTTTTCCAGCTTGAATCATCATATCACAATGGTTATTGCAAAGAAGATCTGTGGTCTAGCAAGACTATCCACCCATACATGAACAGAGGTTTTGTCAGTTGAAACCTGATAAATCCTTGTCAATGCAAATTTTAGTTACACTGGGCTGCTAAGTATACTTAATAATTTTGGAGTGATTTATGTTGCTTTTAATTGCTACCCCTCAGCAACTGTTATCTATCGAACCATTGAAAGACAATTAAGTTATTAATCTTATCCTGTCGGTGCAGGTGAAAGCAAGATTGTTCTGCTGTACAGCAAGGACATGAATGTTGGCAAAAGGCTGAGCCAAGCACTGATTGTGTATGGGCAAGGTGTGCCATACAGAGAACATCCACTAATGGTGTCAGGGGGCAACCAAGTGTAGGCTTGAACTCCCCAGAACCGAACGTAGAAGAAAGAGATTTACATATAATATAATAATATAATGATATATAATTTCGTAAAATATAATAACAAAAAAGAAGAGAACTGAATGTAGGCTTTCCCAAGCACGTAAAAGCTGAGCTGGAACTGAAAATTTCTTGAATGTATCAGACTGTCGACATTCTGAGTTTCTTGCAGTTTCTTGGACGTTCCATACCTACCTTCTTTTTCCCTACCCATGCCCTCCTGAACACTTCAAAGCAAAGTTTTGAATCCTTTCCGGTGTTTAGGCATTATTCAAGTACCTTCCGAGTAATATCATAAAGCAGAAAATTGAAAATAAAGTCATTTGTTTCTTTTAGTACAGTAGATAGTTTCTCGAGTTATACTTTTGCGGGAGTTTCTAATAACCTGTTTCTTGTGCAAGGACAACCTTTCGTTTTTCTTTATGACTAGTCTGGCTTCTGTTTGTGAATTTTAGACTAACAATCTACAATCAGAGATCATGAAATTAAAGTGTGTGAAAGGGTCTGACAAGGAACTCTATTGCACGGGTAAAAAGCTTTGCTCCAGTCCATGAAGCCATGCAACATTTTCTGAAAATAAAAAGGCCACTTGAAAGGGCCCCTTGAACAACTTCGGTTGAAGGGCAACCCTCCCTAAACAAATCAAATATGAAAATATATGAACATATAAAATACATAATACGTCTTTGTTCATTGGAAAATCTTGGGGAGCATGTGCCCCAGTGCCCTCCCAGTTCCTATGTCTATGAAAAGGTAGGGATTGGCTCTTCTGGATCTTACCTACCGATACTTGGGCAAATCATTGCTTTCATATCAGAGTCCTTTACGAAAAGGATTTCCTGTGTTGGAAGCATTCTACACAGAGCAATTGCTGCTGTCTCTTGATCCGAACTGGACGATGTAAGATGACGTGACAATAATTTCGTGATTTCAAGTTCAGGTATAATGACATCAATTTGACACGGAGAATTCGTTTCCTTGCATAGTGCGGACTGACAAGTTGTCGTGCAATAACCTCCTAAAGGGGACGAGACCAGACAAGACAAGGACAGTTAACGTTTTGCAGAAATTTGACACGAGTTCTTAGTGTAAACCAGTATCATCAATCTTCGTCAGAGTTGTCAGAGTTGTAAGAATATTTGCCTTGTGTCTGGAGACATTGTATTATCTAAGAGAAGCAAGTATCCTCCGATAGCCATTGGTTGAAACAAACTTCCCGTTGTTAAACATTGGGTCAAGATTTGCTAAAACAGAAGTATAAACTTCATGGAACGACATGCTTACGTGAGTTTTCTCCACGTTAATGTTTCCTCGGATGCTATTTCTTTTTACTTCTAATGGCTCGATTTTAAATGAGATTTTATTTCAAAATGCTAAGTTTCAAAATGTACTAAAAAGTCCGCGAAATTAGGTCCGTGCTTTAGGATTTCGCCCTATAGCAAAATTCTAAAACGAGGACCAAATATCGTGGACCTGCAAGAAAGTCCGCGAAATGAAGATCCGAAGCTCGCGGACATTGGAAAAAGTCCGTGAAATTAAGGTCCGCGTTTTAGAACTTAGCTCTATAGGAAAATTCTTAAACGCGGACCACATTTCGCGGACCTGAAAGTCGTGTCTTTCGAGAAGGTCCGCGGGGTCCGCGTTATAGATCTGGCCGTAAGTTTTGTGTACCTCACACTGAAAATGTCATACGCTTACGGATAGTGCTGCACCATGCGTGATGCAGATTGTAATGCATCATAGGTTGTGTACTGCACACTTCAAAATGTTTTGGACATGCCAACATCTGCATCTGCAATCCAATTGGTCCTCCATGACCAAGGGTATTTGTGACACAATATGAAAGCACTTATGGATAGTTTTGTTAAAAATTGAAATGAAATTTTGCAAAAATTTGTTATCTCTTCCATTTACTTCTGTAGATAATAAAGTTGCTGCAAACAAAGCTATAAAGTTGCTGCAACCAAAGCTGAAAAAGTGCTTTTTTCAAAACTGACAAGGAATGCCCGGAGAGGGAAACAAGGACAAAAAAGGTGGTGACTGAAACTGAGATGACAAAGGTAAATTCATGTTTTTCAAACACAACAGTTGAATGATCCTTTCCAATGCAATTGTTGTTATCAAAAAGGCAGGGAATTGCTATTGGACCCTTTAATTCTGACGTCCTCATTGCATCTTTCTTTTTTATTTCAAACTGGATCTGCCATGCTGAAAATGCGAAATTTTGTTTATTTGATGGTGCTTTGAAGGAGAGCCTTCAGCGGGTTGTGATCAGTTAAAAATCCACCTGAATGTACCAAAAGGATGAAGTTCTAGTATTCAGGATTATGAAAACATTATTCTTTTTGAAATGAAATGAAGATTGGTATGCTAAAGGAGAAAGGTAGAAAGCGAAGTGCAGTTAACATTTACGATGATTCAGATGATGGTATGTTTTCAATGAAATGTCCAGTTCCAGGAGCGGATCCAGCCCAAAATCTGACTTATGCTCAGGACAGGGTAGGAGGGGGTCTGGGGGCGAGGCCCGCAGACAAATTTTTGGGGACCACGCCCTTTTTATCATCGGAAACGCCCATTGTTCCTTGAAACACGACTTGAAATTTCATTCATTCATTACTGAGTTACGCATTATTAGGATCAAGGGTATAACCAAAGTCCCTACTTATACTTCTTTCAAATCTGCAAAATATGAACTACACTAAGTTTTTTTCTCAAAATCTAAATGATCACATATTTTGAATACCACAGGAGCCTAGTAACAGAACTTGAGATACTGTACTCTACTAGCTCAAATAACTTTATGGAATTTGAGCAGTTAGCAAAAAGATCGTAAACTTTAATGTAAACTTTAATGTAAAATATCATACCTCTTACTTGCAACACATTAGCTTTGGACCATTATGGCTCGGTGGAAATTGTTGCTGCAGATTCTGAAATCGATTGCCTAGGCCTATTACCACAGATCAACAGTAGGTGTGAAGATAGGTCCATAATCGTGGTGGGTATTCATTCTTAGCAGCTGCAACAAGTTGTCTCACACAAGTCCCAAGTAGTCTCGAGTCTTCTCTCTTCCCTTTAAGTTCCTAATTTTCATGTTTTGTAACACTAGGTATTTTTTGTAAAGCATCCTGTCGGGAAACCAGGAAACAAAAGAAACCAAAGCCTGCAGCAGCACTTTTGAACAAATTCTTCAATTTTCAGTGGGCAAAGTAAAACAATTAACACAGATTCAAACCTTTTGGGAACCACTAAGGACGTAAGCTTATAACAGCTAAACTGCTAAACATTTCAGTGCATCCACACCAAAACTTTGCTTGAAACGTTCTACTCTTTAACAACAATGATAAAGGTAAATTGAATGAAATGTGAATCAAACTCTATTTTGTAGGGCAACATTAGTAAGTTAGATGATGATTTCAGAAAACTCATCAAGGCGAGTCAAGTGACGAGTAGCGAAGAAGAATCCAGTGATGATGGTAATGCCATAGGTAGGTGACAGTTTTCGAGTAGCAAGGCGAGTAAAGGCGAGTCAAGTGACAAGTAGCGAAGAAGAATCCAGTGATGATGGTGATGCCGTAGGTAGGTGACAGTTTTCAAATAGCGGAAAGGGATGGATCTAATGTGGAAAATAATTTGACGCATCAGGTACCTTGCTATGATCCAGGGCATCCCAATTGGATGTATATCCATTTCAAACTTTCTGCACAGTGCTAACTTCTTCATTGTGCTTTCTATCGTAGATGCCTATTGTAAATGCTGTCTGTGTTGTGCTTATTTAACCTGTGGACAGGATTCAGGCTAGTACCAAATACTTTCTGTAATGCTGTCTTTCAAGAGTAGAGGCAAAATATGAATGTAACGGCCGGTTTCAACTTGAGCGAAATCCTTAGCGGACATGTCAGTGATTGGGTCAGCGAATTTGCTAAGCGTGTTTCCTCTCGGAGGAATTCACTGCAACTTTGGTGAACTGATTTGGTGCCAAAGATGTAGTATGTTCTGATTGGACAACTGAAACAAAAGATGATTCAAGCTTCTCTGTCATTGGTTCTTCGCTTGGTGAATTCATTGGGAAGTTGTCAGAAGACTCCTGGCGTCACCCCTGCACCATTCAATCAAGCATCAAAGTATTTTTGCGAAATCCTGTTGTGGGTGGCACTTTTCATATTCAAATAATTTCCATTTGTTCCTTCATCACTTATACTGCATATACGGGCAGTTTTTACCTTAGAAGAGTGCTGGCACCCATAAAAGAAATTCAGGCTGACAAAGTAGCAGTCACATATGCTGAAGCAAGGCCCAGAAACAGGTAAACCATGAGCAAGAGAAGACACAATATTGTAAAGAAATGCAATGTTTTCAAATTTGATGGCCCAACAGCCAACTTTGATGTACGAAATTGTGGAGCAGCAAAGTGGGAAGTCAACCGTGTTGACATTGAACGAGAACACAAAACACTCCTCAAGTCAATTCGCTAACATGCACTTTCAGTTTTGATTTACATTCAAGCCAGCATTATGATTTCTAAATATCTTTCATTGACGTTACGCTTTAACTGCAAAAGTATATTTCGCTGTATACAAGATGAAGGTTCAATTAGCAACTATGGTCGTTGTGGATGCAGCGGTAATTTAAGTTTTCATTGGCAAGTGGGCTGAAAAGATGCGCCAGACGTTAATGTTAACAAGCACCATTGCTATGGGGATGGCTGGAAGATCAGTTGTCCTGGCGGCTGCAGTGAGGAAGGCGAACTGGGGACAAGGAGCTTGGTTAATGTTGTTGCTTTTTCTGGAATTGTTCAGGACCTTATGCTGTTTTGTGATGTACAGAATTTTTGATGAACTGGAAGGACAAAGCAACGATATGTTGTATGCGGTCCTTTTATTAATGGCCGGAGGAGGTATTTTGTCGATAGTTGTAGAATTCCTACAAATTGCTGACTTTGTGAAGAATGAAGGAAGAAGAACAACTAAGAGGACGGCTGAAAGATGTAGTGTGTTCTGATTGGACAACCGAAACAAAAGATGATTCCAGCTTCTCTGTCATTGGTTCTTCGCTTGGTGAATTCATTGGGAAGTTGTCGGAAGATTTCTGGCGTCACCCCTGCACCATTCAATCAAGCATCAAAGTATTTTTGCGAAATCCTGTTGTGGGTGGCACTTTTCATATTCAAATAATTTCCAGTTGTTCCTTCATCACTTATACTGCATATACAGGCAGTTTTCATCTTGGAAGAGTGCTGGCACCCACAAAAGAAATTCAGGCTAACAAAGTAGCAGTCACATATGCTGAAGCAAGGCCCAGAAACAGGTACAACATGAGCAAGAGAAGACACAATATTGTAATGAAATGCAATGTTTTCAAATTTGATGGCCCAACAGCCAACTTTGATGTACGAAATTGTGGAACAGCAAAGTGGGAAGTCAACCGTGTTGACATTGAACGAGAACACAAAACACTCCTCAAGTCAATTCGTTAACATGCACTTTCAGTTTTGATTTACATTCAAGCCAGCATTATGATTTCTAAATATCTTTCATTGACGTTACGCTTTAACTGCAAAAGTATATTTCGCTGTATGCAAGATGAAGGTTCAATTAGCAACTATGGTCGTTGTGGATGCAGCGGTAATTTAAGTTTTCATTGGTAAGTGGGCTGAAAAGATGTGCCAGACGTTAATGTTAACAAGCACCATTGCTATACAATTGATTACAAATACAAATAAAATTGATTACACAATTGTGAAAAATGATCCTGAATTTTACATGCAAGTGACCCCTATGCGATTGCATCCTGGCCAGGATGATAATGCCAGACAAGCAAGTTTTAACGATGCAATGGCTTTGGCAAGACAGTTGAAACTTAGCATCACTGATGTTAAGCTCAGATTCAAGAAACATAAATTATCACCCAAGTTGACAGAAGAGTACATCAAAACGTACACCATCGACCGACCGGACACGTTTATGTTCACACATCATGAGATTAGAACCATCCCCATAAATCCCGGTGCAAATCCGATTCAGCAGCAAATTGCATTTGATGCTGTTCCAGAAACGATTTGGGTGACATTGGTGGATAAAAAGGCTCTGATTGGAACATATGATTCAACCCCTTTCCAAACTTATCCCTTTCCGAACATGAGAAATCCTCTCCTCACAACTTTTGGAACAACTGGCTATCCAGTCTATGTTTTTGTGCAAACTCTGAGTGGAAAAGAGGGTGATGGGATATTCTATGAAGATTGAAGGAGTGGAAATGTTGAATTATACTGCCAATTGAAACCGGGAAGTACATGGAATGCGAATTATGAATGGCAAATTCACGCATTTTCAAGAAGAAACTACTCCATCGACAACATTGGTCAAATCAGCAAAAACTTTTTATAAACTGTTATTTTCCGAAACATTTCCTTATCGTTACTCTGAAACAAAATTTTTGAAAACTTATTTATCTAGATTCTTACTCGATGTAACAATATTAGTTTATGTTAGTGATGGATGGACAAGAAATTATAAACATCATAAACAATGTCTCATCTTTATCAAACGCTTTTGGTCGCATACTTGCTTCTGACGATGTTCAACGGATTCTAGTTGATGTAAGCACAAACGCAAATGGCTTCCTTCAATGGGCAAAAAGTATATTTTTACAACACACTAACGGTGTTAGAACATTTCCAATTGGTTTCATTTTAAACATGGGGACACATCAGAATGGCGGAAAACATTGGCAATCAATCTATTTTGACAATGAAGGAATTCTTATTTCTTTGATCTTGAACTTGAAAATTCCAATATCTCACGTGTTGCGCCAAAGATTTTCAAAAGATTTGAAATCATGATCAGAGGATTGTATCATTATTTTGGCTATTACAATCATAATGTTCAACGAGATCTTGACGAATTCACTCCAAGCAATTTCAAACAACATGGATTCGACAAAGCAGTAAAAAACATTCGCGATTCATTATCGCAAAAGGGATGCAATGATGCTGCTGCTTCTCACGCGAGATATTGGAATTTTTCGGAAATGATTTACAAGAATAACGACAAAAAGATCTCATTAATCTTTTACAAACTATTTGGCTACAAAGATTCGAATATCTTTTCATGATGATCCCTTGCGACTTTTTGACCTCTACGTGACCTGACCTCTACGTGACCTCAAACTCGAAGCAACTTGGGAGAACATTAAAACAGGAGCGAAACCCCAAACGGAATTGAAAATCACAGTGGCAAAATGATTGACAGTTTCTTCACTTTTGTAATAAAATAGATGAAATGATTGGTTAACAGTAAAATCTAAGATATTTATTTTTAGATGTAAAGATAATTGTATAAATATTGGTTTTTACGCATATTTCGTCCTCTTGCTGTTGTCGCCTCTGCTACGTCGAATTTGACATCACCTACGTCAACAACAACAACACAACACATCATGGCTTCATTTTTCAACAACGACGCCAATGGCGAAAGACTTTTACCGAATCTTGGAGCATCAGCCGCAGATTTTGTTCTGTATATGCCGATAACGTTGAGAAATCAAGGCGGCAACAGCAATTGCAACTACTCCCCATTGGCGACATCATCGTCTACAACAACAAAACGACCTTCCTATCGACCTTCTTCCAGTCCTCAACCTCCTTCAAAAAGCCAAAGACGGAAAAGAAATCGACACAATCCACCTACTCCACCTTCCTTGCCACCGACCGTATCCGACCTCATCATACCCGCAGCACAATCACATCCTGGCTTTCCCGTCGACAATGTTGAGTATCTTACCGTATGGATGAACACTTATAACCCTGTACTTACTAATTTTAATGCACGAAGGAACGATGAATTTAATTATGATGGGAACTTCGAAGGGTGGTGTTTGGGTCGGGGTATCGGGTTTTCTGCTACTTGTGCTTAAATAATTAAATTCATCGTTCCTTTTTATTTATCATAGTTTCTTAATTTTTTGGATCAAAGTACCTGCTGTTTTGATAAAATTTCTAGTCACGCGCCATAGTTTACTCGTGCGCGTACTTCATTTCATTGCGCTTTTGTTTAAAGGTGTTAAAAAAGCGGTCACATTGTTTCCAATCAGCAGGTACTTTCTTCTAAACTTTAAAGTGTTGCGCGTGTGTCTTAAAACAAACAAACAAATCGCAATGGGAGCGGATTTAAATCGTCTTGAGATCTCGTCCCTTTGGGACTGCGGATTTGCTTTTTGGCGTTCTAATCTTTTAGCGTCGTTGGTCATATGATTTTAAAACTTTATAAAACAACTCTTTATAAAACAAGAAACTCTCTCATTGCGATTTGAGTTTGAAGACACACGCGCAAAACTTTAACAACGAAAATGTATCGAACTATTAAAGAAGAAAATTCTCGAAATGAACGTAGAGATCGAATCATGGAAAGATATGAGCAAGAACGACAAGAGCTGAAACTGCCTTATCTATTCATCGATATGCAAGTGAGAGAAGAGAATTCGCCCGGGTTGAACAAGTTAATCAAGCAAGCGCAAGCAACTCAATTTAGCTTTGCCGCTGGCAAACAACTGGAAAAGCAACGGAACATATTTCGACGTCGAAAGATGAAAAACATTAACAAGGAATTTGAAAGGATGAACGTGAGTGACCTTAGAAGCGGTGAAGAAATTATCAATTTAGTGAAAGACCTTACATTCGATGATATGAAGGCAACATTGAACTTTGTCGAAAAATTAGAAGCAGATGAAGAAATCAATAATGAAATAGAAGAACTTGCAAAAAAACAATGCAAAACTGTTCGCTGTGTAGAGTGGGTATTATGTCATGCTAAATATTGATTTTTTAAAGTTTTCTAAAGTCTTTTTTACTTATGTCGTTTTTAATTTTTGTGTTCTTTCTATTCGATCTTGGTCTCGGTTGGTCTTTTAAGGATAGGTAAGTATATTGAATTGATAAAATAATTCTCACAATGGTGGGATTTGATAAATTCTTCTTGATTTTTTTGCATTGAGATTATCAAATTCATTACTGTCTGCGAATTCTTTATCAGTTGAATATGCTTCTTGATTAAAAAAAAGAACCCTGATCAAAAATACTTTTATTAGGGTACATTTTTTTATACATTTTATCTGATTCGAGGGCCCAATCTGTGAAGAAACCTTTTCCTTTAATTGCGTGACGAAGTCTATAACGATGATGATATTTCTTTTTTCATCTTCCTCGATAATTGAGTCTTGTTTTTTTCTACCAATTGCAACAAATGCTCTAAGTCCTCGTCCTCGAACAAATTGTCTTCGGCGGCGACCGGGTGATCTAAAACTGCGTTTACCTTTACCTTTCATCTCGGATGGAATTGCCTATTTCTGAAAGTTATTATGTTGAAATATGATGAAGTTCGTTGGAAACTTTGTGATACAAAAAATTAGTTATAACTTTTGCTAGTTATATCGTTATTTGCCAAATTTTTTATCTGCCCAATTCTGTAATGCGTTTTCGAAACCTATCATTCCAAATAAACTTTTACCGAAAGGACTTTGATATGAGTGATAGGCAGATCCACCTTTTAATTTTCTCAATTTTCTCTTTTTTTTCTATCCGTTCTCTTTTTTCTTCTTTGTTGTTTGGAAACTCCTTGAATCAATTTGCCAATAAGAGGAAGACCAACTTTTGCGGCTTTTGCAAGTCCTTCTTTTGCTTGATCTTTTGCGATAAAAGCTCTTCCTCTAAAATTTCTCCTACCGGGAGCGCAAAAAACTCGACCGGGAAAACCTCAACATCGAACTCTTCTGCCTGGTGCGCGAAAAGGTCTTCTTCCTTTTCCCTTGAAAAGATAATTACTGTACAACACGGGGTTGTTTCCATGATGAACTGGTGCATACATTTTGTGTTTGTGATAAAAATGAATTGAAGAAAGAACAAAATAAAGTTTTATTTAAAAAAAGAATAAAAGAAAACTGATATGTTATTTATGATCCCATGAATTTGCGCGCTTGTGCTACTCATGAAAAAGTTTCTTATTTGCACGTGGTCAATCGCAGAATTCGCGTAATTCGCGTAAACAACGCGAATTACGTCATCTTGATTCAAAGTCAATTCCCAAGGGATATATTCAGTTCCTCCTTTGATAATTTGAACAATCACGGCCAAAAGCTAATCCCTATTGTTCAAGGGATTAAGAGTGGTCTCAATTCACTTAAGGATTTATTTCCTTTCTTTTATTTTCACTTCAAAGGGGCCGATTAAGTCTAAACAATAGCGGCCAAAATCGAAGCTGTGAATTTGCCTATGTGACTCCATACTTTATACTACTTTTGTGCCCCTCATGAAAAAGTTTCTTATTTTGCATGTGAGCAGGCACAGAATTAGCGCAATTCGCAGAAATAGCGCAAATTACGTCATTACTAGGGCTTGGTTGAGTTTCAAATCCCAAGGGATATATCGAAGGGGAACAATCGGCCAAAATGTTAATCTCCTTGTTAATCGGATTAAATTTTGTCTCAATTCATTTAAGGATCTATATCCTTTCTTTTATTCTGACTTCAAAGGGGCCGATTGATCTTAAACAATAGCGGCCAAAATCGAAGGTGTTAGGTTCTCTATGTGGATCCATACATTATACTACTCTGATGAGCAAGAGTTCTGCTCACTCGCATATTCAAAGCAATGTCTGAAAAGTCAAATCCAATGGGTCTCCGGGGAACATACAGTACTTAGGTTTTACTTTTACCACTACTCAATTTGAAATAGCTGCACGAAGCCAGAAATTGCATTGTTGCATCACAAGAAGAAGACATCTTATGATGTAATAGCAAAGAAAGTATAGAATTTGAAACAATCAGTATTGCGCAGCAGCAAAAAGTATTGGATTATAGAACAAAAGTTCTTCCTCCTTGGAGCAATTGAATTTCCATTGGAGCAATTCCTATATGTGACAACAATAATTTTTGCTGCCCATAAAATTCAATTGAAAGAAGTCTATTGGAGATGCAAATTTTGAAGATTCAAAAGAAGCAAAATCTTTTTAAAGCTGTGTCTTCCTGTGACTTTCTCATTACTTAAAAGCAGACAAGAGGATGCTGGTGCTGATCAAAACTTGGCAGAAATGAAGAGAAATGCAAAAAGGTGGGAGGCCAATTTGTTCATTGCAAGTTGGTGGTTAGTTGTTTCATTTTCATTTTATCCAAAAATATTAATACAATAATCTACTAACAAGATAAGGAATGAAAAATTTCTGTGAAGGGGAGAAATTGTACCCTTTTTTGTCCATAGTTTCTGTTTGAATGTTTTGCAGATGATGACAATTTAGCTTCTCTTTCAAGACAGTTCCACAGTTAAGCCCATAGGAAAACTCTTGTTGAGCCTTCATAGTTTTCAGTAAACTTATATTGAGATCAGCTTCTGTGAGAGCCAATAATGAGTGTATTAGAAACATTTTAATGACAAAAACTGGTGCCTTTAATTACTTTGCATTATTTTGAGGTAATTTCATGGTAGTTGCATGGATGCTTAGGGATTTAAATTGAACAATGGCAAACTGCTGTAAAATAAATAATGAGCGTATGATGTACATAATGAGGCTACGATTCATTTAACGCAACCCTTTTAGTGGACTGACTTCATCCCCTTCAGTCACGGGGAGTCAGTTCTCTCATAAAAATTCTGAAATTGTGAAATAGAATGTCTTTTGTTGAAAATAAACAGAAAAATAAACAATTTCAAATTTAGAAGATTAAATATGCAAATTAGCAAGTGTGTACAATTGTACACATCATGACTAACTAAAGTCATTGGTAAGTAAATGAATTTGGCATGAACTGCTGTGAACTTCAGACATGAAAAGATTAAGGTCATACTGATGATTCAATTTCCTTTTTGCTTTACTTGTACTTCAAAATAGGGAAACTTCGCACATCAAACACACACTATATCAAATAAACAAATGCAAGATAGAACAACAAAAAGTTCATGCCCTTGACAGATTTAATGAATGTTTTCTAAAGTTTTTTCTCGATGTGAAATGCCTTGAACCAATTTCGCTCTTTCATCAACCAAAGAAAAACATCACATTTGGTGCATTTTATCCTGCTTCTTCCTGTGCACTGCTCCATTTTGCAGCGTTGGCCCAGACCATCCAGATGCTTTGGCCAGTGGTGCACACCATCGTATCTAACATCTGGAATAGGTCGTATTGCAGGAACACTCTGTTTTTCAGGTGGTGCACCCTCTTGGAGATCAGGTGAAGCAGATGTTCTTGGTCTTCCAGGTCTCCTGTTAACTTCTGCTTTCATGAGGGTTTCTGCAACAATACTGCGAAACTGAAGATCGTAAATCTTTCTTGATGATGTCCCAATCTGCTGTTGCTTTTCTGGATACTCTAACCAGGAATTAGCGAGTGCCAAATCCACAAGATGAAAGATTATTCTCAAAGGCCATTTCTTTGTTTTTGCATGAATCCTGTAAAGAGCTATCAAAAAATCAAGCTTGTCAACGCCTCCCATAAGCTCTTGTATGAGTGGAAACCCAGTAAAGTAATTATCAAAACATACCTCATACTTGCTAAACCTGGGTATGTTCTCAGCCAGTCGCAAAACAACTGATGCACCAAGACCGAGACTCTTGTGCTCCTCAGAGATACCAGTCCCCTTCCCTTGGTACAATTCAAAATCACGGGCTTTACCAAACTTTCCACAAATTACAAAATTCTTAATGCCAACAGGATTTGGTTTGCTCTTCACAAATTGTTTTGCGGGCGCACCTCCAGTGAATGGAATCATCTGCTCATCAACGCTGTAGTATTCCTCAGGTTGAAGCTCTAAACATCTTTTGCGAACTGCCTTTATTACTGGATCAACTTTCCAGAATCAATTGGTGTTGCCTGGAGGTGGCTCTCTTTGGGAAACAATGTGAAGATTGATGCGCAGCTTGAAGAATCTACAAACAGAAAGATATTCTTGAGAATGGTCATAGCATTTTCATTAATCACGAGGCAAAGAGAGTTGCTTCAAGTTTTTCAAAGAATTAGACAAGGAGGACAAGAACTCACCCTTGATAAGAAGACCTCAAAAGAAGGCTAGAGGGGTATCGCCCTGGTTGAGGGCAAACACGTGTTGACTGATTTTAACACTATTGCGTTTGTTGCTGAATAACAGGCGTTTGGGCCTAGTTAAAAAAAAAGTGTGCAAAAATATTTTAGTGACTCCATTTGCTTAACATTTCCTTGTTTGTGTTTCTTAAAACTCCGTCCACAAACAGAGGGAGAAGTGCACAAAGAAGCTCACCTAAGATGTAACTTTAAGCATCCGCCATTTTTCCTTTCACATTTTGTTGCATAATTTTCTTTTTGCTAGGTTTCTTGACGTTGTTAAAACTTTCACAGCAAACAAATGACCTCTTGCCAAGCTCCACTTGTCCAGAATAAGTACTTAACGTAAATTCAGAGATATGGCATCCGCTTCCGCCACGACGGGCTACTTTTTGCACGCCGTCTGATTGACCTAAAGTCGCCCTGGTTGAGGGTACTGTGGTATCTTCCGGTTCTTGAACAAAATCTGCATTGTCAACGCATGACAGGCAACTACTATTTGCTGTAAAAGAACACATTATGGGGCAAAAACAGGTTTGTTCTATCAGTGGACTGCAAAAACTATTTTTTAATCATAAATTGATTTAAGCATCGTTCAGTTCACCGAAGGAGGAAAACTTGATGTCAGCTTGCTTGAAAAGTCTTTGAATGAAAGAGGCAACAAAGGTCAGTGTTAAGGATAACGAAACACAGCAAACACAATTAGAAAACATTTGAAAACAACAAAAACTCTTTAATCGTTGATATGCTGCTAATTTTCGCATCAGGTTATCTTAAATTTACCTGAAACCATGTGAAAATTTGGATACCCTCAACCAGGGCGACGTTGGAAATTTAGGCCCTCTCAACCACTCTGTTCTCGAGTAGCTCGCTCTTTAAGACAGCATCACCAATGACAAATATATTCTATATCAACAACAGTGAAGAGGTTACGAAGGTGTTCATGGTAAGTTTCGTGCTGAAAATTTTTTTGTTCAACAGGAATATTCTACCAACGTGAAACACCTTCAATGAGGGCAACACCCCTCTACATACGAAAATTCAAAATTGTAGACCCTGATCAAGTGACAAACATCTTATGAACACGTGATCAGCAATCTACGAAAAGAAAGGACTCTTATTTTTTCCAGAATGATCACAGATCATTGAGAACACTATCATTTTGCATATCTTGACAAGAGCTTTCAGATGATGTGTAGTTTCATCCATTTTTGATCACATCAGCAATTTTAAACTTTATGGCATCTTTGATGCTTATGATGTCATGTGAATAATAATGAGTGTATTAGAAACACTTTCTAATGACAAAAACTTAAAAACTTAGAAAACACTTAATGACAAAAACTGGCGCCTTTAATTACTTTGCATTATTTTGAGGCAATTTCGTGGTAGTTGCATGGACGATTAGGGCTTTAAATTGAATAATGGAAACTGGCGTAAGATAAATAATGAGTGTATGATGTACATAATGAGGCTATGATTGATTTAACACACATTGATTTAACGCAGCCCCTTCAGTGGACTGATTTTATCATCCCCTACACTACGCTTGCGACATCATGAGTAGGATAAATTTTGAAGATATTTTATTTTAACTTAGCAGTCTCTAAATTATGTTTAGATGCAAAGACATTGAGCATCAAAAATCTCTCCACAACAATGGAACTCGTAGATCGGCTGTGCATTGATGATGATGATGATGAGCTATTTAGCTTAATTCCAGACAACCTGCTTGTCCTGCTTTGGACCGTTCGATTTCAGATCATTCAACATTTGTTGAAATATGCAGTCAGTATTTTGTGAGGGGCAAGTGACCATCACACCAAAACCCAGGTATGGCAAGTTCTATCACCTGGTTCATGAATCGAGGCGAATGCTGATTGATCTCGTTCCAAGCCTACGCCACACAAGTGACGATGCATCGCTGTTGGAGCTCTTGCCAGCAGCACGGAAGAAAGAGTGGGGAGACAAGCTTGCATTCCAAAGCTTTGGAAGCAAGGTAATATCAGTTTTATCTCTTAATCAGCAATCACCATTATCAGTGGCAGAAATTGTGGAGGGTTGGATGTTGAGGGGGGGGGGGACCAACTGCCCACTCCAATTGAAGAAGCAAGTCAATGCTCAATATCTTCTGCAACATGGTGATGTTTGTGTCCACTAACATTCCTTTCGAAGATGAGAAAAGTGGTTGGGTGTAGCTTGGATACAGTATCAGAGAATAAAAGTAAAGTGAGCTGTTTGACAACTTTGAAGTGCTCAAATGGATAAATTCTCAGACAGGAAGGAAACCAAGATGGCTGACATGCGGCTAAATCTCAAAATGCCACCGGCCTCTGATTGGCTAATTTTTCTACCTCGTTTGCAAGTTTGTTATGCAAAGTACAAAATACAAAAGCGCGGGAAACTTAACATGGAAGTTAAGCTGGGAACGCAATGGAGACAAAATAAAAGGTAGGTTGTAGCATAAATAGTACAGTGCATTTCTCAGTTTTAGAAAGAAGGGATTCTAAGACTATTCTAAAGTGTAAGTTCTAACTGCTGACATTTGAAATGAGCTCCAGGTTGATTTAAGGCCGCCATGTCCTCTTATGACCTAGGCCTAACCTCTTGTTTTGTTGCAGCATAGACTTCAAGACAGGGCATTTCTTGGAAAAAATAACGAATAAAAATCAGCCGTCCTGCGCTGAAGTTTACCAATTATACCGTGCGACGGAGCTCACAAAAAAATTTCTAAAAGAATGAACTATGGCTAGTGGGACCGCCATCCCCATTAACAGAAACATCTAAATAATATCAACACCTCCAAAACGTTATACCAAGTTACAATTTTTGAGTCGCTACTGTCTATGTAAATATGTAATTGTATTTTAAGTTACATGTATTTTTTAAATAAGTAAGTAAGAATCCGGGCGACTTTGTTAACGGTTTCATAACAATCTTAATGTTCACTATCTACATAGTACTCTCTGGCCTCTAATTAACATCCCCCCACCGTTTGTTAATTTAACAAAAAGTTTCCACCCAGGACATTCTTATTCCAACCCCCTCTTATTATGAAGCTATTTGAGAAAATCATAGTTCTGTTGCAATACTGCATAACATTATGTGTCCCCACTTTTCACATCATCCAACGTCTTGTGGCTTTGCAGCCTCACGTTATGTGGTAAATGTCTCATCCTACGTAACTGCGTCACTTTACGTAAACATGAAAACGAGGTAGAAAAATTAGCCAATCAAAGGTCGGTGGCATTTTGAGATTTAGCTGCATGTAGATGGCTGCCATTGACAAAATCAACAAGTAATTATCACTAAATCTGCCTGTCCTTAGTGGCGGATTTGATACCATTAAGCAGTTATATGGGGCTACCTAGTATGTGTACACACAAGCAACAATTGGAGTGAGTTGTTCCAAGTGTTTCAAAGAATTGGACAAGAAGCAGAAGAACTCGCCCTTGATAAGAAGACCTCAAAAGAAACATCTGTGAAAATAAAATGATCAATACCATATACGAAGATTAAAAATTGTAGAACCTGATCAGGTGACAAACATCGTATGAACACGTGTTCAGCAATCTACGAAAAGAAAGGGCTCTTATCATTTCCAGAATGATCACAGATCATTGAGAACATTATCATTTGGCAGATCTTGACAAGAGCTTTCAGATGATGTATAGTTTCATCCATTTTTGATCACATCAGCAATTTTAAACTTTATGACATCTTCAATGCTTATGACATCATGTGAATAATAATGAGTGTATTAGAAACATTTTAATGACAAAAACTGGCGCCTTTAATTACTTTGCATTATTTTGAGGCAATTTCATGGTGGTTGCATGGACGATGAGAGATTTAAATCAAACAATGGAAACTGGTGTAAAATAAATAACGAGTGTATGATGTATATGATAAACTCAAAAAGACATCATGCTGCAAATTTTTACTCATTGATGCTTTATGATCCTAGTCCATTTAAAAAAAGGAATAGTCAAATAAAAACTTATCACCCTGACGGGAAGTCAGACATTTGAACGGGCCATGATTACGCCAACTGGGCAAATGAACAGAATTATGTATTTGTTGAAGTAAGTTCCTTACACGTCCTTTGTTACTTTCCCTCCCCTTCAGAGGTATGAACATTTACGCTAATATTCAGCTGGAAATTTTAGAAATCCATCGTCCCTCAAAGAAGCTATACATGTTTCAAAATTGACTGTGAAGGAGCCTTGGATTCAAACAGTTGTGTTTTTAGGGTATCATATAAATAACTAGCCTGATAACCAGACCCGATTTCAAAAGGAAATAGTGGTCTGTTAAATATTGACTCAAATCGTGTTCAGATCACAAGGAAACAAGAGACAAAATTCATCGCATAATCACTGTTTGAAAGTGAGGCGGAGTTAATTTATGCAAAGCGTTTTGACGAATCATTCTCAAAATGGCGAATGCAAATGTCAGACTGAACTTCGCTCCACTATCAAAAGAAAAAATCGAAGATGCTTTCAAGTATGTACTGTATTTCTTCAACGTTAAGGAGCTGATGCCTGATCAACAAGCAGCCATCCGAACATTTTTTTCTGGCAGAGATGTTTATTTTAGTGCGCCGACGGGCTACGGAAAGTCTTTAATTTTCCAATGTCTGCCAATGATTGCTGACATCCTTAAAGATAACTTGATTGGAACCTGCAAGGCTCTGGTGATTTCACTGTTAAAGTCATTGATGCTAGATCAAGTTTCAAAGCTGAAGCTCACTGGAGTGACTGCTGCGGCAATTTACGATGGGCAGGATGAACAGGTTTTTTGAAAGACATTGAGAATGGCCACTACTCTCTCGTGTTTGCATCCCCAGAAAGTGTATTGGGTACTGAGCGATGGAGAAGGATCTTTAGTTCCGACTATTTCAAAGACAATTGCGAGATTCTGGTTGTAGATGAAGCACACTGTGTAGTTCACTGGTAAGATATTTCATTTTTTGTTCATTAATAGCTGTGAAAAGACCCAATGAGTTGTTGGTGTGTTGCACATCCCAAACTGTTTTTTGGACTAATTTTTTCATTCTACAATTTGGTTAATTGAAGGGAGTTACTGAAAATTTTGAATAGCCTATTCACAAAGTACACAATAGAGAACAAACGAAGGGTCATATATCTGCAGAATTTATAGCCCCTGGTTCTTCCACTGATTGGCCCTTTTCCGTCACATAAGAGTTCAGTACATGAATAAGATGTACAGTAGAAACTGGTTTTTACATCATGCTTTCACAAGATCACGTACATCAATAAATATTGTAGCAACAAAAATCCTTATCTATTTCTTCCTGCTTTCAGGGGCATGGCAGATGACCAGTCACAAAAAGTACCATTCA
This sequence comes from Aurelia sp. 3 sensu Dawson et al. (2005), assembly GCA_964020215.1. Classification (NCBI taxonomy): domain Eukaryota; kingdom Metazoa; phylum Cnidaria; class Scyphozoa; order Semaeostomeae; family Ulmaridae; genus Aurelia; species Aurelia sp. 3 sensu Dawson et al. (2005). Next base: position 20,637,949 of record OZ026576.1, on the reverse strand, counting down.
GAAAATGGTATGGGAAATTGTTGGAGTTGAAGTCCTTGTTGTCCAATCCAAGACTCGCCATCTTTACTGCTACAGCATCAAAGACAACAAAAAGGAAAATTTTTGAGCTCCTACAAGTCAGTGTTTTCTCCACTGCAGTATTCGAAAAAAGCCCAAGCAAGGAAAACATTCGCTATGCTGTCAAATATGTGAGCAATGATCTGAGCCTGACAACAATTTTCCAGGGGCTCATGAATGAAATCAAAGGCAGGAAACTTTCCACTGAGAAGACTCTAATATTTTGTAGAACACGTAAGCAGTGCAGTTTACTTTTTCGCACCTTTTCATTACGCTTGGGTGAGAATATCTACTGTGGAACAAAGAATCCAAAACATAGAATGGTAGAGATGTTCCATGCAGGAACCCCAGAGTCTGTGAAGCGTCATGTTCTATCAAGTCTGACGTCTGCAGAGGGGCATATCGTGGTTCTCATTTGTACGGTAGCATTTGGAATGGGAGTAGACTGCAAGAATGTCACAAGAGTTGTGCATTTTGGAGGATCGAAATCTATTGAATCCTATTTGCAAGAGTGCGGAAGGGCAGGGAGAAACGGGGCACAGAGTACCTGTTTCCTTCTTCACAATGGTGTGCTTATGAAACACAGTGATGCAGACATGAATAATTATGTTGTTTCAACCACTTGCCATCGAAAGGAGATAAGTTCTATATTTCCATCAGTTCCATCCTCTCAAGTTAAAGGCTGTTTGTGCTGTGACATATGTGCAAGAGAGTGCAAGTGCGGAGGACCAAAATGCACCTCCTTAGATTTCGAGTTTTCTTCTGAACAAGAAGACCACTGCCAAGTGTTGCAGTCTAGACCTGTGACACCAGAACAAAAGTCGGAACTTTTTTTGAAGCTGGAATCCTATAGACAAACATTGCTACCAGCAAATATTTCAGGCTGCCCACAAGTTTCCTTTGCAACTAGCCTTTTTGAATTTGGAGATTTACAAATAAAGCAGGTCTTGGCTAACTGCAATAAAATTTTTGGCCTCAATGACATGAAGAAGTATATAGAACTATGGAGGGCAGTGCATGCCAACAACATACTTCTTGCATTACATGAAGTTTTTGATGATTTTGAGCTGGATGAGTCTGCCCTTGACGTACTGGATGAAGACTATGAGGAAGATATGGATTCTGGCTGGATTGAAATCAGGGATGATTCAGAATTAGATTTTCACGGTACATCATTCCTGAAGGATTTTACAGATGATGCAATGGAGACATCAGAGACTGAGCTGGATATAAGTGCACACTTGGATCAACTTACACTTGAAAAGTTTTGACACTCAGTATTGTATATACAGTATTAGTTGTATATTTGTGTTTTCACAACCTAAAATGTTAAGAAATTTGCTTGTAGCTTTGAAAACCAAAACAAAACTAAAATTGCAAAAAAGTCCCAGGATATAGTTGGGGTATTTTGCTGAGGATTATATACGGTAAGTCATAAATCTTCAAAATCAGTCTACTGTACAATTTATCATGGACTGCCAAAAAAGGATAGTTTATTTAGGCACACCTGGTACTATGTGAAAGTTTAACATGCAACTTTTCTCAATGTCGTCCTATCGAGCAACTTTACCAAGGAGAACTTTTCTCTTGTGCTCTGTGATCCACTTGAACATTGATGACATGTCCAGATCGTGAATGACACTCGGTTTCATTACTGGATACCCCTTAAGTGTTCTCCCTGGCTTTTCTTGAAGGGCATGGTTCTGCATTAGATTGTGAACAATTTTGTGGAGGTCATTCTTCAATGATTTTGCAATATGCTTGCCAGATCGTTGCATTAGCTGGCAGGATTTATCCCAGCTTTCAATCAAAGACTTATTCACAACTAACGCTTTGCAATATCGGTCAAGAATCTTCTTGTCTGAAACATTTGGTCCCAGCATACGAAATATATTTTTAAGTAGGTTATTGTAAAGCTCCATGGCAAGATCTAATGGGATGTTGCCACCACTTCCATTTCGACTCTTGTAGAACCTGTTCCAGCGAAGATCAAAAGCTGCTTTCTCTGACAGAAGACTGTAGTTCTGGCAGATCAAATAAAAGCTCTCAAGGGCATACTTTCTGCTTCCAGCACCATCAGCTTTGAGATACAAAAGCATAAACTTCCAGCACTGAAGTATTCTATCTCCATCACCCATGCTAACTGCATCAAAGAAATTGAATATCACCATTCCAAGCTCCATAAAGGATGTCTGGTAATTGTACAAGTCATCTGTCTTCTTGCTCTTCTTAGTGGTAACCTCATAAACTAGGCCATGTGTGGCTTCATGGTCAAGACGGCTTTTTCCATCATACTTAAAGGTTTTTGAGCATCCTTGATACCGACAATTAAATCTTTTATTCGTTGCTGCTTCTTTTCTGTCAGATGCTTGACGTGTCTGTTCAAGCAGAATTTCTGTGCTTTCCCTATGTAAAATATGCTTGTCAACAATGTTTGTTGCCAACTCCATGATAAACTTTTTCTGCTGTTGTTTGCTTCTGGTTGGCAGATTCTGAGGGAGAAGGTCATTTGATGGCTCGTCATCAAGTGATTCCAGCTTTAGCTCTTCAAGTGTTGCAGCTATGAGCCTGCTTTTCACCTCCAGCAAAAGGAACTGCTTGCATTGACTAGCCCTTGCTTTTACATCTGACCCCACATTTCGTCTGTTGATCATAGCAGCATCACTGAACAAGGTGCATTGGTCACTTGCTGATGTACCAGAGTAGAAATGGTCATATGCTATCTAGAAGGGAAAACAGTGCACACTTTACTTCACCAACCCACATTTGTTGCTCTGTACAGTATCCTTGTACAAAGTCTGCATTTTCAAGTTTTCTTTGTAATCTTGTTTTGCATACACCCCCTGAAAAGCAGTGATGTGTGGCATCCATCATAAATAATACAACACAGAAATTAACTGAAAATATACTTTGCAACTGTAAAGATGGACCAAAACAAAATGGGTTAATAAAAACAGGTTAAAGTTAATTAGCCAAGTCTAAACATAGCACAAAAAAGCGTGACACATGCTACCTTCAGATTGTTTTCATTGATCAAGAACGTCAAATAGAATACAGTATGTTACACTAAAATTGAATCTGTGATATCAACAGTGCCTACTTATCATCAGTGACAATATCATATGGTTACTCTAACTCATTGTAAGGTCAAATTTTATATATGACTTGATATAACAAGGGCAGATAATGTTTTCAATAGATTTTCGGGTTTGTTTACATTTGTGAGATTAGCCAATTGCGTTGCGTTACATCCGTCACGTGACTCACTTTTCCGCGACAGGCAAACAGGAAGCTGTGGGGATAAATAACAAAATACCCTCCCCCCAATTCTTATGACGTGCAAGTGGGTTTTGGAAAAATCTTAGATATTTTTCAATTTTCTGTGAGACTATGACCTTAACTAAAATTCTATCGCCTCGGATTTTTCTATTCCGCTTAAATTCAGAGAAATCGGATCTTGAAGGCAGGCGTAAATACTCTCAAAAAATTAGGCCCATACAAATTTTCCGTCCCAGCATCAGCTACCTCATGCCACCATAAAAGTTGCGATACCGAAAGTAATTGTTCAGCAGTTGTTTCTGTGCCTTAAAAACCTGTCTCCTGGTAAATTTTCATTCATTCCGTCCTTATTTCGACAAGCATATGTCTCCTGTTTTCAAAACTAAAGTCGTGGGGGCAAAGGTTATCCTTCACCTCGTCTTCGGTTTGAGTCAGAATTCGATTCACTAAGATTCACACATCAGAATGAACTTCAGACAAGAAACAGGAGGAGTAAAGTGAACTTTGCAGACAAACGATCAACTCGAAACAAACTATAACCAGCGTAACAAACAGCAAAACAAACAAACTCAGCAAGACACAGCAAAACAAACTAATCTCGAGGAGCTGCAGCACGGGCCCACCCGTTTATGTCCTGCACAAGACTCTGAACTGTCCGCGATCGAAGCATTTCCTGCTGTTCCTCCGATTCGTTCTCATCAACATCTCCGTCAACATCAGCACCACTAGTTTCTTCATTGCCATCTGCCTCACCACTGTCGTTGTCTTCATCATCGACTGCTTCGTCTTCATCAAATGAACCACCGAATACTGCATCATTCGCCTTCTTTCCCAGTGTTTGAACTTTCGAAAGGAGAGTGGCTTTGCAAACTGGACATGTACTCACATTTGGCAAAATACATTCCAAATGGAAAGAGTGACCACATCCAGAGAACAATTTCCACTGGGGACGAACACGGGTACACTCGATCTTGTCACATTTCCTGTGTAAAATCAAGGTAACTTAAATTCATCTGTTTGTATCATATGACATACAGTGGGGCCAGAATGGAATGTAGGTGATGTGCACTGCACTTGTGCCGTGCACAAGGTTTCCTCAATATGCACAACCTTTAATTTTTGGTTAAGGTGCACATAAAATACTCCATTATGTTAGTGGCTCACTCTGCTCACCAGGTGTACAACCGCAACCTTCAGTTGCTATGTGCTGTGCACAAAAATCCTACATTCCATGCTGGCAGTAGGGTGGTGTGGGGCAAAATGGATCTGGGACAGGGAGGACAGTGATGTTGCCACCTATGCCATGTTGAAAATTTCGCAAAAAGTTCACTTTTGTCACCTTGCGTTTCAACGAAAAAGTCAATTTCTTAAAAAGTCTTCTGATGCAGAAAACTTTAGAACACAACAAGTATACTTGGAAGCAAGCTATGCGTTCTAAATTCTGCCTCTATTTAGAAGTAACATATTACTGAATCTTTTCCTTTGTCCTGTATCCCATTTTGTCTGGCCACACCCCACATTTGTTACTGATTCGAATTAGGCAGCATCCAAATAGTGCCCCTTTAGTTTTAAAATCTGACAACTTGTTTTCTGTCAAGGTGCAAGAAGCAATTCTAGAGACTGATTCTTTTGAAATCATACAGAGATTGAATGATTTCAATTTTTGCTTGTTTGTTGTTCAGTTGCTCTTGTTCCCTTTATTTTGAAGCTTGGCATCAAAGGAAGTCAAGATAAAATTCCCTCTGGATACACACATTTTTATAAGAAACTGCTATTAAGAAACTCAACTCTCAGATCATCAACAAATTCAGAAACTCTAGTACTGTGGAAATATGAAATATAAGAAAACTATTTATTTTGATAGGGGAGATCGTAAACATTAGAAAGGCTTGAATTTTGAAATATTAACAAGGGGTCAGGTAATGAACATGGAGACTGTTACAGAAACCTTGAAAAACTCATATGAAACTCAAAATCTGATTATTTTTAAGAAACTGTCAGTACTGGCCCAACTCCGTAGTTTCATATCAAAATATATTGTTTATTCTCTCCAATGCGTTGAATATACAATTTTCTGTGAGGGCAGCTGACTTTTTTTAGCATGTTTTCAACAAAGTTTAATTGTTTAGGGTATGGGGACAGGCCATCTTTGATAAAATTTTGCAGCTCATAACCAAGAAACAGTAATTTTTGTTTCTTGGCTTCAAAATGATCTCTGATAATTTGGTAGAGTCTCTTTTTTGGAATGGCTTCCTGCATTTCTTACAAATGGTGATTTTGTTTAAAATTGCAATGAATTTTGCTGCAAGTAGTCTTGTTTGGAGGACCTGTGTCATAGTTGTAGCCAGTAGGATCAGATGAAGGGAGCATAATAGATTCCCTCATTTAAAATCACAGCAATTGGTTTTTTTGTATCATTTCCAGCACATATTTATGTGGTTAGAAATGTATGCAGCCCTTTCTGAAATTTTGGGTTACTTCCTAAGCCATGTACAGTACTTCATGGCAACTTACTTCCTAGGATTTGGTTGATTTTCAATTGATGTAAAGCCAAGTGGTAAGACTTTCTGTGTTACAGCCATTTCTCCAAAAACATTTGGGAGCTTCCATTTTGTAGCATCTCTACGCTGACCTCTTGCTCTAGGTAGCTCTACTGCTTTTCCACTATCATCATTGATTGTCTGGAACTTCTTCTTTAAGAATTCAGCTGCTTTCACTTTTAGATTGTCTATCTTCTTTTGGCTGAAGGTGAACCTCTTAGGTGGGACAAACATACACTTAAAATTGTGGAGTTCATGTTTACATGCATCAATCTCTTTTGCCATCAGGTTGATTTGGCTCCCAGTGTCAAATTCTCGTGTTCTTCCCCTCAAGACTGAATGGAAGTTTTCTATTGGATATTCATCAAATGCTGGCAATGCAGTGATCAAAGACTGATGAATGGGATGACAATGATCCTTCCAATACTTCAACATTGAGAGGGCAATCAATAATGCTTTGTCATAATGACGTCTCTGATATACCATCATCATAACCCAGCAGTGTAAGAGTGAAAGATAGTAATGCTCATAATCATTGCATTTGAAGACAACTGAATAGATACTTAAAACAAGAGGAAGGTAGTTGTCCAGCAAGTTTAACAGAGTGAGATACTCAATATCTTTGCAAGGAGCAAACACAGGAAGAATTGTGTCTCGAAGAAGTGTCCAACCACCATACAAGACTTCTAACAAAAGAGATATTCTCCATGGCCTAGGCTTTTTCGCTAATTTTGCCTTTTGCCCAAAAAGATGTGAATACAGGTCAGCAAAAACAGGATGGAAGTTAATGACAACACATTCCCTGGCATTCAAAGAAATATGGAGGGGACCAATCAATGGAGCAATGTGTTTACTAAGACTTGGCATACTATCATCATCACAATAAGCAATTTGGCGCATGTAAAACTGAGTGGGCCAATCACCAACAAATGGCACAAGGAACTTATCCAGGTAGATGGAGAGACCATTAGCAAGCATATAGTTGAGGGCAGAAAGAATATCAGCTGATGACTTAAGGGGTGCCTCTATGCAATCAACTAGTTTACAACCATCCATACATCTCATCTTTTGAATCTCAGTTTGTTGGTAGTCATGAATTACTAGTCTTTGTCTCTCTGATGCAGGGTCAAAATACTTAGCAACAACCCAGTCGGGCATATTCTCTGCATATCTACTACATAGTAATGGCATTCTCTGGCCAATTACACTCTGAACTTCCTCTATCTGAACTGGATCTCTACTCAATAATGGACACTGACTGCTGTTTTTACTTATGGCATCAACATCATTGAAGACTTTCACTAGCAGGGTGGACATGTGCACAGCATTTGTCTGTGTTTTGCTTTCAGGCCTATGCTTGGTATGTATGTTGTGGTAGTCATCAATCATAACCACAACAAGCTTTTCATCATTGACAGCATCCTGGAAAAATTTAACAAGACTGGTGGGGTGGGAGGAAGCTGAAGACTTTGCAGCAGCCTTAACAGTGTGGGGATGTGCTGCGATTCCCAAATTTCTTAGTGACATCAGACCTTGCTCGCTTATACCAAATTGTCTCAGTGTTCTTGAAAGAGCAACTTGGAAGGAATTTGCTTTTTGGGACTGCCCATAAATTAACATGTAAATTATGACCATTGTTCTGGATTTATTTAGGCAAACTCTGCTCTCTGACATTCTTTCTGTGCACATTGATTGATAGATTGTGGCAAAAAGCTTTCCTGCACCTGCATCAATGCACAGTTTTTCAAAGATCTCTGGGTCCATTTCTGGAGTTTTGGGCTTTGCAGAAAGAGAGGACCTAATTTTTTCAAGTTCTGTCTTAAAGTTACAGTAGGAACTTGCCCTTTTCAACAAATCATGGTATTCTCCCTCACTCAAAACAAAAACTGGATCAGTCTGGCACTCTTTATCATGCCTCTCTATTTCTGACTCTTGGGAATACTCCCACTGCATCTGACTACTCTGGCTAAAAGCACTCCATGTTGACTCGGTAACTTGTACTGACAAACTACTTGCTGGTGTGTCATCTTCATAATATTGCTCAGAGTCATTATTATCAACTATGGTATTGGGTTTTTCATCAACACTACCATGAAGAATAGACTGAATCTAAGGAAAGACAAAAAAGACTAGCTTTTAAAGACAGCAAAATTTTCTTCATATCTACACACAAGTTATATTTCTCAGCATTTTAAAATCAATGTTTCTCAAAATTTTCTTTGACAATAATTCTGCAACATTTTACCTTATGTACATGTTTTTGTTGCATTTTTGGATTCATAACTACTGTTAATAAATGTCTTGTTCCATCCTACCCTGACCATCCCCTCAGGCAGCCTGGGGGTCAATAAAAATTTTCATGCACAAATGCCCATGGGCTGAGCACTGAAAACATTCATAAGCAAAGTGCCTAGTACCGTCAAATGCCTGACATTCAATGGGGCATGTCAATATGCAAATGCCCAGGGGTGTCCAAGGGGGTTGGCCAGGGTAAGGATTGAATGAGACATATCTGCTCAAAACAGATTATTTCTCCAAGTTGAGGGGAATCAGATTTTCTTTGTTGTGCACCCCCCAAGTCTGGGGGCGTTTTGCCTGTCTGAATACTTGCAGAAAATCCAGAGGTACCGAAAGGGCCTGAGTAGTTTTTATTTCTGATTCACCCTGTACCAAATGACAGGTAGACAATAAACAATTTGTTACCCAAAAGATTACTTCAATTGAGTGATGTTGTAGCTCCTGTCACTATTGTAAATCCTACTTAAAGTAACACAATATTTTTTGATTCAGACTCAAATTTAGAACAGCTGAATGACCCTTTGAATTAGTAGGCCCAAAGTTCATTAGTTGCGCTATGCTTGAATTTAGGATGTAGGAATTAAGGAATTAAGAATTAGGAATTAAGGTTCCTTCATCAGAACATATTCTTGTCTGAATTTTCTTGTTTGATTGTTCCACTCGTGGTGAAAAGGTACCAGCCAGAATCTAACAAATAATTAAGGAAACTACTATCTTGCAAATGAAAAACCTTTGAACTAAAAACACAACTTGAGACATGTTCATTTTACAGTTTGATAATCCCAAGAACCTAATCATTGTGGCAGTACAGAATGTTAAAATTGGCCAAATTTACAGAATGGAAAACCTCACCCTTGTCCTTATTGAAGAGCATTGAGCACTGGGGAAATATTTTGAAAATTCAAGTCTTTGAGTGCATGTTTCCAAGCAGAAGCTGCACATATTGCAACCAACATTGTGAGCATCTCTTCCCTTCTCAACCAAAACTTGTTTTAAAACAGCTAAAATGTCTCCAAGTCCACGAGCTCGTAAATTGATGAGATTTAGTTCTTCACCTTGGCCTTCTCTAGATACCCATTCTTCGTGAAGAGGATTACTACATTTTTTCCTAAATTTAGGCATGTTTGCGAGCGGTGCGTTTACAATAACTCATTCATTCTGACAACCAACTAAAGATTTAGGCCTGCCAGCGAGCTTCCATTTCATTGTCCCGCCAAAAGATACTTACAACCAATAAGATTGCAGGAAAAGGCCACCCCAGCTTAAGAAATTGATGACTGAAATTAGAGAGATGCAACAGTGTTTGAACATGGAAAAGGATACCGCCAGTGGATGAAAAAATGGCCGTCCAGGCCGTCTGTCCAGGTTTTCAGATGATTGTTATTGTATCTCCTGTATGGTGCGCCGCTCCGCGCCTCGAAGTTTGGCGGTCTTCGTGATGATTTGATAGCTGCAGCTCCTCGACATTAGTTTGTTTTGTTGTCTTGTCTTACACGCTGGTTATAGTTTGTTTCGAGTTGATCGTTTGTCTGCAAAGTTCACTTTACTCCTCCTGTTTCTTGTCTGAAGTTCATTCTGATGTGTGAATCTTAGGGAATCGAATTCTGACTCAAACCGAAGACGAGGTGAAGGATAACCTTTGCCCCCACGACTTTAGTTTTGAAAACAGGAGACATGCTTGTCGAAATAAGGACGGAATGAATGAAAATTTACCAGGAGACAGGTTTTTAAGGCACAGAAACAACTGCTGAACAATTACTTTCGGTATCGCAACTTTTATGGTGGCATGAGGTAGCTGATGCTGGGACGGAAAATTTGTATGGGCCTAATTTTTTGAGAGTATTTACGCCTGCCTTCAAGATCCGATTTCTCTGAATTTAAGCGGAATAGAAAAATCCGAGGCGATAGAATTTTAGTTAAGGTCATAGTCTCACAGAAAATTGAAAAATATCTAAGGTTTTTCCAAAACCCACTTGCACGTCATAAGAATTGGGGGGAGGGTATTTTGTTATTTATCCCCACAGCTTCCTGTTTGCCTGTCGCGGAAAAGTGAGTCACGTGACGGATGTAACGCAACGCAATTGGCTAATCTCACAAATGTAAACAAACCCGAAAATCTATTGAAAACATTATCTGCCCTTGTTACTTGATATAAATCTCCAGGATCTAACTTCAGTATCATGTAATTTGACAAAAGGCACAACTTAATATGTTTTTGTGACTCATGGTTTCATTTTCCAAGATGCAACTCAAAAAGTAGAACCAAATCTAGCCTGATGCAGTTTACTGGGGGAAATGCCTTTGTATCCTTTATGTCCTACCTGCATGAACTTGATTCCAGCGTGAAAATCACCTGCTTCAAAATGCAAACCCTCCAATCTCTCTTCTGGTGTGTAACCATTTGAGACTTGAAGTAGACAATTAACTGCTCTCTCCACAGACAACTGGTCCCCTACATTTCCTTGGGATGCATAATGTCTTTCTTCATCCTCTCCACTATATGGAACAAAGTCATGCAGCACTTTCAGTACCTCGTGGATCCCATCTGCTGTGTTTTCATTTTCATAGATCAAACCATGGAAAGTCTGAATTAATGGCAAAGAGTACAAAAAAAAGCTTCCAGCAATGTAAGAACCAAATACAGTAGTTGATAATGGAAAAAGGCATACAGTAGCCTGATAACCAGACCCGGGTCTGGTTATCAGGCTAGGCATACAGTAGCTAATGAGTAACAAATTGGCACAGTTAAGAAAGTCACAAAATTTGCTTTACAACTTTCATTGAAGTTCAACTTTCTTTCTGTGTATTTGTGTCAATAGCACATAAATTTACTAGCAATCAACATATTTTTGGTTTTTTCTAAAGGAGAATCTGGGAGGACATGACAAAATGATGGCATGAAAATCATATTCAAAGGACAAATATTTTCATCACATTTCAGAAAGCTTTATAGTAATTGATATAGTTGAAGTCTGCTTGGTTTCTAAGCAATTTCCATGTTAAACTTCATTCATTCTTTACTTACTGTACTTTATATGCTATACCGGGTGAGTCAAATTCAGATTCTGTAAGCGATTTTCTGAAAAAATTCCCTTTGAAAAACCTTAAAATATGGTGCTAACGTTACGAGCAAATTTGCAGGTTTTAGAAAGGGGCTTTCTGCAGAAAATCTCCTATTTTGATGGGAAGGAATGACCAATAAAAAGCGGGTCAATTGCTGAACCTAAAATTGACATATTGGGAATAAGACATGACCGTTTTCAACTATTGCTTTGATATTCAAGGAGCAGGAATTTTCTCAATTGCTGGGCATTTTTATTGACTCACCCGGTATACAGCATACTGTACGTGCAACTTTAAATTACCATATACTGTACACATATTGTACCATGACTTATGCACTACCATGACTTATGCACATAATCTTGACAAGAATTCCTAAGGATTTGAAGATTCCTTCACGCTATGATAAAATTTTTTGAGCCATGTGAAACACCGTAATTTTTTATATTAACAAGAATTCTTTTGTTTTTAAAAATTCTCATGAATTCTTGAGAATTCCGCCATATTGTACAAGAGGTCTGTAAGAGGCCCAAGAAACTCACCGTTTTCGTAGCTTTTGATGCTAACTCGATGTATGGATGATTCAAGTGTTTAGGGATACTTTCTTTCAAAAATTGTAAACATGGAATCCATTCAGTGGCTGTTTTCGACACAAGGAAAATGTAGTCATTTCTCTGCTTTTGATGCTCTTGTCTGCTTGGAATGAATCTGCCATTTTCCAAATCTTGTAGATCACACTGAGGATTGTTGTCAGGAAGGTTTTTGCCTTAAAGAAATACTGTAATTCATTATAAAGATTAAAGGGAATAGACATACTGTAGCTACTGTATATCCACAAACTGCTATAAATATGCTGAAGAAACCACCACAAGCTCACTATTTCCTTTGACAAACAATGAAGCCGCAGATGTCAATGTTGTTGAATGCAATAGATTATATTTTTGACTTGGCCCAGGCTAACTTTTAACTATGTTGATTCCCTTTAAAATAAAAATTACTGTGAAAAGGACTGGTTACCAAAGACCAGCTAAAACATTATGCATCAATTCTCAATGGTTTACTTTCAAGAATCTCAGAATAACATACTGCACAGGTACAGTGGCTGACACTGCCTATCATCGATTCACACTCAGGCTATGACTTTGTTCACAAATTGTCAATCTAGCTCGTTTTTCAGTATTTTTTGTGCAAAATGTCCCATTTCAAAACTCTCAGTTATGGTTCATTTATGGCTACTTGGCCTCATCAAATCATGATCTGGAGAATGGCACAACCTTTATACTTTATTATGTTTTCATACTGTTGCATTCATATGGAGAAATTCATTCCTATTTCTTTGAAGCAATAAACCTAGACATAGCCAGCATTGTTGTTGCCTACTTTTCAAGAAGATCCTGGAAAACCCCTGTTTTGTAAAGTAAATACAGTATACTACTGTACATCATCAGCTAGGACTCACATTATTTACTTTACCTGGTGAAATGCGGTTTTCTGTTGTCATATACGAGGTCCAATGAGTCAGTGTGTTTTGATGCTCCTCTGTCATATGATGAACCTTTTGCTCATAGTCTATGTTGTCAAATATCTGCTTTCTTCCTGGATGATTTCTGTCAATCATGGCTGCAGGAAGCCTTTTATTTTTTTCTCCAGTTGTTACATCAACTGTTGATGCTGTGGCTGTTGCTCTCTGTTGCATCATTGCACATTCCACTTTTATATGCTCCCTTAATTCAGCATCATGGTTTCGTCCAAATTCATCCATTTTTTTATGCAGAAATGGAATTGACACTGTTAAGCATGTGGCTTGCAATCTTTGTATAGCAGACTGTCAACACAGAAGAGGTAGAAATTCATTTTGAGGCAAAACCACTCAACAGGCAAGGTTTTCTGACAAAGCTAATAATATTCCATTTCCAAGTGGAAACCATGCACAAAAGAAACACCACAGATAATTTCAGCCTGATGAGGTCAGGATCATTGATAGTCTGATCTCACAGGCTGATTGCAAGCTAGCGCAGTTAAGTGTAGCAATTTTCAGCTATTTCAGCACCCTTACATCCATGTGTCATGTAATATCATATGGTTATATTTTGAAAGGGGATCATAAACTTTTCCTGTAGCACAAATATCTTCTCTTTTGTCAAGAGCATACTTTTAGCAAGCCAAATGTGAAATACTATATTTTGACTATGTTCTGTATCTGTCAACTACTGTATAATGCAAAAAACTTTTAAAAAAACTTTAAAGAGTACGTTATTTAGCGACAAACGTCTTGAAATATGGCCTTTGTGAAATGGCACAAGTCTCCAATTACAACTGAACATTCAAGTGGCCCAGTCTGCAGCTCCCTAAGACCTGTCAATACTTTGTGGTATTTATGCACTACTTACTGATAAGCCACTGTGCTGTAATATTACGCACACCAAAAGCTGCATTACTGTCATATGGTATGAACGATTCTTCAAACAAACAGCAGCAGCCATGCAAATTGTTGGGATCCAGAAGATTTCCTTTTGCTGCCCTTTCTTGCCCATTGAGGCAGTTTGCAGCACAGCTCTGAATATTGGTGTTCTCTGCTGTAGTTCCTCTTCAAACTTCTGAAACGTGAAAGCAAGCATATCTTCCTTTGTCGTTTTTCGAAGAATGCATTGGTTCTTCTTTGAACAGAATGCAGCACATTCTTTGTGAACTGCTTTCAACATTTCCTTTATGAGGTGTGGCTTGAGTTCTTGACAGTTCCAGGCAGCTGAGGCAATCTGCTTTAAAGTTCCTCTAACTAGCATCTTGCCTAATGATTCCAGAGTTTTTGGCAACTGCTTCTCACGTGCCCCACTGGACCATACAGCCCGCACATAGACTGGTGTCTCATTGTCAGTATTTTGGAAGATTGTTTTCTCCAGGTCTACTCTGTTGTCCGTCTGTGTGGCTCTCTCATTCACCTCCGCATGCAAATCGATCGTTTGACATTCAACTTCAATTGCTGATGGTGCAATGTTGTGATATGGGAGGGTGCTGTCTTGCTGTTGCTCTGAAAATCGCTTAATCGAGTTTCTAGTTTTTACCGGAATTCCTCTCTCAGTGCAGTTCTTTCGATAAAGGGAATGTAAATTTTCTTCGATCTCCCCCAACTTTTTCTTCAGTGAGTAACGCTTCTTCAACTGGCCTGGGCACTGTTTGCAGATGTGTCTCGAAACTTCGTTCCTCACAACAAACGGCAGACAGTCAAACTCCAAGCTAACTTCGAATTCACCTCTACTTTCAACAAAATTACGATCTGTCAATTTCTCCAACAAACGAAAGCAAAAGACACAACAAGGAACGGACGACATTAGTTCCATCTCGCAACTTCGCAACGCTGGTTCTTTGTTTTCACGATGAAATGCGAGATAATTATGCGCATACATTTTCCGCAAAACCCAGAAAACAGCCGCGTTGAAAACGAGGCTCTGAACACGATTTGAGTCAATATTTAACAGACCACTATTTCCTTTTGAAATCGGGTCTGGTTATCAGGCTAATAAATAACATTTCACCTTTGATCTGCCACCTCACCTGTGAGCTTTCGTGGACGAGTTCATTCTCATCCAGGATCATAATAAAATCACAGATTACTCGTGTCAAGAAAGGAAAAAGTCTCATGTTGTAGATGCATCAACAGACAAGGAGTGCATCAATGTGAACACTTATTCAAATGGCTACCACTTAAACTTTGCCCTCATTCCACACCTTGCTTGGAAACCAATGACATGTAGGTGAACAGTTGATGGATAAATTTACTTGGGGTTGAGCAAGAACAAATGAAGGCAATGGGTTCAAAATGTGGAGGAATTGTCATCAAATGTGACCTAGTTTGCCAGGAAAAATGAAGGAAATGGTTTCGAAAAGTGGAGGAATTGCGTACATACTAAAATGAGGAAAGAGCCAAAACCACCCACAACGACCCACAACCAGACATGCGGCTAAATCTCAAAATGCCACCGGCCTCTGATTGGCTAATTTTCCTACCTTGTTATCACGTATGCAAAGTACAAAAAGCACGGGAAACTCAACATGGAAGTTAAGCCGGGAACATAATGGAGGCAAAATAAAAGGTACACTGTAGCATAAATAGTACAGTGCATTTCTCAGTTTTAGAAAGAAGAGATTCCAATGATAAAGAACCACACCCTTTTGAAAACCATCATGTCTATAGACAGTTGAATAGTCATACTTTGTATCAAAATATAAATTTTCTGTATTCATCCTGACATAAGAAGGAGCGATCTGGTTATTCCTTACTTGTTCCCAATGGGAACAATGGGCAGATCTGTAGTTATTCCTTTCTTGCCCATGAAATGTAATTCAGCAGCTACTCACTCTCAAATGCACAAAGGTGTGAAAAGTTTTTGTTTGGCATGGCTCTACTTTGGAATTTAAAGATCAAAATGCTAAAATTGAGTTGAAACAGCGCTTATTTGTGATTTCAGGATTAACGTACAGTGGCTTTTTTCCTTCTGCTACACAACCCTAAAAAGGAATGACTTAGAAACTTGGCTTATTTCATTTCATTGTCGAATTGTCATGTAATCAAACATCTTCTGCAACCATACCGTATCTATGCAAATGATGATAAAATATATGCGCATCTTACACTCTAAGAAACCCCTAAAGTAGTCATGCTGAGCAACAAGGAACGTTGTGACATTGATACAATCGTGATTGTACCGTCTGAGCATGAGAAAATCACTGATGAAGAAGAGATTGAGGTTGAATGGGATGCTTTAGTACTCTCAAAAGATGTAAGTGGCACCCTCGAGGTTGCTGGAAGCTCAGCTGTAAAAAAAGGGAAGATGAACCATCAAGCCGAGATCACAGAAACTGCTGCAGGGATAAAAAATGTTCAATGTCACCAAAAAGATAAAAAGACATAATCAGCTTTGCCTCCCATTCGAATATCTTGTAGTCTTCGATACCGGGGTATAAATGCATCAGTCAGTCTTTGAAGAAATTGCCTTCAAGATTGCCGAATGGTATCAATACAGCAAAGGATACGGAAAACCGAAATCTTTGATTTTTTAGTCAAACAGCACAAAGGAACTGTGTGTTTCACCCTGCCGTGATGATGAACTTGTTAAAATTGGTTCAAATGACTTTCCTCTTCAAACTTTCATATTAAGTAAGAAACCTTCGGCAAACTTGCTCCGCCTTTACAAAATGTTGTGCTTTTGGCATAGGTTGCTACAGGGCATATGACAAAGCAACTGAAAACGAATTTCTCCACTCCATTACTCAGAATTCTGTCCTAGAATCTGTGACAGCTATCACTAAAGGAGGAAATACCCACGTAGTGCCGCATGTGCAATCATAGATCACTTTTCTAACCCACCCAAGGCGCAAGTTCGTTGCAGATTTTGTCAAAATTGACAAAAAATTGAGCAAATCGTTCAGTTTTTTACTTTATTTTGGATCAAAGTATTGTCAGTTTTGATTGATTTCAAGCATGACTTATGTTATCTGATTGTATTTGAGATGTTTCCTCCACTTCAGAATGGTTACATTCATGTTTACGCTGCAAAATTACTGTGACATAAAAAATTTTATGTTTGAAAATGTCTACGTATCTTCCCATTGTTCCCAATGGGAACACAGCCGTAATTTCCATAAAAATGTATGAAATTGAAAAAACGATTTTTTATGGTGATCAGTTACATGAAAGTCGTTACTTGTGTGAGCGGCGCACATTTCTAATAGGCATTTGATACTCTGGGATTAAATGGGTTAAGAAAATTTTACTCTGGGACAGGGTATCATTTTCATGAATTTGATTCCAGGACAGAGTGGCTTTTCAGATTTTTCAGTGGCACCTCCCTGTATGTTTGTAGACCAAGTACCCCCCCCCCCAGGTTAACACTGTACTGAATTTTGCTGACAAACCACTGATGGCCCTTTGTTATCGCACAATA
Source organism: Aurelia sp. 3 sensu Dawson et al. (2005) (assembly GCA_964020215.1). NCBI lineage: Eukaryota > Metazoa > Cnidaria > Scyphozoa > Semaeostomeae > Ulmaridae > Aurelia > Aurelia sp. 3 sensu Dawson et al. (2005). The sequence goes on along the minus strand of OZ026576.1, from coordinate 20,620,770 downwards.
TTGCTAAAGTCATTAGTAGTGGAGACCAAAGACTTCTTGATCCTTGCATTATCCTAAGGAATTTTTTGGATCTGTTTCCATAGGGATTTAATGACAACTTTTGTTTCATGATTGAAAGAAATTTATGTTGGTCATGCGAGAGCTATTTATACCGACTCAATGCCTTTAAGGTTCATGTCCAATTCAAGAGCCTTGTGTGCAAGTGCCATGCTCTGCATATCAGGTACCTTTTCACATTGCATTAAAAATTTTCAAAATAAATTATCTATTATGCTACCTACTAATCACTCTACGAAACACTACTGGGATGATGATACCACAGGGAGCAAGACCATAACAACCCAGTGGCAAATTAAGACAGAACACATAAAAACTACAAGGTGAATTAACATAGAAAACATAAAAACACCAGGTACTGGGGCACATGAAAGCCATCATTACTGTATATATATACATCTTATATTTAATTTTAAAAACTACCTTATCAGCATAGAATGTTTTCATTTTTCCAGGTCTATTGTCACTTGTTGTTTTCTGTTCTTTTGTCTTCCTGTGTTATTTGTGAAATAAGCACTTTTTAGAGAGCACAAAGAAACAAGGTTGAAAAAGTGTTTTTACACAAATATTATAAATCTCTGGTGACATCTAATTTGAGATGGATTTTAGGGTGGCTGGAAATTTAAGAGACTCTACATGTACTAAAATACTAGGCCAGGTAATAGCCATCTACCAGCCTTGTGAGTAAGCCAGGTCATAGCCTATTTCTGGCCTTGTACCATTGTTCTAGCCTAGAAAAGACTTGGTGCAACCTTGTAAATGGCTCAATAACTGCTAAGTTGTTTAAACTAGGCTAGCACAAGGAGGTTGATCTTTGCCTTTTGGTGAAGTCTTGTAAGTCAGATATGTAAGGAATGTACACACACATGTACTGTATGTGTCATGTTTAAAAAAGTGTTGAGTCGTCATATATCATAAATATTTTATTGCAGTATTGTATGAGTACAGTACTGCAATGTACTGGGTGTTTTAAAGAAATACCCCCTTTTGACTGGAAACAGGAACAAAACGATGACTTTCCGAGTGGACGGCTAAATTGATCAATCTTCAACTAAGATGCACATACCTAACATTGGAGATAAGCTCACAAAGTCAAAATTTACAGTGCACCCAAAGCCAGAGGTTTTGAAAAGGGGCCTAGCCATAACTTGTATCACACACATTTTCCAAAGTACCTGTAAACTTTAATTTTCAGTTTTTCACTCTTGAAAAGGATAAAGACTGGTGGATATCATCCTGATTAAATGAATATAATAAAGATGTGGTAACAATTATATATATAATAGCCCCTTTAATATATATACATATGTATATACATACAGTTGTATACATACAGTTGTTACTGATGAAGGCTTTGGCCGAAACGTTTACAAGAATGTGTTTCTTCTGAATTTACATATATATATATTGTTTTTTAATTTCTGAATCTATACGTATGCTCTGTTTGATTAGGAAAAGTCATTACTGATGAAGGCTTACGCCGAAACGTTTACAAGAATGTGTTTTTTCTGAAATGTATATATATACAGTTGTGCCTCATCTCCAAAACAAGCATGCATGCACTCACTTTATACAAGTAACACTTTGGATGGAATGCAATGCAAAGACCAATTCCTCAAAAGGAAAATAATTTCAAGAACAATTGAAGCATATCAAAATATTAGAAGGCAGGAACACCACAATACGACGCAAAATAAAAGACGACTATTATTTGGATTAAATGTTGATTATATATATTGTATAAAAGAGCTGATATTTCGCCTCGGCATACGAGGCTTCCTCAGAGCTGAACTAACGTAATCACAATTGTACGATAATTTGAATAAAGGTTAACTGTAACATGATTGGCTAAGTTGTGCTGCATCGCAGGGGTAGATGTGGGTGGATGTGGGAAACATGATAATGTGGAGGAGGAAAGTAACATGTTGATGATATAGAGAATAATGGTGGTGTGATGGAATACAAAATAATAGGATAAGTAGAGGATATATATATACCATATATTCTAATTGTTAGTAGTAAGTTACAAACTGGTAGTATTTGTGATAGCGGTCAGTGGTCCTGTTCATGCCGTTAGGTGTGAGAGTATTAGCCAAGCCAATGAAGTATTGCTCTTTGGCTCGCCTAACGCTCTCACGTTCGTTGTGCATTTGTAGCAGTGGCAGTATCTCTAGGTCATTAACAGAGTGTCCGGGTTTACAGAAGTGTTCTGCAACCCCGGATTTGTCAGTTTTTCTGTTAATGATGTCTCTGCGGTGTTCGTTAAGTCTGTCTCGTAGTCGTCTTCCTGTCTGTCCGATGTATTGGCAGTTGACGTTTCCGTTTTGTGTGCATGTTTTACATTGTATGGCGTAGATGATGTTAGTCGAGTTGCAGTCTAGTCGCTGTTTTATTGTAAACGTCTTGTTGGTATTCGTAAAGGTGATTGTGTCGTCTCTGTCCAGTATGTGTGAGCAAGTGTTGCAGTGGCGTCGTGAGTTGCATTTGTATGACCCCCGTGGAGCACTGGTTGCGTCACTTTTTAATTTGGCGCGAACCAAATGATCCCGGAGGTTTTTGGGTCTACGGTAGCTGAGTATGGGAGGTTGGGGGAAAGCCTCCTTGCAACTGTCAGTGTCTTGTAGGATGTGGTGGTGTTGTTTGAGTATGGTTGTGATTTGTGGTAGACAGGGGTTGTAGGTTACCACAAACGGTGTTCTGTTGTTGTGTCGTTTCTGTTTCGTTTTGAGGCTGTCTTGTCTGGTGGTAGTGGAGGCTTTCCGTATTTCGTTGCGTACGTGTTTCCGTTTGTATCCTCTGTTTGTAAGGTAGGTCAGTAGTTCGTTGGTACGTTTCTTGAAAGTCGTGTCGTTGGAGCAGATTCGTCGAAGTCGTAATGTAAGACTGTAGGGTATGGATTGTTTGGTATGTCTGGGGTGTGCGGAGGAGCTGAGGAGGTATTGGTGCGTGTCTGTAGGTTTGACGTAAAGGTCAGTGGAGATGCTGTTGTCGTTGTTGAGCGTAACAGTGACGTCGAGGAAGTTAATGGATGTGGAGGAGGTTTCGTTGGTGAATTTGATGGTAGGATGTATGTGGTTGAGTGTGGTGATGAAGTCTGCAAGTTTGTCTTGTCCATGTGTCCAAATTAAAAAAATGTCGTCAATAAAACGCCACCATACAAGGGGCTTATATGGTGCGTTTTCTAGGGCAGTAGCTTCAAGGGACCCCATAAATAGATTTGCATATGGGGGAGCCATTCTAGTGCCCATGGCAGTACCATGTTTTTGTAGGAAAAATTGTCCGTCAAACGCAAAATTGTTGTTCTGTAAGATGATGTTGATGAGGTCGCATATGGTTTCTGTAGGTGGTCTCTGTGTGGTACGTTTGTTAAGGTGTTCCCTGGCAGCCTGGATGCCTTCAGAGTGAGGGATATTAGTATAGAGCGAGGAGAGTGAGTGTTGAGGAAGTGTGTAGTGTCCTTGATGAAGGAAGGTAATTTAAAGACTAGAGGATTGAGAATATTACTAACATATTCAGAAATGCGTTCAGTAGGATGGCCGTTAGCTGAGACAATAGGCCTGCCAGGTGGCGTCTGTCTGTTTTTGTGGATTTTGGGGAGGATATAGAATCTGGAGCATCTAGGATCTTTAGGAAGGAGGTAACTGTAGGTGTCTTTGTCTATGTCTTCGTTTTGTTTCATTTTTTCTAAGTATCGTGTGACGGTCCTAGCGACTTTGTTGGTGACGTCATTGTCGTGTTTTTCATAGAATTTGGTGTCAGTCAGTTGTCGGTTGCATTCGTTGATGTAAAACTGTTTGTCCATAACTACTGTCCCTGATCCCTTGTCTGCTGGCTTGATGACGATGTCCGTGCGTCTTGTAAGTTTCTGTAGCGCGTCCCGTTCTTGTGTGGTCAAGTTGTCGGAGATTTTGGTGGGTTGCATATTTGTTATGTCGCGTTCTATGTTGTGGATGTACGAGTCAAGTGCAGGGTCAAGGTTTTTAGGTGGTGTCCAGGTGCTAGTCTTCTTGTATCTGTGTGTAGTCTCTTCTGGATCTTCGTTCTCGTTGTTACCGTCTGTTTCTGCGTTGTCTTTTTCGTTTTTGTCGTGGAAAAAGTGTTTGAGTCTAAGTCTGCGTTTGAAGTCTGTTAAGTCTGCGTTGAGTTCGTTCCAGTCGATGCTGTTAGGTGTGGGGCAGAAGTTAAGTCCGCGTGAGAGTAGTGATTTTTCGTCATCAGTGAGGTCGGCTGTAGCAAGGTTGATAACTGTTTCTGTTTCGAGGTGTTTAGGTTTCTGTCTTTTGTTTTTGGTCTTCTTACGTGTGTGATTGTCGTTGTTGTTGTTGTCATTGTTTTTGTTGTTGTGGTCTGTAGTGGTTTGTTGTTGTTGTTGTCTTTGTCGTCTAGGTAGTTGTTGTCTTTGTGGTTGGGGTTCAGTGGTATTAGTTGGTGTGGTTATGTTAGTGGAGGGTACATTAGTTTCATTGATGTTACGGTTACAGCTAAGATCAATGGAGATTACAGTTGGGTTAGTATTGATGTCTCTGTGTTTGTGATTGTTGTTGTGGCTGTTACTGTTAGTGTTGCTGTGGTTGTTGTCAGTTGTTTCTGTGGTCTGGTCAGTGTCGTAGGTATGAGGAGTAGTATTGCATCTAGTGTTACTGTTAGCGGTTATGTTATGGCTAAAATTTCTGTTAGTAATTTGAGTACTTTTAGACTGGGTGACTTGCAGAAAAATTGGATTGTTATGATTACGGTTATTATTAGTAGCTGGAAATTGTGGATAAAAAGTGTTACTGTTCATGGAGGAATATAATCTGTTTGTGCAGTGGTGTGGTGATATATATGGTCGGTACATCTTTCTATCATAACTAAGATTAACAGAATGGCAATCAGCGGGAATAGGAGCACTAAAACGGATGCTATTTACACGAGAATTAGGTAGGTCTCTTTTCAATTTTCTTAATTCTTTAGATTGAAGCTTGTTCTTGAGATTGATACAGGAATGCGATATATTTTGTTGAATTTGTAGGAGTAGGTGATAGTCGCATAGAAAGGATAAGTTATACCAGAGATTGTTCAGTTCACTGTGAAGATTAATGATCGAGTGTTCATGGTGCTTGACTAGTAAGTGCATCTGTGATTGAGCGAAAATGAGTGTGTTTTGATACCAGAGGTTGTATAAATTTACTTGGAGATTGGCATTTGGAACGGATTTCGGAATGAGTCCTTTTGGTACTGTGTGTTGGGCGGTTTGAGCTAGTAGGAAGTCCAGGTGGTGTTGATGTTTGATTAATTGGAGTTGTGTGCGTCGGATTTTGTTTAGGAATGTTCTTTGGTTGTCATTGAGTCGATTACATATATTTTCGGGGCCAGGATTTGTTTCTATGTCCATACAGATGAGTGGGTATATAGCAACGAAGTAAATGAATATAAGTAATAGTATACATACGATGGATCTTTTATTATTAGGCTGATTGGCTGGTCTTTGATTAGGTGTTTCTTTATGATTTGAATCAGTAGTAGTATGTACAGTACGATTGGGATAGAATGTTCCGATTACATTTCTCCATTGAGTTAAATCAATACCCATAGTGTCGAATACTTGAGCAGCACTGTCACGTTGCACGACAAGAGTGGTGAACTGGTGGCTTAAGGCTTGTAAAATGAATTGAATCGAGAAAAAACCACGATGGCAGGCTGTGGGTCGGATCTTCCTTGAGCGAAAGATGCTTGCAGCGAAGGACGAGTGAAAATATTAGAAGGCAGGAACACCACAATACGACGCAAAATAAAAGACGACTATTATTTGGATTAAATGTTGATTATATATATTGTATAAAAGAGCTGATATTTCGCCTCGGCATACGAGGCTTCCTCAGAGCTGAACTAACGTAATCACAATTGTACAATAATTTGAATAAAGGTTAACTGTAACATGATTGGCTAAGTTGTGCTGCATCGCAGGGGTAGATGTGGGTGGATGTGGGAAACATGATAATGTGGAGGAGGAAAGTAACATGTTGATGATATAGAGAATAATGGTGGTGTGATGGAATACAAAATAATAGGATAAGTAGAGGATATATATATACCATATATTCTAATTGTTAGTAGTAAGTTACACACTGGTAGTATTTGTGTTAGCGGTCAGTGGTCCTGTTCATGCCGTTAGGTGTGAGAGTATTAGCCAAGCCAATGAAGTATTGCTCTTTGGCTCGCCTAACGCTCTCACGTTCGTTGTGCATTTGTAGCAGTGGCAGTATCTGTAGGTCATTAACAGAGTGTCCGGGTTTACAGAAGTGTTCTGCAACCCCGGATTTGTCAGTTTTTCTGTTAATGATGTCTCTGCGGTGTTCGTTAAGTCTGTCTCGTAGTCGTCTTCCTGTCTGTCCGATGTATTGGCAGTTGACGTTTCCGTTTTGTGTGCATGTTTTACATTGTATGGCGTAGATGATGTTAGTCGAGTTGCAGTCTAGTCGCTGTTTTATTGTAAACGTCTTGTTGGTATTCGTAAAGGTGATTGTGTCGTCTCTGTCCAGTATGTGTGAGCAAGTGTTGCAGTGGCGTCGTGAGTTGCATTTGTATGACCCCCGTGGAGCACTGGTTGCGTCACTTTTTAATTTGGCGCGAACCAAATGATCCCGGAGGTTTTTGGGTCTACGGTAGCTGAGTATGGGAGGTTGGGGGAAAGCCTCCTTGCAACTGTCAGTGTCTTGTAGGATGTGGTGGTGTTGTTTGAGTATGGTTGTGATTTGTGGTAGACAGGGGTTGTAGGTTACCACAAACGGTGTTCTGTTGTTGTGTCGTTTCTGTTTTGTTTTGAGGCTGTCTTGTCTGGTGGTAGTGGAGGCTTTCCGTATTTCGTTGCGTACGTGTTTCCGTTTGTATCCTCTGTTCGTAAGGTAGGTCAGTACTTTGTTGGTACGTTTCTTGAAAGTCGAATATCAAAATATAATTCTTTTTCACAGTTACAACTTAAGGTCAAATTTGGAAAAGTCTTCTTCAAAAGAATGTCTGTGATGTCAAATCATGTTAGCCCCTTTCGCAAACCTGTGGTTTCGAGTGCACTCAAATTTTTGACTTTGTGAGTTTATATCTATGGTGTTTGGAGGTCGATTTTGAAATGCAAGGTGTGCATTTAAGTTGAAGATCAATAAATGTAGCTATGAAATAAAAAATTCCCGATATTGCATGGCATTGTTCCCTAGCAAAGTCAAAAAGGGGTACTTTTTTAATTAAATTTTAGACCCAGTATTAAGCAGTCAGCTCATCCTAATGATCACTCATGTATGTTTATACAAACAAAAAATATATTTTTCGTTATTTGCAGAACCCTGTGGTAGAAATCCAAAAAGACCAACAGTGCCAATGAAAGTACGTACAAATCTATCATATATGCATAAATAGCAATAATTTGATGTGCAGAAAAATGAAATGATCAAGTCTGTAGGTTAGCTTAGGTTAAAAAATCAAAAGTGCGATGTTATTACAAAATTGACATTCTATGGTAAGATCAGGTAAGATACAGTGCAGGACTTGGGTGCATTATAGTCTTTGATATGGCTCAAGAATTTTTATCCTTTTGTATTGTCATGTTGATTTGTGCAAGGCTTGTACTGTGCATTATCTGTTAGATGTGGAACTACAGGTGTCAGATATCTGAAATGAAGGTTGGTGACCATTTGAATTTTTGCTTGATGAGTTGGCATAGAATGACTTCTATTTTTGTTGTTGAAAAGTTCCTTTAAAGTATTTATAAATTCTGATTTGTGTACTTTTTTGTAACTCTCAAGAATTAACATGACAAAGGTGCTCCATAATTCTTAAGATTTTTCCAATTTCTCTACAATCCCAAGAACTCGTAAGATTTATTAAACACTTCCGTCATGCTAATGTGCCATAAGGCCTGTATTTTGTTTTTGATATAGGGGACTTGTTTAAAAAACTTCTTTCCCCCAGTTTTTCCTGTCAACTCAGGATATTCTTACCATAAACAATATTGTGAAAAAGAATTTTATGAATATTGATCTTTAGCAATGAACTATGAAGTCTATCTTAATATTTATCAAATTGATAAGCCAGACAACAATATGATACACGTTCCCATTGGTTTTACTTTACTCAAATACACAAAACTGGAGTGCTTCACCACTTCTGTTCTGTTTCAGAAATGTTCTTGCAGTCCAGAGCCACAGCCAAACAGGCGTAAAGTGTGCACTTTTTGTGGAAAAGAGTTTCCGCCAAAGAAGAAGGCCCGCCTAGTAAAAGGAAGGGTAAATCCTAGTGAGCAAGCGGAGCACATGAAAAGAAGGGTTTGTACCAAGGATTGAAATGAGAGACTATTAAATAATTTTTACATTTTGAATTCGAATTATTAAGGTTGTAATTTCTGCCAACTATTGATTTAGATAAATGTTACCTTTCTGCAACATTAACCGGTAACAGAAGTAGAGCATTGATAGGAAATCTTTTAAAGAGTCTAGCATACAGAAACCCGTGACATGTCATCATCAAAATGATACAGTATAAGCACATATATTTTGAATCTAGATGATGTAAGGCCTACTTAACTTGGAAGTAAAACGAAAACCAAGTCATGGGAATTTATAGCAGATCAGACATTTCCAATTTGTTTACAATGTATGTACTGTAGAGCCAAGTAAGGAAGTTGAAGTTGAAAAAGTTCACAGAATCGTGCTCTGACATCTTCAGAATATTTTACTTGATGAATGATTGAATGACTTCTGTTCAGAAGTTGTCTTTATGTTAAACTTATGCATCAAAACTTTCATCAAAATCCTTTATTCAGAAAGCTCTTTAAACATTTATAGGGTGTATCTAATTGGTGCCAATTCTGAAGACGGTAAAATTGGTAGACTCGCAATTTTTGTTTGATTGACTCCAAAATTCTCGAAGAAAACGATGGATTATGTTTTGCAGGCTTTATGAAGCTGCCACTCAAAAGGAGGTGTGGTAGACTCTGGAGAGGGTATGCTTTTTGCAGTCATGAATCCAGATTATACCTTTTTAAAGATTTTTGTGCTTGATCGGGAAGTATTTTTCAGTATGTGCGATTTTTACAGGATAAAAATTTGGTACCTTAATCCTGGGAGCTACTTTTTTGACACACCCTGTATGTTAAAAGATTTGTGTCCCTAATTGTAGGCGTCAATACTGCACGAGAAGTGTCACTGGGACACGATAATGATTAGTGTTAATCCGACGGCATCAGAGAAGCACTTATCGCTGAATGTATGGTTGACGGATGGCATTGCGAGAAAGTACTTCGGAACATCGAAGTGTCTTTCTGAAATGGGCGAACTTGTCGCTCTGTCATTTTTGAAATTTGAATCTTGTAAGTTTCCCCCATATATAAATGATAGATACCTCGAAAATAGCTCGAAGCTAGTGAAATACCTCGAAAAAATATTTTTCACAATGCTTACCAGAAAAAGGGGGTTGATTTGCTTTTGCAGGAAGATGCATTTGAAATTGGGCATACTTACTAAAATATAAACTAAATGATAAATAGTTCCATTAAGATATCCAAACTGCATATAATTAGAAAGAAGAAAACTTTTACTTTCAGATGGTATACATTACATGTACTCAAGTTTTGGCAGTTTTTAAGATTTCAAATTATAATTGGGTTGCATTTTTTCTGAAACACTCTGTAGTCCTTCCAACGACCTATTTCATACATTGTTTTTTCATTTTCAAAGTTTTGACTTTGGTTCAATGTCCCTTTCATCGAAACTCTATGCACGTTTTCCAAAGAGAAATACATATGGACAGCACGAAAAGTGTAACAGACAAGAAAATGATCTCGCTAGGAATTCAAACAAAGTTGGTGTACAGGCCAACAATGGAGAAAAATCTTCTTGCTGCGTGTAGTGCCACAATACAAAGACAAATAAGTAAATAACATAAAATATAAGCACTTTGATGCGAATTGAAAGTAGCGACGTTTCGAGCATAGCCTGTTAACAATGGAGAAGAGTGCATATAACGCAAAAGCGAACATGCCTTAAGACCACTCATCCTAAATTTCAAGACCAAATTTCCTATTTTCAAGACCAGAAAGTGTGGACAAGACCACACTAAAATAGGCACTGCTGAGCATAGTTTCTCATTCCTTTCGTAATCTTTATGAAAGCAAAGTACGACGCGCGGCAAGCCTAGTAAACCTATAAGACTGGAACTTCAACTACCGTTAATTCTCGACGAATACGTTGTTCTTTATTTTCAACATTTACACTAGAACACATAAGAGAGCACAAGGTGCCGTAAAAGTCCTGGAATGAACTGACTGTCGATCTCAGAACGATTACTCCATAGGACATCGTTGCATGAGTGTGCAAAAACAAAATATCACCATCTTTTGATATCAAAAATATTGTTGTCATTCGACGAGATGACAACAGAGCAACAAGGTATTTCTTTAACTTCAGCAATCTCTCCAAATGATATTCTAAACTGCTACTCCTATCAATCGATTGAATATCTATCACGTCATCAACTGTCGTCGAAAACCACGGCAAAAGTACGGTACTCGCTTCTTCAATACTAAGATACCTTTTCGGCAATGATTCACGTGCCTCATTGTATAGATGACTCCCGACACGAATGGCGGAGCAAATAACGGAGATGATAGTATCAGGAAGATGCCTTCCAACAGCAAAGCCTTCCTTTTCAGACATAAACCACTGACAAACTAAAAGGCACGTAATACTACAAGCGTATCTCTCTCCTGTGCCTTCAAAAGTAGACTGGGCAACCTGACTTGGAAAGTATGTCGTGTAAACCCCTCGAAAGTCTCGCTCTTCAACATTAAAATGGTACGGCTTTCTTGAGAAGGACCGCAAATCAATATTACCATTGAATAGTCGCTTTTTCCTTGCACGTTTTGATGGGGCAAAGGCAGTCATTGCCTGCACAGGAGCGCCCTCTACATTTGCATGAGCACTGTCATCGATTTCACTGTCCACGTCACTAATAATATCAGCTTCGTTCTGTGAGACACGAGCTTCACATTCATCACCATCGTCATCATCATCATCATCATCATCATTGCATTCTTCAGCATCGTAATCTTCATGTGCTAATTCAGCTTGCATGTCACCAAAACAATTGACGCCTTTTTTTATTTGCTCTATAACAAAGGCTAACCCTTTTCTCTTCACTGATTTGATTCCATTGATGACATCAACGGATCTGATGGATGGTGCATAGCGGTTACTCTGAAAAGTAATTGGTTGAAATTTAGCACGCTCACACTTGGTGCTTAAGCAAACATTACAATCCCGGCTTCAAAAATCATTGTTCCACAACCACACTTTGAATGGGATTCTTGGTAATGAAATTATGTCATGAAAAACACTTGCATCTTCTCGTACTTACGTTCCCAATGTTAATCATTCAACTCAAGGATTTTTCCCTTGATTTATACATATTGGTCCTGGATTACAGCATGGTGGGAAGTCAATTATGTCAGAATCACGTCTTCACCAGGGATTCCAAGAAAATTGTTCCATGCTTGATTGAGTATTGAAAAATAATGATAAAATGAACAGGCTCATGCGATGATCATTCCTGGCATTTTGATATAATTTTTGAGACGGTAATCTTGCAAATCTTTAAATCATTAAATAGGAAATTTAATGAGCTGTGAGCATTAAAAGAAGCAATAGCCCGAGCTACTTTTACCACAACTACCATTCAGAAACTTGTATTTCAACTGCTTGTAGCTGTCGGAATATTCAGTGGATTTGTAAGATTCTGGTGTCTCCAATAAAATCTGCAGAATCTAGCTATCTCATCATAGAGTCCCTCTATTATATTGGCGTTTTTTAATATTGAATCAAACATGGGATACATTATATACTATGAAATGCATGTCAGCTGACCATCATGTTTTGCGATACCGAGAACATCACATATAAAACACACATAATGGACCTTTGATACTAACCATAGTTGTCATAGGATCATCAGGAGACTCTGCTGCAGGTGACCCAATGACCGTATCTGGTAAGCTTTCCTCGTATCCTAAAAGAAAATTGTGGAACACTTACATGCAAATCCATGATTACAACCTAAAATCAGAACACACTCATGATCAATATCTTTTGCAGCACATTCTGCAGCCGTGGTCTCATAAGGAAATGCACGTGATATTTTTAACGAGCAAACTGTCCGTTTAGCATGCAATAAATTGTTGTATTATTTCCATATACGAGATATTTGCATGAACAGAACAAGAATGGGATAATATTGAAAGATGCAGAAGGTTGTGGACTTCTTCCAGTTTCTGACTCGGTTGGATTCAATTAATGTCAAGAAGATATGCAGCCTCTGGACTATAAAATATGAAGTCAGCGAGAGAACGCTTTTCAAATTTATACATACTTGACTCAGAGTTAACTTCATTGGCTAAGGTTTCAGCTTTGTTACGATAGAATCGCAGATAGTTGGCTTGCTCTTTACGAATAATTGACAACTCCTCTTCAGCTCTCATAAGAAACACCACCTTTTCAATCAATGCCCTTTCTGAATGGTTGATCCCTGAAAACAGAAGGTGTGAATGAACTGAGTAATTTTTGATACCCATATCAACAAAATAGTCACAATAGTACCGACGAAAATTCAAGTCGAAATTCAAGGCAAAATTCGGTCTGTGTCTTTAAAGACTCTTCGCAAAAACAAAGTCAGATAGCGTGTTGTGCATGAGGTTCACGACAGGGCTTACATATACTCAAAAAGATAGTAAACTATCGGGTGACCCAGAAACAACGCAACAGATTTGAAAAATTCTAATGGAAATTATTTCATACTCATTATCAAACAATTATTTTGATTAAAATCTGCAATAATTGGAATGAATTTTTATATACTTTCCAATATTTTTTGTGACTTGCTTTCAAAGTATCAACAAACTTCAAAATTGCCCATAGGTCTAAACCAGAGCTGCTGCATTAGCAATATTGAAGTAAAATGCCAAATTATAAAACACGAGAATCCAAGCAATCAACGAAGATTGCTGACAAGCATGCAAACACACAAGTTAATTCAACATTGAACAGGCACTTTTATAATCATTTCAATCAAGACACAGTTGATTTTTCTAAAATGACTAGGCCATTATAAGAGTTATAGCTTCAACTAAAAATGAACACTGAGAGCCTCCTCAAAACTTGATAACTCGTGAATCAGTAAGGGATCCCTCTGTCACAGTTTCTTGATCAAGCTGTGTGCTTGTCTTTAATCCCGTCAAATTACAGAAAATGCCATGCTAGTAACTTTGCAATATACTTTGCACCAGCTGGCAGCTCTGGTTTTACCCTAACAGCAAATTTAAAGTTTGTTGACTTTTAATACTGCAACCACGTGTTATCAAAAATTATGAAAATATATCAAAATTTAAATCAAATCATTACAGATTTAGAGAAAACAATTATTTGATTACTAATTTGAAACGGTCTGTGTCCGATTTTTTTAAATCTGTTGCGTTTTTTGGGACACCCGGAATCGAAGATCAAGGTAAGAGATAGATAACATTGAAACCATAATAACTCCCTGGTGAGTCAACAAAATAGCCTGGCGTTTGAAAAAATCCTGCTCTCTGAATATCAAAGTTTGTTCGCAATGTGTCAAATTAAGTTCAGTAATTTACCTTCAGAAGGAATCAGCCATGCCTTCCATCGAAATAGGAGATTTTCTGCAGAACCTGCACAAACGAGTGAAAACACCAAGCAAGATCTCCCTTTGTTCTCCTTCCTAGCAATAATGACTCTTGGATGTGTTCATGTTTTCGTCATCTTGGGAAAATGGAATCCCCTGAATGACTTATTTACCCAGGGGGGAAGACTGCTCAGCCCGCAAAGAGGAAAGCATGTGCTAAAGCGTGCTTAAAGTCATCGCTATGCGGTAAACAAATTAGGGAAATTTGCTTGTAACTCTTGCACGTTTTTTAGGGTTTCTACAAGTGAATTTTTTTAGAAAATCGCTTACAGAATCTGAACGGAGTGACTGATTTTAGCCAGGAAAAATTCTAAAAATAATTGAACATGTTAGCAACTCAATCTGATATTGCAAAATACCACTGAGTACATACTGAAGAAGCAGTAGCCTTTCAAACGCCGGGCATTTTTTTTTTACTCACCCAGTACAAAGGGCGCCACAACTAGACTTTTGTATAATAACACGCTCTTTCAAATTGATTAAAAGTCCAATTTCGATAGCAGATTACCTTTGACAGAAGACATTGCCAACCAAGGAAAGGAGCCAGTCTCAAGACATTTTTCAGGCACCAATGCAGGTTCTGGCTTATTTTCGTGAATGGCCACAAACTTTCGTATTCGGTTATAGTGCTGCAAATTATCTTTCAACTTCTTTCTTTCTGCTCCAAGCTGCTTCCAGAGAGCATGGCGCTGCTTGCAAGTTGCTGAGGAAACAAGGTATACATACATAATTGACGTATGACATGTCACAACATATAAACATGTAATTACAGGTAAAAACTAGAAATCCGGGTCTCAAAGCTAGAGTAGTAAAGAAAGCAAACGAATCACCGCAACTCACCAGTAGTCTTACAGTCTACCAGAAAAATGGACTCTCAACATTTTTACTAAGAGTATACTTCAGAGCAAGCAAAATATGAAAAGATTTCTTCACACAACAACGTCCATGTATCACAAACACTGTCATTTACCTGTTCTAAGCACCCAAAAAGCAGATCTCCCCCCTTCAATCCTACACTCCTACATAATGGCGATATAAAAATACATGAGTATCAAGACATGTCAGAGAAGTCAGCACCAAAAGCAATCGCTACAAACGCATCCACGATATGGCAATTATCTTCACCATTCAAATTTCTTGTTGCTGATACACTTGCACAAATATGTATATAATTTTTTTCCTGTGGAATAGAGAGCATAGAGTAATCGATGTAAATATTTAAAGCATTTACCAGCCAACTTGTTCACATTCAAGTACTTCTGTACATTGTTGTAGTATTGAATAGCGCTCTTCTCAATTGCTAAAAATAGATTATGACATCTTCGCGCAAAGCATGATGGGATCAAGTTGCGGACAAACATTAGGCCAGTTGTCAAGTTGTGTTACGTTCGCTAGCACGTAGATAGTCCTTTGATGTGCAACAAATCGTGTTTAAATGCAGCAGTTCCTCTATCATGGCTACGAAACACTGTTGCTGGGGTATTTGTAAGTCGGACTCAAGGTATCCAGAACGTATGCCAAGTGGTACTACATTTATAAGGTTTGCCAAGCCGGGAAAGATCCGCGAAGACATGACAGACTGGGAAAAGCAAAAAGCAAACGAACAAACAGTGAAGGCAAAACATTGGATGCATGCCTGTGGCCGAAAAGACTTCAGCAAATTGCAGCAGATCACAAAAGACACTTACATATGTTCTCTGCACTTCATAAATGGGAATGGACCAACAGCAGACAACCCAGATCCCATTCTTGCCTCATTGACGGAGAAGGAACAGGAAGGACGAATGAAGAGGAGAAAACCTCCAAGAAAACGAGACCAATGTCCCCTTTAGACCAAGAAACGGAGAAATGAAATCGACTCAAATTTTTCTGGTGATCAAGAAGTACTTAATCTCGAATCATCAGAGACCACCTTAGAACAGCCATTTGTTGATGTTGTGGAAGAAGGACAGCCCCCTTTTAACACTACTAGTGCTGTACATCAGAGCACACAGACTGTTTATGACAAGTATATACTTGGTGCCCAAATCGAAACAATGATACTAAGAAATAAAACAGCAGTTTCACAATCAGATGGTATGGTAAGAGACACAAATATTCGACTGAATACAATGTCTGCTGAGTTGATTTTACAAGATGATAAGAAGGCCAAGTATTTTATAGGGCTTTACCCTGGACAGTTTGAAATCCTGTATGAGTTTCTAGGCCCTGCAAAGTTCCACCTTCAGTACTGGTATGGTGGCAGGAAATCTGAGAAGAATGGTGATGGTGTGGAAAGAGTTGCAGGATCAAAACCAGGTCAAAATGGGAGTTTTACAGTCAAAGAGGAGTTATTTATAACCCTTTTGCGGTTAAGGCGAGGATTTGCATTGAAAACCATAGCATACATTTACAATGTCTCAGAATCCGTTGTCAGCCGCATTTTCAACACATGGATCCAATTTATGTTTCTACAGTTCAAAGAAATGAAATATTTGATGTTCCCTAGCAGGAAAACCTTAAAGCCTGTGCTGCCAAAAGTGTTTAAAAGATTCAAAAATATCAGATGCTCCATTGACTGTACTGAATTTTTTGTGGAAACCCCAAGGAACTATTCACAACAAGGAAATGTGTACTCCTCCTACAAACATCACACAACATTCAAAGCACTCATTGCTGTTACCCCAAATGGTGGAGCCTGTTTTGTTTCTGATTTGTACGAGGGTAGCATTGATGATGTATCAATCACCAAGAAATGTGGTATTATTGACCATATTCAGCATGGGGATGTTGTTTTGGTTGACAAGGGATTTACCATTCAAGACTTGTTAAATCCTAAACATGCATCAATCAAAATTCCAGCTTTTCTGGGCAAGAGAGAATGTCTAACAAAAGAAGAGGAGATGGACACCAAAAGAATTGCCAAGGCTAGGATACATGTGGAAAGATTCAATGAACGTTTGAAAAAATTCAAACTTATTGGAAACCTTATCCCATTGTCACTAAGTCATATTGCATCCCAGATGGTGTTTGTAGCATGTTGTCTTGTGAACTTTCAACCTGCACTTTGCACATGATTTAACCTTCCAGGAAATGTTTTCAAGGACTCAATTACACTTTGTTAATTAATGTCATCATTATCTTTGATAAAGCAATCTCAAATAGGGAAATTCCCCAACTTGTTTCTGATTTTATTTCACCAAAATGGGAGCTATCCATTTAGTGTGAATGCAGGAAAGGGATAGGATGGGGTATAGCAAATGCACAGTCAGTTCTTAATATGACATCATTTCTTTTGAATCAGAACAAAATGGATGAACCCAAGAGAAAATAGGGCAGTAAATTATTCATCAAGCTAGCTAGTATGTAAGATATATATTTCAAAAGAATTCAAGTGAATATCATCTGCATGTGCTACATAAATGCAAATTTGTTCAGGATTAATGTCTCGTTCAATTCTTACCCTGACCATCCCCCCCCGGGCATCCCGGGGGTCAACAAAATCTTCGTGCACAAATGCCCGGGGGCCGGGAAAAAATTGACTGTCAAATGCCCGGGGGCCGGGAAAAAATTGACTGTCAAATGCCCGGGGGCGGACAATTTTGCTTTCAACCTTGCCATTGAAATATAAAAGTTATAGTCAGCGATGGTGTTAATTGTTTTACAATATTCAGTATTCTGGAGGAACACGAAGGATTTCTGATACTTTTAACACTTTCTAAAATATTGCTGATTCAAACGACGCAATAGTTGATCCACATTCAGAAATATAATACAATCTAAATTTGTCAAGAATGTGTTTCAGAGAAATAAACTCACAGGGTATAACAACTGGAACAGAACTGTAACAATTAAAGAAACTTCCAAAAGAACAAAACTGAACTTCTTGTTCAATACAACTGGGTAATTCAAAGAAATGTTCTTGCGACTGCAAGGCTCTTCCTCAACCTTCCTCAATATCTAGAAAACGATGTACAGTAGCCTATTGCATTCCAAATACTACCCTAGACGCAAATTGAAGTCTGGGATATCGTTCAAGAAACATTAAAGGCTCCTAAACCCTGTATCATTCAGGATATCATACAAGCTTCCGAAGACCATGTTTCGATGCCGAAATCGGAAACCAAGAATGCCGAGATCTCCCGTGTTCGAATTCAGAAGTGTTTTTCCGAAAATAGCGAAACCTGAAAGCTGAAACTACTGTAGTGCAAGTTTCATGCTCCTATACAGTAAATACTGTACACATTTTGAATATCCCTGGGTTTGTCAAATGCCCGGGGGCCGGGAAAAAATTGACTGTCAAATGCCCGGGGGCCGGGAATTTTTTCTGTGCAAATGCCCGGGGGTGTCCCGGGGGGGATGGTCAGGGTAGGAATTGAACGCGACATAATACAATCTATGGCAAAATAAATGGCTGTAACTCCCTAGGCACACGTATTTCAAAGAAGTCTGGAATCAAAACTCTGTGCCAAAATGCTGACAATGCTTGTACCATATGATGTTGAAATGTTTTGTTTTCATCAATCCTTTGGATAGATGGTGGTCCTTTTGCAGAGTACAAAACAAAGTCACAGAAATGGCACCCTGTAACCAGTAACTGAAGTTGAATTTGGTAGTAGTATGAATGACTTTCTCGCAGCAACAGATTGTCATCTTCTATTTTGAAACACTGCCTGTTGTACAATGTAGAGGACAAAGTTTTTTGTTTGTACTCTTCAACAACTTCTTGTATTGATTTCTCTTTGAAAATCTTGAGGCATTTTATCTCAATAACACCAATTGTTTTGGCATTAGCATCTTTTATCAATCCATCTGGACTTGCTCCCAAATAAGGAAATCTGTTGCAAACCCAAATGCCAGACTCAGAAACACAAGTGCCGGTGACTGCCTCGTATGCAGCCCGTGCTGCTGCTTCTTTTTCAATACCATATTCTATATCTTTGGTCGTTATATGTTTTGGGAACCAAAAGTTATTCTGTATCCAATTATAAAATTGTCCTAAACATTCCTGTCCTTTTTCACATAAAAGCTTTTCGCCACAAGAATAGGCTGTTTTGCATTTGGAAGCTGTAATGCGGAATCTTCGTTCTTCAGACCATCTCAATGACGCACTTTGCTCTATTGTTCCTGGTATTTCTGTATACTCCACTTGATCCATGCCTGTGAACACATCTTTCAAAGATTCCTCAAGATCATCAACAAGAGTTTTCAAAATAGCTTTTCTTTCTTCTTGGAGGGGGTAGTCTTCATATTTCATCCTTAATGACAATTCCCACATTGAAACTTCATTTGTTTTGGAACTATAAGCTTGGAGGTTTCTAAGAAATGAATTAGCAAGTTCATTGCCAAAGTTGTTCTGAAACCTGATTGGTCGTGGGTCCCAGTCATATAACTTGAGTTTTGGAGCCTTCTTTGACTCATAAGTTGCACTGTGCACAACAGTTGGGTCCTTAGCTCTTTTCTTGCAACGATTCCATTGGCATGGCTTTGATTTTGGTGCCATTAACTTCAATGAAATTGACAATTTTTAGCAAGAGAGCAGAAACATGGGCGCATCTACCAAAAGCTGAAGCCTTACAGGTGCATGTGGCCTGCTGAACTGACCCACTTTTATGGCTGAGGACAACGACAACTGCAAGTGGTAACTCGTTTTTCATTGAATGATGTACATGAGCTTTGCAGAAATAATAATTGTCATTCGTATGATCAAGTATATCATTCACAAAGCCACTTTTCATCAGATTCATCCCTTTACGGAGTGGTCGTGCAGTAGAGGTGTAGCCAGAGTCTTGTGGAAAGTCTCTGTCATCATCTTCACTGTCACTTGAAGCATTTTGGCTTCCTAGGCCAGTTTGCCCAAACTGAGCAACAGACTCAATAAGATACTGATACACATGGCCATAGTTAAACATCCCTGGAATATCGGTAGTTGGAAAGTTTCCCCAACCTTCCACGGGAATATCAATGTTTCTCGGTCGCGTCGATGATCGTCGTTCCTTTCCTTGCCTTTTCTGATTGTACCACTTCCCAAGATCAACCTTTGGATCAATCCCTTTCTTGAGTGCAATACATGATCTTGTTCTGTCGATAAGTTCTTGTTTTCTTCCTGATTTCTTTTCGCCATGACATTCTAACCAGCGTTTGAGTTTGAGAACAGAATATTCCGCAGGATCCCTGCTGAAATGTGCACCCGGAACATCCTCCTCTGAAAGCACAACTTCTTCCATTTTAAAAGTGTTTTTGCTTAGGGCAGCAGTTGCATGAACCCTTACCCTTTATATTGAATTGAATTTTTTGAGATAAAAGGAGTTTTGTGAGAAGAATCTCACGATAAACAACATGGGTCACGAACAGATCATGTAGTAAGCACACAGTGTTCAAATTTTTTGTCCGCAAACCTATCCCAGCATGCAAAGCGCTATTTTGCATGACGTCATTTGAAAAGAGTGCTATTTCAATTTGCCCCTATAGCTTATGCAACAATTTCTGACAAACAGGAATCAAGTGTGCAGAAGGCTCAAATTCCGGGTTTCGCTCAATGAAGTTTTGGTAGAAATTCTGCCTCCAAAACGTTCCTTTACTCAACGAATGATGACACAGAACAGCAACGGGAATGTTGATCAGTCTGATGTCGAAATCAATATTCATGTCTGATGGCAATTGGTTTTCTGACAGCAGCTGGTAAAGGACCAAGAAAGCATCTTCCTTTTCACTGAAATCATTCTGCGTTTTCCTGGATGATTCTGTTACTATGGACATAAAATAATGACTTGTTAGTATTATAATCTCCGATACACATTTGGCCACAGGGTTGCTATGAAATTATATGCTGCCTGCTGTATTGCTTTGGACTCTTTTTTAATTCGTCCCAAATTTATGGCAATGTATCTACGCAAAATAACTTTCCAAAACTTTGCCTTCTATAATATATTCACAAAAAAATTGATAAAAGATAAATGCGAATTTATCTTCCTCTCAGTTACCAAACAACGACTTCCATAATAGTTCTTTGAGCTCTTAGGCACAAAGTGTCTCAAGACGGCTATGTAAAACTCAAGTACATCTCCGTGCATCTGGTTTGTCACGATAGTAGAAACAGAGATCCATGTTACATAACAAGGTCACTGCTACCTTTTCCTTGATTGAAGAGCATCATAAAACATTTGTTTGCAACTTGATATCCTGCTACTGTCACAAGGTGGTATGCTGTCATGAAAATCATAGAAGATACAGCCTGTCAATGAATCTAAGTTATCACTCATTAAACGTTTATACATTGAGTGAATCTGAACTTACACTTTGCCCAATTTTGTAATCTGACAGCCATGTCCATTATCCTTGCTTCAGTAATACAAAGCGACTGTAACTCATTTTGAACCTCCTGCTTGGTGTCATTGATAGCTTTTTTCACCTGTTGAAATATAAAGATGTTCTTGATTGAAAATGTGTGAACAGAAGGGTTACCAGAGTACTCCTAGAATAAGTAATGAGAATGAATTGCAAATGGAGCAAAATGAGACAACATTTTAGGGTTTTCTGCGGCTTAACAAGGAATTGCGCCATTTCCCAAACGTGAGGAAGTACACCTTACATCGCTAAGTTAAACTATACCTTGTTGTACTTCACAGCCAGTGATTCAGCTAGCGTCTCGATCTTTCTAGAATTCCAAGTTGAAGCATGTTCTGTCAGTGTTTCCTCGCGTCCTAAGGAGCATATATTTACACATTTTGAGAACAAGACGACATTGATTGAAAAAAGAATATTATCATTATCGTAACATTATTCCCAGTTGGTAGATCCATATACTAAAAACTAATTTAAACCCACTATTTACCATATGACAAAATTATTCACAAATTAACAAAAGGTCCCACCAGAAGTGATAACGAGCCTTGGAATAAAGAAGGTAAACAAATATTCTCACAAAGAAAAATAAAAACTGAATGTAAAGGTTAGCATAACATAAAAGCTTAATCCTTTGATTTCAACTATTCTAAGTTTAATCAATGTATGTAAACATTTTCGAATTACAGAAATGATTACAGTACCGAATGACTGAGGTTATGATTATATTTAAAGACTTATATACAGCAAAATGTGAAGCAAAAAACAATACCGTCAGGTAACATATGTTTTGTGGTATTTCCAAGCCTGGAAAAATATGAAAAGAACTGTTCGCATTCTTCTCCGCATGTCAATCCCATGCCATCAATCCAGCGAGCACCATATAGCACCTACAACATTAAAAATGATGTGTTAAAAAGTCTAGTGCAAAGACCAAAACTTGTAATAGTTTGCTTAACGTAGCTTTATGTTGAAACCTGTACAAGAACTGTGCTTAGTTAGTAAGTCTAACAAGAGCGATTCTTAAGTGCAAAACAGTAAACAACGTGTCCCATGAAAGCTTCCCAGTTTCCAAAAATTACCAATATATGGTTTAATGGCCCATTTTAAAATATCTTGTTTCTTTTTTGTCTAGTAAATAAAAAATCAAATTACATTACCCGGTGAGGCTGAGCTTGTGATTGGTTTTAAGGTTGCTAAATTGCCTCCCTTTGAAGACACCCTGGTTTCGATGCATACCAAAAGAATCTACTCAACATATCAAGAATCTACATTGATCGTAAATGCCAGCATGAACTGCAAACTGCAAATTGGGGACTTCCTAGATAAATGACGTCTCAAAATTGTGGCTCTAAGGCAGGATGTACAATTGTGCTTGAAGTAAAGATTAAAGCTCTCAATAAAGAGTCATATCCTTCAATAGCGAACATATCCTTTCATATCTTTTAAATACCGAAACAAACATTTTGGAGCTTCTAAACACAAACGGATCATCGAAGAAACACATAAGAATATTATGGTTTGATACTCGAATCTTAATGACGTTTTAAACGTGAGTAGAATTTGAGACATCCGGCAGCTTGATCGTTTGAGGGATAAACACATTGGAATCTGGTATGTTGCAGTTTACCTGCCATGTTGTACTGTGCTTCTTACAATGCATAGTACCAATTGCTGGTTGCATAGAGCTTGCTAGTTCAGGATCTACTCTTGAGAGCCATTTCCAATATTTGCAGGCTACATCAATCACCATATACTTGACATTCTCTTTGGCCATGAAATGCTTTTGTAGGAAGAGGGAATATCCATACAGCTCGCCTTGAAACATATTAACTGCTTTCTGGGCAATACCATGGCGACAAACAATGACTTGCAAACCAGTCTCATTGAGATTGCGTTTCCTTTTTGGGAGGTTAGAGGCGGCTTTCCACACAGAATCCCCACACTGATTGTCGATAACATCCTGCAAATGATATAAAGGAAAATGCAATAAATGATAAAGAATATGGACGCACGACTGACAAGGTTAATGAGAGATGAAACAGACAACTTGAACACAAGACCAAATTCTTCTGAACAAGAGCAAAATTCCGTATAGGAAGCTTCTGAAGGATTTCACTATATAGGAAGATATCTGATAGCTTCTGCATATGACACTCGGATGAGTACGGTGTTTGTCGAGTTTTATTGATTCAACTTACTTCCCACAGGCGTTTCATTAAAAATTCATAACATTGAAAAAGTCCAACTTGGACATGAAAACTAATCTGGCCGGAGGTAGTATTTCTGCTCCTAAATAAAATTTTGAAACCATGAAAAACATGCTGTATCTATACAAAGAAACTGAAATGAGGCATGGATTGTATAATGTTAGAGGACAAACAATTGTCATTTTTGTTGTAGGGGACTAGCCGTTTAATTGCTATGTTAGGAAGCGTAACGTATCATGAAAATAGAAATTTCATCGAGCATCCATATCACACAATGAAATATATTGGGAAATGAATGACCGATGCTAGTAAACTAAATTTCTACGACTCTAGCTAGAGCTAGTAAACTTTCCTCTGCAATATGAAATGATCTAACTTGCATTTCACCAAACTATCGCCGCTAAGGGTCCACTTTTTCAATTGCCTGGCAAATTTTGGTCTCAAACTGTTCGATTTCTATGTAGATTTTGATCTGAAAAGGTAAAGCATGGTATACACCTATTTCTATATCTATAAATCATATCATTATTTCATTATATTAACTTTCAACATTATAGTTTTCAAAGGCCTCAGTATGACTTATCTGTGCTGACTATACTTGACGAAAACGTATACCAGTGTACCAGTGACTTAGACTTTCGCTGTTTTCAACCTGCCATCTTTACTTCGTTGACAGCTTGTGTATGAAGATATTATCATGATTGATAAAAAAGCAAGAAAATAAAATTTTTAAGATGGACAACAACAAGGAGCATTCAGAACTTTCTTTTCTTGGTTCCTTTTTCTTGTAAACCTTCTCTAGCAAGGCATCCACATCAGCATTTTGTTGAATAAATTTATCCTTGTAGTATGAATCACGAAGATTTCTGAAATTAAAACAACAACTTCGAATAGCTCTATATCTGAAATGCAAAATTCTCAAAGTGTACCTAATGGAGTCTCCGTCTCCTGTGGTGAATTCCAAAGAGCTTGTTTTTTTCCATCCATGCAATAAACAAAACATCATATACAAATCGTCAAGTCTCTGCTCATGCAAAGCATTGTCATACATTTCTCTCAAGCCTTATTACTGGTCTATTGCTATGGTGAAGGCATACAGCACTAAGGTAGCTGTACTAGTTCTACAATTTTCCATCATCAATCTAAAACAGCGATTTGAGTTAAGAATGTCACATCTGAATTTTGATTTGATTCACCCTAATTTGGCTTATGGTATTAAAAGTATGAAATAAGGAACTAACATTGTCTTGGTATTACATTTTTGATCGCTAAAAGCCATCATCAAAGCAAACACAATTAAGTGAACTTAGTAACATTTGGTTAAATATGTAGAGATATGATCAAGTTATATCACCAAGAAAATACGTAAAGCAGCATCTTCCCTGGAAAAAAAGCTGTGTGAATAGAGAGAATGTATTCAAAAAATAAGGACAGCTTACATCCCACCACTTTTAAATCGAACAAGTTTTGCATTTCCATCACAATGAGCTGCATGTTGTTGTCCATGGCATGCTGGGCAAACAAAACTGTCATTTTCTCAAAGGGATTCCATTTCCTAACTAAGGTAGCACCATTCATCAAATGCTTTGTCAAATGCTTCTGTATTGATAATGCCAGTCTGAAAAATAGCATGAGAAAAACTAGATATTTTGTCATTCCACGTATACTCATATACAAAATTTCTTTTGTTCAGATCAATTTGGGCAGCAAATTGTATTTGTTATAACTTTTACGAACAAGGCCAAATTGCCCCTTACTACTGCTTACATCTAACTCTTTCCAAAGGGCAACTGCACAAACAAGGGCAACTGCCCTCTTTCATGATGAAAACTCAGCTTGGCATCCTTTTTATTCCTAGATGTTTGCCCCTCATCATGACCTTACCATTTCTTTTAGTTATTTTACAGAATGAAGGGGAGAGATATACTGTAAATTGAGGTGCCATTTAGTAGGAAAACCAAAGATTCTCTTCAATGGTAATCCTAGAATCGTTCATTTTCATTTTCCATTGTTCTTTTGGTGCCCTCTCTACAAGTTGCCCCCTGTCAATTTTGGAATGGATCTGCCCCTGCTGCCATGGTCCAGAAATGTAATAAAGTCAATCTTTCACTACCCTGTGAAGTGAAGCACTTATTTCCAAACCATTCTTGACGATTGTCCCCTATCATCTCATCCATGTACTTTAAGACACATAGTGAGCAGAGATGTATGATGGATTGGATGGTCTTAGATTGATAACAGACATCTCTTTTCAGGAGAATGACTGTGATGATGTTATTTTTATTGAAACAAAATTTGGGAAGACAGTTGTTGAGCCTGTGAAGAAGTTATTGGTTTGTAAAGTTTTATTTACTTTTGGTTTGGACATCATTAGAATGAGAAATGTAACACTTAAAATTCAAATGGATGCAAGACTACATTTTCTATAAGCTGCATCACTAAGTCCTGATAAAGTTAAATGAATGTGAATGAATTAGTGATGAATTAGCCAAGTTAATATCATCCAGATGGTTTCCAGCAATTGTCCCATTATTTCTTGTGCTTCTCACACAAACCAGCACTGCTCTCTCATTATGGCAAAAGATGTGTTAGCCGTCAAAACTAACACATAAAATCTTTTTATTTTATAACAGCCTGCATATCTGAAGAAGCCCACCATGCAAGTCTGGCAAATACAAAAACCATTCCAACTACTGATCATACAGTATCCATTGTAATGGCAGTCAGCTCATTATGAAATTATGTGATAAACACTGAAACAAGTTACTAAATAGCAGTTAAGAAGCAAGATTAGCAAAAATTTGCTACTAAATCAGCATAGTCTGAGAAAACGAGCGTTTGGCCCAAAACTGCCATACTGTACAACGATATCCATTGCTTGATCCTTTGGAATCACAAGATTCCAAATGATCCTTGTTGAGAATTCTTACATCCTTTATATATTAATCACATGTCAAACAATTCTCTTCCTAGAGGCTTTCAAGAACTCCTTTCATGTTGATGTAATTTGCCTACTCCTTGTAATCTTATTAGATTATCATAATTTCTTCAGGTTGAGGATGTTTATGGTGACATTAATGAATATGAGGAGGATGTAAACCACCAGGAAGACATAAACCCTATTCAAAGCACCTCGAGGACCAACATTTTGGTATGTAACAGTATGTTATCTTTGTTTCAAGTTGGTTCTTTGCAATTTGTTTACAACAAATTTGAAGATCCTACAGGCTTTCAAGAACTCTTTTTATGTTGATGTAATTTGCCTACTCCTTGTAATCTTATTAGATTATCATAATTTCTTCAGATTGAGGATGTTTATGGTGACATTAATGAATATGAGGAGGATGTAAACCACCAGGAAGACATAAACCCTATTCAAAGCACCTCAAGAACCAACATTTTGGTATGTAACAGTATGTTATCTTCGTTTCAAGGTTGTTCTTTGCAATTTGTTTACTACAAATTTGAAGATCCTACAGGCTTTCAAGAACTCCTTTCATGTTGATGTAATTTGCTTACTCTTGAGTACCAAATAATCATCCCTTCCCACTTGTTTTTGAAAATTTTCCACCCCCCTGCTCTTATTCCAACCCCCCTTTTACTAACTTTTGGTAAAATGAAATGATGGTAACCATGAATTTTGAATAAACCCAAGAAGAAGTCTCAAGAAGCTCTTCAAAAGAGCCGGTAAAAGTATCAGTAACATCACTGTTTGCATAAATTTGTAAAACATACCTGTTTGTCTGACGAAACAACTATTTTCAGTTTCTCCAAACACTGCCCCAATTATTCCAACCCCCCCGATTATTGTTATATGAAGCCATTTCCAACCTCCCAATTATTCTCATCCCCATTTATTCGGTGCTTGAGAGTACTCCATGTAATCTTATTAGATTATCATCATTTCTTCAGATTGACGATGTTTGTGGTGACATTAATGACTCCAAGGAGGATGTAAACCATGATGATCACATAAACCCTTTTCAAAGCACCTCAAGGACCAACACTCTGGTATGTTACAGTATGTTATCTTTTGTTTCATGTTGGTTCTTTGCAATTTTTTACAAAAAAAATTCCAGAGAAATAAAAAGCACAAGAGCGAGTTACTTTACCCTAGCTAGTCAATGTACAGGCTTTTGAAGGTTGTTTTTAAGTATATGGCAAATGTTACTCCAAAGTAATTCATCCTCAAAATGTAAAAATGGGAATTTTTCTAGTTAGACTATACATCTCCTTCCCATCCCAAACTAATGAATATTGGAAAATGAAAACTTGATCCTTTTATGTTTTGATAACTTGATTGTAGTTGTATTTACCACATTTTTATGTATCAAACTTTTATATCAATAGTTTAAAGAAAATTCCTGTGCCCTGTGCCACCTTTTTTAAAAATTTGAAAATTTTCCAACCCTCTGTCTTACAAGACTCTGTCTCCCTGTTTATTAAGCTCTCAAGAGTACATTCAGTTTGAAACTATACTATCAAGCTTTTCAGTTCTCTTTGTATGTCCTGTCATTTTCAAATACTACTTAATTTGTAAAACCAAAAACAGATCATTTAAGTAAGTGATCTAGACTTTAGGGTGCAATCCATGAATAAGACAAATGTCAGAGATAGCACCAGGGAAGAAATGTTAGGGGACAAATATATGCTGTCAGGGTGCAAACAGCTTCAGTTTTATTCATTATCAATCAATAACTTTTAGCGAGGTGAGATAATTTTTACGGACCACAACTTTCAGATTAGCTTATGGATGCGATCACACGCAATGAAAACATAACAGACTAGTAAATGGTCAAAAGCTTGATAGTAGCAGCCAAAATGTTAAAGGCAAAACACAGCGATTTTAGAGCTACAGTTCTTGGTTTTTTTTCACAGATGAGGTTTTGGAAAGGGGAATCTTCTATCCCGATCCTGCATCATGGAAGGCCACTTCGATACACAACAAAAGCAGCCGTGGAGGTGTTAGTGTCAAAAGATTTGGATTCACGGACATGCAAAGTGAGACCATTAAGAGTACGTGAAAATGCTTCTTTCCTCATTGATGTTTCGAAGGAAAATAACTGGGAAGATGTAAAAGATGACATGAATGGTGTCTATTCTGGAGTCCTTCGCTGTGGCATTTGGACTGTGGAAATTGATGCATCAAATAATAGCGTAGATGTCACTGTTGTTGAAAAAAAGGAGGTCAGTTTAAATGGTGGCAGCCAGTATCATCTGGTAATTAATTCAAAGTCGAACAAGGCATGCCCAAAGCTTGTCCGATCAATCTTTGTCTTGAAAGACTCTCAAGGCTCAATCGTTAATCAGAAATGCATTGTGCAGTATCATATTCCATGTGGGGAGGAATCTGTCAACTTCATTGTAGCTGCTCATGGCAACAGCAGCAAAAGAAAAAACATGCCATTTTACCCCACCAGAAAAAGTACCCTTGGTGAAATGAAGCTCAAAGTACAGCAGGACCAATCGGCAGGCAATATCTACAAAGAAGCAGTTAAAGTTGCAGGTGGTCCAGAAACAGCAGCTACGAGAGGGCAACTCCCCAGATCAAGGAGACAAATATATGACCAGAAGTCCAAAGCAAGGTCACAAGGCGATCC